>CM060444.1:57537241-58229846 GCA_030545235.1 Helianthus tuberosus | reverse complement strand
AAATTAACCAATAAATATTGAATTAACCACATATATTTGCCAGTTGCGTATAGACTACGTATTCACTTTTCAAAAAACGAAAAAAAGTGAATTGAATTAACAATTATATTTTTTAGCCGGCATAAGCAATAATAAATATATTCTCGATTTAACCCAAAAGTATATCAGTAGAATATAAGTTATTCAAGGAGATTAAAAGAAGAATAAAATAAGTCTCTAACACAACCCACAATCGTATGAATTACAATATGGATTATGTATGAGTGTGATTAATAATGGGAAAATAATTAGAGAATATGATATACCTTATGATTGTGTGATCCAAAGCAAGCGTGCTGATAACGTGTTATAAACAAGCCTAATAGCAAGAAGATGAGAAGAATAATTGGGAGAGAAGGAGATGTTTATTATTAATGATGTATATTATACAATAGAATACATGGACTATTTATAGGGGTAATAAACTTGGAGAACAAGTTGGTTTATATTAGGAGTTGATAATCTAAATATATTCTTTATAATACATTTGAGTTGTTCTTAACAACTATAAAAATAAATGACGAAAAGAGTTATTTTTCAAGGAAAATCACTCAAGTCAACCGAGTACAATAAAATGATCAAATCGGAAAGATGAGAAATCAATTTTTACTCAGTCAATAATAATAAGGTTGGAGAACTCACTAGTCGCTAGTTGGCCGGTAATGTGGGGACTAGCGACTACTCGAGATTAATCGAATCGGGTTTTTCATATATAATTTTCAGTTTTATGTATACATATACATATACATATTTTTATATGTAAATGTTTTTAACTCTTACTCAACTCATTCTTTTAAGTATACAAGATTAATTGTTGGAATTCATATGGTTTAGTAGGAAACTAGCCGGAATTTAGAGGTTTTGGTCGGAATATACAGGTTTTTTGCCGGAATCTAGCCGGAATCACCAATTTTTGGCTGGCCGACTAGGTCTGACTAGGCTCGACTAGCGATTAATGGACTGATTAATGAAAGTTTACTTAGTTACTGACCGACTAGCGATTAATCGCCGTCTAGTCGCGATTTTTACAACACTAATAATACGCAATAATGTAGCCAAATCCAAACACACGATGAACTTGACACCAAGAAGCACAATGAAATGGTCAAATAAAAAATGTGAGAAATCAATTTCTACTCGGTCAATAAGAAGCAATATTATAGACAAATCCAAACACACGATAAACTTTGACACCGCGAAGTCCAATGAAACTATCAAATTGAAAAAGTATGAAATCAATTTCTCCTAGGTCAACAATAAGCAATATTGTAGCCAAATCTAAACACACGATCAACTTGACATCATGTATCGATAAACATGCCA
The DNA here is from genome assembly GCA_030545235.1 of Helianthus tuberosus. Lineage (NCBI taxonomy): Eukaryota > Viridiplantae > Streptophyta > Magnoliopsida > Asterales > Asteraceae > Helianthus > Helianthus tuberosus. The sequence continues at coordinate 58,228,484 of CM060444.1, read as the reverse complement.
ATTATCTTATATATTATTTGAAAGAGAAAGATACATGTATCTTTTAAAATCAAAGCTAAAATAGACGTGCTAACAACTTCGAAAAGGTTTTATATGTATTTGATTAAGTCATTATACCATCAAAGTATACCTTCTTAGTTTGATTGGTTTATGAATAATTTTTTCTTCATTTGACTTTTTATGAAGCAAGTGGTGTAGTATTAATTGGGTTTATGAACAAGTGTTATTTCTTGGCAATATTTAGCATGTCAACTTGTGATTTTGGTCAATATTACTTTTTTACCAAGGAAAAGTATCTAAACGAATATAATCATTATATTAACCGATTATTGTTAAAAAAGTCTTTTAACGAAAAACTTACTTTGACTTTTCCTCATGAAAAAACATTATTGCCTAGAAATTAAAATTATGTAAAACCGTGATTTTGACACATGACTTGTATATTTCTATTACTGCAAAATCCGTAGTGAAAAAGAGACAAAATTTAAGGTGCCAAATTTATTTTTTTGCAGTAATTAGAAACACCTGATTCAGTTATTGTATAAACAATAGACATACCAACTCTTTGTTGGTTTTTTTTTTTTTTATATATATTATGGGAATTCAAATATCATTAAATAGTTTTTATAAACAATAGACATACCAACTCTTTGTTGGGTTTTTTTTATTTTAATTTTATGGGAATTCAAATATCGTTAAATAGTTTTTAATTAAAATGATATATTCTTAAAAGTTAGCTGGCCAAATTTCGAAGATGTTTGAGGATAGTCCATTGGGGTTTGTGGTTGGCACTTTCAATTTATGCATGTCTAGTTCGTTTTCAATCAATTTAGGAACCGATCCAAAATTTTTGGTTTTGGTTATGGCTCAAAACCGAATCAAGCTAAATCAAGTCGAGCTGAGCTGACTTGAATTTTATATGAGTTGAGCCCAGGCCTCAATATAGATTGATTTTCCGCTTTATTTGAACCAATTTAGTTTGAATTCGAGCAAAGCGGTCCATGAGGGTCAAGCATTACCCCATACAACTAAAATCCAAATTTAGTTGAATCAACTAGAATAAGATACGAGTTACTATAATAAAATCCGAGTCATTTAAATCAAAATCATCAACCAAATTATTGTGTTCTCTAACGTATCATGAGGGTTCCTCTAGTTGTAAATCTATAATCTATAAATTATAATAAATCAAAACCATCTTAGGCCACATGACTTTCTCTTAAACATTTAATTGCTACGTGGCAATGTATTATGAAGTATTGACTGAATTTGAGCGGTACAGAAAACAATGGAGTTTATGACTTTTTTCCTCCCTGCTATTAAATCATGTATCATATATTATCTCAATCAAATTCAAGTTTCCTAAATTATTAATCTGTTTCCTTTTAATTTTTTTTTATTTTAAACCTTAAATCCAATTACATGTTTGTTAACATTAATATAATTATGGTCAACGTTTGTTAACATTCAAAAAAAAAAATTGTTAACATTCAAATTTCAAATTACAAATTACATTAATTTTGGCTACATTTATTATTTTCTAAAAATTGCGAGTGAATTTTGTTAATATAGTAAATGTATATTTTGTAGATAGTTTTACTATTTAAGGTAAATTAAGGTTATCATTAACTATAACTAAAAAAGTTCTTTCTTGATTTAAAAATTAATAATTCGACATAACTATATTATTTTGTTTTATGTAAGTATATTATTGTTTTGTTTTACTTAACAAGTCAATATATGTCGTTTGTTATATATAAAAAATAATAAAAACATAAATAAACTATTCCGAGTCTTGACTTCTTAAGGTAGGGTAGATCTTCCACAAGATCATACAGAAGCCAGAAATGTATGTCTTTATCACGCAGCTCCGTAAGGACATTTTCGTCAAAAACTAACTCGATGGGCGCATATTTTATGTGGACATGTATTATTGCATGACTCATGGTCGTTGTCCTTCAAAATCATAAAATGTAATTCCAATTATAAAAAGTAGTTTCTTTATACAACCTGTATAACACGGCAACTTAAACTAGTAAATAATAAAGTTATACTATCGGGGTAATTGTAAAGGAGAGATGCGTATGATAGTCATGTGAGTTGGTAGATAGCTTTTATATTTATATGTTTTCAAGAGCACTCAATGGTGTGGTTGATAACTTGCTTTAGACGTGGTCGTTTGGACATTTACCTACAACACCAACGACCTATCACTAAATAAATATGATAATTATTATTATAAATTTTTATTATATATGTCATCTAAACTCGTTTTCATCGAATTAGGGCTGACAATTTTACACGAATATACGAATACATGACATGAACCTACACGAAGTTAACAGGTATCGTGTATGGTCTTAACAGGTATCGTGTACCAAACAGGTAGACACGAGATTACCTGTTAATTTTCGTGTATAAACAGGTTAAATACCTGTTAATATCCGTTAGTACACGATAAAAAATTAAATTAAATAAAACTCATCAGCCAAGTGCGTGTGAGTTCCTTAATTCCTTTCTATTTGCATTCCTCATTCAATTAAAAAAATAAAAATAAAACCTTAAACTCCCTCTGTAACTCTCAGATAGCATCTCGTATTCGTGTTTTTGTTCATGTTAACAGGTATTAACAGGTAATTTTCGTGTATAACAATTGAACAGTCGTGTTAACAGGTATTTTTCGTGTATATCGTGTCGTGTTCATGTTTGAAAAAAAGGACACGATAAGTTATCGTGTCGTGTTCGCGTATGAGATTTCGTGTATCGTGTCTTATCGTGTTGTGTTTTATCATGTACGGGTATACACGATATGCCAGCCCTACATCGAATAAGTATTGTTTATTAAAAAGAAATGCTAAACATAGTCTTAACGGCTAAATATCCTACTTAAATAGATGGTTTACTAAAAAAAAAAAAAAATAAAAAAAAAAAATAAAAATAAAAAACCTTTGATCATGCTAAATAACCACTTTACTTAACAACTCACAGCCCCACCCCTTGTGGTGTGGTGGTGCAAACATGGGTATATAATATTCTAACATGGAGGTCAGGGGTTCGATCCCTGCTTTGGTGGTTTCTAACATTTAACATTTAACCGTTCAAAAAAAAAAAAAAAAAACTTAACAACTCACAATTCCTCCTACTCTATGCCTCTATGCTACGTTTTCCCATATTTCTCACGAAACTAGAAGTGGTTTCAATGCTACCCTTTTCTCCGGTATTATTTCTCTAAATATTTCATTGAAAACTTGTAATAATTTGAAGGGTAAAAAATATTTATTTCAAACGAATTGTAGCTTTGCGTGAGGGAAAATATAAAAAGTAAATCAAAGTAATCTGAAAGTCTATACAAAGAGTCAAAAGACAATCTCATTTTCTATGACAAATGAAATGGTTTTGTATTTTTTAATCTATTTTTATATAAAGTATCATTCCATATTAACCAAATTTTTTATTTCCAATAAGACCAAGTAAATGTTAGATGTGGTTTATGATTATTGATTCCACCATTAAGTATTTAAAGGTAAAACGATCAATATTAAAATTTAATATATTTAAATACTTAATCCAACTCATATAATCACGTAAACCATTTATTTAAAGGTAAAACAATCAATATTAAAATTTAAATATATTTTTAAATACTTAATCCAACTCGTATAATCACGTAAGCCATTTATATCGTTGATACTGTTGTTTATCCATTAATATATTTCCAATAATTCTTTGCTTGATATTAATAAGGATTTTAGATCATAGGAAAAATAGGTTTGGCGACACATCCACTACACCCACCTTCTTCCTTGGAGTGGAGTTAGTATTTATTTTGTTTTACTATTTCTTCAATAATTTATGATATATGGAATACTTCAATTATTCCTGATGATTTGTTTTTTAATAGCTTAAACAGTAGTTAAATGTAAGATCCGAATCAAGAATGTAGTTTAATATCAAATTTTTGAATCATTGTCGTAATCATATAAATATACAAAATACATATAAGTATAATAAATTCACGTATACAAACATTGTTATATAAAGATTTACAAATAGTTGTTATTCGCGTATCAAAAGACTTGTAGCCCAAATTTTCAATTGTGTCAAGGTATTGCATTAGACTATGGGGTATGGGGCGGGGGTTGGGGCGTGGGTTGGGTACAAACGTCCAAGTCACCACCCCAGGTGGGTTTGGGTTTGGGCGTGGGATTCAGCCCTGGCATTGGGCGTGGCTACCCACATGACATGGTGAAACCTCATTGGCCAAGAGCACTAGCCACGCCATCCCAGCCACGCCCCACCATACCCCTTTGAAATTGGCTTTTGGTCTTGGGTGCCCCATACTCCACGTGTCATTTATATATAGTGTTGTAAAGGTCGGTTTAGGCAGGTGGGTACTTGGTACACAGTAGAACGCCGAGGCGCTTTTCATCTACTCGGCCACCATTACTTGGAATATTCAATCCAAGGCAGTCAACCTCGGTAGATTCGGTCAACTCGCCGAGTGTTTGGTCATTGCTAGGCAATTACTCGTAATAAGTCAAAGTTGGCGATTTTTGCAACATGTATTTAAACATGTATCATTTATATGTTATATTGATATTCACTTATGTTATTATAAATATTAGTAAATTTATGATATTTGACATATATATAATTTCTTGAAAATTAATTTCTCTATAATTTACAATGTCCGAGTACCGCCGAAGTACTCCACATAGCCGAGTACTTGCAACTCCCCCAATCGACCAACCTGAGGAGCCTAACGACTTTTGCAACACTGTTTATACATATATAGTTAAATACATCAAGTTGTATCAAACTTGACATATTTTGTAATTACATGTAGTGAACTAAATTCCTATTTATCATAATACATAAAACTTTAATAATACTATCATGTTATGTGGCTTTTTACATATATAGTTAAATACGACAACCTTAACTGGAAATTTCTTTTATCTCAGTTCTGTGTCACATGGGATTCCCGAGGAAGCAGAGACGTTGGATCATGGGTCTGCTTTTTAAGGGGTCGACCATGGTTCTGGTTAACGGTTCTCCTACGAGTAGCTTTAACTTGGAACGTGGGTTGCGCCAAGGTGACCCCATGTCTCCATTTCTGTTCATCTTGGCGATGAAGGCTTTGAACGTCACGATGAATAAAGGGGTAGACGTCAGGTTGTATAACAGAGTATTATTACCAAATGGAGGGCCTTCGATATCACACATTTTCTACGCTGACAACGTAGTCTTTGTGGGGTCTGGGAACATTGATCATGCAAAAAACCTGAAACATATTCTAAGTTGCTTCTTTCTTGCATCGGGTCTCATGGTAATTCCTTCTATGTAACGCCCTGCTTTTTCGCACTTTCCTTAATTAGAAAGATCGTCTTGTATTTCTATTTTTGAAATCTTGAATTCTTGTATTCCGTCATTTTGTTGTATCGCTGTAAAATCCGAGACTTGAATCATAAATAAAATTCGTATTTCTTTAAATTCATGTTCTGCATATTCATACATGTTCATACGTTTGGATTAATTATACACGTGATGCCTTATTCATAATTCTTGCAAAATACGTTAAACTTGCAGATACTTGTCTTATGTAACATTCCTATTTTTATATAAGAATTATAAGTTTGGTTAAATTTATTAACCACTAGTAACTAGTTAATTTTTAATATAAATATTCAACCCAAATAGTTTTAAACACTATTTTCTATAGTTGGTTGAAATATTATATTAATTAATTGGCATGTATATAGGTGACCTTTCTAAATAAAATATAAGTATATAAAAACTTATATAATTAGACGGGTAAATTACAGGTAAGTTGAAGATTAGAAATATGAAGTATTTAGACGGGCCTAGTAACCGTTTAATAATTAAATTATAAAAATACATGATATTTGAACCTACTCCGTTTTTAATGAAACTTGGTTCCAAATGTAGACAAAAATATTCTCGTTCTAATGACATATTTATTATTTTATAAAACGTCATATTTTAGAAGTTATACACGCCAAATAAGTGAAACACTTGAATTAATTATAATAATAATATAATAATTAAACTTACGATTAAAATTTAATTTCTGTCAAATATCTCAAAGTAATTATAATATTTAATAATAACATTTAATTTACAATTCAATTTAAAGTGAATAGGTGTATGTTTGAACATGTGTACGTGGCCTCTCTATATGAAAAGATGAGAACAACATATAATATTAAGTAAAATTCTAACACTTAGTCTCCAAGTTTCCATATATCTATAAACAGAAGCGAGTGATGGTTCTAAAGAAATTGCCTAACTTTTGTGTGCAGACCTCACCAACTTTCTTTCTCTCTTTAAAAATACTCTATATTATTTATTTAATAATAATAAAGTCCTGTCCCGTTTTAAGTGTTTTAACTCCCGATCACCGCTACCCTTTCCGATTGATCTGAGCCCCATAACACATGTCAAGGCTCTGCCTGACAAAGTTCGTTGGGGTTCTGTCTCGTGACATAAGGATAAGGTTGAATGAGGGGTACTATACTTAACACGAGTGCATTATATATTTTTAAATAGCTCAGAAGTTATACCCAATATTTATACCAGGAGACTTTCTAGTTGAACCCTAAAGTTACAAAGTGGGTCCATTCTCTTTTCTCACTATTTTATTCTCTTTTTCTTTATGATATAATTATATTAAAAATGTCCCAAATTGATCCATAAGTAAAAACCCGGGCCCCTGAAACCCCAATCCATATCAAAAATCAAGAAATCAAGAATTCTGGTCTTCAGGCGGGCCGCGTAAAGATAAGCCGAGGCTTACGCGGGCCGCGACAGCAAGGCAGATCTCCGGATAAGCTTAAGGGACACGTGTCATCCACGTGGCACACCTACTGATGACCCAGCAACCCTACGCATAGACTAGGTGGCCACGTGGGCCGCGTAAGAGTCGAGCCAAGGCTCACGCGGGCCGCGTGAGACCCAATTTTCAGCTATAAATAGGACAGGCTATGAGCTTTCAGCTGATGTCGAAACAAAAACTCAAAAACGTATTCCCACTGCTCAAAATCACAAATTAGCATAGCGGGGTGCTGCTACGATACAGGGTATTAACTCAATCGCTGCTACGATTCAATGTCCGATTGATTTAAATTATCCAATGAATGTTTAAGTGCTGCTCAAACTTGGGTTATGCTTTGTCATTCGTCGTTAATTCGATGGATGTTTAAGTATTGCACTTTGTCATTTGTTGTGAGGATTTTAATCTCGTGAGTTATCGTAAATGCTGTATTAGTTACTTACCGAGTTCGTGTGAACTAGGTTACAAGACTAATCAATAGGCTAAGCTCTGCCCGTATAAATCTGCATGCTTATAATGTGAGTCATTCTCTTTTTATCAAATTACTTTCCAAAACCATGTTTATTTTCAAGGTTATAATTACAGGGATTAAGTCTTTGTAATCTCCAAATTACAGCCGGTATGTGGGGTTTTGTATACATTACTTGATAACCTTCACCATTGGACAACGAGTTAGCCAAGGGGTGATATGACCATAGTCACAGACACCATTGGACTATGAGGTTACCAATGGATGTTCGAGTGACAAATATTGTGGGTAGTTGGTTGATATATGGAAACATTGTAATCGCTCTTAATACTGTAGATTATAACAAATGCGTCGTTTTAAGCAAAATGAATGAACTCACCAGTATTTCCTGCTGACAAAACCTTTTTAAAAACGCGTTTCAGGTAATTACAGTAGATTGAAGTAAGAGATGGATACGGCACTGAAAGGCTTCAAGAAGTGGCTTATTTTATTAATTAAATCAAATTAAGAAATATTGTTTTATGTAATTGGGATTATCCCTTATTAAAGCTACCTTTGTAAAACGTGGATTTATCCCATCTATTTAATAAATAAAATCCGGTGTTTTCTAAACTCTGATATTTTTCCTAACTCACGGTCCTGATGAAATTTCCGCTGCAATATTTTTCAAAATAATCACCGGTACCACTTGGCTGTTCGCGGCTCTCGATTCCATCCAGGGTGGGGTTGGGGGTCGTGACATCTTACATGCTCAATTCATGCGTAAACGCTACTTATTCTCGACAAGCATACTCATTCATACTCATTTTATACTTACTTTATGTTTTAATTTCATAATATACCCTTACACTAAACCTTTTATGCTTAAAACATCCTAAAACACCAATATATGAAACTACAAGGACCAAAATTGTCATTTCTCAAACAAATTCCACCGGCCACATTGGTTCGCGGGCCGCGACCCCAGCCCCATTTCTCTCGTGCACCCTAAACTCAACTATAAAACCAAGCCTCCCAACACTCATTTTCATTTTTTTCAACTCAAATACACTCTAAATTCATCTGGAAATACAAGTTCTTAGCAGTTTATTCTAAGTGCTAAATGAGCACTTTTCTTCACTTTCTTTCATCCTTTTTCACTTCTTCTTCCTCTACAAAGTGTGGAATACCTCTAGGATTGTTTCCACAAGGTTTTCCATGGAAATCCAAGGTGAAACATCCCATTTTGAGGTCCAACTTTCTGTTTTGAAAGAAAACTTTGTTAAACATTCTTTAATCTTATGTTTTAACCATACATTCCTATGACCTTATGCCACTAATCAAGACTATGATCATGTGTGCTTAAAAACAAGGTTGTAAAATACAAATTCAGAGGTTTTAATCCTCTAAACTTTCTGTTTTTAAAAGGGTTTTAACCCACAAGTGTTGAACAAGACTTGAACTTGTGTATATGTGATTTCTTGGAAAGCTTGGGCTATTCTTCTTATAAATCCACACCTCACTTGATGTTTTCTTCTTAGTTAGTATGTATGTATATTTCATTTCCTTATCATTCATTCATGACCATACTTGTTGTCTTATGATAACTTGTGCATTGGTGAATATATAAAAGAGGTTTTAAAATGGAAGATTTATCCTTCTACCTCTCTTCATGACTTCTATGATAATACTTGTAATATTGTTGGACTAAACTTATAACATACTATATGAAATATATAAAATACATATCATACATGTAAGAAACCAAACCCTTGATGATAACCAAATGGTTATTTGTCAAGTTACTAAGTTACATCAGCTAAGTGCTTAGTTCCTCGTTACAATTCTAATGGGTGTTACACCCATGAAATCATTCTAAACCTTATGGGTTTCCATAGTCTCAAGAACGAGTGCTAAGTCTAAGTGATTATTTTATTGTATATTTACTTTGTTCTACTTTATTTCCGAATATAATCATGCCTTGAACTCTAATACGAATACATTCAACCTCCTAAATCTCATACACTTGTCAACATTTAGATAATCGGAAAACTTAGCAATTTTGTGAGTACACTTGACCTGTTTTACTTTTAAAACACTTTGGGTTGTAACATGTTATTATACAAATTCACACACTTAGAACATACTTTATGCTCTCAATGCGTTATACATGCTACTTGTTTACTTAGGTTCATGCTAGATTATACATGCTTTATGTCATTAACTTTGCTAAGCCCCAACTTAACATATATAGAGCTACAGGAGTAGCACATTGTGACGAGGGATGCTAAATACTAGTGGACACTTGGATTTGACATATTACGATGCATGCTAGTTACCTTGTTTACAAATTGTCATGTGGATTTGAGAAAATGCTTTTATACTTATGCTATATTTATACAAACCTTGTGTACTCGCCAATGCTTTCGCATTAACACTTTATTTTAAACATGTTATAGGTTTAATGATGATGTTGATGATGCATGGAATATATTAGGATGCCTAGATACTCATTTTAAATTTTGTATACTTATTGTAATGTAATTCTTTCATTTCAAGTTGTTGTAATTGTATTTTCCTTTCCATGTTGTAATTGAATCCTTATAGTAATAAAATGAAATTCATTATTTAAACACTTGTCGCAAATTCTAATGTTATGTGTGATGAGCAATCTATCTTTGTCTCTCTTCGATGTTTCCGCCATCGATTGGGGTGTGACAGAGTGGTATCAGAGCCATAACTATAGGGAATTAGGAAAATTGCTATGCTTTTGACCTAGTATATAGTTAAGTACCAAACTCGGCCATACTTGATTCATATGCTAATTTCTTGAAACGCCTCTTATGTGTTAATTTCTTGAAATACTTTATGTGCTCATACTTGTTTTATTATTCCGAACATAGGCCTTTCCTAAAGGCATTTTACTCGATTATACTAAACTCGAAAACACTCGTAATACACAAACGAGACGAGTTCACTAAAATAGGCGTGAAAACCACAATTTGGTGAACGACTCTTAATCCACCTATTTTTTTACACAAAATTCACCGTCAAGTTAGGAGTGAAATCCTCACCTTGATGGAGAATTTCCATTTCAGTTCTAGTGGACCCTTGTCAAAGTGTCGAAGTTAAATTTTGACCCGACAAGTACCAACCACACTTAGGGTACAAAATCGTCGAGTTAGGGGTGAAACCCTCATCTTGTCGACTAGTCCTACTCCTTGATTTTCAAAAATCCCGCCAAGTCTCAAATTTTCGATTGATTTGGAACATGTAGTAACTGGAAGGGTGAATACCATTAACCGAAATTTCGACGAGAGTATTCCACCTATTGGGCCAAAGCATGTTTCTCAAATTCAAAAGAATTTTCGACCACCTTGGTTAGTCAAAGTTCCGTTTTGGAACAATCCAAGTTTTAATCAAACCTATGTTTTACTATTATCGGTCTTATACGATGCAATTCTCTCTTTTCAAATTCAAATTTCTTTCGAGATTATTTTCTTATACACATCATACTAAATCTTTTCTTACATCTATACATCATTCGCATGCATTAATTTAAAAACGTCACTCGCTTGATTTACATTCCTTGTACCCCCAAAATGGTGACATATCATTGAGATAGGAGTGATTTCCTTAACTTGACAATTAACTCCACTCCTTCTTTTCTTAAAACGACCTCACCAACGAGTTAGGGGTGATTCCCTTACCTAGGTGATCGTTACCAAAATTTTTCCTTCAAATGGACTTTATTAAGCAAACATGACCATGTTTTATACCCAAATCGTTTATCATTCGTCCAAAATCCCTACTTTTATCAATTTCACAAATACATGGTTTTATCAAACGTATTTCTTACCCTACAACCTATTTCACATAAATCTCATACACGAAATTCTTAATCATACCATAAACGTTTTGTTTCCCGATTTTCAAAATTTTACAAAATGCTACCCATCAACTTAGTCGGTCTAATGAATCTCTTGCCCCCGAAATTTCATACTCAACGTAATCACTACAACATGCTCACCTCATATCATTATACTAAAGACTTTTATTTTCAATCGGAAATCAAACCAACTTTTCGCACACGCTTACAAAATATTACGAATATTATTCGATCGTTTATTAAAACTCTTTTCAAATATCACTAAGTTCATTATGCTAAATTTCTTTTCAGAATCAACATTTTCACGAGAACCTCTAAACTTCAAATTTCTTCTTTTGATGCAAGATCCTTTAAAAATAAGGCTAACTTACTATTTTCAAAAGCCTTTATACAACGCTCAACATGTCATTTAAATTCAAAACACGTGGGCAAGAAAACTTCGTAGGAAACCGACAATTTTCAACTTACATAAATTCTTTTAAAACAAGAGTAGAATTTCCGTCCTTTTACAAAGTACATCTCGCATAATCAATAGATGTTTTACATACTTTTGACATTCACAAACTAGATTCTACATTCCAAGTCAAACTCAATCTATTTTGATTCAATAAACTCCACGTTTTGCTCAAACAACTATACATGCATACCATCATACATGTTTTAGTCAATATCTCACGACAATATCATTTATATCATTCATTTTTACACACTCGAACTTCTTGATCGTCTTATATATTTAGATTCGTGGTATTCAATTCATACCATACACGCAATCATCTTCATTTATACTCATACTTATGTTCATTGATGCGTAGTCGAGTGTTATATATATTAGGTGTATATTTTAAGCCCCTTTAACACTTTTTAGTCAAGTTTTAAATTTATAAAACACGATATTTACGAACACTAGACACACATATGGGCAAGTGCACCCATCGTGAGCGTAGTATAGTGTTGGTAAGATACCGAGGTCGTCCAAGGACACAAGAGCTTTTAGTACCGGTTTATCCTCAACGTCTAATCAAATCAAAAAGTTTAGAAAAATGTTTTAACTAAGAAAAATAAAAACTAACTAAAATGCTGAAAAATAAAAATAAAAATAAAAACAGATAGACAAGATGAATCACTTGGTTCCGACTCGTATCTAGTGTAACCTTTGATTATTTCCACACTTTTGCACTATTTTAAGAGATTATCTTAGTTATTGTAGTAGGCCCCTCTTTTGAAGGTGACGTTACCCTCACCCCAGTAGTTTGAGTCAGCAAGGATACAATCCTAAAAGGGTGGATTATTGGAAGATAATTAATTAAGTTATTAATGCAAATTATGGTAGGCCCCTCTTTTGGAGGTGACGTTACCCTCGACTAAGTAGTCAGAGTCAGCAGGGATACAGTCCTAAATAGCCGGGTTATAGTATTAATAGTAGTTAACTTATGAGGGGATCAAAGAGTTTGGACCCCCGCCATCCAATACCGTTAAGTATTGAAGGAGGTCCTACTAAATTTGACCCAGGTCCATTGCAGGACCTCTAAACGCTGAACAATGGCAAGACCTTTACCAAACCGTTCCCTTAACCCCCGACCAGGTAGCCAACATACCTCCATATAGACCGTGGAGATATGAATGGTGAAAATCTTTTATTTTATATAGACATTAAAATAATGCCAAGACACCACGGACAAACGATAAGGAAAGATCACCTTCAACATAAGAAACTAGTTATTAAAGTCATTAATACAAAACCAAGTAAAAAGTGCGAAAAGATTAGAAATAAAAAGTATTACACTAGACACTTTGTCTTCACCAAGTGATGTAAGAGACTTAGGCAAACATGGCCTTGATTGTCAAGAACTCTTATGATCAATCTTGGATCCCGAGACGACTCACACACTCTACGATGGACAATGGATGATGGTGGTGGATGATGGTGGATGATGGTGTTATGGTGGTGGTGGGTGGTGGGTGAAGTGTGAGAGAGGTGGTGTGCCAAGGGATGGTTTGAGCTTGAGCCAAGCACTTCTATTTATAGGCTGAACAGAAGCTCGGGCACGGCCCCGTGTCCAGTGGGCACGGCCCCGTGTCCACATCCTTCTCTTTCTTCATTTAATGCAGTTTTGTCTTTTTAGTTGACCACGCCCCCGTGTCCGCTGAGCACGACCCCGTGGTGCAGAAGAATCTTTGTACTATGCAGATTTGCTGGATTGTGCGAATCTTATAGTTGACCACGGCCCCGTGTCCGCTGAGCACGGCCCCGTGGTGGGCAATAGAAGCTTCTACCACTTTGTCTTTTCTGCTGACACTTGGGCACGCCCCCGTGCTGGCTGAGCACGGGGCGTGTTCAGTCTTCTGTTGTCTTGTTTTGCTTGGGAAGATGCTGTCGTGGGGTCGGGCATGTCACGTCTTGTTCCTTTTCTTGTATTTATGTTAGATTTTGATGTCTTTTTGCTTCTTTTGTGAATTTGAGCTCATTTAATCCTGAAAATACAAAAGGAAGACAAAAGCACACTTTTTCCAACATTAGTACTAAAAAAGGGTTAGTTTTATGCCACAATTGATTAAATTTATATGTTGCATTTTGCACACATCAAATACCCCCACACTTGAATATTTGCTTGTCCTCAAGCAAAACTCTTTATAATGTGGCTATTACACTTCCCAAATGGAATGGGTAGAGAAGAAGGTTTTTGGGCTTGTCGTAGAGTGTCGGGATTTCCAAGATTCTTTATTTAATTTTATTTTTATTTATTTACAATCCTATTCGTCATGATTTATTTAAAACTTTTCATAAGATAAATTACTTATTAGGGCATAACATGCCTCTTTAAAATTCTTTTTATATACAAGTTCACATACCTCACGGGGATCACTCAACACTCGGCCGAAAATGTATTTTTGTGGATCACTCGAGAGTGGCATGGAACTTACTCCTACCATAGGCTTGCCAAGCAATCAATCCTCCTCCTTTTTAACTTATATACCTTTGTAAATATCAAGAGGATTTTATGGGTGAAGGGTTAGGCTTGGGTTAAAGGTAGGTGGTTGGGTTAGTGGTTAGTAGAAAAAGGACGAAAAAGCGTAACAAGCGTCGGTTTTCGTAAGACTTTTTATTTTTGTAACTTTTATTTTGATGAAGCTATTATTCAAACAAAGTTATTTTTGATGAACTTGTTTGTTTATTTTCTTTTGCTTCATCATCAACATAATTTTTTTTTTTTTGAAAAGACATACGAGAAACCGAGCTAGTTACTAAAACAAGAGGTTAAAAATAAAAAGGTTTTGGTGGGTAAAAGGGTGTTTGGTTTGGGTTATGAAATGAAAAGGTTTAGGCTCAAAGGGGCTAACTATGGGGATTTTGGGTAGGTGGTAAAAAAAAGAAAAATAATGGTGTAGAAATAAAAAGGGGTTAGTCCTAATGCCTCCATCATTTACTTACTCGGGTTTAAGTTGATAAGGACCGGGAATGTATCGTCATGGCAAGTTCTAGAGTCGTAAGAACCAAGCGGCTATTCACACAAAAAACGAAAAATGAGCATTTAGTTTAAAGATATGTAATTGTATGCTCAATAAAGGCTCAAAACTCACTTTTGTGGGAATGGGTTTTTATGTGATCAAGTATATATAATAAAATTTTAACTAAGCTTGTCATGCCTTTTCATAATTTTCTTATGTTGGTTCTTTTTATCACGACGCTATCGGTTGTAAATTCGTAAAAATATAACATTTTTAGAACTTGAAATTCCCGAGTTAAACCTAGACAAGTAAAAAAAAATGAAAAAATTTTGAAAAAATTTGGGGTGATTAGCGGTTCCAATAGAGTTTTGTGTAAGGCTTGTATTTAGGACTTGCAAGATTCAAGGTTTTAGCATCCCCCCCACACTTAAATTACACATTGTCCTCAATGTGTCCCAAAAATAAGTTTTTAGGTTGGTTGAATGTGTAAAAAGGTGTAAAAAACAAAAATTTTGTGTTACTGGTTACCTGGGCACGACCCCGTGTTGAGTGGACATGACCCCGTGCTCAGGTGCCAGTAACGAAAACTTACAGAAGATGAACACGAGGGCGTGTTGGCTGAACACGACCCCGTGTCTGTCAAGGTCTGCAGAATTAAAACAAACAGCAGGTTCAGGGGAATGGGCACGGGGGCGTGTCGGCTGGACACGACCCCGTGTGGACAGTCTGCAAAGTTGAAAAACAGGTTTCTTTCCTCGGTTTTCCTGTCCCGGCTTTAGTAGTACTAATGCTTAGTACTTTAAGCCTCGTTTGTACCTGTTTAACCAATAAACACTCCACCCAAACATAGCAAACATCCTAATTTTACCAAGTTCAATCATCCAAGTCAACAAAGTTAAAAGAAAAATAAATGCAGAAAAAAAAGAAGTTAGGGAAAGTAAATTGTTCAACACTTGGCACGCAGGCCATCAATTTTTCAAGATTAAAAAGGGTTAACCTGGGAAGTCATCAACCAACCGCTTCCTCCTCTGCTCCTCCCGCCTACTCCATAGCATCGTCATCATCATCATCATCCCCTCCATGGCCTGCAATGTGGTCCCGAATATATCCAATATCATCTTGGATATCGGATATGTTTCTCTCGATAGCTCCAACCCGGTGGTACGTGTTGCTTGCCATGTTATAGGTGTTCCTGGTGCACATAAGGTTTTCCTGCAACAAATCATGCAAACTTTGAAAGTTAGGAAAACCGCCTCCCGAGGAGGATGATTGGCCCGGATCACCATGGGGTTGGTATTGGTACTGATGATGTTGCGGAGCGTGGAGGACAAGTGCTTCTTGCGGGTTCCATGCATGACCTTGCATCCTTTGAAAGCTCACCGTCCCGTCTTCCGCCTCATAAATTAGGTTCATTGAGCGGCATATGTGTATATCCACCTTACCCGACCATGGGCTCCTCTCAAATGACATAGGTATGTGGGCGAAGTGCCTGAAGAGACGGTACACCCATCCCCCAAAGAAGATAGGGGTCGGTGCGCTTGCAAGGCGGTTATGATGCATGTTTCGGAGCATGAGGAACGGAACATCAAGCGGCCTGCGGGTGTGGATACAGTGGAGGACAACAAGATCTCTTAGCCCAACGACGCCACTACTATCATGCCTTTGGCTAAGAGAGTAGCCGAGGAGCCTATGAATGTATCTGTAGAGTGGATCCCTCAGCTTCGTACTCTTAGTGCTGCTCGGATTGTAGTACCCTTCACCAATCTGAGCCCAAATGGCTTGGCGTTCGTTCTCACCTATCTCTCGCATTCCCCCAGTATTTTCCTCGTTTCCCGCATCCTCTTCCGCATACAACCCAACAATCGATCCAAACTGAGCCATAGAGATCGAATACCTCGTTCCGCCACATCGGAATGCTACCCCATCATTGTCGAACGGGTCGCACCTCGAGTTGAATGTGAAGGTGCTATAGAATTCCAAAGTGTATTCGTGGACGGAACGGAGTCGAGTTGTTAAAGCGACTCTGAGTGGTCCCGTGACAATGTTGTTGAAACGGTCGATTTGATTCACCATGGTTAGCAGTTCCGTGCATGCTTGCCTCGGGTATTCCTCCGGCCTTGTTTGAAGTATCTCGAATCTAGCCCTCGCATCGAGCTCATTGGCGTTAAATCTTGTGAACTTCCTAGCCATCTGAAAGAATACACCAAAAGTTAGCACGAAACAGAAATATTTTCGGACAAAACTGCAAACAGTGTGCTGGACACGATCCCGTGTTCAGCGGACACGGCCCCGTGTCCAGGCGTCTGTTACACAAAAATTTCATTTTTCAACCCGGTTTTGAAAACTTGAAAATTTTCGGTCCAGTAGGTGCGGTTTTCCCCGAAAATGAAACCCTAAGTACCGTTTTTCCCAAAATATCCCGTTTACCCATTCAATTTTATCTTTTTCGGTTCAAGAACAAGGGTTTGGGGTTTTTGTGCGAAATCGGACGAATCTATGAACAATACAAGTGTATTTACTTCCCATAACACTAATCTAACTAAATGCAAACAGATCTAAACAAAAATTTGAGGTTCGATCCGGATGAACTTCAAGAACCCTAGATTTTTCCCAAAATTTTTGGTGTTTTAACTACATGCAAGTAACTAATCTAACTACTAGAAGTGATAGAATCATACCTTGATGTTGTTAGAGCGATAGGAGACGTTGAAAATCTGCAAAAAATCGCCTGGAACCAGAGCTTTTTCGAGGAAACGGGGCGTGTGGAATGAAGTAACTGTTTTGAAAAAGGGGATTTATCCCGACTGCAGCGCGAACACGTCCCCGTGTCCAGCGGACACGGCCTCGTGCCGAGCAAAGTTTTTGAAATTTTTTTTTAGTGCTCGTGTGAGTGCCCTTGTTTCCCAAAAACTTAGGTTAGAAAACTTACCGCTTAAGATGTCGTCCCAATCGTTCGTAACTTACCAGGTATGATGTTGGTTTTATTCTTCCACCGTCTGAAGCGAGATTTCTTCTTCTTCATCTTCAATGAATCCTTGATAGAGTTTCAGCCGTTGGCCATTGACTTTAAATGGAGGCCCATTTCGAGATTTAATTTATACTGCACCGTGTGGGAAAATATGGGTGATGGAAAAAGGTCCTGACCACCTAGACTTTAATTTACCAAGGAACAATCGAAGTCGTGAATTAAACAAAAGAACTAGATCTCCTACTCGAAATTCATTAGGTTTAATATGTTTGTCATGCAAATTTTTCATTCTTTCCTTATAAATTTCAGAGTTTGAGTATGCATAATTCCTAAGTTCGTCTAATTCATTTAATTGACAAAATCGATTTTTACCAGCAAATTCTAAATCTAAGTTTACATTTTTGATTGCCCAATAAGCTTTGTGTGCAATTTCTACTGGCAAGTGACAACTCTTTCCGTAGACTAGCTTATATGGGGTTGTACCTATTGTTGTTTTATAAGCAGTTCGAAAAGCCCATAAAGCATCATCTAATTTATCTGCCCATTCCTTTTTATTTAACCCTACGGTTTTTTCAAGTATACGTTTTAAACCCCTATTAGTCACTTCGGCTTGTCCGTTTGTTTGAGGGTGATATGTTGTTGAGGCCCGGTGATAGACCCCATATCTTGTTAAAAAAATTTCAAGTTGATGGTTGCAAAAATGGGTACCTCTATCACTTATTAATGCTTTAGGTGTGCCAAAACGAGAGAATAGTTTTTTCAGAAATCTTACCACGACTCTTCCATCATTTGTTGGAAGTGCCTCGGCCTCGGCCCATTTAGACAAGTAGTCTACTGCCACAAGTATATATTTGTTTCCTTTTGATGGTGGGAAAGGTCCCATAAAGTCGAGTCCCCACACATCAAAAATTTCACAAACAAGAATGCCATTTTGTGGCATTTCGTTTTTGGAAGAAATATTACCTGTTCTTTGGCAAGCATCACATGTCTTGACAAGACTTTGGGCGTCTTTGTAAATGGTTGGCCAATAAAATCCTGAATCAAATACCTTTCATGCGGTACTAGCGGCACCATGATGCCCTCCGTATGGACCTTCATGACAATGGCGGAGAATTCTTCGTGCTTCGCTACCGTGTACGCATCGTCGGACGAGTTGGTCGGCACACATTTTGAAAAGATATGGATCTTCCCAAAAATAGTGTTTCACATTGGCAAAAAAAAATTGTCTTTGATGATGTGGCCAACCTTTTGTGACTATACCGCTAGCTAAGTAGTTAGCATAGTCGGCGTACCATGGTTCTTCCTTATATTCCACCATTTCCAGGGACTCAGTTGGAAATTTTTCGTTGATTTGCTCGTCCCTGGTTGCCTCCAAAGCTGGGTCTTCTAAGCGCGAAAGATGATCTGCTGCGGTATTTTCTGCTCCTCTTTTGTCTTTGATTTCAATGTCAAATTCTTGGAGGAGTAGAATCCACCGAATCAGACGTGGTTTTGCGTCCTGCTTCTTGAAGAGATATCGAATGGCTACATGATCTGTATAGACTATAGTTTTAGAAAGAACAAGATAAGAACGAAATTTATCAAAAGCAAATACCACAGCTAGTAATTCTTTTTCAGTTGTTGTGTAATTTTCTTGTGCATCATTTAGTGTTTTACTAGCATAATAAATTGGGTGGAAATGCTTTTCTTTTCTTTGTCCCAAGACAGCTCCAACTGCAAAGTCACTAGCATCACACATGATTTCGAAAGGAAATTTCCAATCAGGCGCTATCATGATAGGTGCATTGACTAACATTTCCTTTAAGGTTAGAAATGCTTGATTGCAATTCTTGTCAAAGATGAAAGGAGCATCTTTTTCAAGTAATTTTGTTAGAGGCCTTGAGATTTTAGAAAAGTCTTTGATAAACCGCCTATAAAATCCGGCATGCCCTAGGAAACTTCTGATAGCTCTTACGGACGATGGAGGTGGTAATCTAGAAATGGTATCTATTTTGGCTCGATCCACCTCCATTCCTTCGCTTGAGATCTTGTGACCGAGTACTATTCCCTCCGTTACCATGAAATGACATTTTTCCCAATTAAGGGCGAGGTTAGTTTCCTCACATCGGGATTGCATTCGTTCAAGGTTATCGAGGCATTGGTCGTATGAATCCCCAAAGATAGAAAAGTCGTCCATGAAGACTTCCATTGTCTTTTCTATCATGTCATGGAAGATGGCTACCATGCAACGTTGGAATGTTGCGGGGGCATTACATAGACCAAACGGCATGCGTCGATAAGCAAAAGTTCCATAGGGACATGTGAAAGTTGTCTTTTCTTGGTCTTCGGGTGCTATCGGGATTTGAAAGTAACCTGAAAAACCATCCAAGAAATAATAAAATTTATGACCGGATAATCTTTCTAACATTTGATCAATGAAGGGCAAAGGAAAGTGATCTTTTCTTGTTGCTTCATTTAATCGTCTATAATCTATACATACTCTCCATCCTGTGACGGTTCTCGTTGGTATTAATTCATTCTTTTCGTTAGTTATTACCGTCATACCTCCTTTCTTTGGAACTACTTGGACGGGACTCACCCAAGGACTATCGGAGATAGGATAGATAAGTCCGGCGTCAAGTAATTTGATGACTTCATTTTTAACCACTTCTTGAACATTAGGATTCACTCGACGTTGTGGTTGTATTACCGATTTGTAGTCATCATTCATCAAAATTTTGTGTGTACACATGGAAGGACTAATTCCTTTTATGTCTACAAGTTTCCAAGCTATTGCGTTTTTATGTTTTTTCAAAAGACTAATTAATTTTTCTTTTTCTAAGCTATCTAATTTAGATGAAATAATTACAGGTAAATTACCGTCTTTGTCTAGAAAAGCATATTCCAAACCTTTTGGAAGTTCTTTGAGCTCAAGTGGTGGGTCTTTAGGAGACTCCTTATTTGGTTGCTCGTTACGATCAAGAACTTTAAAAGTTTGTTCTATGGCGACCTCTTCTTCAACAAAGTGGTCAATCTCTTCACTTGTATCGGGTTGTTCATCTTCATCTTCAATTAGGGGGTCATTATTGCCGAAAGGATATTTCATTGACCGTTCGAGATCGACACTTCTTTTAAATGCCCCTAATTGAAGAGGTAGATTGTTGAACTTCCGGTTTTTCAAAGCTTCGTGAGTTTTTACAAATGGTCGTCCCAACACTAGAGGAGCGTCATCGAGGATGACAAAGTCGGTCGGGATTACCATTTGATTTGTTTGAACCAACACATCCTCAACTATACCGATTGATTTTATTACTTTCCGATTGGATAGAAAAATGGGTATTTGAAGTGGAGAAAAATCACTAATACTTAATTTTTCGAAAATGTAGTTAGGCATTATGTTAACACAAAGATCTTTATCGATTGTGACATTACTAATAAACGAATTTTGAAAGAAACATGGAACCGGTGTAATGTTAATTTCAAATGGGTCTTCTTTTATTAGTGAAGTTTGATCATTAGTTAACTTAACACTTACCGTTTCGTCAATTTTAGTGTTAGTATTTAACTCTTTTAAAAACTTAGCATGAGTGGGTACTAAAAAATGATTTTCAAAAGAAGGTGACAAGAGATTAATTTCTTCAAAATTAGACTCTTCTTGAATTTTAACTTTGTCGGACTCACCTTTTTCGTTGTTTAACTCATGTGTCGGTTTTTCACTTATTTGTTCTTCCATTTTTACACTTTCAGTTATCTCTTCCTTTTTTAATTCTTCTCTTGCGCGGGACTCCTCTTCCATTGCGCGAGATTCTTTTATACATCGATCGATAACTCTAATGTGTTCTAATATCCTCTCGGTTACTTCGGTTATAGAAAAAGAGTCGGAATTTTCAAAGCTTGAATCCGGTTGTTCGATCCTTTGTTCCTCATAATACCCATATGAAGTAGATGGTTCACACCATTGTTCTTCATTGTGAGCATATGATGGATAAGGGTCGTAATTTTGTTCTTCATAATACTCATATGAGGTGGGTTGTTCATGCCATGGTTCCTCATAATAAGCATACGAAAGTGGTGGCTCATATCTTGGTTCCTCAAAGTATGAGTATGAAGGCTCATACCTTGGTTCATCCAAATATGAGTATGAGGGAGGAGGTTCATACCTTTGGTCTTCATAGGATGTGTATGAAGTTGATGGCTCGTACCTGGGCTCCTCATAGTAGGTGTATGAATTGGATGGTTGATATGAGTGATTATTTTGAACCGAGTGTGTGTTACGACAATTAGTGCAATAATTACCCCTATAATCATCCTCCTCATAGGTGTAGTTGTAACCTCCTGAGTATTGATCCATAAGAATCACTCAGCAGACCACAACCAAGTCTCGAGATCAGAAAACAAAAATAAAAACGGAAACAGAGGCTGGACACGGCCCCGTGTACAGAATCTGTATCTGGGCGTTTTAATTAAATTTACTGATCTAGTTGAGCACGGGGCGTGTTCAGTGAGCACGGCCCGTGTTCAAGCTACTGTTACTGGGGTGTTTTTGAAAAATCTGCAGCACGGCCCCGTGTTCAGTGAACACGGCCCCGTGTACAGGTTACTGTAAATGCAAAACTAAACTAAAATGCAGAAAAAATGTGCGCGCGTTTAAAAAGGTTTTGAAAAACTGATTAGGCCGTCGATTTTAAGCTTTCTTAAAATCCTTGTGTCCCCGGCAACGGCGCCAAAAACTTGGTGCGTAGTCGAGTGTTATATATATTAGGTGTATATTTTAAGCCCCTTTAACACTTTTTAGTCAAGTTTTAAATGTATAAAACACGATATTTACTAACACTAGACACACATATGGGCAAGTGCACCCATCGTGAGCGTAGTATAGTGTTGGTAAGATACCGAGGTCGTCCAAGGACACAAGAGCTTTTAGTACCGGTTTATCCTCAACGTCTAATCAAATCAAAAAGTTTAGAAAAATGTTTTAACTAAGAAAAATAAAAACTAACTAAAATGCTGAAAAATAAAAAGAAAAACAGATAGACAAGATGAATCACTTGGTTCCGACTCGTATCTAGTGTAACCTTTGATTATTTCCGCACTTTTGCACTATTTTAAGAGATTATCTTAGTTATTGTAGTAGGCCCCTCTTTTGAAGGTGACGTTACCCTCACCCCAGTAGTTTGAGTCAGCAAGGATACAATCCTAAAAGGGTGGATTATTGGAAGATAATTAATTAAGTTATTAATGCAAATTATGGTAGGCCCCTCTTTTGGAGGTGACGTTACCCTCGACTAAGTAGTCTGAGTCAGCAGGTATACAGTCCTAAATAGCCGGGTTATAGTATTAATAGTAGTTGACTTATGAGGGGATCAAAGAGTTTGGACCCCCGCCATCCAATACCGTTAAGTATTGAAGGAGGTCCTACTAAATTTGACCCAGGTCCATTGCAGGACCTCTAAACGCTGAACAATGGCAAGACCTTTACCAAACCGTTCCCTTAACCCCCGACCAGGTAGCCAACATACCTCCATATAGACCGTGGAGATATGAATGGTGAAAATCTTTTATTTTATATAGACAGTAAAATAATGCCAAGACACCACGGACAAACGATAAGGAAAGATCACCTTCAACATAAGAAACTAGTTATTAAAGTCATTAATACAAAACCAAGTAAAAAGTGCGAAAAGATTAGAAATAAAAAGTATTACACTAGACACTTTGTTTTCACCAAGTGATGTAAGAGACTTAGGCAAACATGGCCTTGATTATCAAGAACTCTTACGATCAATCTTGGATCCCGAGACGACTCACACACTCTACGATGGACAATGGATGATGGTGGTGGATGATGGTGTTATGGTGGTAGTGGGTGGTGGGTGAAGTGTGAGAGAGGTGGTGTGCCAAGGGATGGTTTGAGCTTGAGCCAAGCACTTCTATTTATAGGCTGAACAGAAGCTCGGGCACGGCCCCGTGTCCACATCCCTCTCTTTCTTCATTTAATGCAGTTTTGTCTTTTTAGTTGACCACGCCCCCGTGTCCGCTGAGCACGACCCCGTGGTGCAGAAGAATCTTTGTACTATGCAGATTTGCTGGATTGTGCGAATCTTATAGTTGACCACGGCCCCGTGTCCGCTGAGCACGGCCCCGTGGTGGACAATAGAAGCTTCTACCACTTTGTCTTTTCTGCTGACACTTGGGCACGCCCCCGTGCTGGCTGAGCACGGGGCGTGTTCAGTCTTCTGTTGTCTTGTTTTGCTTGGGAAGATGCTGTCGTGGGGTCGGGCATGTCACGTCTTGTTCCTTTTCTTGTATTTATGTTAGATTTTGATCACTTTTTGCTTCTTTTGTGAATTTGAGCTCATTTAATCCTGAAAATACAAAAGGAAGACAAAAGCACACTTTTTCCAACATTAGTACTAAAAAAGGGTTAGTTTTATGCCACAATTGATTAAATTTATATGTTGCATTTTGCACACATCAAATACCCCCACACTTGAATCTTTGCTTGTCCTCAAGCAAAACTCTTTATAATGTGGCTATTACACTTCCCAAATGGAATGGGTAGAGAAGAAGGTTTTTGGGCTTGTCGTAGAGTGTCGGGATTTCCAAGATTCTTTATTTAATTTTATTTTTATTTATTTACAATCCTATTCGTCATGATTTATTTAAAACTTTTCATAAGATAAATTACTTATTAGGGCATAACATGCCTCTTTAAAATTCTTTTTATATACAAGTTCACATACCTCACGGGGATCACTCAACACTCGGCCGAAAATGTATTTTTGTGGATCACTCGAGAGCGGCATGGAACTTACTCCTACCATAGGCTTGCCAAGCAATCAATCCTCCTCCTTTTTAACTTATATACCTTTGTAAATATCAAGAGGATTTTATGGGTGAAGGGTTAGGCTTGGGTTAAAGGTAGGTGGTTGGGTTAGTGGTTAGTAGAAAAAGGACGAAAAAGCGTAACAAGCGTCGGTTTTCGTAAGACTTTTTATTTTTGTAACTTTTATTTTGATGAAGCTATTATTCAAACAAAGTTATTTTTGATGAACTTGTTTGTTTATTTTCTTTTGCTTCATCATCAACATAATTTTTTTTTTAAAGTCATACGAGAAACCGAGCTAGTTACTAAAACAAGAGGTTAAAAATAAAAAGGTTTTGGTGGGTAAAAGGGTGTTTGGTTTGGGTTATGAAATGAAAAGGTTTAGGCTCAAAGGGGCTAACTATGGGGATTTTGGGTAGGTGGTAAAAAAAAAAGAAAAATAATGGTGTAGAAATAAAAAGGGGTTAGTCCTAATGCCTCCATCATTTACTTACTCGGGTTTAAGTTGATAAGGACCGGGAATGTATCGTCATGGCAAGTTCTAGAGTCGTAAGAACCAAGCGGCTATTCACACAAGAAACGAAAAATGAGCATTTAGTTTAAAGATATGTAATTGTATGCTCAATAAAGGCTCAAAACTCACTTTTGTGGGAATGGGTTTTTATGTGATCAAGTATATATAATAAAATTTTAACTAAGCTTGTCATGCCTTTTCATAATTTTCTTATGTTGGTTCTTTTTATCACGACGCTATCGGTTGTAAATTCGTAACAATATAACCTTTTTAGAACTTGAAATTCCCGAGTTAAACCTTGAAATTCCCGAGTTAAATTCGTACCTATACGTGAGCGTAACCTGAGGGATTCGCTTACGTGGGTCACATACATACTTAAACATTAACATGCTTATATACTACATCTTTATACACACACATTCTTATTTTCAAATTTATGTGTACCCTGATTCATACACAACTAGCGCAAGCTATGCAGATCATGCGACGATCAAAATAATCGCGGGTGCACACGGGATTATAGTGATAGGCGTATGAGAATCATAGAGTGTACTACTGTGTATGGTAAGACACGGAATGTAACATGACACCTAATAATGAAACGGACGTAACATGGTGGATACGCCACTGGTACTTCCTACATATAAGTGCTTTCACCATGTTACCAAACTTTCGTAAAACGTGCCATGATAAATTCGGTGTTTTGCAGACCATACTTAGACCTAATATACAAACTTTAACAACTCACAAATGCATTGCTAAACGCGCGACATCCGATTATCCAATACGAGACCTTATTCTTAACCTAACGTTTTCGTTGTCCTATACGCATGCCATCCTTATACTCGTATTCGTTTATTAGATCGTTCATTCGCCCTCGTACTTCTGTCATTCTTTGTCTTATAATCAAACCTCGTATACAAACAAGTCTGTTTACACGTTCGAAACCTAAAATACTTTCTTGATTAAAACTATATTTCCATCCTTTATTTATGTTCAAACATACTTAGTTGGCCATTTGGTGTGTGTCGGTGTGTATATATTTTTAAGTATATTTTTAGCCCTTTTTAACACTTTAGTCAAGTTTTAAATTTATAAAAACGATATTTTACTAACACTAAACACACATATGGGCAAGTGCACCCATCGTGAGCGTAGTATAGCGTTGGTAAGATACCGAGGTCGTCCAAGGACACAAGAGCTTTTAGTACCGGTTTATCCTCAACGTCTAATCAAATCAAAAAAATTAAAAAAAAGGTTTTTAAACATGAAAATAAAAACTAAAAATGCTGAAAAATAAAAATAAAAATACAACAGATAGACAAGATGAATCACTTGGATCCGACTCACCTTTAGTGTAACCTTTGATGTTTTCCGCACTCTTGCACTTTTTAAGAGATTATCTTAGTTATAGTAGTAGGCCCCTCTTTTGAAGGTGACGTTACCCTCAACCCAATAGTTTGAGTCAGCAAGGATACAATCCTAAATGGTTGGATTATTGGAAGATTATTAATTAAGTTATTAATGCGTAATGTGGTAGGCCCCTCTTTTGAAGGTGACGTTACCCTCGGCTAAGTGGTTTGAGTCAGCAGGGATACAATCCCAAGTAGCCGGGTTAATGTATTAATAGTAGTTTACATATGAGGGGATCAAGGCATTCGCACCCCCGCCATCCAATACCAGTGGGTATTGAAGGAGGTCCTAGTAAGCTTAACCCAGGTCCTTGCAGGATCTATACACTGAACAAGGCAAGAATCTTACCAAACCATTCCCTTAACCCCCGACCAGGTAGCCAACATATCTCCATATAGACCGTGGAGATATGAATGGTGTAAATCTTTTATTTTATATAGACAATAAAATAACGCCAAGACACCACGGACAAATGATAAGGAAGTTTCACCTTCAACATAAGAAACTAGTTATTAAAGTCATTAATACAAAACCAAATAAAAAGTGCGAAAAGATTAAAAAACAAAAGTATTACACTAAATGCTTGTCTTCACCAAGTGATATAAGAGACTTAAGCAAACATGGCCTTTGATTGTCAAGAACTCTTACTATCAATCTTGGATTCCGAGACTACTACACACACTCTATGATGGATGATGGAAGATGGTGGTGGATGTGGGTGTTATGATGGTGGTGGAGTGTGGGTGAAGTGGGAGAGATGTGGTTTGTCAAGGGATGCCTTTGAAATGAACCAAGCACCTCTATTTATAGCCTGCACAGAAGCCCGGACACGGCCCCGTGTCCATCCATTTTCTCTTTCTTCATTTAATGCAGTTTGTGTGTATTAGTTGACCACGCCCCCGTGTCCGCTGGGCACGGCCCCGTGTGCAGAAGCGTATATGTACTATCAAGATTTGCTTGGATTCTGCGTATCTTAGCGTTGACCACGGCCGTGTGGAGCTGGGCACGCCCCCGTGTTGAGGAATAGAAACTTCTACGCTTTTGTCTTTTCTGCAGATACTTGGGCACGCCCCCGTGTTCGCTGGACACGGGGCGTGTTCAGCCTTCTGATATCTTGTTTTTGCTTAGGAAGATGCTATCGAGGGGTCGGGCATGCCACATTTATTCCTTTTCTTGTATTTATTTTAGATTTAGCTGTATTTTTGCTTCTTTTGTTCATTTACGCTCATTTAACCCTGAAAATACAAAAGGAAGACAAAAGCAGACTTTTTCCAACATTTGTACTAAAAAAGGGTTAGTTTTATGCCTCATTTGATGTAATTTATATGTTGCATTTTACACACATCAAATACCCCCACACTTAAATCTTTGCTTGTCCTCAAGCAAAACTCTTTATAATGTGGCTTACACACCCAAATGGAATAGGTAGAAGAGAAGTTTTGGGCTTGTCTAGAGTGTCGGGATTCCAAGATCTTTATTAGGTTTTATTTTTATGTTATTTACAATCCTATTCGTTATGATTTATTTAGAACGTTTCATAAGAGAAATTACTTATTTGGGCATAACATGCCTCTTTAAAATTCCATTTATATACAAGTTCACATACCTCACGGGAAATCACTCAACACTCGGCCGAAGATGTATTTTTGTGAAACACTCGAGACCGGCATGGAACTTACTTATACCATATGCTTGCCAAGCAATCAATCCTCCTCCTTTTTAACTATAAACCTTTGTAAATATCAAGAGGACTTTGGGGAAGGATTAGGCTTGGGTTAAAGGTATGTGGTTTTGGGTTAGTGGTTAGTAGAAAAGGGCGAAAGGCGTAAAAAGCGTCGGTTTTCGTAAAACTTTTTGTTTTTGTGACTTTTTTATTCCAATGAAGCATTTTTCAAACAAAGTTTCTTTTGATGAACTTGTTTGCTTATTGCTATACTTCATATAATTTTTTTTTGATAAGGAAGTCACAAGAAAACCGAGCTTTTTACTAAAATAAAGGGTTTAAAATAAAAAAGGGTTTTGGTGGGTAAAGGGTGTTTGTTTTGGGTTTAGAAATGAAAAGGTTTAGGCTTAAAGGGGTTAACTAGGGGGATTTTGGGTAGGTGGTAAAAAAAGAAAAATAATGGTGTTGAAATAAAAAGGGCTTAGTCCTAATGCCTCCATCATTTACTTACTTGGGTTTAAGTTGGTAAGGACCGGGAATGTATTGTCATGCCAAGTTCTAGAGTTGTAAGAAACCAAGCGGCTATTCACATAAGAAACGAAAAATGAGCATTTAGTTTAAAGATGTGTATTTGTATGCTCAATTAAAGGCTCAACTCACTTTTTGTGGGAATGGGTTTTTAATGTGATCAAATATATATAATCAAATTTTAACTAGATTTGTCATGCCGTTTCATAATTTTCTTATGTTGGTTCTTTTTATCATGACGATATCGGTTGTAAATTTGTAAAAATATAACCTTTTTAGAACTTGTTATTCCCAATTTAAACCAAGACAGGTAAAAAAAATTGAAAAGTTTTTGAAAAAATTTGGGGTGTTTAGCGGTTCCAATAGAGTTTTGTTTAAGGCTTGTAATTAGGACTTGCAAAATTCAAGGTTTTAGCATCCCCCCCCCCCCCCCCACACTTAAATTACACATTGTCTTCAATGTGTCCCAAAAATAAGTTTTTAGGTTGATTGAATGTGTAAAAAGGTGTGTTCAACAAAAAATTATGTTATTGGGCATCTGGACATGGGCCGTGGTGACCGGGCACGACCCCGTGTTCAGATTGCCAGTAACAAAAAGTAACAAAAGGCTGGGCACGGGGTCGTGTTCAACGAACACGCCCCGTGTCCAGTTACCTGAACTGGGTGTTTTTCTGCAGACCCTTGAGCACGGGGCCGTGTTGGCTGAGCACGGCCCATGCTGAACTTGCTGTAATGAAGAAAAATGTTCAGGAGGCTCTGTTTTTGTGCATGGGGTGTTGGTTCAAGTCTCCCTTAGTATCCTTCACCATCGTGAGTGTGTTTTATTACTAAAAATTAAAAACTAAACTAGAAAATATAAAGGTTAATCTAAACGAAACTACGGATAGTTCCGCGGAATGCCTCCGTGGTGCGCCATGTTTATAAGGGTCCTTGGCTAGACCCAAAGCCAGTCATATGTTACCCAAGTGGGATGGTTTGCATCCCATGTTGCACCGTCAGAGAGCATCATCCAAGCTTGAGTCTATGACTTTCATGTAATTGACCGGTCGTCATCTTCTACTCTTTTTCCGACCCCAAACGTCATCTCCTTGTCCCCAACCCTCAATGTTAGTGTCCCACCATTCATGTCCACCATTGCGTGAGCCGTGGCCAGGAATGGTCTCCCTAATATTAGTGGCACTTCGGTATCCTCCTCCATATCTAATATGACAACGGCCGGGAAGACAAATTCTCCGACTTTAACCAATAGATTTTCGGCGACACCTTGTGGATATTTAATGGACCTATCAGCGAGCTGTATGCTCATTTTTGTAGGGCTCGTTTTTCCTAGGCTGACTCGGTCGAACATTGATGCGGGCATGAGGTTGATGCTATCCCCAAGATCGGCTAGTGCATTGCGTATGGGTGATTCCCCAATCGAACAAAGGATAGTAAAGCTTCCGGGATCGATCTTCTTTTGAGGGAGTTTGTTGAGTAGCAATGCGGAGCACTCTTCGCTTAAATTTACTAATTGCAATGATTCGATTTTCCTTTTGTGAGTGAGGAAGTCCCTCATAAATTTTGAATATTTAGGCATTTGAGTTAGGACTTCGACAAATGGAATATTAACATGCAATTGTTTTAGTAAATTCATGAATTTTGTGAATTGCTCATCGGTCTTTTGGCGAAGTAACAGACCGGGGTACGGTACCGGAGGATTCTTGGTAGGCTCTTGATTTGGGGGAGGAGCCGTCTCTTTTTAGGGTGTTGGTAAAGCTGCGGTTTGATTAGACAGGCTCTTATCGGTTGGAGGGATCGGAGCCTCCTCAGGACCTACTGTATGGTTTCTCAATGTGATGAGATGTACTTGCGCCTTCGGGTTGGTTTTGGTATTACTGGGTAATGCGCCTTGTGGTCTCTCGGAGAAATTTTGAGCTAGTTGATTTAGTTGTTTTTCAATGTTTTGAATACTAGCTTGTTGATTTCTAAAGTTCGATTCCAGTTGTTGGAATCGATCCGAGTTTTTCTTGACGGTGTTAGAGATGAGGCGAGAGACGGTATCCTCAAGCCTCTCTCGTCCCCCCTTGTTGTTGTTAAGAGAAATTTTGTGACTCGTTTCTTGGTTGTTGAAAGTTTGACCGTTGGTTTAGATTTTGTTGGTTACTACTATTGTCGGGTTCTCTCCAACCAAGGTTAGGGTAGTTACGCCATCCTTGGTTGTAGGTACCCGTTGGAGGACCTGGCGGCCTAGGTCTATTATCAATGTAGTTTACCGTTTCTGTTTGATTATCCATTTCTTTCATACAACTCCAATTTTCATGTGGCCCACCACACCCCTCACAAGCCATAACCGAGGCCGTTTTTTGCCATTTCTAACTTTTTGATTTTTGAAGAAAGGGCCTCGATTTGGGCTTGCAAAGAGGTGCTTTCGTCAACCTTATGGGCACCCGGGGTAATAGATTTTGTGCCTCAGGGAGTGTGCCTCGGGGAGTGTGCCACTGAAAATTGGTTTGAGCAATTTCCTCAATTTGATTATAAATTTCATTTGGGCGACGATTACCTAAAAGTCCCCCGGAGCTAGAGTCAAGTGTTTGTCTTGTGTGTGGCAGCAACCTATTGTAGAAGGTGGATACTTGCTGCCATACCGCAAGACCACGATGATGACACTTTCTTAGTAGCTCCTTGAACCTTTCCCAAGTTTTATATAAGGATTCCCCATCCTCTTGTGAATATGTATTAATTTCAGTCATTAATTTAGCCGTTTTAGCAGGAGGGGAATACTTATATAGAAACTTTTGGGCTAGTTCATCCCATGTGTTTAATGAACCAATTGGGAGGGTATTAAGCCAAGCCTTAGCTCGGTCTTTTAGTGAAAATGGAAACATTCGGATGCGGATGGCGTCATTTGAAGCTCCATTGATCTGAAAAGTATCACATATTTCCAAGAAGTTAGTAATATGTAAATGGGGATCTTCATCCGCAAGCCCATGGAAGGTTGCGGAGTTTTGGAGCATTTGTATCAAATGCGGCCGAAGTTCGAAGTTGTTGGCTTCGACATTCGATGCATTGATAGCGGCGCCAAGATTACCTACGGTGGGCCGTAGGTAATCCATGAGGGTACGTTGATCCGCCATTGGAGGTGGGTCCCCCGAAACTTTTTCTTGGTTTTTAGCTTTAAGTCTTTTTCTTAGAAAGCGTTCGGGTTCGTCTAGCGGTTCTTTTATGTCCCTACTGGAACTGGAGCTCATACACAGCGTAAAAAGTTCGGGTGCGGCACCTGGGTCCCAAGTCCTGCAATAAAAACAAAAAAGAACGTTAGTCAGAAGTTTCACCACGGCCCCGTGCTCAGATGAACACGGCCCGTGGTCGGAGTTACAGTGATTGTTTTCCGGATCCCTGTTACTGGAGAGCTCAAAACGGCCCCGTGCTGCACCGACACGGCCCAGTGCTCAGCTCTCTGTAACTCGGAAAATAAAAACTGCCAGTAACAATGCTGGGCACGGCCCGTGTCCGACCAGGCATGGCCCGTGCTAAGCTCCGCAGAAGCAAAATCTAAGAAAAATCCTAAAAAAACAGAAAAATAAAAAAAACGATTAGGCCGTTGATTCCTAAATTTCTTAAAATCCTTGTGTCCCGGCAGCGGCGCCAAAAACTTGGTGTGTGTCGGTGTGTATATATTTTTAAGTATATTTTTTAGCCCTTTTTAACACTTTAGTCAAGTTTTAAATTTATAACACACGATATTTTACTAACACTAAACACACATATGGGCAAGTGCACCCATCGTGAGCGTAGTATGGCGTTGGTAAGATACCAAGGTCATCCAAGGACACAAGAGCTTTTAGTACCGGTTTATCCTCAACGTCTAATCAAATCAAAAATTAAAAAAAAAAGGTTTTTAAACATGAAAATAAAAACTAAAAAGGCTGAAAAATAAAAATAAAACAGATAGACAAGATGAATCACTTGGATCCGACTCGCCTTTAGTGTAACCTTTGATGTTTTCCACACTTTTGTACATTTTAAGAGATTATCTTAGTTATAGTAGTAGGCCCCTCTTTTGAAGGTGACGTTACCCTCAACCCAGTAGTTTGAGTCAGCAATGATACAATCCTAAAGGGTTGGATTATTGGAAGATAGTTAATTAAGTTATTAATGCGTGATGTGGTAGGCCCCTCTTTTGAAGGTGACGTTACCCTCGGCTAAGTGGTTTGAGTCAGCAGGGATACAATCCCAAGTAGCCGGGTTAATGTATTAATAGTAGTTTACATATGAGGGGATCAAGCCATTCGCACCCCCGCCATCCAATACCAGTGGGTATTGAAGGTGGTCCTAGTAAGCTTAACCCAGGTCCTTGCAGGATCTATACACTGAACAAGGCAAGAACCTTACCAAACCATTCCCTTAACCCCCTACCAGGTAGCCAACATATCTTCATATAGACCGTGGAGATATGAATGGTGTAAATCTTTTATTTTATATAGACAGTAAAATAACGCCAAGACACCACGGAAAAATGACAAGGAAGTTTCACCTTCAACATAAGAAACTAGTTATTAAAGTTATTAATACAAAACCAAATAAAAAGTGCGAAAAGATTAAAAAACAAAAGTATTACACTAAATGCTTGTCTTTACCAAGTGATGTAAGAGACTAGGCAAACATGGCCTTTGATTGTCAAGAACTCTTACTATCAATCTTGGATCCCGAGACTACTACACACACTCTATGATGGATGATTGATGATGGTGGTGGATGTGGGTGTTGTGATGGTGGTGGAGTGTGGGTGAAGTGGGAGAGAGGTGGTTTGTCAAGGGATGCCTTTGAAATGAACCAAGCACCTTTATTTATAGCCTGCACAGAAGCCCGGACACGGCCCCGTGTACATCCACTTTCTCTTTCTTCATTTAATGCAGTTTGTGTGTATTAGTTGACCACGCCCCCATGTCCGCTGGGCACGACCCCGTGTGTAGAAGCATATCTGTACTATCAAGATTTGTTTAGATTCTGCGAATCTTAGCGTTGACCACGGCCGTGTGGAGCTGGGCACGCCCCCCGTGTTGAGGAATAGAAGCTTCTACGCTTTTCTCTTTTCTGCAGACACTTGGGCACGCCCCCGTGTCCGCTGGACACGGGGCGTGTTCAGCCTTCTGATATTTTGTTTTTGCTTGGGAAGATGCTGTCGAGGGGTCGGGCATGCCATGTTTATTCCTTTTCTTGTATTTATGTTAGATTTAGCTGTATTTTTGCTTCTTTTGTTCATTTACGCTCATTTAACCCTGAAAATACAAAAGGAAGACAAAAGCACACTTTTTCCAACATTAGTACTAAAAAAAGGTTAGTTTTATGCCTCATTTGATGTAATTTATATGTTGCATTTTACATACATCACCGTTACCTCAAAATCATTTTATTTAAAATACCTAACCTTCTCATTCTTCATTAATGAATAAATTCATCCAAACATGTGATTTATAAATTCTCTGGAAACCGATAAAACTTTCTTACAACTTACAGTGCGGCCACACTTTTTCATCGAAATGCTTACCATTTTAGATGAAAGTTTTACTTCTTAGATATCATATTTTAATATACCTCTCCATTGCGAGTTATTCAAACTTGTTTAAGCTCGCTTGTCTATAAACACACATGCAGATTTTACCTATGCTTAATGCCTCGAATCGTTTTAGTCAAACAAACCTTTTTACAAACCTATCTTTTCGTTCCTCAAATTTCGTACTTTACAAGACGTTTCAAAATTTCCAAGTCTCGATACTAAACAATCATTCTTTTATCCAAAATTGTTTTTTTAAAGTCTTCCTCTTGAATAAATTTCGGAACGAAATTTCCTAAAGAAGGGGAGACTGTAACGCCCTGCTTTTTCGCACTTTCCTTAACTAGAAAGATCGTCTTGTATTTCTATTTTTGAAATCTTGTATTCTTGTATTCCTTCATTTCGTTGTATCGTTGTTAAATCTGAGACTTGAATCATAAATAAAATTCGTATTTTTTTAAATTCATGTTCTGCATATTCATACATGTTCATACGTTTGGATTAATTATACATGTAGATGCCTTATTCGTAATTCTTGCAAAATACGTTAAACTTGCAAATACTTGTCTTACATGCTCAATTCATGCGTAAACGCTACTTATTATCGACAAGCATATTCATTCATACTCATTTTATACTTACTTTATGTTTTAATTTCATAATATACCCTTACACTAAACCTTTTATGCTTAAAACATCCTAAAACACCAATGTATGAAACTAGAAGGACCAAAAGTGTCATTTATCAAACAAATTCAACCAGCCACATTGGCTCGCGGGCCGCGACCCCCAGCCCCTTTTCTCTCGCGCCCCGCCAGAGAGTGCGATCCACATAATTGTTAATCAGCCCCCTCTATTGGTCCATTTTGTGACTAGTTAGGTGTGTTTCTTGCATTTAAGACCCCAAACCCTAAACTCAACTATAAAACCAAGCCTCCCAACACTCATTTTCATTTTTTTCAACTCAATATACTCTCAAAACACTCTAAATTCAGCTGGAAATACAAGTTCTTGGCAGTTTATTATAAGTGCTAAATGAGCACTTTTCTTCACTTTCTTTCATCCTTTTTCACTTCTTCTTCCTCTACAAAGTGTGGAACACCTCTAGGATTGTTTCCACAAGGTTTTCCATGGAAATCCAAGGTGAAACATCCTATTTTTGAGGTCCAACTTTCTATTTTGGAAGAAAACTTTATTAAACATTCTTTAATCTTATGTTTTAACCATACATTCCTATGTCCTTATGCCACTAATCAAGACTATGATTATGTGTGCTTAAAAACACGGTTGTAACACACAAATTCAGAGGTTTTAATCCTCTAAACTTTCTGTTTTTTAAAAGGGTTTTAACCCACAAGTGTTGAACAAGACTTGAACTTGTGTATGTGTGATTTCCTTATCATTCATTCATGACCATCCTTATTGTCTTATGACAACTTGTGCATTGGTGAATATACAAAAGAGGTTTTAAAATGGAAGATTTATCCTCCTACCTCTATGCATGACTTCTATGATAATACTTGTAATATTGTTGGACTAAACTTATAACATACTATATGAAATATATAAAAAACATATAATACATGTAAGAAACCGAACCCTTGATGATAACCAAATGGTTATTTTTCAGTGTTACTGAGTTACACCACCTAAGTGCTTAGTTCCTCGTTACGATCCTAATGAGTGTTACAACCATGATATCATTCTAAACCTTATGGGTTTCCATAGTGTTAAGAACGAGTGGTAAGTCTAAGTGATTATTATCTTGTATATTTACTTTGTTATACTTTTAATTCTGAATATAATCACGCCTTGAAATCTAATTCGAATACATTCAACCTCCTAAATCTTATACACTCGTCAACATTTGGATAATCGGAAGACTTAGCAATTTTGTGAGTACACTTGACCCGTTTTACTTTTAAAACACTTTGGGTTGTAACATGTTATTATACAAACTTCACATTCATACACTTAAAACATACTTTATGCTCTCAATCCGTTAAACATGCTACTTGTTTACTTAGGTTCATGCTAGATTATACATGCTTTATGACATTAACTTTGCTAAGCCCCAACTTAACATATATATCGCTATAGGAGTAGCATGCCGCCCGTCGGGGTTTTGTTAAGTCTTTATTCATTCTAAATGGTCTCATCACTTTTGTGACGAGGGATGCTAAATACTAGTGGACACTTGGGTTTGACATATAGCGATGCATGCTAGTTACCTTGTTTACAAATTGTCATGTGGATTCGAGAAAATGCTTTTATACTTATGCTATATTTATACAAACCTTGTGTACTCTCCAATGCTTTCGCATTAACACTTTATTTTAAACATGTTACAGGTTTAACGATGATGTTGATGATGCATGGAATATAGTAGGATGCCTAGATACTCATTTTAAAGTTTCTATACTTATTGTAATGTAATTCTTTCATTACAAGTTGTTGTAATTGTATTTTCCTTTCCATGTTGTAATCAAATCCTTATAGTAATAAAATGAAATTCATTATTTAAACACTTGTCGCAAATTCTAGTGTTATATGTGATGAGTAATCTATCTTCGTCTCACTCCGATGTTCCACCAACGGTTGGGGTGTGACATTCTAAGAGCAAAGTCAATGGTGTGGGTTTGAATGAAACTGAGATGGAAAATATCGCCAACGCACTTAACTATTGTGTGGGTTCATTTCCATTCAAATACCTCGGTACGATGGTTGGAGCAAACATGAACACGATAGCTAACTGGAAATCGGTTGTGGATCGGTTCAATTCAAGGTTGTCTAGATGGAAGGCGAAATGCTTGTCATTAGTGGGGAGAGTTATCTTGGCAAAAGCGGTCTTCGGTAGTTTACCAACCTACTACCTCTCCCTATACAAAGCACCTATAAATGTGATGAAAACGGTCGAAGGTATTAGGCGAAGGTTCATATGGGGTGGAGGATGCACCAAAAAGATAAGATGGGTTAGATGGTGGTGACGTGAGCGATGGTTTATTGATTTATTATAATTTTTAAGTACCTTTTTTACTCTTTTATCAAGCTTTAAATTTATAAAACACGATATAACACTATCACTCTCTACAACACGCTAGGGCAAGTGCACCCATCGTTGGTGTAGTATAATGATGGTAAGATATCGAGGTCGTCCAAGGACACAAGAGCTTTTAATACCGGATTATCGTCAACGTCTAATCGACCCAAATTTTGAGAAAGGGTTTTTTTAACAAGTAAAAATAAAGAAAGAAACTAAAGTAATAAAAGTAACAAATAAACAAGAGAGAATCACTTGGTTCCGACTCATCTTTTATGCATTCTTTGATGATTTCCGCACTTTGGGTTTTTTAAGAGATTATCTTAGTTATAGTGGCATGTCCCTCTTTTGGAGGCAACGCTACCCTCAGCCATATTGGTCTGAGTTAGCAGGGATACAGTCCCGCAAGACCAGAATATTGAAGGATAATTAAGTAAGTTATTAATGCAAAATGTGGCATGTCCCTCTTTTGGAGGCAACGCTACCCTCGACCATATTGGTATGAGTCAGCAGGGATACAGTTCCGCAAGGCCGGTTTAAAGTTTTAATAGTTGTTTATTTATAAGGGATTCAAGTCGTTCTTCTTCCCCCGATTTGATGCTATCCGCCTCAAAGAAAGTCCTAATAAGCTTGAATCAAGTCCTCACAGGATCTATACACTGAACGAGGCAATAACTTTACCCAAAGCACCCTTCTAACCCCTATACAAAGCACCTATAAATGTGATAAAAACGGTCGAAGGTATTAGGCGGAGGTTCATATGGGGTGGAGGATGCACCACCAAAAAGATAAGATGGGTTAGATGGTGGTGACGTGAGCGAGGGTGTATTGATTTATCATAATTTTTAAGTACATTTTTTACTCTTTTATCAAGCTTTAAATTTATAAAACACGATATAACACTATCACTCTCTACAACACGCTAGGGAAAGTGCACCCATCGTTGGCGTAGTATAGTGATGGTAAGATACCGAAGTTGTTCAAGGACACAAGAGCTTTTAATACCGGATTATCGTCAATGTCTAATCGACCCAAATTTTGAGAAAAGATTTTTTAACAAGTAAAAATAAAGAAAGAAACTAAGTAATAAAAGAAACAAATAAACAAGAGAGAATAACTTGGTTCCGACTCATCTTTCATGTATTTTTTGATAATTTCCGCACTTTGTGTTTTTTAATAGATTATCTTATTTATAATGGCATGTCCCTCTTTTGGAGGCAACACTACACTCAGCCATATTGATCTGAGTTAGCAGGGATACTGTCCCGCAAGACCGGAATATTGAAAGATAATTAAGTAAGTTATTAATGCAAAATGTGGCATGTCCCTCTTTTGAAGGCAACGCTACCCTCGGCCATATTGGTCTGAGTCAGCAGGGATACAGTCCCGTAAATCCAGTTTAAAGTTTTAATAGTAGCTTATTTATAAGGGATTCAAACGGTTCTTACTTCCCCCAATTTGATGCTATCTGCCTCAAAGGAAGTTCTAATAAGCTTGAATCAAGTCCTCGCAGGATCTATACACTGTACGAGGCAGTTAACGTGCTTTATATTGACCGTAAAGACGCGAATGAGTGAATCAACGAAACATGAAGAGATGATAGGATAAAATTCACTTTCAATATAAAAAAAAAACTAGTTATTAAAGTCACTAATACAAGCCCAATTAAAAAGTAACCAAAGATTGGAAATCAAAAGTAATGCATAAAAGATTTTGTTTTCACCAAGTGATGTAAGAGATTAGCCAAGCATGGCCATAGTTTGACAAAAGTTCTTACTATCAATCTTGGATCCTAAGACTACTATCCACTCTAACTCTAATGATTATGATGGATGATGGTGGTGTTGTGGTGGTGGATGTGAGAGAAATGGTTTGCCAAGGGATGAATTGCTATTGAACCAAGCATCCCTATTTATAGCTGAAAACAGAGGCTTTACACGGACCCGTGCCTTCCTTCTTCTCTATCTTCACTTAATGAGCTTGTCAGTCTGGATGCTCACACGGCCCCGTGGCCATTGTACTTGCTGTACTTTCCAAAATTTGCATATCTGGAAGTTGACCACGACCCGTGTCTCTTGTCTGCTTCTGATTATATTCTTCTTCCTGGAATCTTGGGTGGGGCACGACCCCATGCCCGGCAGGCACGGCCCGTGCTGGTCTTCTGATTTGTTGTTGTTGGTCTTGGGATGAAGCTTGGAGGGTTGGTATACTGTATCAACTTCCCTTATTTTGTATTCATGCGGGTTTTTGCCGTTAGTTTGTTCCTTTTGTACATTGAAGCTCTTTTAATCCTGAAAATCAAAAGTATACAAAGAAACACACTTTTTCCAACATTTGTACTAAAAAGGTTGTTTTATACCTTATTTGATATGATTTTTCTATTGCATTTGGCGCATATCAACGGCATTAAAAAAGAAAGGCAGATTAGGTTTGGGGAGCATAAGAGATGCTAATTTGGCTCTACTTTTGAAATGGTGGTGGTGGAGGATGCGAGAAGGTGAAGACCAATTATGGGCAAAGGTAACAAAGGCAATACATGGGAGAAGTTGGAAAGTTGGTATTATACCGGTTAATAACTCGCTAACGGGGTTGTGAAAAAATATAGGAGGGATGTAAAGAATTTATTAAAAGCAACATTAGCATCGACCAAAAACTAGGAATGTGAAGTCGGGAAAGGAGATAAGGTAAGGTTTTGGGAAGACATATGGTTAACAAGTAACCCATTAAAGGAAGCGTTTCCAAATATTTACAAAATGGCAGTAAAAAAAGGAGTCAAAGTCATCGATAACTACAAAAGAATGGGTTCGAAAATCGTTTGGGATTGGGGCTGGAAAGCGAAACCAACAACGAGGGAATCTTGGGCTGACTTTTTGCAACTTTTTAATCTACTCAAGAACAAGAGGATGACAAATCAAAGTGATGTACGGGGGTGGGAATCGGAAAAAGGACGGTTCTTTACGGTGAAATTAGTCTGGGAAGATCTAGGAGCAGCCAACTACTCGCCCGAAGAAAACTTCGTAATGGATTGGTGCGATTGGGCGACGTCGAAGGCAAATACTTTGGTTTGAAGGAGTCTCGCAGGCAGGATTCCAACTCGAACCGAGCTGGCCCAAAGACGAATACTTGTTAACAATTTATCATGTCCTTTTTGTGGTTGTATGCAGGAAATGGTGGATCACGTCTTGGTCTCTTGTATATCGGTTAAAACAATATGGTAGCAAGTGAGTGATTAGCTGAAAATTACAAGAATAGCATCGTGCTCAACAGTCAAGGACTTGCTTGTTGTGGTTGTGGGAGCTGGATTAACGAAGAAACAAAAGAAGGCGACCTTATGTGTCATAATGGCGACCATCGTGCTCAACAGTCAAGGACTTGCTTGTTGTGGTTGTGGGAGCTGCATTAACGAAGAAACAAAAGAAGGCGACCTTATGTGTCATAATGGCAACCATCGTGCTCAACAGTCAAGGACTTACCTTGTAGCACACTGTTATCTCGTTTGAAATTCCTGATAATGCTTTCTTTGTCGCTTTTGATCTATCATTTTCCTTTTCATAATTCAACAAAGGTGTAGATTTTCGTAAAGAAAACAATCGAAAATGACAGTTATCCTCTTTATCACGACTTACACCTATCCAAATCAGTGCAGAACTCTAGGTATCACATTTCCACCACTTTCAGGCACCACAAATCTCTATAGTCACTTTCTATATATTTTGATCGGCAAGAACATCTTATATGTTGACGACTTGACGAGAACTAACTGACGGCAAGGACTCATGTTCTTTTATTAAAATGTACATCAAGGAAAAAAAATATATAACCAAATGACTAGTCCTACGTAAATTGTCTCTAGATAACATGCCAAATATAAATATTACGTGTAATGATATAATAAAAAGTCTAGTATATTCAAAATAGAAGAATTTAGTCTGTTACGGACAGTTGATGACTTTGACAAAGAATATCAAGTTGACTACATTTAATGCCCAAGAAGATGCAATTTTCTCACGACATTATACAGTGGAGGGACCACGGTGGCATAGGCTGTTGACTCAGGTGGCGCGGCCGGGAGTCAAGGAATGTGGTGTAGATTGTACAGTAACACATGAGTATTTGGTCAAAATATTGTTAACGAGGGTTTTTTTTAATTGACAATTCAATCATTTGTATCACATTTTTTTCTTACAAGGCTATGTATCAAAGTATAATCAAACTAATATAATTTGTTACCTTAAAAATAGAATTATCAAATACATTTTTATTAGACTACCGTGGAACCCACACGTTGCAGCGGAGTTGACAATATGGACCGAAAACATAATTCAAATCTGAAAACGTAAAAAAATCTTATATACGTTGTGTTTGTGTATATATAAAAGCACTCACGCTTCGCGGTTGCAACGCATGGGAAACCCTTATGATAAACATTATTTAGTATACAGCAACATATTTAATTTAGTGGGAAACCCGCGTGTTGCGGCGAAGTCGACAATTTACATCTAAATTTTTAACTAACTTCTCTAAAGTTACAAAACACATTTTATGTTAAATTTAATTAATTTTGGTTCACTGATTATAGGGGTGTTCAGAAAAAAGGGTAACCAAATAAAAACCGTAACCGTAATCGAATAAACCGATCCGAATAACGAATTTGATTTGTGGTTCGGTTTTTGGATCCACATATTTTTTTATTTGGTTTATTTGGATAACCGAATAAATCGTTAATTTAATTAATTATTAATAAAAGTAATAATGTTTAATAAACTATATACAATTTATTAGCTCAATAATATCTAAGATTATGTATCCCTATCGTTGCATTAATTATTAATCAAAATACAAGTTTATTTATTAAATTTTCTTCATTTGATGTATGCAAGTTCACTCGAGTTGAAGAAAGTCTCATGTTTGGAGATTATTTATATTATGTATCGTTAGATTTGTTGAGTATTTATAGTTTCTATGATCTATGTTTTGAAGTTTTAACTTTGTGGTTGTGTGTACGAGTATTTCATGGATGTTTTTTTTTATTTTACTATATCTTTTCTTTATATATTATTAGTATTAAATTAGTTGCTAACTTGATGTTTGGAAGTTAGAACACAAACATAAATATAAATTAGCAAAAAAAAAAAAATAATACTTAGGTACAATTTGGTTAAATTTGGTTGAATTTAGTTTATTTGGTTCTAACCGAAACCAAACCCAATTGAATTTGGTTTGGTTCGGTTTGCATATTCCTAATTTGGGGTACAAAATTTTGATAACCGACTGAATAAACCAAATAAACCATAAAACGAACCGATGAACACCCCTAACTGATTAGTCCTTTAGTCCAAATATACAGATATAACAGAATGTATTTCTGAATATATGTTCTTGATGAATGTGATGAGTTTTATATCCATAAGCTTATTTTTTTATTATTATTTATAAACAATCTAATATATAGTACAGATTTATTAGCCATAAATGCCATTGATCAAGAGAAATAGAGTATGAATAAAAGAAAATGACAAAAAGTTAGGTATTTTAACTTGACCCTTCATATTTCATCTTAAAAACTTTATAGGAATTTACCATTTTGTACATAAAAAATGCTTTATATAGTAATAATATAGATTTAATAGACAAAACAAAATTATTTTGAGAACAAAATGACAAATTTAAGTGGTTTAATTTCACTAATTGCTTACATATTTTTAACACACCTTAAATAAAATGCGTTTATTTATGTAATCTATGGGCTGTTTGGTATGAATAGTATGACATGGGTATGTGATGTGTGTGAGTGTGTATATAAATTTAAGTATATTTTAAGCATTTTTTATACGTTAGTCAAGTTTTAAATTTATAAAACATGATATTTTACTAACACCAAACACACATATGGGCAAGTGCACCCATCGTGAGCGTAGTATAGTGTTGGCAAGATACCGAGGTCGTCCAAGGACACAAGAGCTTTTAGTACCGGTTTATCCTCAACGTCTAATCAAATCAAAAGTTAGAAAAAGATTTTAAACTAGAAAATAAAAACTAACTAAAATGCTGAAAAATAAAATAAAATAAAAACAGATAGACAAGATGAACCACTTGGCTCCGACTCGTGTTTAGTGTAACCTTTGATTATTTCCACACTTTTGCACTTTTTAAGAGATTATCTTAGTTATTGTAGTAGGCCCCTCTTTTAAAGGTGACGTTACCCTCAACCCAGTAGTTTGAGTCAGCAAGGATACAATCCTAAAGGGTCGGATTATTGAAAGATAATTAATTAAGTTATTAATGCATATTATGGTAGGCCCCTCTTTTGAAGGTGACGTTACCCTCGGCTAAGTAGTCTGAGTCAGCAGGGATACAATCCTAAGTAGCCGGATTAAAGTATTAATAGTAGCTTATATATGAGGGGATCAAAGAGTTTGGACCCCCGCCATCCAATACCGGTGGGTATTGAAGGAGGTCCTACTAAATTTGACCCAAGACCTTGCAGGATCTATACACTGAACAAGACAAGACTCTTACCAAACCGTTCCCTTAACCCCCGACCAGGTAGCCAACATATCTCCATATAGACCGTGGAGATATGAATGGTGAAAATCTTTTATTTTATATAGACAGTAAAATAATGCGAAGATACCACGGACAAACGATAAGGAAGAATCACCTTCAACATAAGAAACTAGTTATTAAAGTCATTAATACATAGCTAACATATCTCCATATAGACACTTGTATTCACCAAGTGATGTAAGAGACTTAGGCAAACATGGCCTTTGATTGTCAAGAACTCTTACGATCAATCTTGGATCCCGAGACGACTCACACACTCTACGATGGACAATGGATAATGGTGGTGGATGATGGTGTTGTGATGTGGTGGGTGGTGGGTGAAGTGTGAGAGAGGTGGTGTGCCAAGGGATGGTTTGCAAATGAGTCAAGCACCCCTATTTATAGCCTGAACAGCAGCTCGGGCACATCCCCGTGTCCATTGGGCACGGCCCCGTGTCCATCTTCTTCTCTGTCTACATTAATTGCAGTTTGTCTGCTTTATTTGACCACGCCCCCGTGTCCGCTGGGCACGGCCCCGTGTGCAGAAGCGTATCTGTACTATCAAGATTTCTC
Organism: Helianthus tuberosus; assembly: GCA_030545235.1. NCBI lineage: Eukaryota > Viridiplantae > Streptophyta > Magnoliopsida > Asterales > Asteraceae > Helianthus > Helianthus tuberosus. Next base: position 58,184,261 of record CM060444.1, on the reverse strand, counting down.
CAGATTCTGCGAATCTTATAGTTGACCACGGCCCCGTGTCCGCTGAGCACGACCCCGTGGTGGCTAATAGAAGCTTCTACGGTTTTGTCTTTTCTGCTGACACTTGGGCACGCCCCCGTGCTCATTGAGCACGGGGCGTGTTCAGCCTTCTGTTCTCTTATTTTGCTTGGGAAGATGCTGTCAGGGAGGCTGGGCATGCCACGTTTGTTCCTTTTCTTGTATTTATGTTAGATTTAGCTGGATTTTTGCTTCTTTTGTTCATTTGAGCTCATTTAATCCTGAAAATACAAAAGGAAGACAAAAACACACTTTTTCCAACATTAGTACTAAAAAAGGGTTAGTTTTATGCCACAGTTGATGTAATTTATATGTTGCATTTTGTGCACATCAAATACCCCCACACTTGAATCTTTGTTTGTCCTCAAGCAAAACTCTTTATAGTGTGGCTTTACATTCCCAAATGGAATGGGTAGAAGAGAAGGTTTTTGGCTTGTCGTAGAGTGTCGGGATTTCCAAGATTCTTTATTAAGTTTTATTTTTATTTATTTACAATCCTATTCGTCATGATTTATTTAAAACATTTCATAAGATAAATTACTTATTAGGGCATAACATGCCTTTTTAAAATTCCACTTATATACAAGTTCACATACCTCACGGGGGATCACTCAACACTCGGCCGAAGATGTATTTTAGTGGATCACTCGAGAGCGGCATGGAACTTACTCCTACCATAAGCTTGCCAAGCAATCAATCCTCCTCCTTTTTAACTATATACCTTTGTAAATATCAAGAGGACTGTTGGGTGAAGGGTTAGGCTTGGGTTAAAGGTAGGTGGTTGGGTTAGTAGTTAGTAAAAAGGGCGAAAGGCGTAAAAAACGTCGGTTTTCGTAAGACTTTTTATTTTTTTTGAAGTTTTTATTTTGATGAAGCCATTATTCAAACAAAGTTATTTATGATAAACTTGTTTGTTTATTTCTCTTTTGCTTCATCATCATCATATATATATATTTTTGAAAGTCATATGAAAAACCGAGCTTGTTACTAAAACAAAAGGGTTAAAAATAAAAAGGTTTTGGTGGGTGAAAGGGTGTTTGTTTTGGGTTATGAAATGAAAAGGTTTAGGCTCAAAGGGGTTAGCTAGGGGGATTTTGGGTAGGTGGTAAAAAAAAGAAAAATAATGGTGTTGAAATAAAAAGGGTTAGGGCTAATGCCTCCGTCATTTACTTACTCGGGTTTAAGTTGGTAAGGACCGGGAATGTATCGTCGTGGCAAGTTCTAGAGTCGTAAGAACCAAGCGGCTATTCACACAAGAAACGAAAAATGAGCATTTAGTTTAAAGATATATATTTGTATGCTCAATAAAGGCTCAAAACTCACTTTTTGTGGGAATGGGTTTTTATGTGATCAAGTATATATAATCAAATTTTAATTAAGCTTGTCATGCCATTTCATAATTTTCTTATGTTGGTTCTTTTTATCATGACGCTATCGGTTGTAAATTTGTAAAAATATAACATTTTTAGAACTTGAAATTCCCAAATTAAACCTAGACAAGTAAAAAAAATGCAATTTTTTTTTTGAAAAAAATTGGGGTGATTGGCGGTTCCAATAGAGTTTTGTGTAAGGCTTGTGATTAGGACTTGCAAGATTCAAGGTTTTAGCATCCCCCCCCCCCCCCACACTTAAATTACACATTGTCCTCAATGTGTCCCAAAAATAAGTTTTTAGGTTGATTGAATGTGTAAAAAGGTGTGAAAAAGCAAAATTTTATGTTACTAGGCATCTGGACACGGCCCCGTGGTGTCCGGGCACGGCCCCTTGTTCAGATTGCCAGTAACAAAAATTGTCAAAAAGAAACAGAAGCCTGGGCATGGGGGCGTGTTCATTGAGCTCGCCCCGTGTCCAGTTACCTGAACTGGGCATTTCCTGCAGATTGTGCAGCACGGGGCCTTGTTGGGCGGGCACGGCCCGTGCTGAACTTGCTGTAATGAAGAAAAAATTATCGGGTGGCCCTGTTTTCGTGCATGGGGTGCTGGTTCAAGTTTCCCTTGTTATCCTTCACCATCCCGAGTGTGTTTTATTCCTGAAAATTAAAACTAAACTAGAAAACATAAAAAATAATCTAAACTAAACTAAGGATAGTTTCGCGGAATGCCTCCGTGGTGCGCCACGTTTATAAGGGTCCTTGGCTAGACCCAAAGCCTGGTCATATGTTACTCAAGTGGGATGTTTTGCATCACATGCTACACCGTCGGAGAGCATCATCCAAACTCGAGTCAATGACCTTCATGTAGTTGACCGGGTCTTCGTCTTCTACTCTTTTTCCAACTCCAAACTTTAATTCCTCGTCCCCAACCCTCAATGTTAATGTTCCATCATTCATATCTACCACTGCTTGGGCCGTAGCTAGGAATGGCCTCCCTAGGATGAGTGGTACTTCGATATCTTCCTCCATATCTAGTATGACAAAGTCGGCCGGAAAGACAAATTCGCCGACTTTGACCAATAGATTTTCAGCGACACCTTATGGATATTTGACGGATCTATCAGCGAGTTGTATGCTTATTTTTGTAGGGCTTGTTTTCCTTAAGCCGAGTCGGTTGAACATTGATGAAGGCATGAGGTTGATGCTTGCCCCGAGATCGGCTAGTGCATTACGAATGAGGGATTCCCCAATTGAGCAAGGAATTGTGAAGCTTCCGGGGTCAAGCTTCTTTTGCGGGAGTTTGTTGAGTAGTAAGGTGGAGCATTCTTCGCCTAAGTTAACTAATTGCAATGATTCAATTTTCCTTTTATGAGTGAGGAAGTCCCTCATAAATTTTGAATATTTAGGCATTTGAGTTAGGACTTCGATAAATGGAATATTAACATGCAATTGTTTTAATAAATTTTCGAACTTTGCGAATTGCTCAACGGTCTTTTGATGAATTAACCGACCGGGGTATGGAACCGGAGGAGTCTTAGTAGGCTCTTGAACTGGAGGAGAAACCTTCTCTTGTTGAGGCGTGGGTAGAGTTGTGGTTTGCTTAGATTGGCTTCTTTCAGTTGGTGGTAGTGGAGCCTCTTCGGGACCCAAGGTACGGTTTCTCAATGTTATGAGATGTACTTGCGCCTTTGGGTTGGTTTCGGTATTACTTGGTAATGCGCCTTGTGGTCTCTCGGGGAAATTTTGAGCTATTTGATTGAATTGTTTTTCAATGTTTTGAATGCTAGCTTGTTGATTTCTAAAATTCGATTTCAACTGTTGAAATCGATCCGAGTTTTTCTTTTCGGTGTCGGAAATGAGGCGAGATACAGTATCTTCAAGCCTTTCTCGTCCACCTTGTTGTTGAGAGAAATTTTGTGGTTGTTGAAAGTTTGTTCGTTGGTTTAGATTTTGTTGGTTACTACTATTGCCGGGTTCTCTCCAACCAAGGTTAGGGTGGTTACGCCATCCTTGGTTGTAGGTACCCGTTGGAGGACCCGACGGCCTAGGTCTATTATCAATGTAGTTTACCGTTTCCGTTTGATCATCTAATTCTTTCATACAACTCCAATTTTCATGTGGCCCACCACACCCCTCGCAAGCCATAACCGAGACCGTTTTTGCCATTTCTAACTTTTTGATTTTTGAAGAAAGGGCCTCGATTTGAGCTTGTAAAGAAGTGCTTTCATCAACCTTATGGGCACCCGGGGCAATAGATTTATTGCCTCGGGGAGTGTGCCACTGAAAATTGGTTTGAACAATTTTCTCAATTTGATTATATATTTCATTTGGGCGACGATTACCTAAAAGTCCCCCGGAGCTAGAATCAAGTGTTTGTCTTGTGTGTGGCAACAGACCATTGTAGAAGGTGGATACTTGTTGCCATACCGCAATACTGTGATGAGGACACTTTCTTAGTAGCTCCTTGAACCTTTCCCAAGTTTCATATAAGGTTTCCCCATCCTCTTGTGAGTATGTATTAATTTCAGTCACTAATTTAGCTGTTTTAGCAGGAGTGAAATACTTATATAGAAACTTTTGGGCTAGTTCATCCCAGGTGTTTACCGAACCAACTGGGAGGGTGTTAAGCCAAGCCTTAGCTCGGTCTTTTAGTGAAAATGGAAATATTCGAAGGCGGATGGCGTCGTTTGATGCTCCATTGATCCGAAAGGTATCAAATATTTCTAAGAAATTAGTAATATGTAGATGGGGATCCTCGTCCCAAGCCCGTGGAAGGTTGCGGAGTTTTGAAGCATTTGTATCAAATGTGGTCGAAGTTCGAAATTGTTGGCTTCGACATTCGGTGCATTGATAGCGGCGCCGAGATTACGTATGGTGGGTCGTAGGTAATCCATGAGGGTACGTTGGTCCGCCATTGGAAGTGGGTCCCCTGAAACTTTCTCTTGGTTTTTAGCTTTAAGTCTTTTTCTGAGAAAGCGTTTGGGTTCTTCAAGAGGTTCTTTTATGTCACTACTAGAACTGGAGCTCATACACTACGTAGAAAGTTCAGATGTGGCGCCTGGGTTCCAAGTCCTGCAATAAAAACAGAAAAGAACGTTGGTCAGAAGCTTCACCACAGCCCCGTGCTCAGATGAACACTGCCCGTGGTCGGAGATACAGTGATTGTTTTCCGGATCCCTGTTACTGGGGAGTTCGACACGGCCCCGTGCTCAACTCTCTGTAACTCGGAAAATAAAAACTGCCAGTAACAATGCTGGGCACGATCCGTGTCCGACCAGGCACGGCCCGTGCTAAGCTCTGGAGAAACTGAAAAATTAAGAAAATCCTAAAAAAATAGAAAAATTAAGAAAAAACGATTAGGCCAATGATTCCTAACTTTCTTAAAATCCTTGTGTCCCCGGCAACGGCGCCAAAAACTTGATGTGTGCGAGTTTGTATATAAATTTAAGTATATTTTAAGCCCTTTTTACACGTTAGTCAAGTTTTAAATTTATAAAACACGATATTTTACTAACACCAAACACACATATGGGCAAGTGCACCCATCGTGAGCGTAGTATAGTGTTGGCAAGTTACCGAGGTCGTCCAAGGACACAAGAGCTTTTAGTACCGGTTTATCCTCAACGTCTAATCAAATCAAAAGTTAGAAAAAGATTTTAAACTAGAAAATAAAAACTAACTAAAATGCTGAAAAATAAAATAAAATAAAAACAGATAGACAAGATGAATCACTTGGCTCCGACTCGTGTTTAGTGTAACCTTTGATTATTTCCGCACTTTTGCACTTTTTAAGAGATTATCTTAGTTATTGTAGTAGGCCCCTCTTTTGAAGGTGACGTTACCCTCAACCCAGTAGTTTGAGTCAGCAAGGATACAATCCTAAAGGGTCGGATTACTGAAAGATAATTAATTAAGTTATTAATGCATATTATGGTAGGCCCCTTTTTTGAATGTGACGTTACCCTCGGCTAAGTAGTCTGAGTCAGCAGGGATACAGTCCTAAGTAGCCGGATTAAAGTATTAATAGTAGCTTACATATGAGGGGATCAAAGAGTTTGGACCCCCGCCATCCAATACCGGTGGGTATTGAAGGAGGTCCTACTAAATTTGACCCAAGACCTTGCAGGATCTATACACTGAACAAGACAAGACTCTTACCAAACCGTTCCCTTAACCCCCGACCAGGTAGCCAACATATCTCCATATAGACCGTGGAGATATGAATGGTGAAAATCTTTTATTTTATATAGACAGTAAAATAATGCCAAGACACCACGAAAAAACGATAAGGAAGAATCACCTTCAACATAAGAAACTAGTTATTAAAGTCATTAATACATAACCAAGTAAAAAGTGCGAAAAGATTAAAAATAAAAAGTATTACACTAGACACTTGTCTTCACCAAGTGATGTAAGAGACTTAGGCAAACATGACCTTTGCTTGTCAAGAACTCTTACGATCAATCTTGGATCCCGAGATGACTCACACACTCTACGATGGACAATGGATAATGGTGGTGGATGATGGTGTTGTGATGGTGGTGGGTGGTGGGTGAAGTGTGAGAGAGGTGGTGTGCCAAGGGTTGGTTTGCAAATGAGCCAAGCACCCCTATTTATAGCCTGAACAGCAGCTCGGGCACGGCCCCGTGTCCACCTTCTTCTCTATCTTCATTAATTGCAGTTTGTCTGCATTAGTTAACTACGCCCCCATGTCCGCTGGGCACGGCCCCGTGTGCAGAAGCGTATCTGTACTGTCAATATTTCCCCAGATTCTGCGAATCTTATAGTTGACCACAGCCCCGTGTCCGCTGAGCACGACCCCGTGGTGGCTGATAGAAGCTTCTATTGTTTTGTCTTTTCTGCTGACACTTGGGCACGCCCCCGTGCTCATTGAGCACGGGGCTTGTTCAGCCTTCTGTTCTCTTGTTTTGCTTTGCTTGGGAAGATGCTGTCGGGGAGGCTGGGCATGCCACGTTTGTTCCTTTTCTTGTATTTATGTTAGATTTAGCTGCCTTTTTGCTTCTTTTGTTCATTTGAGCTCATTTAATCCTGAAAATACAAAAGGAAGACAAAAACACACTTTTTCCAACATTAGTACTAAAAAAGGGTTAGTTTTATGCCACAATTGATGTAATTTATATGTTGCATTTTGTGCACATCAGTATGATACTCGTTACTCAAAATCTAGCGTTTGTTATTTTACAAATGAATTTGTTTTTAAAGCTAACTACGAACCATAAGATTTAAAGTGGTTTAATTTTAATTTTGTATAAATTTTTTTTGTCTATTTCCATTATCTCAATCCTTTATTTGTTATGAATTTAGTATCATTTATGAAAGTATATATTTACGTCATTGTGCGAAATATAGTCTAGTAATTTTAATGCTCAAATTAAGCATTCATTACTTATAATTCACTTTGTGTGTCTTTTATACCAATTGATGGTGGATCTACTATTGAACCACCTCTTCAATTGTTGTTCTTCTTTCTTTTTCTGTCCTTCAAATAGTTTGTTTTGGTTTTTTTTGGCAATGTTCTATATCGAGCTTTGATGGTCGTAGCAAAGTATAATGTTGCATCAATCGTAGCACTTATAAAAGAACCACGGTCCATGTTGTTCTTTTTAAAAGTTGTAATTGTTTAAACTTTGAAAATTATGTAAATTATCTTTTTGTCCTCCAAATATGTATTATAAAATACTATGTGTGTAGAGAGAGAGTGTGTGTGTGCGCGCGTTCATTTACACTAAATTTATACCGAGTAGTTTACCTGATGTGTGTATAAAAAAATTAGTTATTTTTAGCTGGTTTTTGCACAAAATCACTTAAATTTGTAAATCATGGTAAGTTATGATTACTCAAATCAACATGATGGGGTAAGTGCACCGTTAAAAAGATAAGTAATATTATGTCATTCATATGTTTTTATGTTCAGTATTATTAATTTGGGTGTTGATTGAGTAGATATAATACATGGAGGACCTGGATGGAACATTTGCAGGGTTTAAAGTGAAACTTGCAGTAAGGTGGTGCAATTAAGAACTTCAGGGTGTTGGATGTAACTTTGAAAGTCTCTGGGTATTTAAGGCAGCATTAGGGTTCCGGAGACTTCTTGGCTCATTTCTTCCTCTGCTGCTCACCTTTTACTCGCATCTGTTCTCTGAGTTTTGGATCTGTGGCGATCAGCTTGTTTACATCTTGTTTCTTCATCTCGTTTATGAGATCGTTTGTATTCAGTTGTATTCTTTCTTGTTTCCTTCTTTTATTTGTTGTATAAAGATCAACTAATTGAATAATCAGTCGATCTAGACTTGTGTTGTTCATAAGATCTTATTATATGCAAGATCTAGGGTTTCGGTTGGGATTTTTCGGTTTGGGTTAATAATAAAGATTTGTCACCGTTTTGTCGCTACTTTTGTGTTAGATTTGTGTTTGTCTTGTAAGCTGATGATACCATAGATTTCTGCATGGTATTAGATCGAGTATAGCTCTTGACTTTTGTTCTTCCGCAGGTTTTATCTCCGTTTGTTTGTTGTGTAGGGTATTTTAGGGTTTCTGAACTCAAGAAACCCTAGTAGCGGCGATCTTGGGTGCTGGGATCAAATTAGGGTTTCTTAATCCTAATCTGTGGATCTTTCTGTTGGTGTGAAGACCTGTGTTGGTCTTTGTGATATTCTGTTATCACAAGGCAAACTGACCAGGTTTATCTATTGGTGTGAAGACATGTGTTGGTCTTTGTGATATTCTATTATCACAAGGCAAACTAACCAGGTTTATATTGTTGTTCTTTGATCTTAATCTAGTAACCCTAGAAGGTTACAGGTTAGATCTGCTATAGGAGGGAGTTAAACGCATTTGTAAGGCTGTATCTCTTCCTTCTCCTTTTATTTGTTTGTCATCATTCATTAATTGTTGTGTCTAGGCATTATTGTTACTGGGCTAGACGGACCGGCACTTGATCGAGTCATTTGCGGTATTTCTGTGTTGCATATTGTTGATTGTTATTAGTTCTTGACCTCTGTTTAGATATTATAGTATAGCTACTGTCTAAAGACTTGTCCTGGCACCTATAGAGTGATGAACCAGGAATCTGGACACAGACACAGTTAGCTTTTGTTGATTTTGTTCTGTTATATTTATTATTCTCTTTCTGTGAATAGGTGTTTCTGTCTGATTTCTTTGTTGTTGTTGTTAGGTCTGTCTTTGATTGTTCTATCTGTCCTTGGTTTTTTTTTGTGTTAAAATGACTGATGCTAGTACTTCTGCTACTCTTATTAGCAAACTAGATATCGGAGATCCATTATACTTACATCCGAGTGACTCTAGTACTTTAACCATTGTTAGTATAAAGTTAAAAGGTACTGAAAACTATCATGTTTGATTAAATGCAATGAGGTTAGCTTTAGAGGCAAAAAATAAGTATGGTTTTATTAATGGTAAATGTGAGAAGTCAAAAGATAATGATGTTTTAGCTAACCAGTGGGATAGATGCAATTCAGTTGTCATTACTTGGTTATTAAACTCTATTTTTGAAGAATTATTTCTAGGGTAAGTTTTTTCAAAACTTGCCTCAGAAGTCTAGACTGATTTAAAAGAGTCATTTAATAAGGTGGATGGTTCTATAGTGTATGATTTATATAAAAAGATAAATGGCATTTCATAAAATGGGAGCACTATTGCTGAATATTATAACAGGCTGGCAACAATGTAGAAGCAGTTTGATGCAATGATGCATCTGCCTTCATGTTCTTGTCAGGCTGCCAAGGATTACAATGATTTTTCAACTCTCATTAAACTGATACAGTTTCTTATGGGGCTTGATGATGTGTATTAGCATGTACGAACAAAGTTATTGACTAGAGAACCATTCCCTTCTGTCAAAGTTGTATTTTTAATAATATCTAGAGAAGAATCACATAGGATGTCTGCTAGTGGGTCAAAAGGTTTAAATGTGTCGTTTGTGTCCAAGTCCAATCAGACTTTTGATTCTAGAAAGAGAAATGTTAGAGGTCCTAATCCAAATTTAAAGTGTTCTCATTGCAACATGATAGGACATACTGTTGATAGGTGTTTTGAGATTATTGGTTATCCCCCTGGTGTTAGGAGAAGAATAGGGGGACAGTTTGTTAAGTCAATAATAAATCTAATATGACTGTTGGTTCTTCTAGTTCTTCTGGTACTTCTTTGCCTTTCACTTTTGAACATATTTCTAAACTTTTGAGTCTTGTTGGTGAGAAATCTGGAAGTTGGTAGTCTAAGTCAAATATGGGAGGTGAGTCTTCAGTTGTTTGTAATTATTCTGCTAGGTTTGTTAGCTGTTCTAGTTCAACCAGTTTTGGATATGATTTTAATTGGATTGTTGACTCTGGTGCTTATCAGCACATGGTCAAAACTGATAGAGAAATGTTTGACTGGGTTGAAGTGTCTGAGTTTGATTTAAAAGTTAGTCACCCTAATGGTACTAATGTTAAGGTTCTTAAAATTGGGAAGTTAAACCTTGTTGATAATGTTGTTTTGGAATATGTCTTTTGTGTCCCTAAATACAGTGTTAATTTGTTATATGTGTATAAGTTAGCAAAAGACAATAAAATCAATGTTATGTTTAATGAAGCCAATTGTCTATTACAGGATTTGAGGTCAGGGAAAGTCCTGGTGACTGGTAGTCAGGACAATGGTTTATATTTTGTTGGGAAAAATGGTAATTCTGTGAATATGTGCTTTAATAGTTGTTTAAAATCTAATATGTGGCACAGTAGGTTAGGACATCCATCTGATCAGGTTCTGACTATTTTAAAAGGAAGTCTAGATATTAAAACTGTTGATCATGGTCCTTGTGAGGTTTATCACAAAGCAAAACAAGGTAGAGTTCCTTTTCCTTTAAGTGAACATAAAACTAAAGAATTAGGTGATTTGGTTCATTTAGATTTATGGGGTCCATATAATGTGACTGACTAGTTATGAAGGATATAGGTGTTTTCTAACTGCTGTTGATTTTTCTAGGACATCATGGTGTTATCTCCTTAAAACTAAAATGGAGGTGTTTGAAAATTTGGTGTATTTTTATGAAATGGTTTTAACTCAGTTTAAAAAGAAGGTTAAAATTTTTAGAAGTGGTAATGGAACTGAGTTTGTAAACAATCAAATGAACATTTTTATAAGAATAAAGGTATTATACATCACACTACTTGCTCTTACACACCACAGCAAAATGGTGTGGTAGAGCGAAAACATAGGCATCTTTTGAACATAGCCAGAGCCCTGATGTTTCAGGGTGGTCTTCCACTAAGATATTGGTCTGATTGTATTCTAACTGCTGTCTACCTGATTAACAAGTTACCTTCCTCAGTGTTATTAGGTAAAAGTACCTATGAAGTTGTGTTTGGATTTAAACCCTCTTTGTCACATCTAAGAAACTTTGGATGTTTATGTTTTAGCATAGTCTTAAATGAGTCAGATAAGTTTACTTATCATGCTGATAAGTGTGTCTTGCTTGGGTATTCTAATGTGAAAAAAGGATATAAGCTTTGGAGTCTAGATAATAAGAAAGTCTTATTTTCTAGAGATGTAAAGTTCTATGCAAATGTTTATTCTTTTAAAACTAAACAGTTTGACAATAAAGTTAAGTCTATTTTGGGTATAAATTTCCAAATAAAAGACTTAGACAAGTTAAAATATTTTCTAGGAATAGAAGTTTTATACAATGACACTGGTATTTGTATGAATCAAAGAAAATATTGTTTGGAGTCGTTAAGTGAGTTTGGACATTTATGTTGTAAACCAATTAGTACACCAATTGAACAAAGTTATTTGGTTACGGCTAAGGTAACTAAAAATCAACAACTTTTAAAAAATATTACTGGTTTTCAAAAGTTGATTGGTAAGTTAATTTATTTGTCTTTAAACAGGCTGGATATTAGTTATGTTGTGCAGTTCTTGAGTCAGTTCATGCACAGCCCAACTGAAGTTCATTTACAAATTGCTTTAAGGTTGTTAAAGTACCTTAAATCATGTCCTGGATGTGGTTTGTTGTTTAAGAAAAGTGATAAACTTGATTTAGTTGGTTTTGTAGACTCGGCTTGGGCTAAATGTTTGTCTACAAGGAAATCAGTTACTGGTTTCTGTGTTTATCTTGGTGGTTCTCTTGTTTCTTGGAAAAGCAAGAAACAAAGTATAGTTTCTAGATCAACAGGCGAGGCTGAGTATAGAGCTATGTGCTCAACAGCCTATGAGATCATGTGGTTGTTAAACTTATTAAGAGAAATTCAGGTACATTGTGAGTTACCTGTGAAATTACACTGCGACAGTAAAGCTGCTATATCTATAGTTGCTAATCCTGTCTTTCATGAGCGAACCAAGCATTTTTGAAGTAGACCTTCATTTTTTGAGGGAAAAGGTAGCTGTTGGTGTTATTGAAACAGTTAAGGTTGACTCTGAGAGTCAACCGGCAGATAGGTTTATAAAAGGTTTAAGTATTACACAACATGAAATGTTTTGTAAAAGATTGGGTTTGGTAAACTGGTTTTCACATATGAATGAAGGGGGCGTGTTAAAAAGATAAGTAATATTATGCCATTCATATGTTTTTATGTTCAGTATTATTAATTTGGTCGTTGATTGAGCAGATATAATACATAGAGGACCTGAATCGAACATTTGAAGGGTTTAAAGTGAAACTTGCAGTAAGGCGGTGCAATTATTAAGAACTTCAGAGTGCTGGATGTAACTTTGAAAGTATCTGGGTATTTAAGGCAGCATTAGGCTTCCAGAGACTTCTTGGCTCATTTCTTCCTCTTTTGCTCACCTTTTACTCGCATCTGTTCTCTAAGTTTTGGATCTGTGGCGATCAGCTTGTTTATATCTTTTTTCTTCATCTCCTTTGTGAGATCGTTTGTATTCGGTTGTATTCTTTCTTGTTTCCTTCTTTTATTTGTTGTATCAAGATCAACTGATTAAGTAATTCACTGATTATTCAATCAATTGATCTTGATAACCAACAAATAAAAGAAGGAAATGAGAAAGAATACAAACGATCTCACAAACGAGATGAAGAAACAAGATGTAAACAAGCTGATCGCCACAGATCCAAAACTCAGAGAACGGATGCGAGTAAAAGGTGAGCACTAGAGGAAGAAATGAGCCAAGAAGTCTCCGAAACCCTAATGCTGCCTTAAATACCCAGATAATTTCAAAGTTACATCCAGCACCATGAAGTTCTTAATAATTGCACCGCCTTACTGTAAGTTTCACTTTAAACCCTGCAAATGTTCCATCTAGGTCCTCCATGTATTATAACTGCTCAAGCAACACCCAAATTAATAATACTGAACATAAAAACATATGAATGACATAATATTACTTATCTTTTTAACATGCACATATCATTGACATAATATATTGATGGTAAGATACCGAAGTCGTCTAAGGATACAAGAGCCATGAGTACCGAAGTCTCATTAAAGTCAAGTCACATCATAAAAAGAGTTGTATTTGTAAATATTTATAAGCAGGATGGTATTCATTGCCAAGTTACCCACAATCACATCAATTTCTAGCCTCTGTTATCATTTTTTAGTGAATGAAGATCTATTTTCTACAATTCTATGTTTTAGCACATGTTCTTACTTCTTATGCCTGCATGTCATTTTTTTCAGCCATGTATTATATTTATGGATGAAATAGATGCAAGTGGTGGACGTTATTTTAGTGAGAGATTAGTGAAGAATTTATCACAATCGGTTTTCATGTCTAGGTGGAATTCATGGTGGAATTAGTGAAGAAATTGGTGGAATTGGTGAAGATATTGATGTGATTGTGATCAATTAGTGAAGAAATTGAACCGATTATGATGAATTTTGGATCTTGGATATGATTGTAGATTGTAAGCTTATAAAGAGAGAGGGGTCTTTATATTTGTCCTTATATGAATAGACTTAACTAATAATTTTAACCTGGTTAGTGCTAAAGGATGTAAGGTGTAATAGGTTTAACGAATAAAAGATTGTGACTGTAATTATTGAAGTTAAAGGACATCCATTGCAATTCGATACAAACATAAAGGACGCAAATTGTAATCTACCTTTTTTATAAAAAGACATAAAAATAAATAAATAAAAGATGCTTTTGAAATCAGTTTTAAGAATAGGTCACTTGGGCTTTAACTCTGATACCATTAATTGAATTAATTATGCACCCCCAAAAGTTTACTTTAAAAACACCATACGCCTTTTGGACAGTTATTCCGAGTATTTTACGAGACAACCATCTAAAGTCGTTCTTTGAAGAACTATTAAAAGTTGTGTGTTTTAATGCATAAAGTCGTAGGACCCCATTATCACACCCCAACCGATGGCGGAATCATCGGGGCGCGACACTAGGTGAATCAGATTGCTCAAGAGAATCCATAGCAACTAATTGGCGACAATATTTAACAAGTTCATTATCCCATAGTAATAAAAAAATATTTCACATAAAGTCATACAGTTTTCATGTCTCTCGAACAATACAAATCCAACAACCTAGATTTTAGGTGAGTTTCTAAAGTAGCCTATCTTGATTGAGATAACCTGCGTTTAACCTGCAACATACGTTAAAATAATGTCAATACAAAAATGTATTGGCGAGTATACAGGTTTAATATAGCATAAAGTAGATAAAAGCGTTGCGAATTTCCACATACATAAACGAGATACACAACATACACGCTACAAAACAAATACTACCAGCTAAGTCACTCGATTTGTGATGCTAGCTAAGGCGGGACATCGCGAGTAAAAGTCCTAGCACATATGTATCAAGCATCACGTGTGAATATGTACGTCAACAATTCGCATGTGATAATAGTTTAGAGTATAAGCCGCGTTTGATAAATGCGTTTTAGATAAGAACGTATGTTACACCCCCAAAGTGTGTTTAAAGCATTTAAAAGGGGGTCAATTATACTCACAGTGCGTGTCCAACAAATAAACACGATCTGGTTGGATGGTTGAGAGTGTCGGATCAGCCTGTGTACGGGAACAGATGCATAAGTATTCCTCAAGGCTAGACGGTCGGAATCAGCGTGTCGAATGGGGTAAAGTGGGTTAAGTGTTGTAGCAGTGCATCTGGACAGATGGGTTCCATCTGGACGGATGGTCATCCGATCAGAGGGTCATCCTATCGGAGGGTCATCCTATCGGAGGGTCATCCTATCAGAGGGTCGTCCTCTCGGAGGGTTATCCTGTCGGATAGTCATCCTGATGGATGGCTATTCGATCGGATGGCTATTCGAGTGAGTTGCAGACTGTAGTTTGAAGTTTTTGTAAACATTTCCAAGTAAACATTTTTGAGTTAACGGAGACGGTGTGACGACGTGTCAGAAAACGGAAATCCACACCGAGTCTAGCCCAGTCGATCGGATGAGAACCACCCCATTCGATCAGACCTGGTGAGCTTGATGGGACTTCATGTTCAACCCATTTGTCGATCACATCTCCGGTGGAAATCCGTTTTCGAGCCGGTCCTAGACTATAGAGTGAGTCTTAGGTCAGGTTGAGTTCAGATTCCATCGGTTTTGAGTAAAAGAGTTGAAAGAAAGTTTGAATCAGTTGAAATGTTGAAGTTTTGTTTAAGATTTGTGTTAAAATGTGTAGAAATCCTTAGATCTGAGCTAAACTTGATGAGATGATGTCACCAAGTGAACACCATCTTAAAGCAACCCAAATCAGGTGATTTCGTGATGAAAATCAGTGTTTTTGATGGAGAAGATGATGGAGATGTGTGTAGTGAAGATGGAAGTACAAGAATTAGGGAGAATTACTTACGAAATAGCCTTGAATCGAGTGAAATAGTGCTTGAGAACGAGTTGGGAGTAAGTTGGTCAGATAGTGCTGTCACATCAGTGATCAGTGACATGTGGGAGATATTTATAGTGTGGGAGACAAGTAAGGCGGTGCTGGTGAGGTGTCGGATGGCCAGTAGAACGGATGCCCATCCTATCGGAGGGTCATCCTATCGGAGGGTCATCCTATCGGAGGGTCATCCTATCGGAGGGTCATCCTATCGGAGCGTCATCCTATCGGAGGGTCATCCTATCGGAGGGTCATCCTATCGGAGGGTCATCCTATCGGATGGGCTCCATCCTATCGGATGGGCTCCACCCTGACGGATGGGCCCTACCCTGACGGATGAGTTATTTCCAAACTTTCTATTCGTTTGATGCGTTTTGTTGCGTTAATTATTGTAAGTACATTAAGCGTTTTAGCGAGATAAGTAGTATCGTTTTATGTTGTGCTTCAGTGCGATAGTCGAATTGCGCGTGCCCGCGAGTGCGCCTTTCAACAATTTTTAAATACCCAGATGTTTTTATATACATACTAGTAATATAATATACTTTTATTGGTCATAGCATAAGTAGCTGCGTTTCGAGTTTGCGTTGCGTTTGCGTCGCATCACGACGAGCGAGGGGAGCGGCTTAAGTACTCTCGTGATGTCATCGTTAGCGTTAGTGTATGCGTTGTGATGTGCGATATAGCGTGTTGAAAGTATGCAATATATGCGAAGTAGCATTGTAAGCGATATAATCACATTATGATCCGAATCTCGGGTGCTAGGCATAACGAGAGTAACGAGAGCGATAAGCGGGTTGTTACAATCTCCCCTGCTTTAGGAAATTTCATCCCGAAATTAATTCGTAAGGAAGACTGTGAGAATTGACACAGCGGGATAGCAATAAAAACGTTAAGGTAACTGAGGATAAACGACAGATCGATCGAGGATTGACGAGTGAGAGTGTCTCAGATAGGGTAAAATCGATTGCGATAGTGAAAAGTGACATGTTCGACTAGAAAGTAGTAACTTTCGATTATACGTTTCAAAGATATTCGAAGAGTTTTGAAGGGTTTTGCTAAGTAGTTGCAAAAGAGTTTAGAAAGTATTCTTATAACGTGGTGTTAAGTTGAGTCGATGTTAACCCAACGTCGTAAGAAGGGTTTTTTGTTTAGGCATTAAAAAGATTTTGAAAGAAAACTTGGTTTAAGATAACTCATGGTATTAACTTGAGTTTGTCGTTAAATCATTGTCTTAAGAAAAGTTTGTTTAGATATTGATAAAGGTTTTAAGAAAAGCTGGACTTGTGAAAGCTGCCCTTGGAAGTGGAGTTAAGCTGAGTCGATGTTATCTCCACATTGTGAGGAAATTTCGCTCATCCAACGGTTTTAATTAAAAATTTTAGAAAAAATTTCCATTTATTTTCAAAAACAGTAATAAATAAGTTTTAACAGTAGAAAAAGGTAATTTGCATCGAGCCCCGCATAGCATCTTTCCACGAAAGTTAGCTAATAGGGTTAAAACACTTATATATAGGAAGTACCAGCGGCGTACCCACCATGTTTTAACCATATTACTTCCGTTTCGTGCAACGATGTTATGCGTGTTGACGTGACACAGATAGACTTTCGTTTCCTTGATCCAAGCGAATAGAGGGTCAGACCGAGTTTGAGATAGAATTGAAATAGGTTAAGCGGTGAGGTAGGTTGTGAACATGGCGATGACAGCGTGCGAGATTAGTTGGGTTATGCGAAATATCGTGATTGACGAACGCGATAAGCGATACCCAATAAGCGATGAGCGGCGAGAGGGAAAGCGATGAGAGCATGCGGGAATAGTGCGATTTAATTAGTTTTGATAGTATCAGAAACTTAACTAACATTGAGCCCCACAGGGCATCTTTCCACGAAAGTTTGCTAATATGACTAAAACACTTATATATAGGAAGTACCAGCGGCGTATCCACCATGCTTTAACCATATTAGTTCCGTCTCATGAAGCGATGTCATGCATGCCAACATAACACAGATAGCGATGAGCGTTAGGCAATAAGCGGTGAGAGTATCGAAGCGATGAGATTAACAGATACGATATATGTTAAAGCGTTCAAGCGATGCGTGATATATTACAGCGAAGTTGCGATTGCGTTGCGTGGTAGACTTGCGACAAGTATTACGTTGATGCGATTGCACTGCGTGGTAGACTTTCAAAAAGTCTAGCGATGAGGCGATAGCATTGCGTTGCAGACTTACGAAAAAGTCTCGCGATAATGCCATTGAGATGTTACGCCTTGCGAATGAGTTTAGTGTGTTGAAAATAATCACAATACTATACGAGGTCTAATAACGTTCAACTCCACGTGGCACTTTCTTCACGAAACTTCGTCAGCATGGCAAAGCACTTATATATAGGAAGTACCAGCGGCGTATCCACCATGCTTTAGCCACACCACTTACCTTCCGTGAATAGATGTCACACTTTGTCAACATGGTTAAGATGCTTATATATAGGAAGTACCAGCGGCGTATCCACCACGCTTAACCATGCTTTTAACATTATGGCACTATTAGAACTCACTACGATCTCCGTGCACTGACCAAAATAAGCCCGTGTGCACCCGTGATTAGTTTGTTCCTTGCACGTTTATCGTACCTTATTCTAAGAGCGCATAGTGGGGGGTAAAACACCTTATTTCGTGATATATTGTATAAGTACATAGCGCTAGTAATGGAACTTGTGTGTGCGCTTAGTCTAGGTGCGAGCACGAGGGAGAGAGAGCGCGAGTGTCGGCGTCGCAGATCTGGGCGACATCGAAGGATAGAATGGACATGAAATGTAAGTAACAGTAGTGGAAATTGTACCGTTAACTACGTCGCTTTGTGCCTGGTCGGCGTTGACGTTGAAGGCTCCTGCTGCTGGTGTTGTGGTTGTTGGTTCTGCAAACTGCGTCGGTGGTGCTGGAAGTGCTAGCATGCCTTGGTGTCGTGGTCCTGTGCGGCAGTGGCGGGTGAAGTTACCATAACAGTTGCAATTAATGCAATAGCGACAGTCAGCTCCAGCCTGGTGCTGATATGTACACTGGTAACACTGGGGAAGGGTTCCAGTGTAGGCACGTTTTGGGAGTAGTGGGATTGCTTGGAGAGGCTCTGGTTGAGGCAGCTCAGTTGTTGGACAATCTTGGTTCGAGCTTTTTCTCTTGCGGCTAGGCTGCGCGTCTGGTGTTGGTGTGCTGTCGTTAGAGGGTTCGTCTGAGGATTCACCAGAGGTTTCGTCTGAGAGTTCTCCAGAGGTTTTGTTTGAAGCTTTGTCTGAGGACTCGATGATGATTGCTTGATTGGCTTTCCTGGTGGGACCTTTGGAGAAGAATCCTTCCAGGAGTCGCTTGTCATTGATTTATGCGGCCAGCTGATAAGCTTCTTCTATGGTAGCAGGTCTCGCAGCTTCGACAAAATCGCCCACACACTCGGGTAAGGCACAAATGTACTTCTTGATGGCCTTGTCAGGAGTGTCAACTTGACTTGGGCAGATAATGCTAAGCCGTTTGAACCTTGCTGTGAGGCCGTTGTTATCACCTTCAACTTGCTTGATATTCCAGAATTCGTCTTCTAGTTTCTGCAGCTCATGGGGAGGGCAGTATTATTCCTTCATGAGCTCCTTCAGCTCATTCCAGGAGAGTGCGTATGCTGCATCGTTCCCACGTTTGTTACGCTCGGCTGTCCACCAGTCGAGCGCTCTTGATTGGAATACTCCGGTAGCGCATGTGGTACGGAAATGCTCGGGGCACCCACTCTAACGAAGGGTAACCTCGGTGACATCGAACCATTGGAGTAGCTGAGACACACCTTCTTCGCCTGTGAAGTCCATTGGACCACAAGCTTTGAAGTGCTTGAAGGAGAAAGTAGACCTAGGCGGGCTGGTCATAGGGTTTCCTGAAGTTTGAGAGTTGCTGAGAGACTGAACTTGCGCAACGATTTGAGGAATAACTTTGGCCACCTCCTTAGCCACGAGTGAGGCGATCCTCTTATCGGCGTTTCGTCTAGCTCTTATTCTGGTTGTGCGTTGCGAGGTAGAAGCGTTCGAAGGCATCTAGAGAAAGAGATTTGGAATGAGATTCGATCATAATGGTTTTATGTTGCGTTAGAGATTTAACGCGTAAAACTTGTTGCAGTTGATATAGTAATACGTATGCACATAGGTGCCACATAGGAGACATGAAATTCCTAGATTTCCACGTATTTACATAAGCGTATGCGATCGTACATCGTATATTAGACGCGTATATACTTATATGCCTGTATAGATAGTGCGAGGACGCGTTTAAGAGGGAGAGTTGTTAGAATTTAGTTTTGTTGCGAGTATTAGCTCTTGTTTTAGATTGCGATGGCTATGCGAGTTGTGCATTCGTAAAGCGGGGAGGCGAAAATCGGTAAGTCGAGAAATCGATAAAGCGTAAAATTTTCATTTGAAAACGTATAAACGTAATAAAATTCGATGATGCGTAAAAATCGGCGATTGCAGGCTTAGTATAAATAGAGTGCCCGGGGTTTTGAGGCGTCGACTATCCAAAGTGATTCAACTATTCCCAACCAGTTCGAGTACACGCTTTGGCCTATAGACTATGCCCTCACCAGGATGCGGCTACGGCATTCGTCCTTCCAGTTACTACGTGACTCGAGTCATCAAAACAGTCGAGACTTTGGTGAGAGCTTTTGAAAACCATTTTAGGGAGTGGAACGGGTTATTAACGTACGGGTTTCACCCCTGACCTAACAACTTCGCTCCTAAGTGTGGTTGATTTCACCGAATAAATTCTAGAGTTCCACCAGATAGAGATGGAGATTTTCGTCGAGATATGGATGTCACTCCTGACTCAACGAAAGATTCTCGTGCTAAGAATAATGCGCTGAGTGAGCGATCTTATCGAGAGTTCTTGGTTTTCACACCTAATTTCGACGCAATCGCTCGTTTGCGTTATGCGAGTACTTCAAACGTGTATATTGTGTTAGCCTTAGGAAAGGCGATCTTGTATTTAGCCTTAGGAAAGGCTACCTTCGTACGAAGTTACCTTCGTATAAAGGTGCAATATATATATTTAAGTGTTTTAAAGTTCATAGAGAACAATCCGTTCGTATGAAGCCACAACATGGGAGTTCGTACGAAGCTAGAGTGCGTGTGTTTGTACGAAGCGTCTGCTTGTGGGCTCGCACAAAGATGGTCTGTTTGGTACTTAGTCTATAGACTAGGTCAGATCAGGCAATCCTACCTCATTCGATCAGACCTGCTGAGCTTGATGGGACTTCATGTTCAACCCGTTTGTCGATCACCTCTCCGGTGGAAATCCGTTTTCGAGCCGGTCCTAGACTATAGAGTGAGTCTTAGGTCAGGTTGAGTTCAGATTCCATCGGTTTTGAGTAAAAGAGTTGAAAGAAAGTTTGAATCAGTTGAAATGTTGAAGTTTTGTTTAAGATTCGTGTTAAAATGTGTAGAAATCCTTTAGATCTGAGCTAAACTTAATGAGATGACGTCACCAAGTGAACACCATCTTTAAGCAACCCAAATCAGGTGATTTCGTGATGAAAATCAGTGTTTTTGATGGAGAAGATGATGGAGATGTGTGTAGTGAAGATGGAAGTACAAGAATTAGGGAGAATTGCTTACAAAATAGCCTTGAATCGAGTGAAATAGTGCTTGAGAACGAGCTGGGAGTGAGTTGGTCAGATAGGGCTGTCACATCAGTGATCAGTGACATGTGGGAGGTATTTATAGTGTGGGAGAGAAGTAAGGCGGTGCTGGTGAGGTGTCGGATGGCCATCCTATCGGAGGGTCATCCTATCGTATGAGTTCCATCCGGACGGATGGGCCACATCCTGACGGATGAGTTAGTTTCCCAACTTTCTATTCGTTTAATGCGTTTTGTTGCGTTAATTGATGTAAGTACATTAAGTGTTGTAGCGAGATAAGTAGTATCGTGTTATGTTGTGCTTCAGTGCGATAGTCGAATAGCGCGTGCCCGTGAGTGCGCGTTTCAACAAGTTTTAAATACCCAGATGTTTTTATATACATACTAGTAATATAATATACTTTTATAGGTCATAGCATAAGTAGCTGCGTTTCGAGTTTGCGTTGCATTTGCGTCGCATCACGACGAGCGAGGGGAGAAGCTTAAGTACTCTCGCGATGTCATCGTTAGCGTTAGTGTATGCGTTGTGATGTGCGATATAGCATGTTGAAAGTATGCGATATATGCGAAGTAGCGTTGTAAGCGATATAGTCACATTATGATCCGAATCTTGGGTGCTAGGCGTAACGAGAGCGATAAGCGGGTTGTTACACCCATTTTGTGGGCATCGTTACATCTCAACAATAATGGAAAGAAACAGCATGGTGACCATCCGCAACGTCGGAATCAAACCTATAACTTTAAACTGAATCAACAGGGCGACAATCCAATGCTGGGGTTTAGTATTAAATAAAAATTATTCATAAAGGGTCTAGTCACTAGTCACTATGATGGTATCTCCTCAAGAGTAGTGAAGATTAAAAGACTAAAAGACTAAGTCCTTAACTTTTAGATTTTACCATCACGTTAAGGAAAGAGTTAGCAAACCTAAAGTGCTAAACCATAACCTGTAACCCTCTTTCAAGCAGTAAAAATATTATTACTACATAGATATAGAAAACATGAATGTTTGACCCAATAAACACAATGTTAATGATTTGTTTTTAAGGGTTTAGAAAACTCACTTTTAATATGGCAGTTAGTAAGTACTTAAAATCAGGGGCGCAACTTTGTAGGGGCCGGGGGCCCGACCCCCCGAACTTTTCGCTCAGTAGTGTCCGGTATGTAGTTTTCATATAGAATTTTTTAGGTATATACGTTTTCGACCCCCGTTCTTATAACTTTATTAGGTATATACGTTTTGACCCCCGATCGGAAATCTCAAGCTTCACCACTGCTTAAAATCATTCTCACATACACGCCTCAAGGTTATCCATAATCTTTTTAGTTAATTATCCATGAAGAACTTTAGCCACTCATTGCTTTAATACATGCCTCAAGGTTATCCATAATCTTTTTAGTTAATTAACCATGAAGAACTTTAGCCACTCATTGCTTTAAAGATAGATATTAACAAACTTAACTGGATTTTATAAATTGTCACAAAATTAAAGATATATTAGATTTTGTTTCTTACAATATGTGGATTACAAAACTACTGTATAAAGGGGTAGAACTAGAGTATAATCAATGGGGAAAGGAAAGAATTGAACAAGAAAATGGAAGAGGAAACTCTCTATTTATAGACTAAAGCTGGTGACAGGCATGGCTCGTGTCCTCCAAGGACGAACACGGGGAGTGGTTAGCTCTTGTGGGTCACAAAAAATCTTCAAATGTCAAACATAGATCCTTTTACCGTATCTGAGATGGGGCACGGGGCGTGCTTGGTGGGCACGACCTGTGATTGCCCCCAATCAACCAATCACACCCTTTTTGTTTTTTTTTCTTTTACTTAATCATTATTTATGCCACATCATAATCGTTAAAGGGTATGTGAGTTAAAGTATTTATAAAAAAAAATTTATATTTTTTGCTTTTGTTTCCATTTACATGGTTAGTTATAATAACATTAGTTTTCAGACACCATATTATTTACTTGTCGCACTCATACTCACCATTATATTAGTTATTGATAACCCGCTTACAAACCATCGTGAACGTATGACTCACTTAAAATAAAAACCGGGTTAATTCCAGGTCGTGTTCGGATTGACCCAAATTTGTGTTTGTGGATTAAGGTTGAAATCTTTTAAGCAAATAATAATAATATGGGCCTGGTTCGGATTCCACATTTTAACCCACCAATCCAATACATTTAACACCCATAAGTTAGTTAATACTCATTAGCTACGTAACATAACATTAAACTATTTTTAATTAAACCAAAAAATATATTCTTGTAAAGAAATAAATGTCATTCTTATTAGCGTTTATTTACTTGCCAGTCCATTCTTATGGTGTAGGAATACGGTAAATGTAGATCAATGTTGTTTCAATCGGACTGGACCGGCCAGCTGGACCGGTTGAACCGGGGATCGGAGATGCCGGCGGTCTGGTTATACATGTTCATCCGTTTCTGAAAAACCCAGCCGGTTTGTGTGGTCAGGCAGTCGGGCCAGTAGGGCGGGTCGCGATCGGATTGGAATTTTTTTTTTTTTTACTTTATCTTGTGAAATAAGAAAGATAGATAAGTGATTTAGAGAGATAATGAAGAAACTTGGACTGTATTTGGCTTGAGCTCGCTGGAGGAATAGTTATAAACTTGTCTAAAGCTTATTTCATAAGCTCGCTGGAACTCTTTCTGCGGTCGGTTGTGCGTTGACCGACGTAACTAGGAGAACCAAGTGCATGAGGATTGAGATTTGAGACTTTCTATTCTTGTTGGTGGGTTTGAGTTAAAGAGTTTAATTAAAACAATTGAAAATGTGAAAAATGAGGTTTATCTCTTGAAGTTGAGTTTGTTTCTCGAGGACTTACGTCTTACATTTCTCATTGTAGAGATTCAAGGTGGGTTTTGAAAGGTCAAGTCATGCTTTTCATTTTTATATAGTTTGTTTTTAATAAGCTTTTTATTTATTTTATAATGTATTTTGTATACTTATAAAACTCACTTTTAATATGGTAGTTAGTAAGTACTTAAAATCAGGGGCACAACTTTGTAGGGGTCGGGGGGTCGACCCCCTGAACTTTTCGTTCAATAGTGTCTGGTATGTAGTTTTCGTATATAATTTTTTAGGTATATACGTTTTCGACCCTCG
This sequence comes from Helianthus tuberosus, assembly GCA_030545235.1. Classification (NCBI taxonomy): domain Eukaryota; kingdom Viridiplantae; phylum Streptophyta; class Magnoliopsida; order Asterales; family Asteraceae; genus Helianthus; species Helianthus tuberosus. The sequence continues at coordinate 58,160,212 of CM060444.1, read as the reverse complement.
GTTTGGGGTTAAAAAAACTACCCTTTCTCATTGTAGAGATTCAAGGTGGGTTTTGAAAGGTCAAGTCATGCTTTTCATTTTTATATTGTTTGTTTTTAATAAGCTTTTTATTTATTTATTTTATAATGTATTTTGTATACATGTTATTATATTTTTGTCATTTATAAGTTAACCAGTATTAAAGGGTCATTCTATTCCCACCCCCCCTAATTACTAACTACACCCCCCCTATTAAAAACATCACATCCATCAATCACTTAGTTTTTGTTTCTAGCCTATTTTGTCTTTTTGTTGTCTTTTTTATTCATTTATTTAATTAGTTAGTATTATTATTATTATTATTAATTAGTATTTGTTTATTATTTAATTAGTTAGTATTATTATTATATTTATTATTATTATATTTATTATTATTAGTAGTAGTAATGATATAGTATTTATTATTAGTTTTTATTGTTATAATTTATCAAATTATATTTATAACTGTAACAAAAGCTATATAAAAATAAGTACTTTTTTTACAAAATTATTATCATTTAATAATTTACATACAGAGGTTTAATCGATACACCCCCCAAATGTAGCAGGTTGTGTTATCCAAGACTTATACATATTTTGACGTGATTCAAATATATTCTCCCAGCCAGCTGCATCATTTTCTCTCATTAATTTCCATAGGTTGTTTGTGCTGGCAATTGGATACTCTCCTTGCAATTCTACCATTATAAAATGGTTACCATTCACGTGTGCAATTGTAATTATTTTTTTTTCTGGGAACTCGTGAGGGCCTCTCCAAAGCGGAAAACAAGTAGAACTGTTTCTTTTTTCTTGAGATAAAAAATGAACGATCACATTAAACTTGTTCGCAATCAAGAATCCTGCCTCTGGCATAATCATCCAGTGTTTTTCAGGTGCAAACCCCGATCCTGACCAAGCCAAGGACGTGAACACATCTTTGAATGAACCTAAGAAAGTCTTCCAACATGTTTGAAACTCTATTGGTAGAAATTTCAAAAGTATACCCTTTATTATTTAAATGAGACATTAGCACCTCCATCAAAGATTTCCCTTTATGATCCGTTGCTCGAATTTTATCACGTGCGTTATATATGTTTTTAATTGTAGAGACATTATTTTCATCACGCTCCTTCATAACACCTAAAATATCTTTTGGGAACACACCCTTCCCCGTCAACTCTGCCACCAAATGGTGTTCATTAGGTGTCAATCGTTTGAGGATTGGGTGTCCCTCCATATATTCTCCGGGTGGATGGTTATGCTCACCAGGTTTTACTTTTAACGTCCAAGAACCCTTCTTTTTTGAAAATTTCCCTACCATTTCAAACGGGCAATTTATCTTTCTAGTGCCGGTCTCTCTACTTGAATCTTTATCTGATTTATACACACCACCACGATCACACATAAGTACAACTTTAGACACGTAGCCATTTTTAGTTTTCGATCTTTTAATCACCATAGCGTAACCAAGACTACGTCCGGTGTTTCTAACCCATTCCATCAACTCTTCACGAGACTTGAACACCTAAAAGTGAACTAATATTAGTTACAAAATATTAGGTGAACAAGCTTGAGTAGTTACAAAATATATATTATCCAAACAAACTCATTTAAACTAAAACAAGACCCTTAACCTAGCTAGATTATATAACTAAGCTGAAACTTGAAACATGGGAATTAAAAACTATACCTGATCTGTTGAAAATCCAGACATTTCTTTAACTTTTCTGAATGCTATAAAAGTTGAATAAGAAAAAATAAGAACATGAATCAAAGATAAGAAAAAATTACACAACGAATAAAACTATACCCTCTTGATGCTCTTGTGTCACTTTGTAAAATCTCTCTACTTGAAATTTAAGAGAGTAGCACCAATTATATATAGTAGGCAGTAGAATTATATGAGACCCTTATATGATCCACGTTTTTTTTTAATAATAATAATAATAATAGTAGTAGGCAGTAGCACCCTATGCCACTATCTTTTCTCTTGTTTTTTTAAATATAAAGCTGCAACTCTAGTACCAATTACCTTTACTTTTCACTGTAGAACGTTAGTTTTTTATCTTTGCATGGCAACAACTATTTCACCTTACAGTAATAATAATAGGATATATTATACCTGCAAATATCTTCAAAATTATTGAGGCAACATGAAGATAGGACGCATGCATGGGACCAATTATAGTAGGCGTAGCACCTTATTCTTGACTTGGTGTTTTTAGTATTTTTTTTTTTTTTTTTTTACAAACTTTGGGTGTAAAAAACTACCCTCTCGGGAACCACGTGCCACGGAGGGGCGTTGACCACGATTTTTTTTTACAACTAGATCCGTATATTTTAACAACATTCGCAAAAAAAAAATTTCAAACGGCGCGCCCGAGGGGGTAGTTTTTTACACCCAAAGTTTGGTGTTTTTATTATTTTTTTGTTTTTTCTTTTTTTTTTTACAAACTTTGGGTGTAAAAAACTATCCCCTCGGGAACCACGTGCCACGGAGGGGCGTTGACCACGATTTTTTTTTTACAACTAGATCCGTATATTTTAACAACATTCGCAAAAAAAAAATTTCAAACGGCGTGCCCGAGGGGGTAGTTTTTTACACCCAAAGTTTGTAAAAAAAAAAAAAACAAAAACAAAAAAACACTAAATATACTAAAAGGACAACAAAAAGACAAAAAAACACTAAAAACAAAAAGCAAATGATTGATTGATGGATTGATGGATGTGATGTTTTTGTAGGGGGGGTGTAATCAGGAACTAGGGGGGTGGGAATAGTATCACCCAGTATTAAACCCTCGCGTTGCGGTGGGGGACATAAAACTGTGCCAAGTTGCATGAATGCTATACCCTGCTAACGATCACCAACACCGGAAAAAATTGTAAAACAAAATAAATAAAAAATGGAAAGTAACACTAGGCGAAACGTAGACGTAAAATCATTGAACCACACACGCAAAGAAATTAGACCGAAACATAAAATATAGAAAAAAATAACTAAGTCGATATAGGATCTGCAAGTTGCGACGGACCTGTTAAACGGGAAAAAACAGACATAAAAACATTGTAACACATGAACATGTTGCGTCGTGTATGGAAATGAATAAAATTTCAAAAAAATAAATCAAAATATATTACAAAAATACATACATGATTTAAGTAAGTAATGAAATTAAAACAAAGAAAGCATAAAGTAAATAATAATAGAAATAAATATAACAATAAAATACAGTGTCTCATGGAACTCACAACTAAACTTTTTTGAAAAAACTCATCAAACATAACATAAAATACATTTATACTCACAAAATTTGCTAATTGATGGTATGGAAATTATTAAATATAATGTATTTTGTAAACATGTTATTATATTTTTATCATTTATAAGTTAATTACTAAGGGTGTAAGGAGTGGTTAAACACTTTGGAGTGGTAAACTAAAAAACCGACCAATCAGAGCGCGCCATGTCAATCAGGCAAAAGTGTTTAAACTTTGCTGAAAAGTGTTGGCAATGGTTTAAACACTTGCTGAAGTGGTAAACTTTTATTATTAATTTTTTTGTGTACTATTTTATTTAATAAATGTAGAATAAATACATTAAATTAAAAAACAATAAACTTTCATAAATTAAATTAAAAACATCAAAATTACACTAAATTAAAAAACAATAAAATTACATTAACTTGAAACAATTTAAACTAGTCTTCGTCGGAATCGACCAAAAGGTGGGGTAAATTTTGACTTGCGAGATGATCTATGAGATCGTGTTTGAGTCTCCAATGCGTGTCTTCATCCATCAACTCGCCCAACACCGTATCGTCTAGAGCGGGCTCGACCGGAGGATCCCGAATGTGCACCGGTGCTATCGCCTTTCCTTCATCTTTCAAAATCATGTTGTGTAAAATAATACACGTGTACACGACACTCCTAATTTTTTTAACGGATCTTGCTCGCATCGGTCGACTCAATACACCCCATTTCGCCTTCAAAACACCAAAAGCCCGTTCGACGTCTTTTCTTGCCGCCTCATGTTGCCTCTTGAATTTCTTTTGGTCTACTTCGTGAGGGTAAGGGATCGACTTCACAAACACGGACCCCGAAGGGTAGATTCCATCCACGAGCAAATAACCACGTTTGTATAAATGGTTGTTAACGTAAAATGGACATTTTGGCGCGGTTCCATTTCGTTCCGTAAAAAATAACGGAGATTGTTGTAGAACATTGATATCGTTTTGAGAACCCGGTGGACCGGCAAAAGCATGCCAAATCCATAAGTCTTGAGAAGCAACCGCTTCGAGCATAACAGTCGGGTATCGATGATCTCCTCGCATATATTGGCCTCGATACTCTGTCGGACAAAATCGCCAAACGAAATGGGTGCAATCAAGGCTACCGAACATACCTGGAATGTGATGTTTTTCCTCATGAGCTTGGTACAAAAGTGCCATGTCGTGGCTTGTCGGTCTACGTAAGAACTCTGGACCGTATATTTTGCAAACCGTGTCGCAAAAATATTCTAGGCACTCGCGGGAAGTTCTTTCGGCCATATGCAAATACTCGTCGTTCTCGTCTGGAGTGTTACCAGTTGCGAGCTGTTTAATAGCCGATGTCACCTTTTGCAACGGCGTAAAGCCCTTCCTACCTCGCGCATCGGGGGCCTCTTCAAACCACGGGTCGTTCTCTTCCACATCGGCCACAATTTTTAGAAACAAACGTTTCGACATACGGAACCTATGCCGAAAGATATCTTCGTTGTACTTCGGGTCTTCGACAAAATAATCCGCCATGAGTGTCTCATGCCCCTCCTCACGTTGACGTTCAATATATCTCCTTCGGTTAGATGTGCCCGTGTCTTGAAGTTCGGCTTCTTCGATAAGATTTTGAAAAAAAAAAGAATGCTACTATCGGATGATTCGTCGCTACTCATGGGTGGGAACCATAACGGGAATTCATCCGCCATTTTGTTTTGTAAATTTTTGGGAAGAATTGTTGGTATTTTTTGGGTTGGTTGGGTATATATTTGAAGGTATTTGGTTATGGTTTGGTTTGATATTTATAGGTTAATTTTTTAAAGAAAAAATTATTATTTTTTTATTTGAAACGGTAATATTACCGTTATATATTGGCCCACAATCCAAACAAACCTCTTCCCCAAGTCGGTAACCACTCACCGCCCCTTTATGTTTGCCGATCGGTAAAGTGGTCGGCGGCGGTGTTCCCGCTCGGCAAACCAAGTTTGCCGCACCACTTTACCGACCACTCCGGACACCCTAAATATAATAAAATCCTATTAATTAAAACGGTTCAACCGGTTCGATTGATCTGACCAGTAGCCAGTAGAAGAGCCGATTCGTTAGCCGATCCGGTTTTAAAAAGATTGTTGTAGATTACCTTAGAACTTTAATATTTTATTGCAAAAATAAAAATGATTTTAAATATAAAGTAAAAAATTAATCGGTTACCTACAACAAAGAATATAATAATATTTTATATAACATTGAGTTACCTACAACAAAGAAAATAATATTTTATATAACATGTTGCTTACAAAAATAGAAGAAGGCAGTGGTGACTCACCGGCCCCTCGTTGGCTGTTTACACATATATAAATATCCGCCCGTGTCTCTACCTTCAAGTACTCGTTCTCACTTTCTCTCTCTCTCTCTCTCTCTCTGTTAGCCGGAATCCAAAATGGGAAGCTTGAAAGAAGAGAGAAAGACTACCGGATGGGCTGCCAGAGATCCCTCCGGCGTCCTCTCCCCCTACACCTACACCCTCCGGTACCCCCTCTCTCTCCTGCCCCCCCCCCCCCCCCTTACATACATACATACATACATATATGTATGTATAGTTAACTGAAATTTATGTACGTATGTGCAGAAATACAGGAGCTGAAGACTTGTTGATTAAGGTGATATGCTGTGGTGTGTGTCATACTGATCTTCATCAGATCAAAAATGACCTCGGAATGTCAAATTATCCCATGGTTCCTGGGTTAGTTTTTTATTTTATTTTTATTTCACTGTAAAACTTTTAGTGCATCAAGATTTTATTTATTTATCATTAGTTATACGTTACTTTAGCTAGTATGTGTTTGGGATTGATTACCTTTTATTATTACCTTACAAGTCAGTTCCTGACACTATTTTTTGTTAGAAGTTATAAAAAAAATCAGAGGCTCTGATATTGGAGTTTGTGGAAATACCTGATTAGGGTTTCTGTATTGCTCACATATAATATTTATAATAGTACACGAAAAAACATATTTAGATCAGTACAAACCATATATTATAATCATCATAAGTTTATGAATAGTATCTAACTATAACAATAACAATCCCAAACACCCTTTTTTGAAAAGATTTTAAGCATTGATTATGGACCAGAAAAATAGTTGCATAATAATGGAATTAATTGTATCTGGTATGGGCATGTTTTTAGCAATATATGTAACTTTTATGGAGATAATTATTAAGTTGTTGTCGGTGGATGCAGACATGAAGTGGTGGGTGAGGTAGTGGAGGTGGGACCGGAAGTCACAAACTTCAAGGTAGGAGATTGCGTGGGAGTTGGGTGTCTGGTCGGTTGTTGCAACAACTGCCGCCCTTGCAATGCTGAGGTGGAGCAGTACTGCAACAAAAAGATTTGGTCTTACAACGATGTTTACACAGATGGCAAGCCCACTCAAGGCGGCTTCGCCGGCTCCATGGTCGTCCACCAAAAGTTTGTCGTTAAGATACCCGAGGGGATGTCGCCTGAGCAGGTGGCGCCCCTGTTATGCGCAGGGGTGACCGTGTATAGCCCCTTGAATCACTTTGGACTAAAGGGGAGTGGGCTTAAAGGAGGGATCCTTGGGCTTGGTGGCGTGGGACACATGGGCGTTTTGATAGCTAAAGCTATGGGACATCACGTGACTGTTATTTCTTCTTCGGATAAGAAGAAAGAAGAGGCTCTTGATGTCCTTGGAGCTGATGATTACCTCATCAGCTCTGATGCTGCTCGGATGCAAGAGTTAGCAGACTCGTTTGACTATATTATTGATACAGTGCCGGTTCATCATCCTCTCGAGCCTAGTCTCTCTTTACTAAAACTTGATGGAAAATTGATCATCATGGGTGTGATCAATGTCCCCTTGCAATTCGTCTCCCCTCTCCTCGTGCTTGGTTAGCTACTTTTTCTTATTCGTATATTCGTTCAACTTTCATTGTATAAAATCGTATTTGTTTTATTGGTTCATGTATTATATATACATATAATTCTAACTTTTAATTTTGTGTGTTCTATAAGGGAGGAAGACGATTACGGGAACCTTCATTGGAAGCATGAAAGAGATTCAAGAGATGCTTGAGTTCTGCAAGGAGAAAGGGGTAAGATCAACAATTGAGGTCGTGAAAATGGAATATGTCAACACCGCGATGGAGAGGTTGGCCAAGAATGATGTTAGATACCGGTTTGTTGTGGATGTTGCCGGTAGCAATCTCGAGAATGAGTAAAAAATATACAACGACATATGTTTTTAATCTTGTATTCGTTTCACAAGTGAGAGTGACAAATGCTTTGAACTTTTATTGTGTTGATGTACCTTTAAAATATATAATTCTAATGGATGAATTTTTATATATACAAAACCGTTGATATACAAGATTTAATGATTTTGTGATAGGGTCATGCTATTCCCACACGCAGAAAATTATTTTCACACCCCGAAGCGCCGCGCTATGGCCATAGCGGGGCGCTTCGGTCGACAAAAGTGCTTCGATTGACGTTTGGGACATTCCCTACTGTTTGACAGACATAAAGCTGATTGACATGTTTTGTCGTTAACCCTAAGCGCCGCGCTTTGGCCATAGCGCGGCGCTTCGATCCAACTTTTCACTTTTAAAAGCAAACTACTGATTGAGGTTCTTCTTCAGCAAGCTCGTTCTTCTTCTTCACGTTGTTTACAAACATACGTGGGTATTCGAGTGTTTTGTTGTTTGTTGTTTACAAAAAACGATGTCGTGGTTAAACAACTATATTTTCGGTCAATATTCTGACGAGACAGTTGTTCCTGATTCTTACGAGGGGACCGCTATTTCTGACTCGTATGAGAAACCGGTCTCGTCCAACTTGAGGGAGGCAGAGGTTGTATCTGGCATTCGTTATCGTGATAACACGGTGACGCTGGATTTGAATACCCCTGTGGAGGACCCTTACGCACAACAAGGTTATTCGAATTTCGGTTACGGTGGCGAGTGCAGGTTTGTACAGCAGGAGTGTGGTCCAAACGACAGTTACGGTTGTCAACAGAGCTTACAAGGTTATTCGAATTTCGGTTACGGTGGCGAGCACAACTTTGAACATCAAGTATATTCGGACCTCGGTGACGATGGTGAGCCGGGGGATGTGTCTGTTGACGAGGAAGGCTGTTACCCGGTTACGTTTTCGTTTGATACGACGCAGACCTTTTCGTCACGTAAAGAGTTGGTGCGTTGGGTACAAGACACGGCAAAAGACAACGGTTACCTCATTGTGACTAAGAGGTCGAATAAAAGAGGAGAGAATTACAAGATTTGGTTTCAATGTACTTTTGGTGGGGAGCATAAGAGTATAGCTACACAGAGGAAAACGGGTAGCAAGAAAATAGGCTGCCCGTTCGAGATGATCGGGTTTTCGGAATCATCCGGAAGTGTTTGGAGGATCGAGGTGACGAAGGCGAAGCATAACCACACTCCTATTGAAAACTTAGAGGGTCACGCGTATGCGAGAAGGCTTTCTTCGGAGGATACAAAACTGGTTAAGGAGCTGGCAGAGCAAGACATTCCCAACCAAAGTATCTGGCGAACGCTGACAAGTCAGTCCTTGTCTGTTGACCTTGGCCAAAGCGCCCCGCTAAGGCCAAAGCGGGGCGCTTTGAGTGTGCAAATAGACCTAGGCCGTATGCGAATAGACCAGGCCTTGTGATATTATCATATGTGAGGTGGCTTGTTTGACAATTTGTTATACCCAGTATACAGTATTGACAACCAATCATGGGAATATCAAACTAAGCACATAAATAAATGGTAATTCGAAATTCCGAGAGTTTGTATGACAATAACATGACATCATGATCTTGTAATGTTAAAAATTTTAGATCTACCCCACAATTGGAGTTCTTTTATAGTTTTGGAAAATCAAAATTTATTTTGGATGTTATTGTCTAATTAGTATTTATTTTATAATTAGTCATTACTTATATATATGGGGTAATGTTATTGTAAAAAAGGTTAAAAGTGTGAGAAATATTGTGGAGATGACATGTGTCTTATGAATGTTATGTATCACTTGATATTGAAAGTTTACATGAAAGTCCCGAATGATTAAATTATGTAGGTCATGTAGAGTAAGTTCTCGAGAACAATGTGATCATTGTATACATATTCGGATTTTGAATAGGTTATGATTTTTTACATGTTGGATATAATTGAAACTCCTGATGAGTTTCTAAAAGCAATTGGGTGCTTAAAGGGTTAATTGAAACATATTAACGATGTAATACTTGTGCACCAAGAAACATACATAGAAACTTGTATCCAGTAATTGTGATATCTCAATAAATAGTGTACACGCATGGTACAATATGGATTTTGAAGATAAAAACAAGTGTTCATGACATTTTTGTATATGATATAGATATCTATGTGTTAAATGGGAAAATTTATGTAGCAAAACTCCTAAAGAGTAAAAGCACATGCATATTTGGATAAGATTGAAAGAATTCCCTCATGGATTGATAATGCTAAAAGCATTAATGATGTCAAAACCTCAAGAACGTATTATATGAAGTTAACAAAATACGTATGGACTAAATAGTCGAAATGAGTGTTGTACAACTCGAGATATTCGCATAAAGAGGGATATAAGTTTGATTAAATTAGCCATGTTCTATGAGCATTCTACTTTTAAAAGTTCATTATAATCGCAATTTACAGTAATGATGTCTAGGCATCATTGAGATAAATTGTCGAGCTTTTAGAGGGAGAATTTTTGAATGACCTTGGCATAGTTTAATTATTACTCGAACTTCGAGTATATATGTAATTATATTTTACTAATCCCTCAAGTACATCTAGAAGATGATGTTTGGATATTTTAGTATGGATATCGTTGAACCTTAAAGTATGTTAAAGGTTGTTAAATCATTTGTTATAAGAAATGTCTATTATCATCTCCTACCAAAGTAGAGATTCTCATTCTAGAAGTACCATCGTTAAATGCATAAGTGCATTAATATGTTTTGATAGCTATGTATGGTTATAATATCTTTCACTTGAGCTTATTATCATGATATAACCTTTGTCAAGCGAAGAGAGATTGGAATGAGTTCAAAGAAATATTTCAGGTATACACGATATTTGATTATATTTTACTAACTCATCAAAACAAGTTTGGTTAGTCTTGTAGATGTAGGAATGTAACAAAACACAGTCGTGGACATATGATATTTTTTTGGAAGGAGACACTTAACGTATGGTTAGAAGATTATACAACATTGCTCAAAATAAAGGATTGCACATTAAGGGATCAAGCGACAAAATCATTTGCTACAAAATCTTTATTCAACTTTCAAGGAAGATGGACACACGTCACTTAAAGGATACATGTTAAAATGAGGGGTAGACTTATTCAAGTTGCACTCTTTTTCCCTTAACTAAGTTTTGTCCCATTGGGTTTTCTTAGTAAGGTTTTTAATGAGGCAACATACCTGATACAAAAGTATCAGGGGGAGAAAATGCGCGCTGCACTCTTTTTCCCTTGGCTGAGGTTTTGTCCCACTGGGTTTTCCTAGCAAGGTTTTTAACGAGGCAGTACCACCAAGCGTATAATAGATTGTTTTCTTTTATCACGTGGATAGTCAATGGGGAGTGTTATAAATAAACTATATTATGGTGACTATCCACATTCTAACTCCCATCTCTTCATGTCCTTTGTATTAATGTAATAACACTATATATAGAGGTTCTTTGTATTGGATGTTGACATTTCAATAAAATAAGAATTTCTATTCATTTATTCTCTATAGTATTGTTCTCTCATGTTTAGTATAGTTGTATATTGGTTGCTAATAGACCATTGTTTCACAACATGGACAAAATAACAAAAAATATAATGTTTTTATTTTAAACATAAGTTTATTAATGTTACTTTAATAAAAAAATAATATAAAAATTTAAGATACGCTATTAATGTTCCTGTTTAGAAGTTTAATGTTTTGTTTTTATAACTTTCGATATAAATAATGCGAAAATAAAAAAAATGTTAATAATAGAAATAACTTAATTATTACAAATAAATGTAAAGTGGTGATGACGTGGAAATATAATTTGTTAAAGATATTTGTAAGATTGGAGAGAAAATGTGCATTTTTATTTGTATTTGTGGGAATATGATGTGGCAGCTGACTAGGCACGTTTGTTAATGCATTTATCACCTTGCGTTAGTGATGGTCTTAGAACTATGATCTCTAATTTAAACGTTTATAATGTTTTGAAAACCTGACCGTAACCCTATATTGGACTGGCATATCAATGGTTTGTGGTTGATTCTTCTAACCTAAAAATGTTTCAGTGGTCTTAGGTTATTCGTAACACTTGACTAGTTTCTTTGTGATAACAAAAGGAAGAAGGCAATTTTCAATGGTCTTAGTTTATTCGTAACATTTATCAGTTTCTTTGTGATGTTTGGTCATGTTTTTAGAAATATTGATAAGAAAAAGAATGACATTTCTGTATGTAAATTGCTTTCTAGAAAAGGAAAACTTTGCTCCACGAGACCGACTTTTTATCTACTACTTCTTTCATTTTTTTTTGAACGGCGATCGATTCCAACAGACGAGAGGATCACACCCGCATTGCACGGGTCCCTAGTCCCCCCCGGGCGAGGCATCCGAGGTTGACCATAGGCGCTCCACGAGAAAATTTCCCCCCGGCAGCCACTTGACTGCAGTTGCGGCCTCCGCACCCGAAAGCCGGAGTAACCGCTGGGTAATAGAAAACTCGTGTGCGGCTCAAGACTCGAACCCGGGCTATTACGCACTCAAGGCTCTAATCCATCATTGCCATGACCACTCATCACCTGCTGGAAACGGGGATCGAACCGCCGCCCTCTAGGAGAGCAAACGGCCTACCCACCGCTCCACCAAACTGATGGGGGCGATCTACTACTTCTTTCATCAATGAAAGACTTTTTATCTACCACTTATTTCATCAATTAAAAAAACAATCCAACCTTTCCGGTTAAACAATAAGATAGTGGTGGAGTGATTGGGGAAAAATTTGCTGGTTTTTGTAACCCAGGTTCGATTCTCACTCTCCCTATTATTTTCTACGGCATCCAGGTGAAGGGCGAATACGGGTGGCGCCGGTTCGTCTTGGATGGGAGGCGAGGTTTTACCGATTATTCCACTGTTGTGCCTTCGGGCGGGTGAAGGTCGGGTTTCCACACATCTGGGAGAGCCAATGGGCTGGCGGCGGTCAAGTAGTCAAGCTTGGCCACAGCGCCCGGTGTCACGATGATTAGCACGTCGTTCCTTGCCGTTAAAAAAAATAGTTGTAAAATTCAATTTCTATTGTTCTAGAAAAACAAATCAATAAATTATAAATTTTTACAAAATATTTATGACATATACATAATTATTCCTATATAACATTTAGGGTAGTTCTTAGGGTGTCCGGGGCGCTTTGCGGGGAGGGGTGCGGGGTGTGTAGTCCCCGAGCGGGAACACCGCCGCCGACCCCTCGGGGAGTGTTTGTGGGGAGTGGGGAGCGGTGTGTGTTCACCGCACAACTTTTCACCATTTGAACGTTGGGCAACGGTCGGAAATAATAAAAAAAAAAATCAATTTTAACCTATATAAATAACCAACTTAAATCTAATTTTTTACCACACAAATTCTCAATCTTACTCTAAAAATCTTTCAAATACAACACAAAGCCAAACCGAGCAATGGAGAACCAACCCCGCGAAGCCAAGAAAAAGTCCGTCGGCTCTAACACCAAGGGACGCGGCTCGCAACCGTCTCGTGGTGGTTCGAGCGGTGCAAGTGCACAACCACAACCACCTTTCGGATATACTACACAACCCCCGTTTTTTTACCAACAACATTCACACCCCTTCTTTTACAACACCCAACCACAACCCCATTTCGGCTATTTCCAAAATTTGTTATCAATGGATCATCAAGCCCCCGCCTTCGACCCGTTTGCTTTTCGTTCCCCACAAGTTCCATCTCCACGAGAAAATGTTGAACGTCCTCTACCTATTTACGCGGACGAGGAGGAGGAAGTAGTGCCCGAAACTCAAAATTTGGGCGACTATGAAGATGACACCGGCGACGATGAATATAATGTGAATGAAGACGCCGACAACGAAGAAGATGACGCTCGGGGTAAAAAGGCAAAAATGGAGCGCCAATCTTGGACAAAATACCAAGAAGAGGCGTTGGCGAAGGCGTGGGTACATTGCTCTACCAACAAAAAGAAGGGCAATCAACAAACCCGCGATGGTTTTTGGCGTAGGATTTTAGATCATTATAACGCCACCGTTGGTGGAAGTAACCCGACCGTGCATCAAGTACGGTCTAAATGGAACCCGATGATGACGAAAATAAACTTTTTCAACGGCCTATACCAACAAGCGGTAAAAATTATATTTTTTAACGTTGTATATTTTTTAAATTTGCTTACTAAGTTCATATGTTTTTAACACTTGTTATTTTATAATATGTAGGATCGCACACGAGAGAGCAGGTGTAACGATCTCAACGTGATGAAAATCGCTTTAAAGGATTTTCAAGATAGATATCCGAGCGGTTTTCAACATGTCGAGGCATGGGAGGTCGTTCGAAAACACGACAAATGGGCCCAAGTCCCATTGTTGGGAGAGGAAGGGGAAGGTTCGGCACAAAAAAGAAAGTCCGTTGACGTGGACCCTTCCATACCCGATATGAACAAAGACCCCTCGCCACAAAGAACACAACGGCGAGACAAGCGTCAAGCGACATCATCCGAGGGCTCGGCTGAGTTGGCGGCACAATTCAAAGAGTACACCGCCATGAAAGAAGCGAAGCACGTGAGTGAGATGGAGGCGATTGAATTGAGGAAGAAAAGAGAGTCGGAGGCTCGCGATCTCATAACGGAAAAACGCGAGATGATGAAAAACTACGCGCACGATCAAGATATGAAAACATTCCTCAAGCCGCACGACGATGCTCCGCCGGAAATGTTTCCGTTCATCCTCGCCCGAAAGCGCGAGATCGCTAACAAGTACGGGTGGCCGTACAATTTCTAAAATTTTTATGTAGTATTGCGATGTAATTTTTATTTTATTAAATTAAATGTAATTTTTTATTTTATGAAATTATGTTTTACTTTTTATAAAAATATTTTCTTAATTAAAAAAATAAAAAAACAAGTCCCCTAAGAGAGGAGTGCCGCCATCCAATTGAGGGTGTGGGGAGAGTTAAGGGGGAAGTTGACGTGGCGCGTGCTGATTGGTTTTTTGTAAGAGAGGTCACTCCCCTAAGAGAGGAGTGCCCCTCTCGCCCTTAGGAACAATATACAAATTCAACAGAAAAAGAATGTTAATTACCATTGTGCCATTTCCTTTGTATAAGGAATGCAACAGACTAGCAGAGAGCAACGGGAGTAAGAGAGAGAAGGAGAGTATGGCAAAGAGAGAGAGTTAACGTCGGCCACCAATCCTTACAACGGCGCACCTGCGGTGACATCACAACCCGGCGCGTACATGTAACACCTCGAAAATTCACGTCCTATAATGTATTGACACGTGTCATAGGTTTGAACGTGTGAAAGAATGTTCTAGAAGGACTAAAGTTGACAAACATGGAAAGTATGTGAATATAAGGGTTCAAAATGTCAACAAGGGGTAAATATACTTTACAATAACCCTACATGATGTTTATACCTTCAAACGAATAAATCATGGATCATACGAAGCTAAATATGAAAGAAAGTGAGAGATTACAAACCACAGGGGTTAAATGTGTCAACATGTTTAAGTTATACCTCTGAGTGACCTTTTAGCAAACCCGAAGCTTTGTAACGATAAATTATGCTCACTAGAATGCACGATAAAAATTTCATAAAGTTTCGTTATCGTATGAGAAAGTTATGATCAAATTCGTATACGAGGGGTTAAAGCGTCAACGTTGAAAATTATGATTTTTCGGGTAACAAGAAGTGACCAAGAACTTGGCAAAGTGGGTATAAGTCATGAACCCCTTATAAGTCAAGATGAGGGACTCAAAGTGCAAGAAATAAAGTTGGTTGACCTTTCGAAAGGCCAAGGGACAAGATGCAACAACTAGAAAAAGTTTAAACCTGAACACAAGGCCCAAGCGGGCTGCGTAAGCCCTAAAAATACCTTACGCGGGCCGCGTACGACGCCCAGTTGCAGAAACTTTAGACATCAGCCTATTTTCACGCTATAACCGACTTTAATCAGATATTTCACTCCATGGGCGACCCCTAAATTGTCACACCCCCAAAATCCACATGCGGAATACCACCGCTTGGATGCGTGACTGACCAGGATCCAGCCACTAATTATTTTGAACGGTTTAGTTATTATTACAAATAATGGTATAATTAGCGACCAATTTAAATTTTTCAAAACATAGTTTAAGTTTGCAGCGGAAGGGAAAAGAGAACATATCGTAATTTAAAACCACAAGTTTATTAATTATGAACTTACAAGCCACACACTCCAGCCGATTGCAATGTCCGTCCTAAACTGTATCGAACAACCTGCAAAGCATGCAGTAGGGTATCAACATAAAGTTGGCGAGTTCACGAGTTGTCCAGTTTTAGTTTTCGAAAACGTGAGTTGTTTAGATAAAACATTTATAATCACGTCATGGGGACTACCCCATATGAAAGCTACTAAACTGGCGTTACCGAAACTATTGACGAGAAGATTTTGTGCCCCAAGTCAATGTCTATCGTCATTGACCCGAATGCAAGGTATACTAGTTCACGCCCGATCTCCCCCGGTCACGGTGTGAGGTTGTCAAACCTAATAGCGCTATCAACTAATAACCCGTTCGCCCCCGGCGATTAATCGGTACTGTAAGCAGGGACTTAATGTGATAGAGATTCGTTTAGTTTTGCTAGTTGTGATTTATAAATAATATCCAAACGTATCTCCCCCGGATATAGTAATTTTTCCCCCGGAAATAATAGTTCGAAAGTATTTTTCCAAAAGTTGGCAGTTTGTCCGTGTCCCTCCCTGGGACGCATGCTTTTAGTGTGTGAACTCACCTTGGTTTGCTCGGCAGACAATTTACTTGCGTTAGGTTGGTCAACCATACCCTATTATGGTTTATTAAACATTTATTAGGTTCGTATGCAAGAAATGTCACGTATAATTCACACGTATCTAACACATAGCACGAAAGTTACACCGGTACCCTATACGTTATTGGGCATGTCCTAACATACTAGCAGTTAAACAGTTAACAGATACTAGCAGTTAAACAGTTAACAGTACAGTAACACATAGTCCAAAACATGATATCACATTGTGCGGCCCAATAACGAAATAGAGTGGTCCAGTCGGAACCAGGTGGTCTCGACTCGAGATCATGAGGTCTCGAGTCGCAACCAAGAGGTTTCGGGTTGCAAATGGGAGGTCTCGAGTGATGCATGCACAAGTCGGAACCTTGAGATCTCGAGTCATGTCTCGAGTCGAGATCAGGTGATCTCGAGTCGCAACCAAGTTGGTCTCGAGTCTCCTAATGTGCATGCTTGGTCTCGAGTAGTCGTTTAGTGGTCTCGAGTCGCAACCTTGCGGTCTCGACTCGCAACCTTGCGGTCTCGACTCGCAACCACTGATGCAAGCACAGGTGGAAGCCTTCTAGAATATTCTCCAAATTTTGTACTATCCAATCAGATTTCATGAGTATGTACTGTCCAATCAAAATTCACTAACATGTTTTGCACTCCGTACATTTACCAAAATAGATCAAACACAGAAATTTCAAATATTTCAAGATCTTCAAACAGTTCATCATGTTCTTCATTTTTATTTATTCACACCAGTTCAAACAAATCTAACCTAAGTAATTCTAACATTGTTTTAAAAAAATTCCCAATTATCATACAAGTCACAGTTTCCATTTATCATGAATAATCCCCCAAATTTTCACTTAATCGAATATTATCATAATTATTCATCAACAATCATTTTATTCATAATATCATTTCATTAATCAATCCTATCTCAGTTTGGCCATCGGGTGTGCACAAAGATCATCAACCCTACTCTAACAAATCAACGAACATATGATTGAATTCTAAATGAGTAGCTTGACCTAAGAGTATTATTAAAATTCTATCATTACACCCATCAGTCTTCTAAAAGAATAGCAACTTTATATTTCTATCACACTCATCATTTAATCCATTCAATAAATCAACAAAGCCAAGTAACTGTACATGCTTATTTCACTAATCAAAAGCTACAAAGGATGTAGGTAATAATTTGTACACTAACCGATGAGCCATGAGTCAAAATGGGGTGAAGGCTGCTTCCGTTTTACACCATCGTGTCAGTCATGAACCGTAGCAACACCGCAGCTCCGCCACCGCCGCTGATGCGGTGCTCAGTATCATCTCGGAGTTATGTCAGAAAACTCTTGTGTCGCCGGAGGCGCTACTTCCGTCGTCGTCTGGTCAGAGCACCACCGTGCCTTCGCCACTGCTTCTACTGCTTCTGTTCACCACTGCTGCTGCCGTTACCGGAGTCAACAGAGATGATGGTCTCCCTCTTTCGCTGCCCGTCTCTCCCTCGTTCTCTCGGACTCTATCTCTTTCTATTAAACTTCTGGGGTTGTTGTGAGTGAGTAATGATACAGGAGGATCGGGGTGTAGGTACCCGGAGAAATCGGCGCCGGATTCAAACCGAGGGGGAAAGAGGAGGATGAAAGGGGTTAGGTTTGCGGCTTGCCGGAGACACGAAGGTCGGAGGGGGTGTCTTGCCAAGGCTTGAAGATGGTCAGATGAGAAGGAAAGGGAGGGGAAGGGAGTGTTGTCGGCTGGGAATAGAAAGTGGGGGTTTAGGGTTTTTATTAAGAAGATGAAATGAGGTTTTAAGGATAGATTTATAGGATAGGGTTTTAGGGTGTTTAGATAAGTTGGGTTGGGCTTAGGCCCGTATGTATGGATCCGAAAAATACCATGTAGCTTGTCTAACGAACTAGCCCGTTTAATTAACAATTAAATATATTTAAAGTGAACATGTCCGGCTCGGGTTAGTAGTTTAAACGATACGCTCCTCTCGACAATAAATAATAATAATAACTACAATAATAATAGTGATCAATCACCGATCGGGGTCGAGAGCACGAGTTGTCACATAAATAACCCCTAGGTCCTTAGGGACATCTGTGGATGATCCATGGCCATTGCTAGGCTTGTGTGTCAATGATCTAGTGAGTTTTGAACACTATATAAAGGCCTCATGTTGCAACATTGTGATCACACCTTCCTGCTACATTTCTGGAGCTTCCTGGAGCTTAAGAGCAGACCCAAGTCTTTCCTAATCGTGCATAGGACTTCAGTAAGTATGCTTAACCTTCCTTAGTTGAGTTTTTACTTAGTTTTAACTTAAAAGTCAAACCGTCGTAATTACCGTTTGACTTAGCGATTAATCATTAATGGTCCAGTGATTAGTCGAATTGAAGGTAGTTATAAGTTGGCAATTATGTGGGCATTAAACCCTTAAAAGGGCACCCTCTGATTCCCACTCTATCTAGACCATTTGTCGGGTCAAAGTTAATTAGAAAAAGTCAACAGAATGATAATTTTCGAATTAACATGTAATTAGCAATGTAGAAGGCATGTAAACTATTTTATCACTCATATAACTTGGTAATAAGTATAATAACTGGTCTAAGCTTGTTTGATCCGACAATTTTCTGTTTAGACCCGGTTCGGAACCGAAAGTCACAAAACTTTGACTTTTTCTTTGACTTCAGTTCTGACCCGTTTTAGTATGATTTGGAAATGCCTTAGAGCTTCCTTAGGACCAGGTTACATACTAGTATAACCCTATGTGATTATACACCATGGTTCATTAGTTATCCAATTAATATGCATGATTCCGTTAATTGCCTATATGTTGACCATTATGCCCTTTTCACCATAAAACGTGATTTTTTAAAAATGTAAAAGAGTAGAAACCTTATTTACTGAATTATAAACTTGTACCCAAAATTTGACATCAGTTTGAGGTGTAGATTGAGAGTTATGCTCATTAGCGTAATTAGAAAGCTTTTTAGCGATTAAACGGCATAATTAGCATATAGCCTATTTAAACCCACTTTTTGATATCAAACTTTTTATCCACTGATGTAATATATTATTTTGGGATTTTTGAAGATTTTTAATTAATTTTAGGTTGAGCATAACTTAGAGTTATAAGCTTAATCCGGTAATTGTCGGTTTTGCCCTTTCGGGCTATAAAATGAGTTTTACTTATCTTTTTGACCCCAAACCTTTTGCTACTGATTTTATATGATAAATACATTATTTTAAACCTTCTGGAATAATAAAAATATCAGCTTTCTATATAGAAACCGGAAACGGCTTCTAATCGCCTTTTTAAGCGTTTTTAACGCATAGTATGTACTAAAACTATTTTAAACATACACGGGTTGATACCTACTGATATTTTAGGTAAATTATAATATTTTAACAGTAAGCAAAAGTTGTTTAACTCAGACTTCAGTTTTGAGCTTTTCGGCTTATGTGAAATTACCAAAATGCCCCTGCGGGGCATAGTTTGGTTATAATTGATAAAATTTCACATATATACTTTACCCTACTGTTATAACTTATTAAATTAAGTATTTTTGCTGATTATATCAGACCTGTAACTCAGGTTAATACTTAAACTCTTTTATAACCTTGTAAATGACCAAAATGCCCCTACGGGGCATAGTTTGTGTTTAAATTCATTTCGGGCATAATAAAAGATATCTTACTGATGTCACAACATATTTGAGGCATATTAACTTAGGAAACCTATATATGGCTTTTACGGTTACCCGTTACGCTTCTTGCGCGTTCGGTTCGGTTTATGTAACTAGTTTGCATAAATTAGCCAAAACGGGTCAAACCTTATCGTTTTTATCTCAAAATCCAGAATGTGTATAGTATACCCATATTATGCAAGTCTTCAAACTTGTCGGGTCTAAATCACATTCTATTCCGGTCTTCGCTTAATCGTGCGTACGAACCGTATCATTAAAACTAACCGGTCTAAGTTTAGGCTTAATCAAAGACCCGTTAGGATTCTAATAGGTTATTATAAACCTTCGTTCCAGAATAGGAGGATCAGTAAAAGCTACTTGCATTTGTTTTTTGTGAATTATACTTGCAAAGGTAAATACTTTTAACTTATATTCCCTTATACGGGCTTGGGGTACGGTATATAAAATACCGCTTGGTCGGGCATTCGACCTTAACCGATTGGTGGTTAAGTATTATCGAGATGACCCGTTTAAATATGTTTTGTTTACTTAACTCCTTTGGGGGGTTAATGACCATGTCCCGGATATCCTTGGCATCATTTTATGAAATGGCCACGACCTAAGCGCGGGGTGTAGGCGTACACCCGCCAGTGCATAAATAAATAATGTGGTGAGTCTATTGATCTTTAACTCGGCACGAACCGGGCTACTGAACGCATAAAGAACATGTAATTTCTTTTACAAGTTTATATATTTAAATAATTATCCCAAGTTATAAAATGTTTGTGCCACGTGCATCCAAATCAATTTTTAATCATTTTTAAAATGAGTCGGTTAATTGTATTTACCAGTGTAAACTGACGTATTTTTCCCAAAAAGATTAAGTGCAGGTACTACTCGTAATAGGCTGGATTTCTCCTTAGCATCAATAAGAGTCTCGCAAGCTTGGATGCATTTTAGTCTGCTGAACAAAAGTTCCCTATTTATTTTTAATCCACCTGTGGATAAATTTCGACTGTTGTGATACTTGATATTACAATTTATTAAAGTTGAAATACATCTATCTTTTGCTTCCGCTGTGCATTTAAATATTGTGTTGTTTGACTATTATGTTACCATCCACGTCACGGTACTCCCCACCGGGCCCACCGGTAATACGTGGAAAGTTGGGGTGTGACAGGTTGGTATCAGAGCCAACATTGAGTGAATTAAACACTATCCTTTTGTGTTTAATCTCAATGACACAATTGCACATTCCTAAGTTTTCGAGTCTAGACAAAGAACATAGGAATAATCCAAAATGTTTTTATTTTTATCTTAACTTTGTCCTTTATATTTTGTTGTTATCTCATGTTATATTGACAGGTCTAAATACGCCGCCAAGATTTTTCAGACGAAGAGGACGAGGCAAGGGGCCAATCACCGCCCCCAATGATCACGAAGCCGGGCCTTCGCACAGGCGAGCTCCTTCTACCACTGCGAGTGCCGATCCTCGAGAGAACTGAAGGACCAGTGTGGAACCCGCTAGACGGTCTGTTTCACACAGCCAACACCTCCTTACCGCCATTCATTCGGGCCACAATCGGAAAACGAGCCCGATAACCCTCAACCTTCTTATATACCTCTACAGCGATCCCTATCGCACCATTCCTTTGGAGACCCCACTCCCGTCTTTCAGGGCCGGTTTAACCCGGTAAACTACATACAAGAACCAGTGGGTTTTAACCCATTGGGGCCAGAGGATCACTTCTCCGGCGATCATGCAGAGGACATGGACGAGGACACGGATCCCGTCGAGCCTGCAACCGGGACCCCCAACCATCCTATCGAGGTCTCTGATGGTTCGTCTTTTCATGGATCACCCTACCGTGGTCCGGACAGTTACCAGGCACGGTTTAACAAGTTCGAGTGGTATTTTACACCCTCGCATCATTCGTCGCCTCACCAGCAGCAGCAGGATCCCTCTGGGGATTCACGATTTGTGGCAGTCACGCCACCGCCGCCAGTTCATCAAGCACCTCCAGAACCGCCGAGGTGTAGGAGGACAGGCGCGCGAATATCCGCGCGTGGAGGGGATTTTCACTTCAGCACACCTCATCACTCAAGTGGCAGTCATTATCCGCCACTACAGGAAGACCCGCAAATGGGTGGACCTTCAAACCCAGTTGCACCGTAGCCACCACCAATGGGTTTTGATAACCCGATTCCTGCCTACACTGGTTCAATGGCATATAACCCATTTCAGCAGCCGGTTCACACCAACTATAATTACACTGAAGCCGACCCATACTTGGTAGCGGCTGTCACACCCCAACCGATGGCGGAATCATCGGGGCGCGGCACTAGGCGAATCAGATTGCTCAAGAGAATCCATAACAACTATGTTGCGATAATATTTAATACATTCGTTATCCCATACTAACAAATAATACAATCACATAAGTTATCACAGATTTCTTGTCCTCTCGAACAATACAAATCCGACAACCTAGATTTTAGTGGAATTTCTAGACTTCCTAGCTTGATTTGATATAGTCTGCGATATAACCTGCAACATACGTTAAAATATTTGTCAATACAAAAGTATTGGCGAGTATACAGGTTTGATATGCAACCTAATAGATGAAAGTGTAGCGAATTTCCATACGCAAGAACGTAACACACGACATATATACTCACAAAGCTGATACTACCAACTAAGTCCTCGATGCTCGAATATGCGATGGCAAACTAGACCCCGTCGGGCGCAATAGTACTATACTAGTCATGGTGGGACGTCGCGAGTATAAGCCCTAGCACATATGCAACTAGCATCACGTATATCTATGCATAACAGTTATTCGCAAGTGATAATTCGATTGATTTAATAATTCGTTTGATAAGTTCGACTTTGTTAGAAACGTATGTTACACCCAAAATACGATTAAAAAGGGGTTCAAGTATACTCACAATGCGTATTTAGCGGGAATACAGCTTGATTGGATCGGTTGCGAGTACGTCTGCGTTAATCATTGAAGGATATAGTAAACGATGCATGGTTAAGCGAGAATAGCATCGAAAAGTCAGTCATCTGGTCGGATGGTGCTCACCCATTCGGATGGGCTCATCCGATCGGATGGCATATGGATCTGAGTCGGATGGCTGTCATCCGGTCGGATTAGTGCTGACTCGTGCGGATTGTAAGTGTTGACTCGTGCGGATTGTCATCCGTTCGAACAAGTGTTGACTCGTACGGATGGTCATCCGTTCGAACAAGTGTTCACTCGTGCGGATTGTCATCCGTTCGAACAAGTGTTGACTCGTGCGGATTGTAAGTGTTATCCGTGCGGATTGACATGTTATCCGTTCGGATGACATGTATTACGTCCGGATGACATGTATCCGTCCGGATGACATGCTATCCGTGCGGATTACATGTGATCCGTGCGGATTACACGTCTGTTTCGCATTCTAAATACTGTTTCTGAGTGTTTATCGGAAGGAATTCGTGTAGAGTTACTGGGACAGTGTAATCTCGTACTAATCACTTGAAATTCCATCAATTCCGACCCGTTCTAACGGCCGGGAATCACCCCGCTCCATCAGAACTGGCCGTTCTTGACGGTTTCTCGTGGTTAACTCGAAATCGCACCGTTCCTTGGCTAGGTACACGGATCTAGATGAGATTTGTTATCAAAACATGTGGAAATCACCCAGATCTGAGTCGTTTATAATGGGATGAGGCCACAACTTGAAGTTTATAAGAACCCTTGGTGACATCACCTCAAAACGCCTCAAATCAGCAGATTTCACGGTTAGAAATTGAGTTTTAAAAAGATAGAACGATGTAGAATGGAGTGTAGATCATAGAAGTACAAGTTTCTAGGTTGAAATCTTACCGGAACCGCGAGGAATCGAGAGAAAAGGGTCTTGAAGCGTGTCTGGTCGAGTGGGAGCTGTCACATCACTTGAACAGTGGTGTGGCAGCTATTTATAGGCGAAAAGAGGAGAAGGGAGTCATAGGTCCGGATTGCCCATCCGTCCGGATTGCTGTCCGTCCGGATTGCTGTCCGTCCGGATTGCTATCCGTCCGGATTGCTATCCTGACGCAATGAATTTCTCCGTTTTTGATAGTTTTGAGGTGCGCGCTTCTATAGTTGAGTTATATTATTATTATATATGTATATATCACTACGGGTCGTATTTACATATCCATAATCCACAGTTTTGATAATTACACTTGGTTATCGTTTCGAGTATGCGATTATTAGCGACGTTTCACAGCCTTCAAGGAGGGTAGTATAGGTCCTTTCTTGACGTCATCGTGAACGTTACTGAGGGTTGTGCCACAATGACTGATGGGGTACTACTCACTCGTATTGTCATCATCGTCACGGCGACTGGAGTTATAGCACTCACCCGAGAGTCCTTGTTAGCGTTAGTTGTCTGCGTTTCGACACACCACGGCCGCTGAGAAGGGTAGAATAGGTCCTCACTCAATGCCTCCGTGAGTGTTAGTGTTTGTGATAATAGTGTAGTATAGTGATATTGTATTTCGAAAATATGCGATTATCCTTCGAATATCGATGTATGCGATATAGTTACATTATGATCCGAATCTCTGGTGCTAGGCGTAACGAGTATATCGAGTAGTAACAACGCACAAAAGTGCGGGTTGTTACAGTCTCCCCTTCACCCGTGAACTCCATCGGGTCACAGGCTTTGAAGTGTTTGTAGAGAAAAGTAGATTGCGGCGCTTCCGTCTTGGAGTCTTCAGAGGCTCGAGAGTGGCTGAGAGAGTGCACTCGAGCGGCAATTTGAGGAATAAGCTTAACCACTTCCTTAGTCACAAGTGATGCAATCCTCTTTTCGGCGCTTCGTTTGGCTCTTCTCCTAGCTAATCGTCTCGAGGTAGAGTTGTTGGAAGGCATCTAGACAGGAAGAGACTTGTAATGAGATTCGATCATAATGATTTTTGAGTTTTGCGATGCGATTGAGCGCGTTCAAAACTTGATGCGATAGTATATTAGTAATACGATTCACATAGGAGCCACAAAGTTCCTAAGTTCTCACACAATGACTTGTTGTTTATACGTATATGTAGGTATTTATATAACTGTAATTTGTATTCATTCACATACAGGTCGGTTCAGAATATGCGAGGGCACATTGAAGTGAGGAAGCGAGGGCGAAGACGATAGATTATGCATTAGTTTTGTTGCGAACCTTCGGGTTTCGTTTTAGATCGCGATGGCTGTGTGATTTGTGCGTTTACAAAGCAGGGAATGAAAATCGTTAAATCGAGAAATCGATAAAGCGTAAAGTTTCAAATCGTAAATAAGTTCTAACCATTGGTAAGATCGGCGGTTCGTATGATAGAGTACCTTGGGTGTTTAGGCGTCGACTACCCAAGGTAACCCAACTATATTTAACAAGTTCGTGCGCGCTTGTTGACCTAGAAGACTCCATGCTTCCACTGGGATGAAGCTCATGGCATTCGTCTTCCTAGTCACTACATGGCTCGAGTTATCATGATAGTCGAGTCCTTGGTGAGAGCTTTTGAAAACCAATTTAGAGAGTGGAACGGCTTATTAAGGTACGGGTTTCACCCCTGACTTAACAGCTCCGCTCCTAATTGTGGTTATACTCTTCGAATAAATTCGCGAGCTCCACTAGATTTCGAAATGGAGACCTTCGTCGAGATGTGGATGTCACTCCTAACTCGATGAGAGGTTCTCGTGCTAAAAAAAAATGCGCTGGGTGAGCAATCCTATCGAGAGTTCTTGGTTTTCACACCTGATCTCGACTGGATCGCTCGGTTTCGTTATGCGAGTATTTTCGAAAACATGTGTATTGTGTCGGCCTTAGGAAAGGCTAAGTAGTATTTCAGCCTTAGGAAAGGCTTCTTCGTGTGAAGTTGTAGTACGCGGTGTTCACACAAAGTTGTAGCTTTTAGCAATTTCGATCGAGAGTATCAAGTAGGCCCGATACAAACCCTAATGGGTTCGTACGAGTCGGCCAGTTGGTACTTAGACTATAAACTAGGTCAATTTCTAAGACGTCGACCCGGACTAGGTCGAGTCTGACCTAATTCCCTATAGTTATGGCTCTGATACCAATCTGTCACACCCCAACCGATGGCGGAATCATCGGGGCGCGGCACTAGGCGAATCAGATTGCTCAAGAGAATCCATAACAACTATGTTGCGATAATATTTAATACATTCGTTATCCCATACTAACAAATAATACAATCACATAAGTTATCACAGATTTCTTGTCCTCTCGAACAATACAAATCCGACAACCTAGATTTTAGTGGAATTTCTAGACTTCCTAGCTTGATTTGATATAGTCTGCGATATAACCTGCAACATACGTTAAAATATTTGTCAATACAAAAGTATTGGCGAGTATACCGGTTTGATATGCAACCTAATAGATGAAAGTGTAGCGAATTTCCATACGCAAGAACGTAACACACGACATATATACTCACAAAGCTGATACTACCAACTAAGTCCTCGATGCTCGAATATGCGATGGCAAACTAGACCTCGTCGGGCGCAATAGTACTATACTAGTCATGGTGGGACGTCGCGAGTATAAGCCCTAGCACATATGCAACTAGCATCACGTATATCTATGCATAACAGTTATTCGCAAGTGATAATTCGATTGATTTAATAATTCGTTTGATAAGTTCGACTTTGTTAGAAACGTATGTTACACCCAAAATACGATTAAAAAGGGGTTCAAGTATACTCACAATGCGTATTTAGCGGGAATACAGCTTGATTGGATCGGTTGCGAGTACGTCTGCGTTAATCATTGAAGGATATAGTAAACGATGCACGGTTAAGCGAGAATAGCATCGAAAAGTCAGTCATCTGGTCGGATGGTGCTCACCCATTCGGATGGGCTCATCCGATCGGATGGCATATGGATCTGAGTCGGATGGCTGTCATCCGGTCGGATTAGTGCTGACTCGTGCGGATTGTAAGTGTTGACTCATGCGGATTGTCATCCGTTCGAACAAGTGTTGACTCGTACGGATGGTCATCCGTTCGAACAAGTGTTCACTCGTGCGGATTGTCATCCGTTCGAACAAGTGTTGACTCATGTGGATTGTAAGTGTTATCCGTGCGGATTGACATGTTATCCGTTCGGATGACATGTATTTCGTCCGGATGACATGTATCCGTCCGGATGACATGCTATCCGTGCGGATTACATGTGATCCGTGCGGATTACACGTCTGTTTCGCATTCTAAATACTGTTTCTGAGTGTTTATCGGAAGGAATTCGT
Source organism: Helianthus tuberosus (assembly GCA_030545235.1). Taxonomy (NCBI): domain Eukaryota; kingdom Viridiplantae; phylum Streptophyta; class Magnoliopsida; order Asterales; family Asteraceae; genus Helianthus; species Helianthus tuberosus. The sequence goes on along the minus strand of CM060444.1, from coordinate 58,132,892 downwards.
GTAGAGTTACCAGGACAGTGTAATCTCGTACTAATCACTTGAAATTCCATCAATTCCGACCCGTTCTAACGGCCGGGAATCACCCCGCTCCATCAGAACTGGCCGTTCTTGACGGTTTCTCGTGGTTAACTCGAAATCGCACCGTTCCTTGGCTAGGTACACGGATCTAGATGAGATTTGTTATCAAAACATGTGGAAATCACCCAGATCTGAGTCGTTTATAGTGGGATGAGGCCACAACTTGAAGTTCACAAGAACCCTTGGTGACATCGCCTCAAAACGCCTCAAATCAGCAGATTTCACGGTTAGAAATTGAGTTTTAAAATGATAGAACGATGTAGAATGGAGTGTAGATCATAGAAGTACAAGTTTCTAGGTTGAAATCTTACCGGAACCGCGAGGAATCGAGAGAAAAGGGTCTTGAAGCGTGTCTGGTCGAGTGGGAGCTGTCACATCACTTGAACAGTGGTGTGGCAGCTATTTATAGGCGAAAAGAGGAGAAGGGAGTCATAGGTTCGGATTGCCCATCCGTCCGGATTGCTGTCCGTCCGGATGGCTATCCTGACGCGATGAATTTCTCCGTTTTTGATAGTTTTGAGGTGCGCGCTTCTATAGTTGAGTTATATTATTATTATCTATGTATATATCACTACGGGTCGTATTTACGTATCCATAATCCACAGTTTTGATAATTACACTCGGTTATCGTTTCGAGTATGCGATTATTAGCGACGTTTCACAGCCTTCAAGGAGGGTAGTATAGGTCCTTTCTTGACGTCATCGTGAACGTTACTGAGGGTTGTGCCACAATGACTGACGGGGTACTATTCACTCGTATTGTCATCATCGTCACGGCGACTGGAGTTATAGCACTCACCCGAGAGTCCTTGTTAGCGTTAGTTGTCTGCGTTTCAACACACCACGGCCACTGAGAAGGTTTGAATAGGTCCTCACTCAATGCCTCCGTGAGTGTTAGTGTTTGTGATAATAGTGTAGTATAGTGATATTGTATTTCGAAAATATGCGATTATCCTTCGAATATCGATGTATGCGATATAGTTACATTATGATCCGAATCTCTGGTGCTAGGCGTAACGAGTATATCGAGTAGTAACAACGCACAAAAGTGTGGGTTGTTACAACGGCCAACTATAACGCCCTTCATCCTGAAGGACCGTATGGAGCTCCTTGGGGAGTAGGGTACCCAACTCATGGGTACCAAATACCTGCTAGACCTATAATTCGGCAACAATCGCAGCCGCCACGGTTTTCCCCACCCGAACGGGAGGAAATTCTTCAAAGATTGGACCAAGTCGAGCGAGATTTTCACAGAGATCGCAGGGAGCGACAAAGTTTCTTCCAGGGATTGACAAGTTTAATAAAAGGGAAGAGCAAGAAGGACCATTGAATCCTTCAATTATTGATTGTATTTTCCTTGTTTCAGTTGAGCCCCTGCGTGGGCCTGTCTTGCTGTTTGACCCCTGCGTGGGTATGGCTGTCTTTCGAACCCCTGCGTGGGCCTATCTTTCTGTTAACCCCTACGAGGGTATGTTGTTTGTTTAAGTCCCTGCGTGGACTAGTATTTCAGTTTGACCCCTGCGTGGGTAAGGTGTTCTGTTTAAAAAGTCCCGTTTAGGGCGATGTGTAATCTTTTTAATAATTAATGGAATGTTAAGTTTATAAATTTCATTTTTGCCATTATATGCATAAATAAATTATATATGAAATAAATGAATCAAAATCATTCCCTTTAAAAAAAAATATCTGCCTATTTAAATATTAACTAAGACCTAGCCTGCATGTCATTATAAGACCTGGCCAAGATGGTAAGGCCTGTTTAAAAAGATTCCAATCCCTGTTAACATCTGAAAACATGTTAACGCTCCTGGCAGAAGTGATTCGTTAAAATCACACACGTCATTCTTAATAGGATTCTTCAAAAGATTCCTAACTTAAACTAATGATATATAAATCATGGGTTTAAATCATTAATTAAGATGATCACATGTTGACCATCCATTTGTAATATAGTGCCTACGGGCACTGCTCATCCTCGTATGAGACAAAAGATAGTAGTAGTCTACGACCCTGTCTGAAAAAGGTAAAGAACTATGTTCGAACCTTCATGCCTTGATTCTCTGAAATCATGGCTTATAATTTAAAATGTCCTTGTGACTAGGCCTTTTGTGCTACTAATAAAACTGTTATTGTTTTATAATTAGGATAAGTTATATTAAAATCCTAAATAAATGTGAGTAACAAATTAATCAAATATGGTCTATGTTTACCATGGTTAATGAATTGCCCTAAAAGACAATTCCATAATAAACTCTCAAATAAACTATTGTCAATATCTTATGTAACAGTTCAAGATAAATGGCTGACTCGGACGAGATTAACAGTCATCCTCTGGAGAATAATGAGAATGCCAGAATCAATATAACCAGGGAAGAACTCCGTACACTGATTGATACAGCTGTATCTAAAGCTATGGAGCAACAGTATAGTGGAACTAGTGGGACTCGTAGTAGGACCCTATCTGCACCACATTCAAAGCCTAAGACTCATTCCGAGGCTCATAGCAAGCCACCCTCTAAAAAGGATGAGCCTAAGAAAGGTGATGACGATCGTCAGTCCACAAATCAGCAAAGTGTTCCATCCCAAAGGATCATGCTGAATCAAGGACCCCGTGATAAGGGTTGCTCCTACAAATACTTTGTTTCATGCAAACCCAGGGATTTCACTGGGGAAAAAGGAGCCATAGACTGCATGACGTGGTTAGATGAGATGGACACAGTAGTGGATATCAGCGGGTGCGCTGAGAGGGATATAGTCAAGTTTGTGTCTCAATCGTTTAAAGGTGAGGCCTTAGCCTGGTGGAGATCTTTGATCCAAGCTATTGGGAAAATTCCACTGTACAACATGACATGGGAACAATTTGTTGCCCTCATCAGGGAAAACTACTGCCCTCAACATGAGGTTGAGAAGATTGAGTCTGACTTCCTATCCTTGGTTATGAAGAACCTTGACTGCCAAGCTTACCTTACGAGCATCAACACAATGTCCAGATTGGTCCCGTATCTGGTGACCCCGGAACCCAAGAGAATAGCTCGTTTCATTGGGGGTTTAGCCCCAGAAATAAAGGCAAGCGTGAAGGCCTCTCGGCCAACTACTTTCAGATCTGTAACTGATATATCTTTGTCCCTCACACTGGACGCGGTCAGGCAGAGATCGCTGAGGAACACGGATGCTGAGAAAAGGAAACGTGAAGATGACAATTCACGAAGGTCAAACAAGAAGCACCGAGGAAACAATGACCACAAGAAAGGGTCTGAGTCTAAGAAGGATGGGCATCAATCTGGTGATAAGCCCAAGTGCAAAGTCTGCAAGAAACAGCACTTCGGGAAGTGCAGGTTTGAATCGAACTCGCAGACACAGTCGAGAACTTTTGCATGTGGGATATGCAAGTCCAAGGAACACAAGACCTTGGATTGTAAAAAGTTGAAGGACGCAACGTGCTACAGTTGCAACGAGAAAGGGCATATCAAGTCTAACTGCCCAAAAACTCGCAAAGAAAGCTAAAGAAGGAAAGAAGACCAATGCTAGGGTCTTCAGGATGGATGCAAAGGAAGCTGTCCAGGATGACAATGTGATAACATGTACATTCCTTATAAATGACGTTTATGCAAGAGTCCTTTTTGATTCAGGAGCTGATAAATCATTTGTAGATAATAAGTTTTGCAAATTGCTGAATTTACCTGTTAAAACCCTAAGAGTGAAGTATGAGGTGGAATTAGCAGATGGCACCTTAGAAACCGCCTCAACCATATTAGATGGATGTTTCATATCCATTAAGAACCACTCTTTTCCTTTGTCCCTACTTCCTTTGAAGTTAGCCAGTTTTGACATCGTTTTAGGTATGGACTGGTTATCTCGTAACCAGGCCCAGATTGTCTGCAATAAGAAGCAAGTGGTGATCAAGACTCAGTCTGGTGAGTCACTTACCATACAGGGAGATACCCGGTATGGACTACCTGAGCAAGTGACTATGCTCAAGGCCTCTAAGTGTATGAAGAAGGGTTGTGTCATCTATATGGCACAAGTGACTATTGATGAGCCGAAACCTAAGATGGAAGACATCCCCATCATTTCTGAATACCGTGAGGTTTTTCCTGAAGAACTACCTGGTTTACCACCAGATAGGCAAGTGGAATTCAGAATTGACATCATCCCTGGAGCAGCACCTGTTGCTAGAGCGCCTTACAGGTTGGCACCAACAGAGATGAAGGAATTGAGAGCACAACTAGATGAATTGCTAGCTAAAGGTTTCATTAGACCTAGTTCGTCTCCTTGGGGAGCGCCAGTCTTGTTTGTCAAAAAGAAGGATGGATCGATGTGTCTGTGCATCGATTACCGTGAGCTTAATAAGGTCACTATAAAGAATAGGTATCCTTTGCCCAGGATCGACGATTTGTTCGATCAATTTCAAGGGACAAGTTATTTCTCGAAGATTGACTTGAGGTCAGGCTATCACCAACTGAAGGTTAGAGATGAAGATGTACACAAGACTGCATTTAGGACTCGTTATGGTCATTACGAGTTCCTAGTGATGCCTTTTGGGCTCACTAATGCACCTGCCGCGTTCATGGATCTCATGAATCGCGTCTGCAAGCCTTACTTAGACAAATTCGTCATCGTCTTCATCGACGACATTCTAATCTACTCGAAGAACCAAGCTGACCATGAGAAACACCTTCGTTGTATTCTTAAACTTCTACATCATGAGAAACTCTACGCCAAATTTTCAAAGTGTGAATTTTGGCTAAGAGAAGTCCAATTCCTTGGACATGTGGTTAGTGAGCGTGGTATCCAAGTGGATCCCGCTAAGGTGGAAGCAGTTATGAACTGGCAAGAGCCGAAGACGCCCACAGAAATTCGCAGTTTCTTGGGATTGGCAGGATACTACAGACGCTTTATCGAAAAATTTTCAAGGATTGCTGCGCCCCTAACTTCTTTGACTAGGAAGAAGATTAAGTTCGACTGGGGACCCAAGCAACAAGAATCCTTTGATATCCTTAAGCAAAAGTTAAGCAATGCACCTGTGTTGACATTGCCTGATGGAATAGAAGAATTTGTGGTATATTGCGATGCATCACACACCGGGATGGGATGTGTGCTTATGCAGAAAGGCAAAGTCATTGCCTATGCTTCACGACAGTTAAAGGTGCACGAAAAGAATTACACCACCCATGACTTGGAGTTGGGTGCCGTTGTATTTGCACTGAAGCTATGGTGGCACTATCTATATGGTGTCAAGTGTGTGATCTATTCTGATCACAAGAGCCTCCAGCACTTGTTTAACCAAAAGGATTTAAACATGAGGCAGCGCCGATGGATGGAAACATTGAATGATTATGACTGTGAAATCAGATACCATCCTGGCAAGGCGAATGTAGTCGTCGATGCCTTGAGTCGAAAGCAAAGGGTGAAACCCATCTGAATCAATGCCAAGAGCATTGAGATAAAGAATAGTTTGAACGAAAGGTTGTTAGCTGCACAGAAGGAAGCTGTGTTGGAAGCTAACTATCCTAACGAAAAACTAGGAGTAACTGAAGAACAGTTATCTCAGGGCAAGGACGGAATTCTGAGATTAAATGGACGAATATGGGTTCCAATTTATGGAGGACTTCGGGATGTTATCCTCCAGGAAGCCCATAGTTCTAAATACTTCGTTCATCCTGGAGCTGATAAGATGTACCAGGATCTGAAGGCAAATTTTTGGTGGATAGGCTTGAAGAAGTCTATAGCCGCTTATGTAGCGAAATGTTTGACGTGCGCGCAAGTCAAAGCTGAACATCAAAAGCCGTCAGGTTTGCTACAACAACCTGAACTTCCCACATGGAAGTGGGAAATGGTGACGATGGATTTCATCACCAAGTTGCCAAAAACAAGGAAAGGAAATGATACGATATGGGTGATAGTGGATAGACTGACTAAGTCAGCACATTTCCTACCCATCAAGGAGACCTATAGCTCCGACATGTTAGCCCAATTGTACATGGATAAGATTGTAGCTTTACATGGCGTACCTGTGTCTATTATCTCTGACAGAGATACTAGATACACATCTCAGTTTTGGAAAAGTTTCCAACAATCCTTGGGCACGCGCTTAAATTTCAGTACGGCTTACCATCCTCAGACTGACGGCCAGAGTGAGCGTACAATCCAAACCTTGGAAGACATGCTTCGTGCATGTGTGATTGACTTAGGTGGTAGTTGGGATAACCACCTGCCGTTAATCGAATTCTCCTACAACAACAGCTACCATACCAGCATTAAGGCTGCGCCCTTCGAGGCCCTATACGGTAGAAAGTGCAGAACGCCCGTTTGTTGGGCGGAAGTTGGAGATGTCCAATTGTCAGGACCAGAAATAGTCTTTGAAACGACGGACAAGATTGTCCAGATTCGTGACCGCCTGAAAGCTGCCAGGGATAGGCAGAAAAGCTACGCAGATTTAAAGCGTAAACCTTTTAACTTCGAGGTAGGTGACAAGGTGTTGCTTAAAGTATCACCCTGGAAGGGAGTGATGCGATTTGGTAAGAAAGGCAAGTTTAGCCCGAGATACATAGGACCTTTCGAGGTCATCGAACGGGTCGGATCAGTTGTCTATAAGTTAAACTTACCTGAAGAGCTCAGTGGTATCCACAATGTATTCCACATCTGCAATCTGAAGAAGTGTTTCGCTGATGAATCACTAGTTATACCACATACAGATGTGCACATAGAAGAGAGCTTAAAGTTTGTTGAAAAACCTGTGTCGATCGAGGATCGACAGGTTAAGAAGCTTCGAAGGAAGCATGTGCCTATAGTAAAGGTTAAATGGGATGCCCGTAGAGGTCCCGAGTACACGTGGGAGGTAGAGTCCACAATGAAAGAAAGGTACCCTCATTTATTTTAGTAAATCTCGAGGTCGATATTTCTTTTAAGGGGGTGAGGATGTAACACCTCGAAAATTCACGTCCTATAATGTATTGACACGTGTCATAGGTTTGAACGTGTGAAAGAATGTTCTAGAAGGACTAAAGTTGACAAACATGGAAAGTATGTGAATATAAGGGTTCGAAATGTCAACAAGGGGTAAATATACTTTACAATAACCCTACATGATGTTTATACCTTCAAACGAATAAATCATGGATCATACGAAGCTAAATATGAAAGAAAGTGAGAGATTACAAACCACAGGGGTTAAATGTGTCAACATGTTTAAGTTATACCTCTGAGTGACCTTTTAGCAAACCCGAAGCTATGTAACGATAAATTATGCTCACTAGAATGCACGATAAAAATTTCATAAAGTTTCGTTATCGTATGAGAAAGTTATGATCAAATTCGTATACGAGGGGTTAAAGCGTCAACGTTGAAAATTATGATTTTTCGGGTAACAAGAAGTGACCAAGAACTTGGCAAAGTGGGTATAAGTCATGAACCCCTTATAAGTCAAGATGAGGGACTCAAAGTGCAAGAAATAAAGTTGGTTGACCTTTCGAAAGGCCAAGGGACAAGATGCAACAACTAGAAAAAAGTTTAAACCAGAACACAAGGCCCAAGCGGGCCGCGTAAGCCCTAACAATACCTTACGCGGGCCGCGTACGACGCCCAGTTGCAGAAACTTTAGACAGCAGCCTATTTTCACACTATAACCGACTTTAATAAGATATTTCACTCCATGGGCGACCCCTAAATAACCCCTAGGCCCTTAGGGACATCTGTGGATGATCCATGGCCATTGCTAGGCTTGTGTGTCAATGATCTAGTGAGTTTTGAACACTATATAAAGGCCTCATGTTGCAACATTGTGATCACACCTTCCTTCTGCATTTCTGGAGCTTCCTGGAGCTTAAGAGCAGACCCAAGTCTTTCCTAATCGTGCATAGGACTTCAGTAAGTATGCTTAACCTTCCTTAGTTGAGTTTTTACTTAGTTTTAACTTAAAAGTCAAACCGTCGTAATTACCGTTTGACTTAGCGATTAATCATTAATGGTCCAGTGATTAGTCGAATTGAAGGTAGTTATAAGTTGGAAATTATGTGGGCATTAAACCCTTAAAAGGGCACCCTCTGATTCCCACTCTATCTAGACCATTTGTCGGGTCAAAGTTAATTAGAAAAAGTCAACAGAATGATAATTTTCGAATTAACATGTAATTAGCAATGTAGAAGGCATGTAAACTATTTTATCACTCATATAACTTGGTAATAAGTATAATAACTGGTCTAAGCTTGTTTGATCCGACAATTTTCTGTTTAGACCCGGTTCGGAACCGAAAGTCGCAAAACTTTGACTTTTGCTTTGACTTCAGTTCTGACCCGTTTTAGTATGATTTGGAAATGCCTTACAGCTTCCTTAGGACCAGGTTACATACTAGTATAACCCTCTGTGATTATACACCATGGTTCATTAGTTATCCAATTAATATGCATGATTCCGTTAATTGCCTATATGTTGACCATTATGCCCTTTTCACCATAAAATGTGATTTTTAAAAATGTAAAAGAGTTGAAACCTTAGTTACTGAATTATAAACTTGTACCCAAAATTTGACATCAGTTTGAGGTGTAGATTGAGAGTTATGCTCATTAGCGTAATTAGAAAGCTTTTTAGCGATTAAACGGCATAATTAGCATATAGCCTATTTAAACCCACTTTTTGATATCAAAATTTTTACCCAATGATGTAATATATTATTTTGGGATTTTTGAATATTTTTAATTAATTTTAGGCTGAGCATAACTTAGAGTTATAAGCTTGATCCGGTAATTGTCGGTTTTGCCCTTTCGGGCTATAAAATGAGTTTTACTTATCTTTTTGACCCCAAACCTTTTGCTACTGATTTTATATGATAAATACATTATTTTAAACCTTCTGGAATAATAAAAATATCAGCTTTCTATATAGAAACCGGAAACGGCTTCTAATCGCCTTTTTAAGCGTTTTTAACGCATAGTATGTACTAAAACTATTTTAAACATACACGGGTTGATACCTACTGATATTTTAGGTAAATTATAATATTTTAACAGTAAGCAAAAGTTGTTTAACTCAGACTTCAGTTTTGAGCTTTTCGGCTTATGTGAAATTACCAAAATGCCCCTACGGGGCATAGTTTGGTTATAATTGATAAAATTTCACATATGTACTTTACCCTACTGTTATAACTTATTAAATTAAGTATTTTTGCTGATTATATCAGACCTGTAACTCAGGTTAATACTTAAACTCTTTTATAACCTTGTAAATGACCAAAATGCCCCTACGGGGCATAGTTTGTGTTTAAATTCATTTCGGGCATAATAAAAGATATCTTACTGATGTCACAACATATTTGAGGCATATTAACTTAGGAAACCTATATATGGCTTTTACGGTTACCCGTTACGCTTCTTGCGCGTTCGGTTCGGTTTATGTAACTAGTTTGCATAAATTAGCCAAAACGGGTCAAACCTTATCGTTTTTATCTCAAAATCCAGAATGTGTATAGTATACCCATATTATGCAAGTCTTCAAACTTGTCGGGTCTAAATCACATTCTATTCCGGTCTTCGCTTAATCGTGCGTACGAACCGTATCATTAAAACTAACCGGTCTAAGTTTAGGCTTAATCAAAGACCCGTTAGGATTCTAATAGGTTATTATAAACCTTCGTTCCAGAATAGGAGGACCAGTAAAAGCTACTTGCATTTGTTGTTTGTGAATTATACTTGCAAAGGTAAATACTTTTAACTTATATTCCCTTATACGGGCTTGGGGTACGGTATATAAAATACCGCTTGGTCGGGCATTCGACCTTAACCGATTGGTGGTTAAGTATTATCGAGATGACCCGTTTAAATATGTTTTGTTTACTTAACGCCTTTGGGGGGTTAATGACTATGTCCCGGATATCCTTGGCATCATTTTATGAAATGGCCACGACCTAAGCGCGGGGTGTAGGCGTACACCCGTCAGTGCATAAATAAATAATGTGGTGAGTCTATTGATCTTTAACTCGGCATGAACCGGGCTACTGAACGCATAAGGAACATGTAATTTCTTTTACAAGTTTATATATTTAAATAATTATCCCAAGTTATAAAATGTTTGTGCCACGGCATCCAAATCAATTTTTAATCATTTTTAAAATGAGTCGGTTAATTGTATTTACCAGTGTAAACTGACGTATTTTTCCCAAAAAGATTAAGTGCATGTACTACTCGTAATAGGCTGGATTTCTCCTTAGCATCAATAAGAGTCTCGCAAGCTTGGATGCATTTTAGTCTGCTGAACAAAAGTTCCCTATTTATTTTTAATCCACCTGTGGATAAATTTCGACTGTTGTGATACTTGATATTACAATTTATTAAAGTTGAAATACATCTATCTTTTGCTTCCGCTGTGCATTTAAATATTGTGTTGTTTTGACTATTATGTTACCAACCACGTCACGATACTCCCCACCGGGCCCACCGGTAATACGTGGAAAGTCGGGTGTGACAGTACACTACCACAAGTCGCTAACCGGAGGATGAGGTTCAATCAATGATGTCGGTTCGGTGTACGAGGTTGACCGGAGGCAGCGGAGGAAGTTGGAACTAGGGTTCCGGCCGATTACCATATCCCACAGCCGATCTGGTTCATTAAGATGTCCCCGGAAACTGCAACGGCCGCTCAGTTAGGGTTTCACTGCAAACATAATGACGGAGGCAGTGGTTGATCTCCCTCAACATTGGAAGCCGATCCAGCCAAACCAGGTACGTATTCCAAACAAATTTGGTCATAGGAAACCTTATGGATTACAAATTTACAATCAAAATTATTAATGCAAAGAGTGGAGATTTAGAAAAAGTGACTTGAAAATAGCGTAGCAATCCAAGTATGCAGTCATAGAAGCTAAGCTGTTGTTCCACCAATTTTGAATAAAGAACAAAAAATCATCGTTGAGTTAGTTGATATGCTTAAACTTGACACACCCTGTTTCTATCCGAATCGCAAATCCATTTGATATAGCCAATGTTAAAATTTCTTATTCACATGATATTAAGTATTAAAATGTTCTTATTAATTATTTTGTGTTGTTGCAACTAAAATGAAGCAACATGTGTTAATTAATAATTATATACGGATCTAATAACTACATGTTATTTGCAGAAAAAGAGTGAGGCCGGAGAGAGTGAAACCGCTAGAGAGAGATGATGATGCCGATGGGAGATTGGTAGCGGGTGCCAAGCATGGCCTCTGGCCAGCCACCCTATCTTGAGGACACCGGTGGTCTTGCTTGCGTGCGTTGGAGAATAAGATCGGCATGAGAAAGGGCTAGAGAGAGATGACAATGGGTTTGTGTGCCGACCAGTGATGCTGGTTGTGGATGTGTGGGTAGGTAATGGTGGTGCGTTTGGGGGTTTCACAGCGGCCGATAACCGAGTTCGACGATGGTGGTGGTGGTTTCACGACAGTCTGATGGGATCATGTTAGCCTGCTCAAACATCACTCCACTATAACCCTTAACACAATCTCTTTAAAACGGAAAATGCATTTACAAACATCTATGCATCATTTTATACATTCACATTGTATGACAAACCTTATTGTCTTGAATCTGCTTTATTAGTTTTATTTGATTACCCCTACTTGTAGACTTTTGAACAGATTGGTCATGAGTGTTTTGGCTTAATGTTTGCATACTTTTAGCATGTATTTAAAGCGGTATTGATTATCTTTGCTTTATTAACTAACTCCATCTATAATCTTTGCTTCTTTGCTCATTTTACATTGTTTACACTTAATTGGCATGTATCGCTTAACTATATTTCGGGTCAACTCTTAATTCACTTACATGCAATCTTTGCTTCTTTGCTCATAAGAATATAGGTTTCCACAACTTGAAACAATGTAATTGATTATCTTTGCTTAGGATATTTTCTCCTGTGGAAGCACTAAGCAGTCTTAAGGATGCTCATGCTGGTGAATCATCTAACTATTAGGCGGATACTTTTTTCTTTAAGTTATTGTGATTGTGTTTGACTGCATTCTTTTTCTCATTAAATTTTATAAAAATATTTTTATCTATGCGTATCATTTACAATTGTAGGTATTGTGGAGAAAATACCATCAACTTGGGCAGTTGCATAATGGATCCTCTATGCAAGAGGTTTCTTCGATTTTACTCTTTTATGGTATTATTTTGTTTGCCAACCTGTCTATCTTTTAAGTTTTGAAGTTAACACATTGTGGTACTTCTCTGGATGATAAATAATGGACATAGATTATGTATACTCTTTCTCAGGCCCTTAGATCTCTACGTACAAGGTATTTTGATGGACTTTTAGCTTATCAACTATATTGATCACAACCCTTTTTTAACACAAAGGGCTAAATAATATTTCAGTGAGCTCCAAGAGGTAAATACGATCCAATTACATTGTTTCAAGTTGTGGAAACCTATATTCTTATGTCATCTATGTGTGGAAATTAAGTATGACCTTCCAGTCCATATGCAGATTGTTAGTGGTTGGGATTCGAAAAAACCATGGCTTTCAAAAGATAAAAATTGATCAGTTGAGATTTTTTTGCATTTTTCAAACAATACTACTGTTGACATTCTAAATCACTTCCAGGTACGATATCAAAAGCTGGTTAAATGACAAGGAGACTTAGCATTTCAAAAAAAAAAATTTACCATTTGAGTTCTTGGTATAGATTTTGATACGTTTGAATCTGTCATTTTAATTTTGCTCTCGAAAGATCTCACATGATGTTGCCTGCTTGTGATAGAACTGGTGGCTTTTTTGCTATAAGTTTTTTTCCTAATCTTAAAACACAAGTTATGACTTTCACGGTGGAGTTTCTTTTTTGAAAATCAATCAAGCTAGAAGTAAGGAAGGATCACCTTTTATGCGGTCTTCAAGCATGACATGAATTCCAGCCAATCCGCTCAAGCATGACATTAATTTAAGTTGGTCCGCTATTGTAACATAGGATTTAGTACACTATATGCTTACCAACTATCTCAATGTAACACATGTAGTCTACTGTTAACGAAAAAACAAACCCGCCGCGAAGCGCGGGCGTTATTTACTAGTTCGTTTCTATTTTTCGTACTTAGTGGTCCATTAACTATTATCATTACTATATATTCAAATTACAATTACTATTACTATATATTCAAATTACTATATATTACTATTACAATTGAAATGAACAGTTGTTTTATTATATTATATTAACATATCATTTCAATTGTATTTTTAATATTATAGTAATAATAATAATTATTTTTTTTTTGCTTTCTCAGTTGGATAAGCTTGATATCAATTAATACTGATATCGAAAATACAGGTACGGTCCAGTTCATTATCGGTGCACGAAGGTAAAAATCGGCACCAGCCTGATACAGAAAACACCAAAAGTAGGTACCGAGTTGAATTTGAAAATCTTTTATTTCGGGAAATTCAGTACTGCTACACGATACTATTTGCTCATCCCTGATCACGGGTGTCATACAAACAACGGTATCGTACAACTTTTTCTTGTTGATTTTCTTCAACTTTTAATGATTTCTTTTTTTTAGTTTCAGGGGTAGGGATGAGCTCCGTGGCAACCGATACCGAAAATACCGGTTATGGTACCGGCATATGAAGGTAAAAATCGGTAGCGAACCAGTACTAGGAACGTCAAAAGTCGGTACCGAATTGGTACTTAGGATCCTTCGGTTTGGGAAATTCGGTACCGGTACCCAGTATTATTTGCTCATCTCTGACCACGGGTTTCATACGAATAACATCATTAACATACAACTTTTTTTGTTGATTTTCTTTCGATTATTTTTTACTGTTTTTTACATTTTCTTTTTAACCGCGTGCAACGCGCTCGTAGTGATTTCAAAACACATTAAAACACAGACTAAATAACAAAAGAAGTTCGCCGCAACGTGGCTAGGGTGATAAACCTAGTTTTAATTAATAATCAAATGTTTCTTGTCATATTACATGTCAGTTCAATATTATATATATATATATATATATATATATATATATAGGGAGGAGCTCATGCGAGAACCACCTTTATTGTGAGAACCGCGAGAACCAATGTGAACACAACCTAAAATAGCTAAAAAACCTAAAAAACCTAACCCCCACTCCCCCCCCCCCCCCCAAAAAAAAAAAAAAAAACCTAACCCCCCCCCCCCCCCCCAAGCTAAATGCTAAAAACTAAAACCTCCAAAAAACCTAAAAAAAACCTAACCCCCCACCCCCCCCCCCCCCCCCCCACACCCCCCAAAAACCTAAACCCCACCCCCAAGCTAAAATGCTAAAAACTAAACCCCAAAAAAACCTAAAAAAATAAAAAAAAAAATCTAATTTTTTTTTTTTTAATATTTTTTATGTTAAAATCGCTACTTTTAGAATCCAAAAAAAAAATATTTAAAAAAAAAAAAAAATTTGGCTTCGAAAAGTAGCGATTTTTTTATAAAAAATATTAAAAAAAAAAAATTGTGTGATTTTTAGGCATTTTTTGTTGTGTTTACATTGGTTCTCGCGGTTCTCGCAATAAGAGGAAGTTCTCGCATGATCTTCTCCCTATATATATATATATTATTATTATTTTGTAGAAGATGAGTTGTAGCATTTTTGCATCCCTTGGTATCGTTTATGAATTAAAATTTTATACAACGTTTTACCTACACCATTAGGTAACATGTATCTGATTTTTTTTAGATTTTAAGAGTTAATTACATAGTTAGTCCCTGTGGTTTGCACAAAGTAACATACTTAGGTACTAATAGTTTAAAATAACATTCTAGGGTATTAACTTTTCATTTTGTAACGTTTGGAGGTATTAAGCTTATTTGTAGGCTTAAAATCACATTCTGTTAGTACCTAAGTATGTTATTTTGTGCAAACCACAGGGACTACCTATGTTATTACCTTAAAAGTTAATACCTCCAAACGTTACAAAATGAAAAGTTAATACCCTAGAAGGTGATTTTAAACTATTAGTACCTAAGTATGTTATTTTGTGCAAACCACATGGACTAACTATGTAATTAACTCAGATTTTAACGCATTATTTGTTATACTATTTAAAATATTTATATTTTGTGTAACTGTACATAAAATAGTTGCATTAAAATAATTATATTTATATTCTTGCCGTTAAGATATCATATTTGATCTTCTTTACATATTAGCAATATTCTTGTAGAAATAATGGAAAACATAATGGATTATAGAATGAACAAATTTACATACATAGTCATTGTGATACTGTCAATTATTACCGTTTTGGCGAGGTTTTTATTTATTTATTTTTTTTAACGGCAAATTTGGATCATTAACGGACTACTGGAGTATCATCGTGTCACTAGCGGAATCACCGACCATATCTATCTCCATTAAGAATAATGTCTATATACCTACCTATTCAGGAGGAAACCCAATAAATATGGAAAAAAACCTTTATTGTGGGAATTGAACCCAGGAGCTACTGGTCCCAAAGCCTTATCCCACCTCGTTTTGACGTTTTTTATTCCAAGTTTCCATCTACAATAAAATTTCAAAAAGCTTAACCAAAACCATCTAATTAACACAGCTATCTATCTTTTGTCCAAACTCATTTAATACAATACTTGTCCTGTTTTTGAAACATATAATAATGGGATGATATTACATGTGGATCACATGAAGGACGAGACCCACATGCTCACCAACCTTCTGAATCATTGCAAATTAAATATTTATAATAAACTCCCCAAAATGACTTGCATTTAAAATTTTGTGGTCCGTGAGATGTAAAGACTTGTCAAGAAAATGATATATATGTTGTAACTTTCAATTGCAATGAGTGTTGTTGCACCCACAAAATTAGTAAATATACTCATGACATATGCCATGACATTATCTTTACATGATAAAACATATATTATAACTTTAACTTCCGTTGTCCATTCCATATTGAATGGTTATATTCGTTATCACAAATTCAGTTAATTTGCTACATCACATCATCGTATTGTCAACGATCTTATTGTACAAGAAAGGGTTTGGTCAAGTAAAAATGACGTCTATTGTTTTAATAGTAATTCATGTGAACAGTGGCGGATCTAGTATTCGCGCCAAACGGTAACGTTTTATAAATAAGCGGTAACGAAATCGAAAAAAACGTCAAATTTTTCCAAAATTTACACTAATTTTACACTACTGCCGGAACGCCAAGCCGTACCGGACGCCACCCCTTAATATATAGTACATCCGCCCCTGCATGTGAAGTTTTAGCATGTGAAGTTTTATCTCAATGAGTCGTATAATATAAGAGGGGTTTAACAACACTTATTAAAATTGGTTATTAATTTTTAAAAAGATTATATATGTGAAGATTTGGTCAAAAATATATTATATGTCACATGTATTGTTGAAAATTCACATCCTTGGTCGAACACACAAACATGAGATTGAACAATCTCATTCGACTCTTTTATTATAATAAAACAAATTAGAACAAATCACACCATTTACAATAGCCCTAACTATCTATTTATATTAAACTCATTTTAATCCTAATCCAATTCAAACCAACAATTTTCTCTAGTTTAAATATTAAACATAAAAGGCTCAATAAATGACAACGTCCTAGATCAATTTGGTTGGGGAGAAGGTACCCATGGCCTTCCAATGTGGAGGTCATGAGTTGAGTCCCACTTGGTGTAATATATTCTAGTTGGGCCAGGAGTATTACCACAGTGGGCCTTCGGGTTATCTATGTTCACTGGGCGTGGGTGGCCTTTAGGGTTTGCCCGGGTAGCGATGCTTGTATAGCATTCGTTAGCCATTCAAAAAAAGATCAATAAATAATTCACCAAAAAATATTTATAGCCCATCGTATTCTTTTATCTCCTTAATCTTATCTTCAAACATGTCTCAACACAATTGTATTAAAACCTTTAAGAAGGCAATAGTACCGTGGGCGAGGTTCCTGTAAAAAGGATATTTTTCGTGAAAAGTGTGAGAAGGCATAAGAATTGACATGCAGGCATCATGTTTTGGACTTAGGCATGATGTTTTAGGTTGTTTTTGCAAGAAAAACACCAAACATAACAATTTACAACACAATGCAACGTATTATTGGCGTGAAATTTAAAACACAACTAAAACTCACTACTTAACACTTAAAACACGCTACTTAACGTTCTTGGCATGGTGTTCTAAGTTTTAAGCCTAGAATTCATTACATTGTGTCTTAAATTGTTATGTTTGATATTTTTCATGCCAAAACAACCTAAAACATTATGCCTAAATCCAAAACATAATAGCTATATATCAATTTGTATCAAGTTATCAATTAAGTAACAATTTAATAAACACCTGTCTTCAATATAGCTTATTGTTACGACAAATACACATATATAAACTACTTATGTACCCATATAGGCCAAGTGGAGACAGATCTATGTGTGAAACATGACAATTGGGCAATTTTCTAACATGATTCGCATGATTTTAATTTTAACAGATTAGAATACTCAAAAACACAACAAACCAAAAACTAAGAGTTGTAACAGACAAAAATATGTCCCATCAAAACCAGATTTCTTCCTCAAATGTGGGGCTGTGTGAAAAGACATTTTGATCCTGATATCACCACATAACTTCAGTCCAAATGATATTAGGTGCATTTACACATCCTAGCTTTCCTTTCTTTCTGTGTACAATAAGCAATCAACACTACTATTCATTTTCTAGTATTCATACCATCTTTTCTTCAAATCATCACTACTGACTAAAGTAAATGTTCATCAAGTATCTTGAAGGATTAAACCCACTTAAGATCACTGCAAAACAACGCATAATTTTTACTTTTATTCGTTTAATGCATCTACATTGACAGAAAATTGAGGCAATGGGCCGAGAAAGATGAATGCAACGCTTACAAATGGGCGTAAATATGATCACAATGCCGATTGGGTATAAGAAGAAAGCAGTTTTCTCTAAAAATGGAAGCACTGCAATACACACGGAGCTAATATTGATTAAACTGCAATACAATTGCTGTAACAATCTAAAAGTTGAAAACATCAAAGCATCACATTTACCGTTTAAAAAAATAATAATATGAAATTTACCTACTTCATAAAAAATTAAAAAAAAAAAACACTAACTATTTTTTGAAAAGCAATTTTTTACACCTAACCTAGCACTTGCCAAAATGTGTAGAAATATTTGCACTATTTTTTCAACTTCATATTGACCAAAATGTGTAGAAATGTTAGGATAAAATGCTTATAATAAAGAAACCTAAAGAGATTAATGTCAAAACTCTGATTTTGAGTACACGTGATTTGAATATCTAAAAGCAAAAGATGTGTTGATTTTGGGGTCTAAGGGAACAGTAAAAAGAAGGAAGTGGCCTAGTGGGGGTTTATAGTAGGTAAGATCTCAAGTTCTCAACATATTAGATCTTTTCAGATTAAAAAACGTGTGTAAAAGTAAGATATCCAGATAAATTATTTCAAAGTTTTGTAAAGACCGTTACAAAGCCATTAGTTTACAAACATCAAAACCGATTTGTGTTCACTTTGACAATAAAAGATTCAAAGTGGTACAAAAAAGGATGGGAAAGAAAGCAATAGGCTTTGCATAAAAATTCAATTAAAAAAATCTACCAACTACGGGTTGAAACTTGAACATATTATTTGTAAAAAATCAGTAATAAAATGTAACTTGGTTACTAAAACTGTTAGAAAAGAGCAAATTGGTGTCTATATTATCATTTTATGCCTAATTTCAAGTTAGCTGAAAAAAATGGAAAAAGGTGCGAAGTGTATTTCTATTTCGTGCGGTTTGCCTTTTTTAATATTAGATGACCGAAGCCAAAGAATTTACTTACCGTCATAACCCAAAAAGTTGAGGTAGTGATAGTACGATACGGCAACCATAAAAATCAGATTTGACAGCAGAAGGGGAACAAAACCGTGTGCCACCAGAAGAGGTGATATGAAAAAATGTATCACTGTCACAAAACCAAAACAAAATTGTGATTATATAAATTTCCCAATTTAAATACCTTTTCTTTTTGGGTGGGGGATGTATTAACTCTAAATTTATTAGCAAGAAGCGTATCATGCACTGTACATACCATATAGCACAATAAACAACGGGAAAAAGGAGTTGCAGTGCACATCAAATGCATATAACCTGCACAGCAAACAATATTAGAATTTTGATAAACTAATAAATGTGATTTAAATTATTTAAGAGTTATATAGGATTTAATGAACTTGCCATTCAACCCGTTGCTCAACCACGTGACTGTTTGAGGTTTCTTCCCGAAGATACGTATTTGTCAAAAACCTTTTTGAAATAAAAAATAAGGTCAATGAATTAGGTTGTATCTTCACACAGTGGAAAAAGGATTAATGTCATATATATCCTTCCGCGAGTTCAAAATTTTCATATAGTCATATTTACCCTTTCAACAACAACAACCGTACCCAGTAAATCCCACAAATAGCAAAGCTATTGGATGTAAGTGATTTTATTTACTATGAAATGGGTAACTATGATAGTTTTAGTGTTGTAAATGAGTGAATATGATAGTTATGAAATTAGAAAGATATAGATGAAATTTAGAATTTGATATAGCTAATGACGATGCTTACCAGCAAATAGTAGCCAAAACCGCTCCCATTAAAAGAAAATGAACACATGTCACTGATAAAACCACATAAACAGCATGCCCAACGCTATGATCATACCTAAAACCATAAGTCATAACAATATACTAAGTAAACCATAGTTATAATGATAAATGCGTAAGTGACTCTAAGCAGCAGTCATTTACCACAAGAAAATAGAACACTAAAACAATTGTTCAGCCAAAAAATAACTCTATGGGGAGATGTTTAATGCAGATCATTTTACAAATTCTTCGTCTGTATTGACATCTTATTATTGTGATTGGATGATACAAGAAAAAGCACAAAAGACATTAACTTTACAATTTATAAATAGGGCAAACAGCAGGAAATATGAAAGAACCACATTTTCCCGTTTTATAAACAAATTTCAGATTAAGTGTTAAATAAAAATCACCTTACAATTTATTACTGATTTTAGCAACCAGCTTCAGTTGTTTAACTAACTTCAAGTGTAAAATTGGTGACGGTGACACCAGTTGATGCCATGTCTACCTCCGCGTATGCAAAAAAAATGCAAATAAAAAAAAAGAATAAGACTGAGCATGCTTGCAATTTTGAAATACTTTAAAATTTATAACTAAAAGAGTAAAATGCACGGATAGTCCCTGTGGTTTGGTGAAATTTCACCTTTAGTCCCCAACTTTTCAAAATTACACTCTTAGTCCCTGTGGTTTGACAATTGTTACTCGGATAGTCCCTAAAGCGGATGAAGGTTACTCGGATAGTACCTGTGGTTTGACAAGTTGTTACTCGGATAGTCCTTGTCATTTCACACCCACTTAACTAGAAAAAACTAACCTCCATCCGCTTTGGGGACTATCCGAGTAACTTGTCAAACCACAGGGACTAAGAGTGTAATTTTGAAAAGTTGGGGACTAAAGATGAAATTTCACCAAACCACAGGGACTATCCGTGCATTTTACTCTAACTAAAATTACTCTATATACTAAAACACATGGTCGGTGAAGATTTCGTCTAATACCATATTGCCCCTTTATTTTGTCTTCTTCGCTGGATATTGAGCCCATTTCGTCTAATTACGATATTGCCCCTTTTTTGATGTGTTATTAATTTAAGACTAAATATTTATTAATAATTTTTAAAATGTTTCTAACGAACCAAACAAGCTTCAATACCATATTTTTTACTCCTTTTCGTTTGTTATGAGAATCACCTTCGAATAAGTACAAATACATGGCTATAGCTGTTTAAAATAAAGAGAAAAGTGCCCGGATAGTCCCTGTAGTTTGCCCAGATTTCACCTATAGTCCCTACATTTTTAAAATTACAGCTATAGTCCCCAAGTTTTGCAAATTTGTTCTCGGATACTCCCTAGCGTGGATGGGGGTTAGTTTGTCCAGTTAAGTGGGTGTGAAATGACTAAAAGGCCCTTTCCCTCCCCTTTCTCTCTATCTCCTTGTCTGCACACCTCCACACCTCCACACCTCACACCACCATAACACCACCCACAAATCCAAACCACCACAACCAAATCCCACCGTCGCCGGATTGATTGAACAATAGATTCAGATTTCGTTACCGGAGACTGAGGGAAGATTTACATCAACTGCTACTGCCCGGCTTGGGTCAAAGACTGAACGACTGATATGACTGGTTTGGCGGGCCAGATCACACCAGAAGAAGGTGCAAATACAGCCATATGGCTTTCTCTGCTTTCAGATATGTGTATAAGTGGCAATTCTTTGCTGAGAGGCGCGAGATTCATTTTTACTGCAGATTATATGGAAGAATAAATTTGATTTGTGATCTGCTAACTAATAATGTAGATTACATTGTAACCCATAGAAGTCTCAATCTTTTTGTCGTAAACTAGAAATTGTTTTGTATGCAATACAACATGTAACCCTTAACTATACCAACAGAACACAAAAGATACATCTTGATTTAATTATATTGCTTTAAACTTGCTTATAAATGGAATCCGTTATCAAATCGAATCAGTCTCCGATGACGGCGGGATTTGGTTGTGGTGGTTTGGATTTGGGGGTGGTGTTATGGTGGTGTGAGGTGTGGAGGTGTGAAGGTGCGAAGACAAGGAGATAGAGAGAAAGGGGAGGGAAATGGCATTTTAGTCATTTCACACCCACTTAACTGGACAAACTAACCCCCATCCACGCTAGGGACTATCCGCGAACGAATTTGCAAAACTTGGGGACTATATCTGTAATTTTAAAAATGTAGGGACTATAGGTGAAATCAGGGCAAACCACAGGGACTATTCGGGCACTTTTCTCTAAAATAAATTATGGTTTTTGATCAACAAAAAATACGTACAATATCCCTTTGGGTATATCATGACTTTATTTTTGGTATTTCTTCTTCGGTTGCTATAGCGAATATCGATACCTTGACAAACCGAATCGATACCGATTAAGTTCCTGCGCCCATGGCGCAGGGTAATCCCACCTGTACACTTAAAAACCATGGTTGGTGTCTCCATGTACCATGGTCTTAAGTTTTCTTTTTTTTACTCTTAAGTTTATAGACTTTACACATTCAACCCTAATCTTTTGGTAAATGACACATTGACCTCTAACTTTTGGTATTTAACAACTTTGACCCCCCATGTATTCCTACTTAATAACTTCACACCTCATCTTCTCCAACACTTCAATTCTTTAGTTTAAATTACTTTTATTTACGACTTTACATCGCAACGTGAGAGACATCATTCTCTTTTTATCTAGGCCTAACTACGTTAATGTCACTAACATATCGTATGTAACAAAGTCAAAAACGCGTCACGTCATGTGTGGGCACCGCACGTTAGTATTATCATCGTAACGCGTGTAACGAAGTGACAAATGTGACATTGCCGCCGCAACGCGCGGCACGGGTAAAATCTAGTTGACTACTAAATTTCATCATATATACAAATAAGATGACAATACACAAGTTGGTATATATTTTTCCGCCTAATTTAAAATTCTAAAATATAAAAAAAATCCAATTTCCGTTTCGTGTAGTTTGTCCATATATTGATGTGAGTAACAATGATACATGGCTTAGCATCTGGTATGTGTTTGTGAGTATAAAATAGAGTGAATTGCAAGTTTTGTCCTTTATCAATATACTAGATTTCAGGTGGTGTTCTTTGTCTATAAAATTGATGAGTTTTGTACTTATTGTTACAAAATCTCGCACAGTATGTCCTTTGAGCCTAACTCAGTTAATCTTAACTATTAAGCGAAGGGTGATTTGGTCCTTTTACTTATTTATAACCATTTTAAAATTAAAACAAAATAAATTATATATATTATATCTACACACTGCAACCACCTACTCCCACCCTCACACCACCTACAACCACCCTCTGCAAATCCACCAAAATTCATCTTATCCAACAAAAATCCAATGATTCCAAATGAGAAAAACAACTCCAACCGTTCATCAAACAATTTTCAATGATCAATTTCAACCCCAACTGAGAAAAACACCACCGCCGGCCATCGAAAGGGTTGAAGTTTGGGGTGCAACAATGGTGGTGTGCTACCTGTTCAAGAATTTTGGAGTTTAAATTGATCTTCGTGAAGAGGATCAATTTAGGCAACTCGAGGTGTATAAGCACTTGGATTTAAATTTCGAAGTGTAGTAGGTACCATAAAAATTGTGGCATTAGATAGCGTCGGATTCCATGGTTCACCTTGTAACATGGATTCGTGTACCTCGTCTTCTGTTGCCATAGCAGATCCTAGGATGGAGATAAGATCCATGTTTAAGGTAGGTCCCCTGGAAAGCTTATATAATGAGTTCATATTGCCCGCTCCCCCATTATTGGTATTAAAAAACAAATGTCTATTTAATTTGGCTAGGATGGATGTATATTAAAAAGTTATCCCTGAGACTTTCACATTGATAGTTAATGGTAGCAAACCATCTGTTTTTAAGCTGCTAATTGCAAATCCCCAAAAAAATTAGGAGTTGCAAACAATCCAGTTCTTTTTCTCCAAAAAGAGCTTATTTGAAAACAATATTTACTAAATGGGTTGTTTGAAAATTATCAATAGAGTGAATCAGAGTTGAACACCACCACCGGCCATCGGAAAGGGTTGAAGTTTGGGGTGTGACAGTGGTGTGCTACTTGTTCAAGAATTTTTGGGGGTGGTGCAACAGTGCTGGTGTGGGGGTGGTTAGGTGGTGGTGTGGGGGTGGGAGTGGGTGGCAGCAGGTGGTGGTGCTGGTGGCGGCAGGTGGTGGTGGGGTTTTGCCCTAAAGAGAGAGAGTAGAGAGAGAGTGTGTGTTTTAGAGAAAGAGAGACGTGTGTGTATATATAATATATATATTTCTTTTTTGCTTTAATTATTTTAAAATTATCAAAATAGTTTTCTAGATAAATAAGTAAAAAGACCAAATTACCCTTTACTTAACTGTTAAAATTAACTGGGTTAGGCTCAAAGGACATACCATGCAAGATTTTGAAACAATAAGTACAAAGCTCGTCAATTTTAAAGACAAAGGACACCCGGACACCGCCTGAAATCGGGTATATAGATAAAGGACAAAACTTGAAATTCACTCGAATAAAATATGAGCATGTATGTGATTCACTAAATGCATAAAAAGATAAGCATGTTAAAATTGTATATATTTCTGCATTATAACAAAAATTTAAATAACTTACGCAGCAGAATATGCAACAGCTGAAACCGCCAAAAGAAGAATGCAAATTACAACAAAAGCAGGATCATCACGTGCCCACTGATTTTTGGTTTCTGTAGATAGAAAAAGGTACAATTAAAATTCAAAAAACCTTTTCTCATGACATGTATTTATATAATGATAGAAAATGGGGTTTCCTGTGATTTAAAAGGGTAAACAGTACAAGATAGAAAATGAACTTGTATAATATTCTCAAATTAGACATAGTATAGATAAACTTACAATTTAT
The DNA here is from genome assembly GCA_030545235.1 of Helianthus tuberosus. Classification (NCBI taxonomy): domain Eukaryota; kingdom Viridiplantae; phylum Streptophyta; class Magnoliopsida; order Asterales; family Asteraceae; genus Helianthus; species Helianthus tuberosus. The sequence goes on along the minus strand of CM060444.1, from coordinate 58,108,254 downwards.
TACCGGTTTTACCAACCAACCTCATTTGACTCATTTTACCTATAACTTGTGTATGTGGCACTGGTTGAGACCATGCCAGCCTCCACATCAGGATGCCGCATACACAAAAATGCAAAATCGACCGATCCTATTTCATTTGATCTGCTCTTTTTTGAAATTCATCAAGTATGTGGTAAACACGTCATATCCGCACAGAATATTCTTTTTATAATTATTATAGATTAAAAAAAATTAACTAGAACAACATAATGAAAATGTTGGCTTACGCTTATGGTACTTGGTGTGCTGATAGCTGCATCCAATTCAGAATTCCACATGCCAAAAACATTGAATTGTTATCACGAGGAAGTTGCACAAATCATATATCCATTTTACTTTGCAACATTCAGCAGACGTAGACATGAGTAAGTGGTAGTTTGATTTAATATAGTAATATTCATCCTGTTTAATAGAAAACTTTTAAGTTTAAAAATCAAAACCTAGATTTTAGCAAAGAGATTGGCATGATTTTTCAAGGAATTAAAAATTTGGTGAGCTTTGCTGCCCATGATTTGGTGAATTTCCAACGTGTACTATTACTATATTAGGATGGTTTTTGTTAATACCAGCCTTACTTAACCGTATGCCTGTCAAAGATTCAGCTTGTAGGCTAGCATTACAACAAAATTAGAAACTATGGTACCAGTACAGCTCAGATGTGGCCTTTTTACACACAAACATGCATAGATGATAGATGACACCAGATTGTGTTCCATTTTATTCATTGCACTTTGTAATGCATTCAATCCCTAACTTAGACATGCTAAAACCTTTAGATTTGTTGACTGGGGATTAAATGTGTTACAAAGTGCAAACCACAAGGACCATCCATGTACTTTTGACAAGCTAGTGATCAAATCCAAAATTTTGGTAAACCACAGGGACCATCCGTCTACTTTACTCTGAATAATATGAATATCTCCGCACAAAAAGCCTAATTTCTTAATGAATAAAATATGGCAGACTTATTTTCTTAAATCAAGACGTGAAAATACGTTTCAGTTTAAAAAGGAATTGTAAACATTATGTAACTTTGTTGAAACAAAGACATGGAACATGTATTTATTTTGCAACTGGTTGAGCATAGAGTTTTTAGAGTAACACTGGTTAGATACCTTTGCTTTTGTTTTCTATCCTTTATTTAATTCCTTCTAGGTCTCCTATTGGTAATTTAAAGCCACTTTTGTAATTTCCTAGATCATGAATATGTTTTTTAGCATCAAGAATTAACTTCTTTTAATGTTATTGCATACACTAGGATTTTGACCCGTGCCGCGCGTTGCGGCAGCAACATAGCGTTTGTTATTTCGTTACACGTGTAACAATGGTGACATTAACGTGTTGTGTCCGCACATGACATTACGCATTTTTTTTACTTTGTTACAGACTTTATGTTCGGTGTGCGCATGTAGTAAAGGAAATAGAAAACTAAAAACAATATAATCGTGACATACCTAAAACGTGTTTATCTGATTTTCGTTAGATTGTTTCATGATAAAACCATTTTAAAAATTATTACGAAATGTTTAGTTGGTTATAATTATTATTAACCTATAAAGAAGCAAGATGTATATGCGTATATGTGTTATAACCTTTGCTTAGAGAGTTTCTCAAAAGAAAAAAATAGAGTTTTCCTTTTTAACCCTAAAGTTTTAATCTTTCTCAATTTAAGTTTAAAGTTTTAATCTTTGTTTTCTTTTTAACACTAAAGTTTTAATCTTTGACGATTTACGTTTAAAGTTTTAATCTTTGGTAATTTAACCCCTTTGATTAATTTGATTTTTCACTTCTAATTCAAAAGTTTCCATCTTTTGCGATTTAACCACTTTGATTTTTTTACTTATGTGTCGTAATCTTGGCTCTGAGGGTTTTTCAAACAAAAAATGGTTATGCATATGGTTGTTGTAACCTTCGCTTTGAGGGTTTTTCAAAAAAAAATGATTTTTTTTTTTTACTTTTCACCCAAAAATATTTTATAAATTACTTCTAAACCAAAACTTTTTATCTTTTGCAATCTATCCTCACAATTTTTTTACTTTCAATTTTGGTCATTTATAGTTTTCATTTTCCGCAATTTTTTCGCTTTATGCTTCGTTCTAAATTAATTTTGTGACTTAACACATCGCAACGTGAGTCTTTGGTTTAACGTTTTTACGTTTCGTTCTAAATGTTGTGAGTTAACACGACGCAACGTGCGTGTGTGAGTGAACGTTTTTACATCGTCTATTTTTTTTCCCGTTTGACAGGCTTAACATAATGTGCGCGTCCTAAATCGACTTAGTTATAACTAAAGAATCTCCGCCGCATTACGACGGGTCGTAATTCTAGTTAAAGTTAAATAGTAAAAAGTAAAAAAGAAAAAGAAAACAAAAGAAAACCTGTGAATATAAATTATAGGAAAAATAAATATTTGCACAAAATACAAAATAAAAAGTTTATTTTTATGGAGATGGGAATTAACAAATGTATACTTTTGTCGTGAAACTAAAAAAGGGAAAAGAAATAGAGTGAAAAAGGAAGGTTGAAGTTGTAAAAATGCACATCAAGACAGGGGCAATTTTGTAATTACATGCATGCACCGACCTTACTTTTTAAGTTTATGTATAATGTTTTCTATGTGATAAAATAATAAAAAAAAAAACAGCCAAAACTGTCATAAAGAAGCAAGGGGAAGAAAAATGCAGGAAAGTATTCATAAGGAAACTTACACGACTTTTGGGGAGGTGCATAAATGAAGCATTTGCCAGAAAGTGTATTCAATGTCCATTTGTTGCCACTACAACGAACCAGGGTGAAATAAAAAGCATAAAAGGTGTTAAACAAAGAAAAAACAACAAACCATTTCAGATAAGCATCAAATGACTACAACTCGTCTAAAACGTTTTACTACCAAGTTTCATTGTCAAAACATTTATATACATATAATATGAATTGAAGCAAGATGAAAATAATATACCTAAAGCAATCATAAGAATCTTATCATTGTAGGCTAACCACTGTCCAATAATATGTTCATACAGGATCCTTAGTTCAACATCCTACCCAAAGATTGTTATTACTTACCTATGAAGTATGAAGCTGATACGAACCCAATCCTGGGAATGGGTCATACTGGATTGGGCCAGGCCCAATTGAAACTAAATGAAAAGAAACGTGCTGGAGGGAAATCGAATGGAGGGAAACAGGACCAAGAAATCAGGGAGTGATTCGAGAAATCAGGAGGTGGAGACATGGGTAGAAAACTACCGAATATTTTCTATTTAGGTTTCGAGATTTGTCTAGTTTTAGTGTCGTGTTTTTGTTTATCTAAATTAGGGTTTTTATATCCTTGTAATCGGAGACTAGCCTTCTCGAATTGGCCAACTATCTTGTTCGTTGTTTATTTGAATCAATTGAATTCCCAGATTCTATCATTGGTTCCATTGCCGGGAAATTCACAGCCTAGCAATTCCAATTCTGTTTCTTCTTTATTCTGCAATCGTATTATCAGTTCTCAATCCAGTCAATTTCAATTGCAACAATGGCTCCTACCACCCGGGGTAACCCAGACCCAAACTCTTCGAACCCTGACCACATGGCTACCCAATTGGCTGCTATTGCAGCCTCCATGGATTCCCTGCAAACTGAAGTCGCCACTCTCAAAGCGCGCGACAAGAAGAAGGAGAAAATTGGTGGGGGTCCCAACAGATTTGATGATGAAGATTCGTCTGGAAGTAATTATCGCCGTTACCGACCCTTTAACAAGATCAATTTTCCAACTTACAGTGATGGAGACCCGAGAGGGTGGGTTTTGAAAGCCGAGAAGTACTTCCGGTACTACAATATACCGGAAGATGAGCAGGTTGATGTTGCAGCGATGCATTTGGAGGGTGATGCTTTGGACTTCTACTCGTGGGTCTCCGCCGATCAAGCTATCGAATTTTGGGATGAGTTGGTTCGAGCTCTTCAAAAGAATTTTGGGCCTGCGGAGTTCCAAAACCCGGACGAGCATTTATGTAGCATCAAACAAACTGGAACGGTACAGGAATACCGCCAGGAGTTTGCCAAACGCTCGTCTCGTGTGACCAATTGGCCTGAGCACTGCCTCTTAGGAGTATTTCTTAACGGCCTCAAAGATGATCTCAAAGCCGACGTCCGAATTCACAAACCAAGAACTGTTTACAAGGCTATGAGTATAGCTCTTGAGTTTGAATCCAAGGTTAGCCATACGAAATCTGGAAAAAACTTTTCTTCTTCTGTGAAAACAGATCTGTCCCCAGCAGCCTCCAACAATCTAATCCCGGCTGCTACAGCCCAGAAACCCATCGAAACTCGTCCCTTCGATGCTGAAAAACAGGGTCGGTTTCTTCGAGGGGAATGCTTTCAATGCGGGGATAAATATGGCCCCGGACACCGTTGTAAAACGGCGACTCTCAAGCTTCTTGAGATGGCTGATGAAGGAGAAGAAGCAACAGTAACCGAGCAGGATTGCACTGATGAACTAGCTAAAATTAGCCTTCACGCGCTGTTTGGTCAATCATCTATTACCACCATGAAACTTCAAGGAATTTTAGGCACTGTTGAAGTATTAATTCTAGGGCAAACACCACAAAAAACCAATATACTTTCTGTATTTTCTCACAAAAGTCCCTCAACTTATTTTTTGCATATAAAAGTCCCTTAACTTGTTAAATTTGAACATTATTATGATTATTTAAAAAAAAGAGAATTGGTAACCGGTTGTCCCGGTAGTTTTGGTTACATGGAAAAAATCCACATAGCATGATACTCGTTTTTTAATCAATTTCTTGTTGTTTTTTTCTTGTTGCTTTATCTTATGTGATATGAAATTGTTTTTAGAAGCCACCATGAAAGTGGATGATGACATCTGTGTTAAACAAAATCACCCTTTAATATTTTCCTCATAATTGTTGAGTTTTAAGTTCGTATCCATTAGTTTGCTTACTCACTATAATATTTATCAGTTTTTCTCAGTAGATATCATCCACATAAATATTACTTCTATCCTATTTGACATCAGCGAATTTTTTTTATTATGGATTATATATGCATGCTTTTGTAGGATGGAGTCATATTCGAATGAATATGATGATTTTAGTGATGATATTTAAAATAGTTGAACCAATATTTGGATTACAATTGATGTTTTTTTGTCATTTGTTCGCAAAAATATATTTTTATGAAAGGACTAAAACGGAGAAAAAATCCCAACAATAACTATATAATAAAGAGAAAAAAAAACAAATGTCTAAATAATTTGCTTTCATGTTTTTTTTGACACGTAGATTGTCCATGTCAGCATTGTATATTTTACTTATATGCCACATCAGCAATAAATAGGCTATTATAAGTCATTTCACAATAATGTTCAAATTTAACAAGTTAAGGGACTTTTATATGCAAAAAATAAGTTGAGGGACTTTTGTGAGAAAATACAGAAAGTATATTGGTTTTTTGTGGTATTTGCCCTTAATTCTAATTGATAGCGGGTCCACACACAACTTCATTTCCGATAAATTGGTTACTAATATGAAACTCAACACCCAATTTATTTCTCCTTTCGGCGTCCAAATCGGAAATGGCGATATTCTGCGATGCAATCAGATTTGCCAGAACATCTCCTTGCAAATTTCTGACCTAAAAATATCGCAGGACTTCTACCCGTTTTCCTTAGGGGGAGCCGATGTGGTACTCGGTATTCAATGGTTGGCAACGCTTAACACGGTTCAAGCAAATTGGAAGGAGATGTTTTTGAAGTTCGACATCAATGGTAAAGAATACAAGCTACAGGGGCTTCCTCCGGATCGGATGCAATGTGCCACACTTCGTCACCTCACTATTGAACCTTTTGAGACGCATACAACTGGCCCAGGGGCTCCGTTTTCTGTTACCCGACTTGAGGGCAAGTCGATTCTCCGGGCAGGTTGCATTGATACGAACCCAATCCTGGGAATGGGTCATAGCTGGAGGGAAATCGAATGGAGGGAAACAGGACCAAGAAATCAGGGAGTGATTCGAGAAATCAGGAGGTGGAGACGTGGGTAGAAAACTACCGAATATTTTCTATTTAGGTTTCGAGATTTGTCTAGTTTTAGTGTCGTGTTTTTGTTTATCTAAATTAGGGTTTTTATATCCTTGTAATCGGAGACTAGCCTTCTCGAATTGGCCAACTATCTTGTTCGTTGTTTATTTGAATCAATTGAATTCCCAGATTCTATCAGAAGCCATTGTCACATGCAAAAACTTCAAGTTTAAAATATAAAAAAAAATTGCGATTATTGATTTACAAATATAACATACACACACATACACACTTTAGAGTTATAGTAAATTTTTAACATTCAGCTGTAGGTCCATAGGGTTAATAAGCCTGGCCAGGCCCTGAATTTTCCCTTGGAGGTTAACATATTTGACTTCCAACATGAGTGCGAAACTTAACCAAAAAAGTTAACCAGAATATTCCTTTTTGTTGTCCTTTAAAAAGTGTTATTTTGTACCTTTTTCCTATGCAGTTAATCTCGGTGATATATCGGTTATATCAGTCATATCAATTCCCTAGTAAAATATCGGTCTCAAATATCGGTACCGATATTATCAGCGATATTGACCGATATATCACCGCTATTTGACTGATATAGCACCGATATTTGACCGATATAATCGATATATCACTGAATTATTAGTGTTAAATTGCTATATATATAAATTCGGCATTATATTAAAATCACCGATATCTCACTGAGATAACCTATATATTTTTCGTATGCGAGACGCAAGGTACTTATATATTTTTTTTATATCCTATAGGTTTTAGCATCCCTTACCCAAAATATAGTTATAAATAATGTTTAAATATGATTTAATGTATAAATCACTTAAATTTACAACCATTTTAGCTACATGTATAACAGTTTAAAGCACAAAAACACCTTCTGTACAAGAAGCGCGCCCCTCAAGGAGATTTTATTTCCAAAAAAGCTCGCGTTTTGTACGGAAAACGCAGATCGCAAAAGCAGAGAGCTTTTCGTATGCGAGACGCAAGGTACTTATATATTTTTCTTTTATATCCTATAGGTTTTAGCATCCCTTACCCAAAATATAGTTATAAATAATGTTTAAATATGATTTAATGTATAAATCACTTAAATTTACAACCATTTTAGCTACATGTATAACAGTTTAAAGCACAAAAACACCTTCTGTACAAGAAGCGCGCGCCTCAATGAGATTTTATTTCCAAAAAAGCTCGCTTTTGTAAGCTCTTTGTACAGAGCTGGCCTTATGTCACACAAGGCGCAGCTCTTTGCACCTAGGGTCGCTTTGCGCTTAAGGTGCGCTTATTTAAACCAAGTGCAATTGTAACAAATCCTGCCTAATTTGCTCTTCCCAAGTCAGTTTTGGTCTACCTCTACTCCTCCTCCCTTCCACAGTAAGAGTTCCCATGGTTCTAACCATGGTGTCCCCTGTTTCCTCCTAACATGATACCATCTCAACCTCTCCTCTCTTATCTTATCTGATATACTAGCCACCCCCAATCTATCCCTAAAGACCTCATTTCTTATCCTATCCAACCTAGTGTGCCCACACATCCACCTTAGCATCCTCATATATGTTACTTCCAGCTTATGAGCCTGTGTCTTCTTAATGGCCCAGCAATCTATTTTGTATAACATAGCAGGTCTAACTGCAATCCCTTTAACTTAGCCGGAAACCTCTTGCCACACAATACCTTGGTGACATAAATCCAAGCTATCTTCAAAAAAAAAGAACATTTAGAAAGCATATATCACCACATATAATACTTTGTTGTAGATTTATAGTTTAGTTTCATGAAAAATGGAACTTTTACTGAACATGAATAGCATGTGAAAGGCAATACATACACAAAATGCTACTTGCTTGTTCCAAAACTTAGCTATAAACTTTTGTGGATACCCAAAATGAAGGGGTATATGCGAACTGCTTGTTATAGTTAGGCTATGCTTACAAGCGGAAGCAGATAATCATCTTAGTGACTAGTGAGAACGTCTTATTTCACCCTAAGGGTAAACTTGTAATTTTGAACGCAGCAAAAAGATGTTTAGGCAGACCACACAATCATGGAAGCATAGGCAGATTTCTTCTCAAAAAGTTATTGTATGTAAAAACATTATAAGCAAATAACAAATTCAGTAAAGTAATCCTTATGACAACCATATATAATTATATACACACATATTGCTACTCTCGTTGATCCCAACTCTAGAAGCTGATAGAAATTTATTTCGCTTAGTCGCTTACCAAGCATCTTGAAAAAAAACACTAGCAAATAATCGCTATAACACATCTACAAGTACAACCTAAATCTCCATTTCTGATTCTTAATTGTTTCTAGAATCAGCCTGTGTCAATTCTAGGTTTATCTGATAATGACTTCAAGGACCAGAATGCATTATAAATATCCTCAAACAAATTATTAGAGAAAAGTATATAAGTTAATTTTACTCCATTAAGCAATATTAATATCCAAAAACCCCAGTTTATGACAAAAAAAAAAAAAAAAAAGTTGTAAGATAGAAATATTGCGTAATTAGATGAGATCTACATACATACATGAATGTAGAAAATTGAAAAGAGAAATATTATTGGAACCTTGATTATTCTACGGAGGTAGTGAGGGAAAATGGGGTTGGTGCGAGTGGGCATTCGCCCTTTCGATGAAGTCGGCAACATCCTGTCCTATCTTCAGTAAAGAACCGGTCTTCGCCGATCGCCAACCACGGTGACGCCCAGTTGTGACCGACTAATTCCGATCACTGTTTCTTCAACCTCCCAGGTCCTTCTACTCCAGAATCTAGATCCCCCTTCAAATAAACATATAGGGATTGTTTGGATTCTTTAAGCACTTATTAACTTAACTTAGGGGTAAGATGATGAGAAGTAATTTTAATCATTTATTTTTTTAAATCAATGGTTAAGATGAAAGTGTAGGTAAAAGGAGGAGTGCAAGGGTATCTTAGGAAAATCATATTTATGACATGCAAGGCACATTCATATTTCATCTTCATTTTTTAAACGTTCATAACTTTTTTATACGACATTATTTTTTCATAAAAATTTCACCGTAAAATCGAGCGTCTTTTTATCTTTAATTTGAGTACCATATTGCTATATAAAATATGAAAACTAAAAAAACCCACTAAAATGTGTTATATTTCTATGTTGTATAACATTTTTTTGTGCTGGATTTTTGTACTATATTTTTGTGCTGAATTTTTTTGTCTTAAATTTTTTTTTCTTAATTTTTTGTGCTGGATTTTTTTGTACTACATTTTTTTGCTGAATTTTTTCGTGCTATATTTTTTGTACTAGATTTGTTTGTGCTATATTTTTTTGTACTACATTTTTTGTGCTAGATTTTTTTATATTATATTTTTTATTGTATTTTTAAAAAATAAAAGGGGTGCCACATGTCATTTCACTCCTATTTATAAGGACCAAAATGCCCTTCAATCCTAATTGTTAGGAGTGCCACATGTCATCATCACAATCCTTCTTAGGCTACTTATGCAAAATCTACTTTTTAGTGGATCCTTCCCCTATTAACTTATATAAGTAAAAGTGAGAAGTTATAAATACTAACTTCTTAAAAACTACTTCTCAACACACAAAAGTAACTTAAATAACCTAATCCAAACACTATAAAAACAACTTATTAACTTTTATAAGACAACTAGGTTATTGCCCCGTGTAATACACGGGGTGAATCATAATTATAATGTGAAATAAAAAAAATATGTTCATAATATGATCTAAGTATATATAATATAGAGTAATATGCATACCAAATACGAAATAAATATTGAAGTTTGTATAGCCATTCATAATAATATGATCTGTTATTTGTTTTAGGATTTGTCATAGGAACTTAAAATTTTGTACCACTACTAATATTTATTGTGACATTTTCTTGTTCAAAGGTAACGTGACTGATTTTATCTGATAATAGATTATTCTGACGGGTTAATGTTGGCATAATATTATATTTTCTACCATCCAAATATAGTTTCCTCACTTTCGCTATCATTAACATTAATATAAGGTATGCTCGTATTCAAAGCTATAAACCAATATGATTTGTACGAAATAATTACTTTTATCACAATTAGTAAGGAAACCAATAAAAACTATTGATAATGTAATATGTCCCATACCATTTGAAATGTCTGAAAAGGGACTTCTAGACAGATAAATGTAAATGATAATGTAATATGTCCCATACCATTTGAAATGTCTGAAAAGGGACTTCTAGACAGATAAAAGTAATGTAAATGAATAGACAAAAATTGAATCAATAAAACCAATTAACTATAGTTAAGAAAATACTATGTATAGTGTAATACTTTACATGTACAATTGAACCAATAAAACATATATATAAGTGAAAAAAAACAAAGACATGAGAGACCATACGACAACTAAGTAAATCTAAATTTAAAAAAAAAGTTATGACATTCCGAATGTGAAGATATCTTTCACAGACCTCTACATCTTAGTTACAATAGGAAAAAATATGTATCTTAAGAGTTTACCTTGTTTTAAAACACATACATCTAACTTATCTAAAAATACAGTAAGTCGAAAAATAAATAGTGTTGGGTTAGAAGTGAAACATATTTTTTTTTGAAAACCTCCCAAAGCATGAGGTACATACCTCTATGCACACAAATATTGCTAATTTATACTTTATTAATTACAAAAAAATAAAAAAAAATCAACAATAAGTTTTAATATTGTTTTACTGTAAAGTTTGTTTTTAATGGTTAAAAATAAATTGACTTGAATAAAACATTTATATTTTTTGATGCTATTATTTCAACCTAAAGGAACAAATAAGTTTACGAATAAAATATCATTACATTGTAATAAATTTCATAACCTTTTTTTTGTTATCTATATGAGTCACTTTAGATTCAATCAAAATAAAATTCTAATATAATATTTAAATCTTTTTAATTTAAAATTTATCTATAAATTATTGATGCCCCTTATTGAATGACATGTGTCCCAAATCAGGTTTCTTTTATTATATAGTATAGATAAGTTATGAGTTGCTCCTTTAATTTTGACTAAGGGTTCCACTCGCCGCGCCGCGGCGGGTGACCCGGTTTTTAATAAATTATATAATGAAAACATAGACGCAGTGATTAAATTAATGTTAATGGCAGGAAACCTATCAATGTTGGTTCAGTTCATTATAGCATCGGTACGGTACCGGCACTAGAGATGACTGTCTGATTTATTAACAAATTTCAAATGGAAACGTAGACGCAATGGTAAAACTAACGTTAATAGCAGGAATCCGGTCGAAATTGGTTAAGCTCATTACGGTATCGTTACGATACCGAAACCCTATATAACAACCGAAAGTGAAAACTTAAATAATAAAGTCGTGAGATTACCAATATCGAGATGTGTTTTACATCGATCAAAACAATTAAAACGAATAACGATACCTGTATCAACATTCGTTCGATATCAGTCTTTGGTTCGATAATATCGCGTTTCTACGAGAATTTGATTAGCAGTAGGATAACGGCACCTCGCATACCAAGCAAAAGAGATACTGTAAAACCATGGGGGAAAACACATTGAAAACTTTACGTCGGAATGTAGGTAAACACGAATTTATATTGCCACCTGACGTAAAATGTAGACAAACTCGGCTTTTATACAGACACGTATTAGAAAATTAAAGGAGTCAAAGTAATAGCTTTTTAAGTTTTTAGAAAGGTAGGAACAAAAATAATAAATTTAAAAGTTGAGAGATAAGAACATAACTTTAACTAAATGACAAAAAGAAAAAAAAAGTAACTCAACTTTGGTGACAAATTTTCAAATAGACAAAACTACGCAAACCATTGTTACTAATTGATATATATAATAATAATTCCACTCGTAATTATTTAATTGTAAAACCCATTACATCCTATGGGCCCTAACCTGGTTAAAAGTTTTAGTTAAGTATGGCATGTGCCTTGCACATAAGGGTAGATTGGTAATTTTACAAGTATATTTAAAATATATTGTTGGATCTGAGTTTGGTTTTGATTGTATTTTACGTTTGAAATTAAGATGGAAATGAATGAGTTGTGCAGCGGAATTAAGATGGAAGCAAACTTTGCATACAATCAAACGAGAGTATTGCTTTGATCAAACATTTTTCACAATGAACCGAAAGATTGAATTTATTTCAATTACGATTACAATTGCAATGATTGAATACAAACTCCCCCTCAGCCAGAGCTCAGTGTTTGTTCGTGTAGAGAAGACGATGTTACAAAGAGCTAATAGAACAGTACAGAGCACTGTTCTATTTATAGGCACTAGCAAACCACTGAGCATCTTAGCTGACGTCACCATGAAAGTGACATCTAACCTCCTAACAAACTCTAACCTCTGATCAATACAAACACTGCTATGCTAAACTACTGCTATTACATTTCATTACATAAAGACATAATAAACTACTGCTGCATCCTTCCACTGATATGAATCCAGCAGCACTTGTCCGGATCAGCAGTACTTGACTCAAGGCAGTAGATTGAATAGAAGGGCTTTAGTCTTTCATCAGGCGTTTACTAGATCAGCAGTTGTAGGTCAGCAGTTTGCACGATCAGTAGATAGGAGGTCAGTAGATGTTGAAATCACTATCAAGGGGAGAGACTTGTATATAACATTTGCTTATTCTGGATCCACTGCTCTGATCCAGTTTTGGCTTTAATTATCTGTTCCTCTGGTAGGGTTCAATCCCAACAATCTCCCCCTGGAACAGATAATGCCAAAACTCTTCATTATTGTGGAACTTTATTGCCTCATCAACGGTTCCCTTATTTTCCCTTTAAGTTGTAGTTCAAAGGTTAAGGCATTTGTGTCTTCATCATCCCTGCTAAGTGGAAGATCAAGGAGATCCTGCAAATCTTCAAGACTTAGGCCAAGTGCTTGTTCCCTTGATATTTTCTTCACTTCTCCATCAGACCTGAACAATGTCAATACATGGGTCTGTTTGTCAGTTTCCCACTTTAGTACTTTTGAGCCTGATGGGTTTCTTGGGAGATTTTTATTTGATGAGGAGTTTGGTGATGATGGCCTATTGAACACTGTCTGAGCAGTGCTTGCAGGTTGTTCCATTTCAGGATCTTCTTTCATCATTAATCTAATGCCCTCTTTTACAATGGCATTTCCAGCTTTTAGATCTTGAACTGTTTCAGCCCCTGACTGATTTTGGCTCCTTCTTTTGTAGATGGCAGCACCAGTTAGAGCAGTAGTTCTTTTGACTTGCAGCTTTGGTGGTCTTTTTGAGACATCTGCTTTAGAGTAGTCAGGCCTTTTTGGAACTGTTGGATCTTTCTTTCTAAGTTCCTCTAACTTTCTGTAGGTAGCCCTGACCCTATCTTCTCCCCACTTTGTCACAGAATTCTTTGACCCATAATCAGCTGTTATCAGCTCTTCTTTCATTCTCTTCAACTCTAAAACCTTATCAGCTTCAATCTGTTTGAATTTTTCAGGAGGAGTCTGCTTGACCTTATTTTTGATCATTTCTTGAATCCTGGCTGCCTCTTTTTCAAGCTCAGGAATGGTCCAGTTTTTGTACATATGTTTCTCCCCCTTGTATTTCTTGTAGGTCATGATGTTCTCAATGTAGTCTTTTCTCAAGGACTCATCTGCCCTTTCTGAGAGTTGTCGACATACATTTTTGGCAAATTGCTCCATAGCACTGACCTGTGTGAGTAGAAACTGATAGTTTTGCTGAAATTCTTTATCAGATTTCCCTTGTCTGTTTTTGATTGCGATATCCTCTGCTTGCTTGGCCTTGAGTTTCAAATATTCTTCGATATTGTTAGGTCTGGGATATCCTTCAACTGATGGCAAACTCCTTTTAGCTGGGTCATCCTCACAGTAGAAGGATTTGATTTCTTCCCTAACTGCAATGAGTTCCAGAGGAAATGAGACACCAGCAGGAGGTAATGGCTTTAGAATTTGAACTGAAGAGAGAGGTATGGGTTTTGGAATTGTGACAAGTGACAAGGATTTTGAAGATGTTGGTGGTGGTGAATAGTCATCATCTTTGAGGATTAGCCTTCTCCTTTTTGTTTGAGGAGGGACTGATGATGTTTTGGATGGAACAGTGGTGGTAGATTGGGTGGCAGTGGTTTGTGATTGACTAACAGCTGTTGAAACAACTGGTGTTTCAACCACTGTTGTCATTACAGCAGATGTTATAACATCTGTTGTCTTCTGCTTTTTGGCAGCAGGTGATGTTGTTTTTGGTGGTGATGGTGGTAAAGCAGTGGATGTGGTGTGTGTTGAAGTGGTGTGTGTTGAAGTGAGAACAGATGTTGAAACCACTGAAGTACCAGCAGTAGTTGATACAACAGAAGTTACGACAGCTGTTTTGAATGATGGTTTTGGAGCAGACTTTGAACGTCTGGTTGGGATGGATTTGGGTTGCCTTACTTTTCTAGTAGGCTTCTTCTTTTCATCAACAGGATTTTCATCATCCTTTGACCCAGAAGTACCCTGATCTGGATAATCCACCCTAGCTTTCTTCTTGGCCTCTCTATCCTTTTTGACACTTGCAACTGCTTCTGCCAGTGCATTTGTGGTCTCATCAATTTTCTTGCTACCATCTGGCAAAGGGATATTTTTGGTCATGTTTTCTCTTTCTGGTTCAAGGTAAAGACCATCATCTATTCCCTTCTTCTTCCAATCCTAAATTTTCTCCCCCTTTTTGGCATTATCTAGAGGGAGTTGATCAATAAAGAGGACAGTTGGAGGAGCAGTGCCAGTGGTATGCAGGATCTGGGCTTTTAGAGCCTTGAGATCAGCCTGGGTGTTCTTGAACCTAGACTCCATTGTATTTCTCAGCTTTAGGACATGTTTTTCATGTTGCTGATCTGCCATTTGTGCTTGTTGATGGAGAAAAGATTGAAATAGACTCCAGAGCTCATTTGTAGCAGGTGCTTGTGGTGGAGCAGGAGCTTGAGTTGGAACAACAGTGGATTGCACCTTTTGTACTTGTAACAACTGTTGCAGCATATCTTTGAGTTCTGCAACAGAGTTATCAAGTTTTTCAACACGATCCGTCAATTTCTGGTACTTTAAACCATCACCCAATTTAATGGGATCATCTGATTTCCCACTAGCAGTGGTTTTATCAGTGGTTGAGGTAGGGAGTTTACTCCAAACATTAACCACTGATGCCCCTTTTTCTTGGTACTGGGGTCTTCTCACTTCAACACTTGACAGTCTTTTGATGTTGCCAGAGGTCAAGAAAAGTCCACTAGTAGATGTCAGAGGTGCTATGGAAGGAATTGCCTCCAAGGAAGTCTTATTAATGTAACCACTGTCCAACTGCAAACCAATGGGTTCAACAGTTGTAGTGGCTGCTTCACTTGGATTACCACCAAGAGTTACTTGTAACTCAATGGGTGTAACCTCCTCAGGTTGTGTTGGTGGGTTAGCAAGGATTGATACATCAGACCCAGTTATTTGTTGAGGTATTTTCTATAGGTGATTGAGAAGGACTGGTTAGTGCCTGATTCAAATCGATTGCATCCAACAGAAGTTTAGTTGGTGGGGGAATTGTGGATAATGGAAACAAGTGCTTCCAGAGCATCATGATGTGGTGTCCCAATTTGTACAACCTGTTCTTTTTGTGAAGAAGCAGGAGGAGCTGTGGTTATAGGTTGAGATATTTGTACCAACTGCTGTGAGGAAGAAGTAGCAGTGGTTTCTTGTGACTTTTGTTTTGTCACAGACAGTTGCTCTGGTATCTCATCCTCCAGAGTTGCCTTTTTGATGGGTTTGGGGGGTTTTTGATTTTTCTTTTTCTGTGGCTTTTTGGTGATTTTAGGTGTGGGTTTCAAAGCAGTTTTGCTGCTACTTTGATCACCTTGAGCAGTGGGCTCAGCAGCAGATACCTGAGGAGCAGTGGTAGCTGCTAAATTCTGCTCAGGCACCTCTGCTTGTGTTTTGCAAGGTGTTAACATTCTTGTAAAAGTTTCAGCAGTTAAGCTGTGCATTTGAAAATATTCACCTTGGTTTATTGCAGCAATATCATCCTTACTGAATTTCTTTTCAAAATAATAACTTAAAAACCTTGGAAACAGTAAGAATGATTTTGTTTCAACATTGTTAACCAAATCATTAAAGATTTCCCGAGAAAAATTAAAATTTTCTTCTTGAAGAATAGCATATCCTAGATTTTGAATCTTTAATGGTATTTCATTAAAAGAAGTGGTTTTGTTTGAAACACACATTAGGAGGGTATGGAATAAAAACCTTGTTGCAGAAGGAAAGAAACCTTTTTGTAAGGTAGCTTTCTTCATCATTGTGTCTGCATACCCTCTCTCAATGAAGTCAATTTTTAACTCGTTTTTATGGAAAGAAGTTTTACCTTGCTGATCCTCGAGTTTAAAGACTTCTGAGATAGATTGTGGCGTGATTTGAACAGCTTTACCCTTTAAAGATGAGTTAATGGCTACCACAGTTTCACCGTGTTTGTCAAGGATTGCGTTTTTCCAGAACTCTCATTGGGTTGCTAAGTAAATTGGTGCATCGGCTGTTAACAAAGTTTTGTACTTTGATTTAGCCATTTTGGCGATGATGGAGTCGAAAGCATCTGTGGTGCTGGGTTTTGTGAGAAGACCCAGAAGATTGTGAGATGGTTTGTGTGGAATTTCAGTGGTATTGACCTTTTGAGAGGCCGCTTTCGACGATGATTTGGAGGTGGGTTTTGCAGATGGATTTGATTTTGTCATTTTGAGGATGATGATCGAAGAAATTTGTGAAGAAATGAGATGGAAAAACTGCTTTGAGAAGAGAATTTTTGAGAATTCAATTCGACAGTAAAACCCTGTTTTGGTGGTGAGTGGGGGTTTTATAGAGGAAAAAGTGAATGCTGACATGGCAGCGGTTACAAAAGGTCTGACCACAATGTACTGCCCACGTGACAACCTCTGATGAAATGAAGGACAGTACTTTTATGAAAGTTACTGGTGAAGGCAGTGGTTATGGAAGCAGTGGATGATTTTCACTATCAGTGGATAACATATCAGTGGATAAGACACTGCTTTTGAACAACAGTTTTTATCAAAGGAATGAGGGAACAGGGGTTGTCTTTCAGCAGTGGACAGACATTGAAGCAGGACAGACTTTTGAACAAGCAGTGGTTATGGCAGACTTTTAAGGATTTTAATGAAAATTTCATTTTTAGCTATTTTTAAGGATGGATTTTTGATTTTCTGAAAACATTTTAATGCTTTTATTCATAGAAAGACAAGATGTTGCTTGTTATTCCATGTTTAGCATCCCAATTCTAGAGACCAAGCTTTCAAAGGTGGCTGTATCAAGTGCTTTTGTGAGCACATCTGCCAGCTGGTCTTTAGTTGGGACATGATGCAGAGAAATCAAACCTTTTTCATAGCAATCCCTCACAAAGTGATGTCTGATGTCGATGTGTTTGGTGGTTGAATGGGAAACTGGATTTTTGATGATATTTTCTGCTGCCTGGCTATCCAACATGAGTGGTGTCTTTAAGGCAGTGATACCAAAATCCAGTAACTGGTTTTGAAGCCACGAGAGTTGGGCTGTACAGCTTGCAGCAGCAATGTATTCAGCTTCAGCAGTGGATGTTGAAACAACTGCTTGCTTTTTGCTTTGCCAAGAAACTAAGCAATCACCTAGAAACTGGCACCCTCCTGAAGTGGACTTCCTTGTGGTGTGACATCCAGCAAAGTCACTGTCTGAAAAACCTGAAAGCTTGATATTCCCATTAGCTGGATACCAGATACCAAGTGTGGGAGCACCTTTTATGTATCTGAAGATCCTTTTTACAGCAATGAGATTTGATTTTCTGGGAGCTGATTGACTTCTTGCACAGACACATGTTGCAAACATAATGTCTGGTCTAGATGCAGTTAGGTACAATAAAGACCCAATCATGCTTCTATAAAGTGTCTGGTCAATCAGCTCATCCTTTTCATCAGACATGACAAGCTTATTTGTTGCCATGGGTGTGCTGCATGGTTTACAATCATTCATATCAAATTTATTCAAAAGTTCTTTAGCATATTTGCTTTGATGAATGAAAGTTCCATTTTGCATTTGTTGAACTTGGAGACCAAGAAAGCATTGCAGCTCACCCATTGCACTCATTTCAAACTCAGCTGTCATGAGTTCCCTAAACTCTTCACACATTTTGTTACATGTGCTTCCAAAAATAATGTCATCCACATAAATTTGGACAATCATTAAATCCTTTCCTCTCCATTTTAGAAACAGTGTTTTATCAATGGTACCTCTTTTGAAACCATTTGAGAGTAGAAATGTGGAAAGAGTTTCATACCAGGCCCTTGGTGCTTGTTTCAGGCCATACAGTGCTTTGTTCAGCCTGTAGACATAATCTGGATAAAATGGATCCTCAACACCTGGAGGTTGACACACATACACCTCTTCTTGAATTGTACCATAGAGGAAAGCACTTTTGATATCCATTTGAAACACCTTCATGTTGTGGTTGACAGCAAAGGCCAGGAACAGTCTTATAGCTTCCAATCTTGCTACAGGGGCAAAATTTTCATCATAGTCAATCCCCTCTTCCTGTCTGTAACCTTGAACCACAAGCCTGGCTTTATTTTTGACAACAATGCCCCTTTCATCAGTTTTGTTTTTGAAGACCCACTTTGTGCCAATAGGACTTACATCTTCTGGCAGTGGTACAAGCTCCCATACTTGTTGTCTTTTAAACTGTTGGAGCTCTTGTTGCATAGCTTCTACCCAGCTGTTGTCTTTTAGTGCCTCTTGGTACTTGACTGGCTGATGGAGTGATAGAAAACCAGCAAAAAGGCAAATGTTTTGGGTTTGGCTTCTTGTGAGCACCCCTTCATTTATGTTGCCAATGATTTGATCAAGTGGATGAGATCTCAAGAAGATTAAATCTCCTTGGTATGGTATGATGGCATTTGTTGGTAAAGGCTGCAAATGTGTATCATCTGAGCTAACCACTGCTGGTGACTTTGATGACCCAGCAGTGGCTTCAAAAGGTGGTGGAATTAGTGGTAATGGTGAGGACACATACTGACTTTTATCCACTGTTTGGGGACTTTTGTCAGCAGTGTTTGTTGATGTGGAAGCAGTGGTTGATGGGCTACTTTGGTCAACAATTGTTGAGGTAGCAATGGTTGAGCTTTGACAGCTGTTTTGAACATCTGATGCTCTTCCTATTTTGGCAGACCTTTGAGGGATGATGATTTCATACCCATAGTCTGGTGTTGAATCCTCTGATGGACCTGCACTGTTATTCTTGACAACAGTATTTTCAAAAGTGAATTTATCAAGATCAAACAGATCTGCAGGATTTGCTGGGATTTTCATTGATGAAAGTTCATTGAACTTTACATTCAAAGTCTCCTCCACTGCCTTGGTCCGTGTATTAAACACTTTGTAGGCCTTGGCAGTGGTTGAGTATCCCAGATGATAACCACAATCAATTTTGGCTGCAAATTTTGAAATGGAATCTTTTAAGTTCAAAATAAAGCATGGGCAGCCAAATACTTTGAAATATGAGATCAGTGGTTTGATTTTATACAGAATTTCATAGGCAGTCTTTTTGTGCCTGGGGTTTATTAAAACTCTGTTTTGGACATAGCAAGCAGTGTTTACTGCCTCTGCCCAAAAAGTCAATGGCAAACCTGAATCAGCAAACATGGTTCTGGCAGCCTCAATCAAAGTTCTGTTCTTTCTTTCAACTACCCCATTTTGCTCTGGTGTTCTAGGGATGTTGTACTTCCTTACAATCCCTTTCTTCACACAGAAGGCATCCAACTCCTTATTTTTGAATTCTGTGCCATTGTCACTCATGAAGACTTTTACTGGAAGGTCAAATTGCTTTTCAACCTGTGTCACAAAGTCTTGCAAAATGCCCGCAGTCTCATCTTTTGAGTGTAAAAAGAAAGTCCATGTAAACCTAGAAAAGTCATCAACAATAACCAAACAATATCTCTTCTTTTTGAGACTCATGACTTGAACTGGGCCAAACAAATCCATGTGCAGCATTTGCAAACACTGGGTTGTTTTGGATTCTTCAATGGACTTATAAGAACTTTTATGCTGTTTTCCTTTTAAACAGGAAATGCAATGTTCAGGACAAGAAAACAATTTTTGTGGTAGGCCTCTTACCAAACCAATTTTTGAAATTTCAGTGATTGTCTTAAGATTTGTGTGCCCCAGTCTTCTGTGCCAAAGTTCTGTCTCTTTGTTAGAGGCAGCTGAGAACAGACAGGCATCAGCTCTGGGACACTCTTTTGACATATCAACAACATAAACATTGCTACTTCTTTGAGCAACAAGTTTAGTTTGACCAGTTTTTATTATTGCTTCAATCCTTTTGACCATTTCTGGTCCAACAATCCTACAACACTCCTTTGTGAAGAATGACCCATACCCCTTGTCACACATTTGTGAAACACTCAGGAGGTTGAATTTTAGACTGTCTATCAGATTGACATTTTCAAATTTTACATTGCCAGACTGTACTGTACCAGACCCCAGAACTTTCCCTTTACTGTTATTCCCAAAGGATATATCACCCCCTCCATGAATTTTGAAATCTCTGAGTAGGGCTTTACATCCAGTCATGTGCCTGGAGCCTCCACTATCAACATACCAAAGGCTATCTAAGCAGGCAGAAGCTACCTGCACATGAAGTAAAAGGATTAGTTCATTAGGGTTTCCAAAACCAATAAGGCTTTGGATGGGGTCTCAACAGTGTCTGGGATGGATGCAGATTGATGGACAGTGGTTAAGTCAGGGGTTTGGACAGTTTTAGGACTGTTTCTTGCTAACCACTGTTGTGGGTCTTGACCAATCACCTGTTGGTACCCAAAAGGATGCCTGTTCACTTTAGGTTTAGATGGCCTTTTGTAGGCCTCATAAACGTGTGGAATCCTTTGGTAAGACTGTTTTTCCTTGCCTTTTCTGAACTGATTGGCAGAGGGTGCATCAGTAACCTGAACATCTCTTTTGACAGATGGTTCAGCTGTTTTGTGACAGCTGTTTGAACTGGCACAAACAGTGGTTGGTTTTTGGTGAATTTGACTGATGATGTTGATGGACTCAAGGATGTTTTAGCAGTGTATTCATTCTTTGTTACATCAAAGTTTTTGAGATACACACATGCTTGAGTTTTGTGGTTTGATTTACCACATACAATGCAGCTTTCTACAGAAACAATGACACTTGTTTTGTTTAAATCATATGCTTTTAAATGGAAACAATCTTTTGTTAGATGATTCCTTTTCTCACAAAATTCACAAAACAGGTTATTGATCTTTTCTCTCTTCTTTCTCTTTTCGGATTCCTTTGCAGCAGAGTTTTTAACCTCTGCTGGGATATCCTTGAGAGGAATGACTTTAGCTTTTGGAGCTTTAACACCATCAGTGGTTGTAAAGTCCATAGGCTTGAAATTTTCAAGAATATCACACTCATCAGACCATGTGGGTTTAAACTGATATTTCTCAATCCCCTCAAAAGTAGAGGATCCCATTGGTCCGTCAAGTGTGATTTTGTTACCAAGTTTGTCAGTGATTTTCACTTCTTGGCCCTTCTTGTTTGTTGGAATGTACTCAGTGGTTACATCAGTGGTTTGAACAGATTTTTCAAAATCAATGTTTTCATCATCATGTTTTCTATAACCAACCCCAAATTTCACATTGCTTTTAATCTGTTTTTCAAGCATAACCTCATACCCTTTGCATGATTCCACCCATTTTTCACAGGTAATCTGGGTGGACTCCAACTCCTTTTTGCAAACTTGGTATTTTTCTACCATAGTTTGGAGTTGAGTTTTGGTTATGCTCTGCTCTTCTTTTAGACTGCTGATTTCTTTATCTTTTTCAGCCAATTTGTTTCTAAGTTCTTTTAACAATTTTTCAAATTTGACTTCATCAGACAAGACTTTGTTCCTAAGGTTTTCATTTACCTCTTTGATGTTAGCAAAAACAATAATGCAATTGTCTGAACACAGTTTTTCAAGAACTTGAGGTGATACCTTGGCAGCAGCCATCACTGCACAATCACATTGATGATCCTCTTCATCATCAGCTCTTGCTTCTTTCTCACCTGCTCTTTTCTCTTCCTCTTCTTCTTTGTCCTCTTTGGACCATGGATCTGTCAGTGGTTCAATCAGGGTTTCTGAACTTTCTCCGAACAGTAGTTCACCAGCCACAACAGTAACCACTGCTTCAGTCACTCATCCACTGTTTCAGCACTTAGCTGTTCACCTTCAGTTTCAACCCCCTCTGGTATTGACTCTAATGCCATCAAACAAAATTCATCATTAGAAGGTTCATTAAAAGCATAGAGTGCAAAATTTTCATCACCAAGCTCATCAGGCATGCTGCTCCAGTCAACAAAGCCTTGAGTGAAAAAGCTTTGCTGATCTGGTTGTACCACTGCTGGAGCAGCTGTTTGAGGTGCAACAGGTTGCACTTGTGCCTGGGGGACAGGGGTTTTAACATATTGAATTTGTGGAACAGTAGTTTGGACATAATGCACAGGCACAGGGGCAGCAGCATAATGAGCAGTGTTAACATGAGCTACAGGGGTATATTGGGTATAGTGCACAGTGCTTTGATTTTGAGGTCTAGGGTTTGAGCTAGGATGAGTGATTACAGGACCAGTAGTTTGACTCCTGCATTCTCTAGCGAAATGACCTAGCCTATTGCACTTGTAACACTTGATTTTCGATTTATCCAACCCAACCCTTAGATTCCCATGTAACCCTGGGAATTTTCTCCCTGTTCTTTTGTAGAATTTGCTTGTTCTTACACTAAGAAAAGCCAACTGATGCAAAATGTCCATCTCTTCTAAGTCAGTGGGATCAAAATGTTGCAAATCATTGAGTTCAAAGCACAAATTATCTGACATCTGGTTTTCACTGTTTGCAGTAAAATCATAATTTGCAGAGTGAGGATCAGGGTTGTTAAAATTTACACCAGCGGTTATATCAATGAAGTGATCATAACCCTGATCCTTACCACTGCTACCAGATTCTTCCTGACCCAAAAGAGCTGTGCTGCTGAATGAATAATCATCAGCAACTTTGCCAGACTCTTGCAACTTCCTTTTCTGGTTTAACTCCCTTTCATAGGTAAGGAGTCTACCATGGAGTTGAGTCAGGGTCAGATCTTTGAACTCAGCAGAGTTTCTGGTGACAAAAGCTATGGTGTCCCATTTTTCTGGTAGTGACCTAAGGAACCTGCTATTTTGAGTTGAATTTGGAAAAGTTACTTTAACAAGCCTTAGTTCACTGATGAGACAACTGAACCGCTCAAATTGTTGAGTCAGTGATTCACCCTTGATGTGACAAAATGTTTCATACTGCTGGTTCAGTATTTCCCTATTGTTTTCAATGACTTCTTCGGTCCCCCCAAACTATTCCTTCAATGCATCCCATAGCTCTTTGGCACTGTTACAATGTAACAGTCCAGCATAGATCTCATTTGGTAATGCATATGCTATGATGCTAAATGCCTTGGCATCGAGTTCGAATTTTTGAAAATCAACTTCAGTATAGTTCTCAGTTGGTTTAGGAACGAACTTATTTGGATCCTCAGCACTTGGCACCATAGGAACATGGGGACCAAAAACAACAGACCTCCAACATCCAGTGTTCTGTTGAGCAAGGATATGACCCATCCTTCTCTCCCAGATGTTGTATTCATTACGTTTAAGCATAGGTGGTTTAAAAAGAGAGCCAATGTTATTCTTATCATCTTGTGATTGTGACGTCATCCTGGTTGTTTTACAGGCACTGATTAATCAACTTTAATGGTGATTAAACCTTACTCTGTTTTTCAACAAACCGAACAAACTATCGATATCAACGATTTTGAGAAGAACTATTTATGTCAAAATGATTGTTAAATCAAATTTGACTGTCCAAGCTCTGATACCAATTGTTGGATCTAAGTTTGGTTTTGATTGTATTTTACGTTTGAAATTAAGATGGAAATGAATGAGTTGTGCAGCGGAATTAAGATGGAAGCAAACTTTGCATACAATCAAACGAGAGTATTGCTTTGATCAAACATTTTTCACAATGAACCGAAAGATTGAATTTATTTCAATTACGATTACAATTGCAATGATTGAATACAAACTCCCCCTCAGCCAGAGCTCAGTGTTTGTTCGTGCAGAGAAGACGATGTTATAAAGAGCTAATAGAACAGAACAGAGCACTGTTCTATTTATAGGCACTAGCAAACCACTGAGCATCTTAGCTGACGTCACCATGAAAGTGACATCTAACCTCCTAACAAACTCTAACCTCTGATCAATACAAACACTGCTATGCTAAACCACTGCTATTACATTTCATTACATAAAGACATAATAAACTACTGTTGCATCCTTCCACTGATATGAATCCAGCAGCACTTATCCGGATCAGCAGTACTTGACTCAAGGTAGTAGATTGAACAGCAGGGCTTTAGTCTTTCATCAGGCCTTTACTAGATCAGCAGTTGTAGGTCAGCAGTTTGCACGATCAGTAGATAGGAGGTCAGTAGATGTTGAAATCACTATCAAGGGGAGAGACTTGTATATAACATCTGCTTATTCTGGATCCACTGCTCTGATCCAGTTTTGGCTTTAATTATCTGTTCCTCTGGTAGGGTTCAATCCCAACATATATTTATACAAATACATATAAATAACCCCCCATCTTTAGTATCTGAAAACCCCATCTCTCTTTCTTCCTTGTTCTCCACCTGCCACACACCACCCCACCCCACCCCACCCCACACACATTACCATCGCCGCCACTATACACCACCACCACCATTACCAGCACCCCTATCAAGTTTGCAATATGACCCAATTACCCCCTCTCTCTCATCAATAATGTCCGGATCGGTGAACGAACCCACCAATTCATCTTCTAGTCAAAAACGAAAAACCCATATCTAAAAACCTTAATTCCCCCTTGCAGATGCGAATAATGGTGGTGAAAAGAAGCAGGTTTTTTCATAGGTTGTGGAGTTAGGATAATGAAATTGACTTGATTCAAGGTATGATTAGTTATGTAGATGAAAAGGGTAAAGACCCTGTTGCAGATGTTAAGGGGTATGTGATGACGAAAACAAACACGAGCTGTAAACCAGTGGGGTGGGTAATGGGGATGTGGGAATTGAGGCGATCCCAGATGAGGTTGAAGTGAAAATGGTGCAGCAATGCGGTCTATCGGTGTGTTTGACGATATACTGATTTCAGATGAAGCGCTAATGAATAAATGGTTTGAGTTGGTGGTGGGTGGGTCTAACGAAGGTTGAATTGGAGGATAAGTGGAAGAGTCTTGTGGTGGTAGAGGTTGGTTGGAGAGAGATGAAGAGGAAAGATTCTAGGGTTAGAGTTTGGGAATTGGGGAAGATGGTGTTTATTTATTAGTGAACATTTTAAATAAAAACATGAAATGACCAGAATACCCTTAAGTGGATAGACATAAATAAAAATTTTAACTTGGTTAGTGCTAAAGGACGAAAGGTGTAATGTGTTTTCCAAATAAAGGATTGTGACTGTAATTATTGAAGTTAAAGGTTATCCATTGCAACCCGATACAAACATAAGGGACATTGTGACTGTAATTATTGAAGTTAAATGCTATCCATTGTAAGCCGCTAGAAACATAAAGGATGAAAAGTGTAATTTACCCTAATTTTTTTTATTTTCATTTTCTGAGTCAACTCAAAATTACAATTTTTATTGGGTTTAACTTCACTGGTTTTAAGTTTCTTTAACTGAACCCGACCTGGTTTTAACCTGAAGCAGTTTGGGCCCAGAACCCGATTTGTGCACCTCTGCCTACAAGTAAGGGACCACAAATTTAGGTTCAATTTGGTCACAAAAAAATCAAAATCCAGCGGAACATTTAATTTTGTGGGTTTAAATTATGTTTAATATCGGTTTATTTGGTTTTGGATAAGGTTCGGTTTGGTTTGGATTAGCATCAGTGTATTTAACAATCGTTAAACCTAATGGTGGAGTTTCGTTATTGTTAGTCCTAAAGATAAACGTTTGTCACTACACTAGCTAGTGTTTGTTATTTAATGTTGAGTGTGTATAAAACCATGTCACTTAAAGAAGGTGATCCATAATGTACCTTGTAAACATGTTGCACCTCACTATTTCCATGGGTAAATTGAGTGTTCTTCTCTAAGACCATCATGCAAGCCATTGACTATCATTGCATGCCGCCATCAGCTACCATGAACAATCAATCGAAGGAACCCTAACCCGAATAATCAATATAAATCATTGTACATGCATACATCTACCCGAAACACCAACCCTTTCTGAAAGCATTACCATTAAACTTGAACCCCTAAACCCACCTGAAAATCTTCAACAGTTTGCCCTTCCATGTGGTCCATCACCACAAACCGCATGGTCTCCCTTTCTTTTCCATGTATGTGTTGTCCATCTCTCTTCCACGTATGCGGTGTATGTCTCTCTTTACTTCCTCTTACTCTTTTCCAAATATGACTTCGTTGAGGTCGACTGCCCAATGCTAATGCTCTAAGGAGTCAAAACCCAAAAGTTTGTTTTTCCTTAGGATAACATTAATCTCGATACCAATCACCAATCCACTAAGTTATTAGTCTTTCATTATTGGTTTTTCAAAGAAGATAAAAGCTTAATTATAAGAATTTTCACTCATCAGCCACATGTTAAAAGCTTAAATAAGAGATCTATAGGTCGTATATGGATAGATCCATGGATAAATCCAACGATTGTCATAATTTTGAGTGGTGGATTTATTGTGTATAACTTACTTGTATAACATGTGTGATGACTAATCATTCCGCCTCATTTATAGTCATTATCCAGAGCTAACCTCAATTCTCAACAAGTGGGTGAAAAGTGCAAGCACTTCTCACGCCCATCTTTTTTTAATAAGTGAGATACACCCAAAATTTAAACATGACTCGAAGTAAACTTCATACTCTTAATATTTAGCTTTCTATAAACATAATAGCTTTTTAAAAAGTGGTTGATAAGTACTCCTCAAAGAGAGGGAATGTCATACCACATCCACCATTAATACTGCTGTCACACCCCAACCGATGGCGGAAACATCGGAGTGAGACGAATGAGATTGCTCGAGACTTCATAACACTATTGTGACAATATTTAATTCAAAATCGATTTCATTCAAGATAATAACTGTCAAGTACATCAATCAAAGTACAACATTGAAAATTCAAAGTACAACAATAATATGATAACAAAATCTAGTATTTCGATATGTGTTTCTAAAGTCGTCCTACTAGATTTCATCAAGATCAACATCATCAACCTGCAAATATGTTTAAAAATACATGGTTCAATACAAAAGTATTGGCGAGTATACAAGTTTGATACATAGCATAAGTAATAAAAGGTTAAACGAATCTGCATGGCAAACTTAGTTATCAAGAATAACGTATAATTGGCGAACGGGTCATTAGTTAAATAGCGCTATTAGGTCTGACAAGCCTCACACCGTGCCGCAGAGGACGGGAGTGGACTAATGTACTTGGGCACTTAGTCAATGATGATAGACATTGACGCAGGGCACTTAAACATGACTTAAATCAGTAGTCGATATGGTAACGGGTCTAGTGGTTTACAACATGGGGTAGCCCCCATGGTATTTGGTTATGGGAACATGGAACTGGATAACTTTTGGTTTTCAAAACAGCTTAACAACTTATGGTTTTTGGAACAACATAAAAACAGACAACCAACTGTGAACTCGCCAACCTTTTGTTGACACGTTACCACATGCTTTGCAGGTCGTTAGGTTATTTGCTGGAGCTTGCATGGGGAAGGAGTCGTTGTGGGACATGAACCACTGTGTGTTCATGATAAATTTATGAAACATTAAACATATACTTTGGTTTTTTATCTTATGCTTCCGCTGACTTTAAAATTAGGTTTTGGACTTTGGTTTGGTGAACTTTAAAGGTTTAGTTTGCAATGGTTTTACTTTACTTTACTTAATGTTTATTATGATTGGTGGTATGATCCTGGTCAGTCACACGTGTAACATCTGTGCCTCCACGGCCATCAAACAAATACCGAACCAATGAAATATTATATTTCATACTTGGGATTTGTAAAAATATGTGTATCATTTGCACATATCAATTTTTGTTCAATTCCAAACTCTAAATCGCTTTCTGGAAGGTTATACGCGCACCGATGCGTAAATATAACCAGTTTAATGCAACAAACACTCCGGAATAGTGACATAGGCTTAACATACCTTAAATAACCTTTACATAACTTAGAAATAAGTTTTGAAGGCTTTGGTATGGCAAAAACAAGTTAATTCGCTTACAGGGACTAAACTTGACAAACTCCGAAAGTATGCCAATTTGAACTGTAACAGACATTCCGGAACATGACCATAAGTTAAACACACCTTAAATATCCTTTATATAGCTTAGAAATAGGCTTTGAGGGGTTCGATGTGCTAAAATAAACTTTTGGCTCATTCAGGTACTAAAAGCGTCAAAAAGTGCACAAGTTTGCATTTTCGTGCATAACTTACGTTCTGAATACATCCGGACATCCAAAAATTTATGTAAGCACTAAAAAATTTTATTTTAGTGTTTGGCATAAGAAAAATCCATTCGTCACGCCATTTGGATCATTTTTCGCGCTTATGCGCATTCCGTCGTAATTAACCGAACAACGTAACCGTACGGCTAAACGAACCGACACCCGAGATATTTTTGAACACATTTTAAGTTCCCTATACTTTAACTTCATTTTAGAGCTTTGAAATGGGGTTAACAGGGCTTAAACGTGTCAAAAAAAACGCATCGAAAACCAAGTTTTGAGGTTGCAGGGACTGAAACTGTAAATCTGCCAAACTAGGTCCGTAAACAGGGGCCAGATGCAGCAAAACGTTTTTTTTTATCTTTTAACAGCCCTTAACACTCTCCAAAGGTCAAGTGCCAATTGTCAAACTCTTATGGTGAGTGGCCTTTTTGGGTACCATAAGGTTCCGACACAT
Organism: Helianthus tuberosus; assembly: GCA_030545235.1. Taxonomy (NCBI): domain Eukaryota; kingdom Viridiplantae; phylum Streptophyta; class Magnoliopsida; order Asterales; family Asteraceae; genus Helianthus; species Helianthus tuberosus. Next base: position 58,079,111 of record CM060444.1, on the reverse strand, counting down.
GTACGGATGAGATTAAGGCACGTATTTCGACAAACGATCCTAATGGTGGACCATTCACTATAAATACCCCTTGCCATCCAACCTCTAAACTCACTAGAATCTGATCTCAAATGCTCTAAGTTGAAACCTTTGTTTCATACCTGAGCTATTTTGATCTAGATTAGCATTCGGGGACCCTACGTGAGTATTCTTTCGTTCTTTTATTGCTTTTCGAGTCTGAAAGTCAAACTTTGTTTGACTTTCTGCATTGACCAGCTTATGGTCAATGCGAAGTTCGTTTGAACTTCGCAACGTGATTGTAATCACGATGGTTATAGTCCTTTGTGACTATACCTACTGATTACCACGTTATCTAGGCTCAGTGACGAGCCGTAGTTTCGGTCAGAATACGTATTCTTGCGTATTTTGTAACCAAACTACTTATGGGTATCAAAACCGTTTGTTTTGATACCAAACCTGTTTTCTAAACTTAGTTAATCATGTTTTAACATGCTTAGCTCGTCACTTTTAGTTTAGTGCTTATATAGGGTCGTAAGGTAAGCGATTTAAACAATCGCTTATACTTTCGAACCCGACCCGTTTGGTCGATCATTAGGATCCGACCAAGCACATTAGGTGACCATAGTATATAGGGAATAACCTTCCGAGGTTATACCTTATGGTCGCTTCGTTTAAGTAGTTGTATGATAGGTAGCTTATATGCCTTAGGTAAATTACCAAAATGCCCTTTTGACGCCAAAATTCATTTTAAGCATATGTAACATAACTTTTGACATCTAAACTGATTTGACAACAATATTAGACATGTTAAGGCATATGTTACTTGTCATAGGACTAGTTAGGCGGTCCGAACGCGTTTTACGCGAACGACGCGTTAAAGTAGCATAAGCTACCTAAACGGGTCGTAATGGGTCGTAAGCACTTAGGTTAGGTTTCATTTAGTATGTAGGCTTTGTTAAACCATACTACATGAGTTCCCATACTCATTTGGTTTACGAGCCCTCATTCTATCCGATCTTCCAATTTAGGTCCGGTTTATTAATGTAGTTACCTATATTAGGTGCCGTTTGATATTCCGAGATCTCTAGCATTGCTTGGTGGTTATCTTAGGACTTCTGAGCAATCTCAAGTGAGTACATAGACCCCTCCTTTACTGTTTTCCAAACGTTTTGGGGTGGAACACATGTGCCTACTTGTTACTTTCATGCTTTCCATGTTTTCACATTATATACATGCTATGTTCATTAGTACACTATTAGTACATGATTTCATTACATTTTATGCTATGTATGTCCATTGTGTGCATACTTAGTACATTGTTTTACATCACATCACATCACATGCTATGTATGTCCATTTAGTACATGCTTAGTACATTATTTTACATTGCATCTCTGTTGCATATGTTCCAGTAACATATGGACACATTGTTTTACAGCTCTACCTTGTATGTTTACTCTAGCATACTAGGTACATTATCTTCATAAAACATGCTTACATTTTGGTATGACATTTGGTTTGTTTAAACTATACTATACATTCATTAACACCGATCACGCCGCTCGGTAGTAGGTAGTGGTACCATAGGACTTGACAAATCCCATTCCTGAAATCTCGGGTTTGTTTGGACGTAAGGATTGACCGAATCTGAATACATATTCTTTTGATAACTCATTTTTACATAGTTATCCGACTGTCGCAAGGCTTGGATGTATGAATTTTTACAATACCGCATAAATGTTCATATTCAGTATAGCATGCATATATTTTACAAAACATAACTTTGATTTAAACCAAGTTTTACTTCAATACTTTGTTTTGTGCATTTCATCTATGGTTTAGTTGATGCATTTCACTAGCCATACATAAACATTTGTTACACATTACTTGACTACTTTTGGACTATCAACATTTGACATGGTTTATACAAGGACTTTTGACAATTGGTTTAAACATAGACATCTTATATTGGTGGTTTGGTTTGAGTAAGTGATTTAAGTAACGAGGCGTGTGTAATATGATACAAGCATGGTGGATACGCCGCTGGTACTTCCTATATATAAGTGATTGTATGGTATTACATATCGTTGCGTTATTTGAAATCATTTCAATTTAGACATATAACATTTTATACAAATAACATACTTTTCACAATACATTGTTTTACAAACAACTTAACTTATACAAACTCATTTTTACATGGTTATTCATTTAACCATGCATTATTCTCTTATTTATACGTATCATCTGAACTTATTGTTTTTCAAATGATTTACAAAGACAAAGCAAATTACAAGGTTCATGACTAAACATTTTCTTAAACAGATGTCATGAATCTTATTTTCACAAAACCTATGTACTCGCCGGCATTTTTATGCTGACGTACCTATTTTCACATGTGTTTCAGGAAATGAAGCATAGGATTGATCAAGATACACTTAGGCGGACATGGGCCTTAGTGACAATAAAAGATGCAAGACTAGTTATTTTGTTATGTTTCTTTGATTGCCAAGACATTGTAACTCTTTTAATCAATAAAACAATATTTCAAGTTCCATGTGTTATGAAACAATGATTCTGTTACAACACTCCCCGATGTTTCCGCCACGTTTTGTAGGTTCTACGTGGTCGGGGTGTGACAACACGCCTCGCGGTAATATTCCGCTTGTGGATTTTGAGGGTGTGACACGCAAACCCCTAAAGTTCCAGGTAGAGGACAAAGTCTTGCTAAAAGTATCACCCTGGAAAGGCGTGATGCGTTTTGGTAAGAAGGGCAAGCTGAGCCCCAGATATATTGGACCATTCGAGATTATTGAATGTGTTGGGTCTGTGGCATATAAATTGAATTTGCCTGAGGATCTAGTGAAATTCACAATGTGTTCCACATCTGCAATTTAAGAAATGTCTAGCCAATGAGACGCTAGAAATGTTGCATAAAGACGTGCAGATAGATGAAAACATGAGGTTTATTGAGAAACCAATATCGATCAAGGATCGACAGGTTAAGAAGCTCCGAAGGAAACATGTGCCGATTGTAAAGGTTAAATGGATGCTCGTAGAGGTCCCGGGTATACGTGGGAGGTTGAGTCCACTATGCGACAAAAGTATCCCCACTTGTTTCAGTAAATCTCGAGGTCGAGATTTATTTTAAGGGGGTGAGGATGTAACACCTCATAAAATCATGTCCATTGATGTGAAGACATGTGTCCTAAACCCTAATTAAGTCAAAAGTTAACTACGAAGGACTAAAGTTGACAAACATTGGAAAGATGTATGTGGAGGGGCTAAAAGCGTCAATATGCAAAACCTGTGCCTCTGAGTGACCTTTTATGGTATTCGTATTCATTAGTACGCCACACGTTGGATTTACAAAACCATTTGAGAACTAAATCAAAGTTATAAGTTAAAGGGGTTAAAAGAGTCAACATGTTTAATTTATACTTCTAAGTGACATTTTAACGAACCCGAAGCCTAACGATATTCAATTACACTCTCTATAATATTTATAACCTATCTTGAAGATCAAAATGCCAAATATAAAACTAAAAAAAGGGTTAGAGGGACTTGTTGTGACAAAAATGAAACATATTATTAGTTATAAGGACCAGGGACTGAATCTGCTAAGTTTAAAACTTGGCTTACCTAATTTGAAGCGGCTCGCAGGCCGCGACCATCTCTCTTTTCTCTCTCTCTCTCTCTCTCTCCCGCGGGGCGCGAGAGAGTGCCCAGCTCAGATTCTCTTGGCAGGTGTCCTAATTCAGCCTTGTTCTCCAATCAAACCACCATGCAACCTGAATTTCGAAACAAGGAGCTCATAAATGGTTTTAGCAATCAGCTAGGACACTTGTGAAGATCTTGGCACCTCCCTAACACCTGGCTTCATCTTGGAATGCCAAGAACAACTATAAATAGAGGCCTTGGTTGCCATTTCTCATTGCTCATTTCAAAATCCTTCTTATCTCACTTTCTTGGAGCTTCCTGGCCATAAGGAGACTCCCCTAAGTTCAAGTTTTCGAGCTAGGACCTGTTGTAAGTGTCCCTAGCCTCTACTTTTCGGTTTTTAAGCTTTTAAAAGTCGAAAGTCAAAGTTTTCGATAAAAGGCTTTGACTTTCGGTTTAGACCTTAATGGTCCAGCCATTGTTCGAGGCGAATATGGCTACGTGATTGTAATTAGGTAGGTGTTAATCCCTCAAAAGGGCACCTCCTAATTACCACGTTTACTTGGTCAATTGTCGGGTCAAAGTTATTAACATAAAAAGTCAAACGGGTCAGATTTCATAAAAAAATCATAACTGATAATATAGGTGTTATAAAATGAGTTTTATCACTTTACTAACTTGGTAAATATTATTAGAACATGTATAAACATGTTCAACCTGACAATTCCAGGTTTAAGGTCGGTTCGCAACCGAAAGTCGCAAAAGCTTGACTTTTGCTTTGACTTTCAGTTCTGACCCGATTTAACATAGTTTCCTTATGTTTTAAGGTTCCTTTGTGACCATATTATGTTGTAGTATAACCCTCTGAGGTTATAGTACATTGTCATATAGTAACTTGAGTTATTTTACAATATTCCATTATTATGCTTAAATGTTGACTAATATGCTCTTTTGTTTAAAAATGAAGTTTTTAACATAATCAAGCATACAAATGAATTACATTCTGATATGTTAACATGTTTAGCATATTTTGATGTTTATAAATTGGTCATAAACTGAGTTTGCATAACTAATCATAAATTAAGCTTTTAAAAGGACTAAAATGCCCTTTTACATGCAAATTGAGTTTTGAACATAATTTATTGACAAAACTCAATACCTACTGATATAATATCATACTTAAGATTATTTGGGATGTCAAGTCAGACTACTTACTGAGTTTATGCACATGTTCTTGTATAATGTTATTAAATGACGATTATGCCCTTTTAACACATAAATTGGGTTTTAAATGTAATAGGCATGCAAAACCTTTTTGCTACTGATATGTTATGACAAATAAAATATTTTGACTATTCAAAGCTGGTCATAACCTCAGAATTTCTTAAACATCGAAATTATCGCCATTTATCGACTTTTACGCTATTTAGGTGCATAGTATGGTTTTAAACCATACCTAGCACCCAAAACTTGTTACCTATTGATTTTATAAACCATTTCAAATATTTTTATAGTAGGTATAAGTCATGAACTCAGAATCCCAAATAAGTCCTTAAAACTATGTGTGAAATGACCAAAATGCCCCTAAGGTGCATAGTTTGGCCATAAAGCATAAACCACATATATCATTGATATCCTACTGATATTATATCATAAATTAAATATTTTTACAAAATGTTTATGACCAAAACTTCAGTTTACATGCAAGCTTCTTTTATAAGTCATAAAATGACCAAAATGCCCTTATGGGGCTTAATCCGATTTTAAAACCTTTATGGGCATACATGTTGATATCCTATTGTTATCATAACATATTTTTAGCATAATAACATATGGAACTTGCATATGACTCATCCGGTTACCCGTTAATGCTTATACGCGTTCGGTTCGACTTATGTGATTAGTTTGCATAAATTAACCGAAATAAGTTTAACCTTATCATTTAAACTTCAAACTCTAGAATGTATTTTGTTTACCCACATTATACAAGTCTTCGTACTTGTTGGGTCAAAATTACATACCATTCCGGTCATCGCTTAATCTAGCATATTGTATCGTAAATCGTTCTTTAAGCTAGCCGGTCTAAGTCTACGACTTAAATAGGACCCATTAGCATTCTAATAGGTTAATATTACCATCATTCCAGACTAGGAGCCCTGGTAAAAGTTTTCTTCACAAGACTAGGTGTTAGGAAACTTTATTTGTAAGTATTGAAGAAAATCAAATTCAGCTTGATCTATGAAGAAGATAAAAGTCCTGAAGATCAAAACAACAAGAAGAAGACTTGATAGGACAACTGAAAAAGAACAACATCTACTTCAAAGAATCATAAGTTGATCAAAGACTGAAGAAGATTATCAGAAAAGGCTTTTCTGATGGATCTGATGATATTTCTGATGAAATATCATCAGTTTCTGGCAATTCTGATCATCAGATTTTCTGATGATTTGTTCACCAGAATTTCTGATGAAGTGGGTTATCAGAAATTCTGATAAACCCCACTTGTCTAAAAATCAGTTCTACCCTGCCACAATAATCGAAGCAACTTGACATTATTGGATATCATGATGACAAATGCAACTTGATTGTTGGATTCAATGAATATGTTAAGAAACTACTTTTTGCAGGACATAAACATGAATAAACAAATGTTTATTCATGTATTCAAGTCGTCTATAAATAGAAGGCTCATCAAGCAAAGAACAAATGAGTTAAGCTTAGCATTTAACACATACTACAAACTCCATTGTCCTTTCACCTCAGAATTCACAAGTATTAATTTGTAATAGATAATAATCTTACAATCACCTTGTAAACCATTTTGTTTCATAGTGATATAAACTTGAAAATTCTGTAGGTCTTGTTTCTTGAAAGTCTGATTTCTATTTCCGCACACTATTTTCACATTTGTTGAAATCACTTGCCATATTACGTGAAAAAGAAGTCTTTTAAGTCCAAGTATGGGACCAACAATTGGTACCAGAGCAGATTGAATAAATCATTTTCAAACGATCAATCGCTCATCTTCTTTTCTCTAAACATGGCAAACTTTCAAACATGGAATAATGCTTTCAACAATGGTTCAATGTCTAAACCCCCGACCTTGGTCAGAGAGGAATACCCACAATGGAAAATCAGGATGGTCAATTTCCTTAATGGACATGGCCGAGCTTTATTTCAATCCATTGAAAGGGGTCCACATGTACCAATGACTGAAATACCAGCTATTCCAGCAACTGATCAATCACCAGGAATCCCTGCCTCCCGGGCTCCCAAAAGTGAAGCACTTTGGAGCCTAGAAGACAAGGATCTGGTGGCTGCAGATGACAGGGCCAAATCACTTTTAATTATGGCTCTCCCTAATGACATATTCTCTCAGGTTGAAGCATGTGCATCTGCCAAAGAGATATGGGATTAGTTGGAAAATCTTTGTGAACGAGGGGAAAGGATGAAAAGAAACAAAAGAACTAATTATGTCTCCTCATATGAGAGATTCAAAAGTTTACCAAATGAAAAAATATATGAAACATATCACAGATTTGCAAAACTTTTGAATGAGCTAAAGAAATTTGGTATTACAAAATCAAATGATGAAAGGAATATATATTTCTGGATGCTTTACCTAGAGAATGGAAAAGTCTAACCATGACTTTGTCCTCTACCTTATTGCCTTTGCAATATGAGTCTTCATGACTTATTTAGCATTCTGGTCCCCAGAGAAGAAGAAATATTTGAAGAATCAGTTCAGAGAGGGGATCTTTAGCTTTAATCTCAAACTCACAAAGAACACCTCCCAATGATCCACAACCTTCAAACAGTCAAAATATTGAAAATTCTGATACATCATCAGACTTTTCAGCTTTTGTTGAAGCAATTGCACTACTCACCAAAACTTTTGAGCAGAGGTTGAGGGGAGGAGGCCAAAGATACCAGAAAAGTGATAGAGGGATGATGGAAGGAAGATCTAGGGAAGAAGTTAGATCAAAGGATAAGGGAAAGGCTGAAGTTGTGTGTTACAAATGTAAACAAAAGGGTCACTATACATCAGAATGCAAAACCAAGAAACTGAAAGATGTTGCATACTATGAGAAAAAGCTGGAAGAAGCAAAGAAGCAACAACAAGTCAGTCTGATTGCAGGGACATATACATGGCTGTCTGATGAATCTTCTGATGAAGAAGAAGAAGAAGAAGAAAAAGAGATGGCTAATTTCTGCCTCATGGCACTTTCTGATGACCTACCTGAAACTTCAGAACATAAGGTAAATTTAGAAAATCTTGATCTTGAACACAAATTGAATAAACTCATGTCAGAGTTTCTAAATCTGCAAGATAAACATAAATCAGATAGTAAAAAATCTGATGAGTTGCAAAGAACTATGAATAAAGTTATACTTGAAAACCAATTACTAATAGAAAAAAGCTTAGATCATAGAGCTAAAATTGAAGTTTATGAAAAAGAAAGAAAAAATCTTTACAAGAAAGTTCATGATAAGGAAATAAATGTAAAAGGTTTTCAACAAGCTAAGGAATTCATTAACTTTATTGAATCCACCCCAAAGAACAAAGGTGAGGGTTTAGGGTATGTAAAATCAAGTGAAATTAAACCCACCATCTTTGTGAAAGCAACACATCAGATTTCTGATAAATTTTCATCATAATCTGATTCAGAATCATGCAGATCAACAAGTTCTGAGAACTCTTTTGAAATCTCAAAACTCAACTTAAAAGAAATAATGAGTGAATACAAACAGAAATCTTTAAATACTCCAGAAGCAGTTCACTCAAAGTTTCAAAATTATCCAATCATTCCATCACAAGAAAAGAAATCAGAAATTTCTGATAAAGAATATTGTATGCGTGTTGACATACTGAAGCTGGTTCAACACCATCTCCAAACAAAAATTAAAACATCTGTTCATGGCTCAGCATGTAACAGATATTCTGATGAAAAATCATCAAAAGAAAACAATCTGATTAAAATCTCATCAGAAAAAGTACCCAAGCAAGTCTGGGTTCCAAAAACCCTCTAATTTTTCCATTTCAGGACCATCATGTGCAACAGATCTGGTACTGCGATTCTGGAAGCTCCAAGCACATGACTGGGGATAGGAGCTTTCTCAGTAACTTTGTTTCAAAACTGGGTAAAATGGTTAATTTTGGGAATGGAGTAAAAGGGAGGATTTTGGGGTATGGATGCATAAAGTATGGATATTTGACCATAGAAAAAGTAGCCTATGTAGAAGGCTTAAAGTACAATCTGCTAAGTTGTGGTCAATTTTGTGATAAAGGTTTTCAGGTAACATTTTTACCAGAAAAATGCTTGTTAATTGGCATGGATGATAATAAGATTTATTTAAGTGGGAAAAGAATAAGACAATCAATCTACTATTCTGATTTCAAAGAGGAAAATGAATATCCAAAATTGTGTTTATTTTCAAAAATTAACAAAGGTAGTAGTTGGTTGTGGCATAAAAGGCTAGCCCACTTAAACTTTAAAAATTTAAGCAAATTGGCAAGCAAAGGACTGGTAAAAGGATTACCTCTCATATCCTCAAAGAAGGATAAAATTTGTGAAGCTTGTGAAATGGGAAAATCTAAAAGAAGCTCACACAAAACAATTTCTGAATCTTCAATAACACAAAATTTAGAACTTTTGCATATGGATCTTTGTGGACCCATAAGCACTGAAAGCTTTTCTGGGAAGAAGTATATACTTGTAATTGTAGATGATTTTTCCAGATACACATGGGTAGAGTTTTTAAGAAAGAAAAATGAAACTCCTGATCTGATCATAAATTTTGACAGAAAAATTGAAAATCTGTTAAAACTGACAGTCAGAAGGATCAAAACAGACAATGGAACAGAGTTTATAAATTCAAAAGTTGATAGCTTCCTTGTAAGCAAAGGAATCTCTTGTGATTTTTCTGCTCCAAGATCACCCCAACAAAATGGAGTGGTAGAAAGGAGAAACAGAACCTTAGTGGAATCAGCCAGAACAATGCTTGCTTATGCAAAGTTGCCCACTCATTTTTGGGCAGAAGCAATAGCAAATGCTTGTTTTACCCGAAACAGGTCCATAATCAACAAAAGACACAATAAAACACCCTACAACATTATCAATGGGAGAATTCCAAGTGTAAAATTTTTGCGCACATTTGGTTGTAGATGTTTTGTTTTTAATGATTTTTAAAGCCTTGAAAAATTTGTCAGAAAAGCAGAAAAAGGGTATTTTCTTGGTTATTGAATGTCCTGAAAAGCATATAGAATTTTTATACTTAACACAAGGACAATCAGAGAAAGTCTATATGTATCTTTTGATGATTCATCAGAGACAGAAGTTTCTGATGAATATATGAAGGAGATAAACTTTTCGGACAAACAAGAAAAAATATGAACATCTCTTTGAAATGATAACAGAAGATTTCCTAGAACATGATCAATCTTTTACAACTAAATCAACAGATAATTCATGTGCTAACCCTGTAGAACAAATGGAAAATGTATCAGAAATCTTGAATCAGAACAATGAAAATACAACTGAAAATCAAAATTCTGATACATTCCATACAAATGAGGCACCTATATATAACAACCCTCCAAAATATTTCCGACACCCTGATAATATCTAAATTGTTCCTATATGTCCTAAATTATACCCCGTATACGAAAACCAAGCCCAAAATACAATATATATTTAAAAATAAAATCAAATCAAATTTTATGTGTCGCTCGCGGCCGCGTAGACCATTAGGGTTTCCTACGCGGGGCGCGACAGCTCGGAGTCAGGGCCGCACCCGGTGCCGCCACTTGTCATCATCGTGTCGAAGCTAAACTCGACGAATCAGCAACCCTAGCCCTATTACCCTACTATGCGGGCCGCGTATCCCTTGGCTACGTCTTACGCGGGCCGCGAGGGAAGGCGAAAGGTCACCTATATAAGAAGGCCTTCAGCCTTCAGTTTCCGATCGCTAACACACTTTCTTTCTCTCGAATTTTCTTATAGTATAAGCTATTCTCGGGCATAATACCCCCCTAATTAACAAAGTTCTGCCCCGTTCTAAGTATTATAACCCCGGTTACATATTAGATACGCTGCCCGGTTGATCCAGGGTTCCGTAACAGCTGTCGTGGTTCTGCCCGACGTAGTCGTTGGAATACCGTCTCGGGGAGGGTATTGCTAATGTAAATATTGGGTTATTATACTAACACGTGTGCATCTGTGTCAATTATAGATAATCACCAGGAAACCCTTAGAAGAAATCTAAGACATCAATGTGAGTAATCTCCTTTTTGTAAACTGTTTTACAAAACCTTTTATATTTTACAATGTGATTAACAGTGATTGAGTCTTTGTAATTCTACAATTACTGCCAGTATGTTGGGGTTTTGTATACAAAATGTGGAACACGTTACCATTGGACAAAGAGTTAGCCAATGGGTAATATGACCCACCAGTCAGGATTGACAGTACTGAATGAGTAATTGTGTAGATATAAACATTGTAATCGCTCTCAATACTGTGAAAATTGATAAAACTCTTATTGATTAAACCGGGATTCACTCACTAGTATTTTCCACTGACAAAATGTTTTTAAACGCGTTTCAGGTAACAAAATGTGAAAGCCAACTAGAAGCCAGCTGGACAGCACTGAAGCCTTGGAAAAGTGGCTATAAAAGTTACCTAAATAAAAGAAGATGTTTTATTCCATAAAATAGGGATTCTCCCTATGAAAATGTTTGTAATGAAAACTTGGGTTTTATCCCAATATGTTTAATATTATAAAAGCGTGGTATTTACTCTGATAAAACATTTCCTAACTACGGTCCTGATGTAATTTCCGCTACCAAAATGATAAACACCGATACCACCAAAACTGGTCTCGCTGCCACCCGTTCCCGGGACAGATAGGGGACGGGGGCTGCGACATGAGGTGGTATCATAGCTAAGTCACTGATTCAGCCACAGAAGTGTTCTGCTGACACCAAGATATTATTCAAATTGTTAGGAAATTAATTACGGAAATACGTGCATATCTGTATTTTATTGTTGTATGTTATTTGACTATTTGTTAGTTTACAGTATGAGTGATCAAGGACCCTCCGACGTTTATCGTCAATTGTCCGGCTCACCTAGAAGCGAAGGCACCTCTTCACAGCCTGCCCTCTCAGGGTATTCAGCTGACAATGAAGATGGGATATTCGTACTTAAGGCTTAGTCTGAAGAGCCATTCCCTCAGAAAAAAGAGAGGATGGTTCAGTAGGGGAGCACACGAGCGTAGGAAGATAATGAAAAAGTTGCAATAGCAGCGAGTGCTAGCAGCCGCTAAAAGAGAAACCGATGCCCATACCCAAGACATGCTTAATAGGAGTTTAGCAAACTTCCATATTTTAGCATCCACAGCTGCCGACCCAAACCTGGAACAACTAGTAGCCCCTCAACCATTACCCTTGTTTCCCACTCAGCCAATGGAGATTGAAAACAACCCATAAAACCAAGTTCAAATGCATGATTTCAACCTAGAGGAGATACCTAGGGTACCAGCACCCAATCCCTTAGACCCATACTACGACCCGTGGTTTGATGATCACAGGGATTATGTGCAACGCTACCACCTAACATATGAACCCATGCCGAACCTAGCGGCTTACCCAGGCCTAGACCCTCTAGATCCCTACTACGATAATGATGAATACATTAGGGAGATCTTAGAAAATCCGTACCCTTAGGAAGAACCCATGCCACAATACCCAAATCCAGTACCAGCACCTGCACCCCCAATGAGTGCAGAAAATGTGCAAGAGCTCCGAACTTTCGGAGAGGAAATTTTAGAAAATAGCGAGAGGATGAGGCAGGTAGGAGAACGACTCGTCTGCAAGTATGACGAGCGTAATATGGATTTCTGGATGAATTCATATCAGTGAAGGTGATGGTAAAGATCGTAATAATAATATAATAATAATATATATATATGAAAAAAAAAACATTTACAATAAATCTATCGTAGTATAGACCACTTTGTGGTTAGTGATGCATAGTAGTATTGTAATTTTGAATTTCATTATCGGTTTGTATTAGATGCATACTATATAAGAAAGAGTAAGTCGCAATGCTCGACACTTTTGACCAATATGTGTGTTGTATGATTGTTTGCCTTAAATATTATTTTGTGATATTAATAAGTGGCAAATGTTTAAAATTCAGATGGACAACGAAGTGAACCAGGAAAACCAGAATAACGATAACCAGAGTAACAATAACCCGGATAACGAAAACCCAAACAACAATAATGGAAACCAAGTGGATAACAGTGTCATGCAACACATAGTGGCACAAGGAATAATAGATGCGATGCCATATATTATCAAAACGGTTAAGGAAGCAGAAAATAAAAGTAAACGTGATAGTAAACGACCCACTGAACCTGAACACAGCGTAAACAATGGACCCATACTTCAAGTGCCCATTCCCAAAAGAAGAAGAACCATGTCCTGTGGTTATTCTTATAAAGAATTCTGGTCTTGTAAACCAATGGAATTCTCGGGCAATGAAGGGGCCATTGCATCTCTACGCTGGATAGAAAAGACTGAGGCAGTCTTAAGAATAAGCAAATGCGTGGAAGAGGGTAAGATAATGTTTGCTTCCAACCTGTTTAAGAATTCAACACTAGAATGGTGGAACACTATCCTTTAGTCTAGGGGAAGTGATAGGGTTTACATATGGAATGGGATGAATTTAAAAGCATGGTAGAAAGAAATTTCTGCCCTCCCAATGAAAAGGAACAGATAGCAAATAAATTCCTTAATCTTAGAATAACTGGGGCAGATAGTAAGGGTTATACTACATTATTCTTTGAATATGCTCGAATAGTACCAACCCTTGCATCACCTGAACCAGTATTAATCTCCCGTTACATTTGGGGATTAATCAGTGAAATTAGGCATGTAGTCAAGGCAGCTAGACCTCAAACCATAGAAGAAGCTGTAGAACTAGCAAACACCTTGACAGATGAATTAGTCCGTACACGAGAAGAGGATCAGAGGAGGAACCTAACCAAGAAGCTTACCCAAGAATTTCGTTCTGGAAATTCTAACCGTGGGAAAAATGTAGGTTCTACTTCTACACCCTAGTGCAAGTATTGCAAAAGGAAGCATTCTGGACGATGCTCCATGTACTGCAATTTCTGCAAAATATCTGGACACAAGGAGGAAGACTCCAGGAAGAAGCCTAACAACAGAATATGCTACAACTGTGGAGAACAAGGTCATATAAAGTCGAACTGTCCAAAACTAGCTCCAGCCACGAACACCAAGAACACTAAAAATGCTAGAGCATTTGTTCTGACTGCAGAAGAAGCAAAGATGATCCCGGATGTGATCGCCGGTACGTTTTTAGTTAATGATGTTTTTGCTAAAGTATTATTTGACTCTGGTGCAAACCAAAATTTTATTAATACTTCATTTTGTAAACTTCTCAATCAACCATTAACTAAACTTCCACAAGAATGTCTAGTAGAGACAGCAAATGGGGCAACCATTAAGATTTCTGAAATCTTGCAGGGAGCAAGAATAGAATTTCTAAATCATAAATTTATTGCAAACCTTTACCCAATGAATCTGGCAGGATTCGATGTTATGTTAGGAATGGATTGGTTAATAGCCAATAAAGCCAGTATTTTATGTGATCAAAAGTCAATCCAAGTAAATTCACCAAGGGGTGAAAAGATCACAATTAAAGGAAATAAGCCGTCTAGATCCACAAAATTCATTTCTGTAATGAAAACAACAAGTTATGTAAGAAAAGGATCATTAGTGTATTTGATTTCTATAATCATTAACACTAAAGGAAAAGAATTAAAGGATATTCCAGTAGTGTCCCAGTTTTCAGATGTATTTCCAGAAGAGTTACCAGGACAACCGCCAGACAGGGAAGTTGAATTCAGAATCCATTTGATACCAGGGACAGCACCAATTGCCAAAGCACCTTACCATTTGGCACCCGCATAAATGCAAGAACTGAAGAAACAGTTAGATGAATTGTTGGAAAAAGGATTTATACAACCAAGTTCGTCACCATGGGGAGCACCGATTTTATTCGTTAAAAAGAAGGACAGATCAATGCGTATGTGCATTGACTACCGTGAATTGAACAAAGTCACGATTAAGAATCGGTATCCATTACCAAGAATTGATGATCTGTTCGATCAATTGCAAGGAGCCCGATTTTTCTCGAAAATCGATTTATGATCAGGATATCATCAATTAAAGGAACATGAAGAGGACATTCCTAAGACCGCTTTTAGAACAAGGTATGGCAATTATGAATTTACTGTCATGCCATTTGGTTTAACCAATGCCCTAGCTGTATTTATGGACATGATGAACCGAGTATGTAAGCCATATTTGGATAAATTCATAATTGTCTTTATAGATGATATTCTTATTTATTCCAAGAGCAAAGAGGAACATGCAAAGCATTTGCACACACTTCTAAGTTTATTAAGAAAGTAAAAGCTTTATGCTAAGTTTTCGAAGTGTGAGTTTTGGTTAGAACAGGTACAATTTCTTGGACACCTAATCAATCATGAAGGAATTCATGTGGATCCTACCAAGATCGAGGCAATTACCAAATGGAAAACCCCTGAGTCACCAACCGAGGTTAGAAGTTTCTTAGGATTGGCCGATTATTATAGAAGGCTTATTCAAGATTTTTCTAGAATAGCCATTCCCTTAACTAAGCTAACCTGTAAATCTATTAAGTTTGAATGGGGACCAAAACAAGAAGAAGCCTTTAGAATTCTTAAGCAAACACTAACTAACGCACCCATACTAACGTTACCAGAAGAAACTGAAGACTTTGTAGTCTATTGTGATGCTTCTAAGTTAGGTTATGGATGTGTATTGATGCAACGTCAAAAGGTTATAGCTTACGCATCTAGACAACTTAAAAATCATGAAGAGAATTATTCAACCCATGATCTAGAATTAGGAGCTATAATTTTTGCCCTCAAAATTTGGAGACATTACCTTTACGGTAGTAAGTTTACCATTTTCACCGACCACAAGAGTTTAAGGTATGTGTTCGGACAAAAGGAGTTGAATATGAGACAAAGACGCTGGATGGAGATACTTAGTGATTATGATTGTAATATCCAGTACCATGCAGGAAAGGCAAATGTAGTAGCTGATGCTTTAAGTCGAAAGTATTATGAAAAGCCAAAAAGAGTACGTTCACTAAAATTAAATCTGCAAGTAGATTTAAATGAATAGATTAGAAAGGCACAAGAATCAGTAATCAAGGATGATACTGAAAAATTGAAAGGAATGATTAAGAAATTAGAACAAGAAACATATGGAATTTGGAGATTCCATAAGAAAAGAATATGGATACCTAAATTAAGAAACCTACGCCACCGTATATTAGAAGAAGCCCATAAGTCTAAGTATACGATGCATCCTGGAAATGATAAGATGTATCAGGACTTAAGAAAGAATTTCTAATGAAAAAGGATATAGCAGCATATGTTGCAAAGTGTTTAACCTGTTCGCAAGTCAAAGCTGAACATCAGAAATGTCACACCCTGCTAGTAGCGGAAGCGTATTGTGTGTGACGTAAGAAAGGTAATCATTGCATCCAAATGAGTAAACACATAATCAACAACGATGCCATAGATATAATGATTATAACAAAAGATCACAAGTTTTCCAACCTAGTTTCAAGTTTACCAACGTTCACAACGTTAACCATGACATAGATTAAGTTATATTACACAACACAAAAGCTAGTTTTTAACATAAATCATAGTGAGGTTTCATCCCCTATATACCCATACGAAGTTGGGATATAAAAGACAAACCCTCCAAAAGTGGTCATTGTTGTCATTGACTTTCCCGTTACCCGTAGTGTATCACCGGCTCAAGACCTGTTTCCTGAAATACATGTAGTTTTAAAAAGTCAACAAAAGTTGAGCGAGTTCATGCAGTTATTGTTATCATATGAAATCTCATAAATGTTATCTTGTAATCATGGTATGTTTTGATTCATACATGGAGTCTGTTTAAGGATCTATCAGTGGGTAGCGAGCCCCCTGACAAAATGTACCATAAGTAAATAACCAAACCGAGAACACTTTGTTATCATTTGGGATCACAAAAGCATTCCACGGTTAACAACTAGGAGTGGGGCGTGCCTCAAGCCCAATAGATCTACACCTTTTGCACCTTGGCCACTATGTGATTAATGGTTACTAATGTTATCATCCTACTTATGCACATTGATCATGTTATCTTCTACTCCGTAACTAACATACCAATAGTTTAGCATGTATTTCCCCACGATGTTTTTGAAAACAAAACATTGAAATCAGTGAAAGGAGGGACATGAACTCACAAGTTTGCGTTCTGTGTACTATGATATCGAAGTGAGCGTCCGTACGTGTCAATAACCTACATGTGTACTAATCTCGTTGGACACTAGGTCTTTCAGACCTCATACAAGTTGTTCATCTTGAATTCTTTATTATGTTCTCGTTTGTCATCTTTGGAACAACTTTGTATTTTAGAGCGTTGATAGTTTACTCGCTCGATTGTTATGTATATACATGTATTCTATACGTATTGAATTATAGGTGAACGAGCTTCACCCTTCATATGTCTTCGTGCCGTGCACGCGTGTAATTGAGCCATTGCTCATGCCATTGGGCCTAGCCCATGTCATCTATGTTATCGTATCTAAACCATGTTTTAATGTTATTGGGCCGAGCCCATGTTATCTATGTTATTGGGCCTAACTCATGTTTTAATGTTATTGGGCCGAGCCCATGTTATCTATGTTATTGGCCCGAGCCCATGTTTTATTGTCATTGGGTCGAGCCCATGTTTTATAAATACTGGGCCTTAGCCCATGATTTATCACTATTGGGCCTTTGCCCATGAATTTTGTCTTTGGGCCATTGCCCATGTTATAAAGAATTTGGGCCTAGCCTATAACTAGTTTTGTGAGCCCATTAGAAATAATCTTGCATTTTACTCAAAAATTTACCAAATATGTAAACTTTTAAAATGTTCATTTTTCATATGAAAATACTTGGTAATTTTTATAGTTTTTCGACTTTCCGGATTCTTGTTATCCGCCTCATAGATTTGTGATCTTTAAGTGTCTAAAAAAATATGTTATTTTTAGACTCGACATTGTAGTAATTTTCCTCGCGATGTCGATACGCCCAATTGTCGTGGTCGAGTGTTATGTATTACCGTTTCGACCATTTCGTTTATTCGTCCATTTAATAGCATTTCTTTGGAACATGTAGGAAACATGTATATGTATTTTTGGTGTCTTTTTATACTTGTTACATACAAGTATTTCTTGTAATTATGAGTGTATTATTTTGATCACCCTAAAGGTATCTAAGCACATACACATAGCACAAAATACATATACTTGATAAGTTTCCAAAATATATAATTTTTGCCAAAAAAATTATACTTATACATGGTAATTTATTTTTACCCATTTATTTTTGTAAAAATATATTTTCAAGTTCACAAGAACTTTTGGGTATTTCAGACTTAGCCATTTTCATCAAAGCTTCCATGATGACGTTTAAGACCACTAATCACGTTTAATTTCGTTAATCACACTTTAATCGCGATTAGATTTTTAGAAAAAATTTGCCATAGTTTCCCCTAAACTATGGCGTTCTCCACGTTTCAAAAACGTATTTAAACCACATATCAATTTCCAAATCATCACCAAGTTGTTAAGCTTTACCAAAAACCATTTTTTTTAAAGTAATAATCACACATGCTTTCATTCTTTCATGAGCTTTTAACATATATATATTTTCCAAGTTAGTAAAATACAAAGACTTTTATATATCACTCCTTTTTTTATAACAAGCTTTATATGTCCACTTTTTTTATATAAATACCAAGTTTACTAATTTTTAAAAGTCAAGTTTCATGTCCACTACATATTTAATATTTCAAGAACCATAATAAAGGTTATATACACATGTAAAGCTCATGATTTTAGGGATGATGATCTTGCATGATTTAAACATAATCATGTTTAAATCATATTTTCAAGTTTAACATGGCAAGAGTAACATGCTTATAGATTACTACAATATATAAGCATCAAGATCATCATAATCCCATTTTTTTACGCAACTTGTTCTAACATTATCAACATAAACAACAAGATTAGACTAACTAGCTATCACAAATCTAATAAATCAACACATAATATAGTTATATTTAGTGTTTGTTATGTTTGAGATTAGGGTTTTTGGTTATGTTTATCTTTAATTTCAAGATCATCAACTTGTACTTCTAGTAAATACTAGTAATAAGAAGCTTAAATATGATGGTTTGAGAGCTTACAAATTTGCACAAGACAAATAAGAATATTAAGAAGATATTCAAGTTTCCATGCACCTCCTAATGTTCCTCCATTGTTGCTACAACTTAGATGCTTATTGAAATGGCCTAAACTAGGTTAAATGGAGGTATTTAATGGATGAAAAAGAAAATATGAAAAGGGTTTGGGGCTGCCGAAATATATGTCACACCCGCTCGTAGCGGAAGCGCGAGGTGTGATCTGATCGGTTCTCATTGCATAACAATATAAGTGAACATACTAAGTGAATAAAAACAAGCTCCAATGCCATTGTCATAATCGTTTCAAAAGAACGCAACATAAGTTAAATGTATTGGTTACAAACCATCAAATGAAAATGCGTTTTCATCGTTCTATTCATCAAAATGTAAGTCTTAAAATGTCAAGGCTTTGACCACTATATCACCGCAAAGAGGCGGTATATAATGGGCAAACCCTTCAAATGGTGGCATGGAGTCTTGATACTTGCTTTCCTTGACTGAAATGTCTGCCAGGTCCACTAATTTCCTGAAATACATGTTAAGTTTGAAAACATCAACAAAAGTTGAGCGAGTTCATGCAGTTTAGCTGTATGAGATGTATCTGTAAAATGTGAGTTGTATAAAATGTATCTGTAAAATGTGAGTTGTATAAAATGTATCCATAAAATGTGAGTTGTATAAACTGTATCCATAACATGTGAGTTGTATAAAATGTATCTGTATGTATGATGTATAAACTGTATCCACAACATGTGAGTTGTATAAAATGTATCTGTATATATGATGTAGTATGTAAAGCGTCAATGACATCGTTGATCATTAATGTTTCGCGAGGACATTAATATGTGTGACGAATTAGGAAGCAATCCAAACCTAGACGATTTTATGTCGACTCCTATCGACTGGGACACAAACGCACTCTTCTGTATGGGTCCACGACCAAGAGTGGGGCTCGCCAATACCCATTAGATCTAACCACTTGTACCTAGGTCCAAACTGGATTAATGGTGCTTAGATGTATGACCCTAATTCGCACATGATCTAAGGTGTTTCATTCCCTAACTTTAACATACGTTGAACATGTATTTTCCCCGATAGTTGTAAAGTTGTAAAACATTTAAATGAATAGGGGACATGAACTCACAACATCGCGTCCTGTGAATAGATGTAAATAAGATCTCACGTGCGGTCGTCCTGAATAGCGTTGCGACCTACAAATGTTCTTATTTTTGTTAGACACTTCGGTCTTTGTAAAGAACTTGAGTACAAGTCTTGTGTCTGCAATATGTGTAAGACTTGTATGTCTTTACTTTTCGTTAACTGTGTATTCGATGAATGAGTTGTTCAAATGTTATATATATATTTTTCACCAAATATATATATATAAATGTTATCTTGTATCTTGTGAGTTGTATAGTCGGATCTAGTCCGCTGAATTTCGTGTCTTATATGTATCAATTGTATAGTTGTGTTTCCAATAATGGTAACATTGGGCCAAGCCCATGTTTTCAAGTTATTGGGCTTAAATAGTGCTGGGCCTTAAATAGTGTTGGGCCTTAAATAGTGTTGGGCCTCAATAGTGTTGGGCCTCAAATAGTGTTGGGCCTCAAATAGTGTTGGGCCTCAAATAGTGTTGGGCTTGAATAGTGTTGGGCTTTGGCCCATATGTTTGGTGTTTGGGCTTAGCCCATGAATTTATGTTAAGCCCATTATGAAGATAAGCCCATTAAGAAAAATAAGCCCATTTGTAGAAAAATAGCCCATTAAGTAAAGTAAGTCCATTAAGAAAATAAGCCCATTTGTTATAATTTAGCCCACTTGTAAGTGTAAGCCTTTCATTTTTATAAAAACCTTTTTATAAAATTTAACTAAGCATACTTTTTGGTAAATAAAAACATACTATTTTTTATAAGTTTATAAACATCCGAAATTTGTTATCGATAGCATATTTATATTTTTGTGTCGAAAGATCGTCTAAACGTCGTAGTAACTCCCCGGATTGGTGACTCGTTTAAGGATTCGTCCGTCGTCCGTTTTGACCATAAATGGTGTCCGCTCATTCGGATCGTCCGTAACTCGTTTTAAGGCGTAATTATGCGAAGTCTTGTAAGACTTTTGTTATAAAGTGTCTTGAGTTTAATTGTGACAATGAGATTCAAGTTCCTACATTGATATATATAACTAATACATCAAGTAATATATCACACAAAAATTGTCAAAGTAACCAAATATATATTTTCTAAAAAAAATATATATATTTATATTGTCTTTTATTTTATAACTTTTCTTTAATAACCTTGTTATTCTTGTAGAGATTTAACCAAAAAAAATGTAGTTACTTTATAAAATAAAGTTTTTATGAAAAATGGCCATATAACCTTTGTATTTTTATTCTAACCATGTTTCATAAACATATCATTTTCTTTTTCAAATCACCATCAATTTATTCAACATCTTAACTAAACATATGAGACTTTTATAACATGAAATTATCAAGATGATATCCAAATCATGTAGGGTTTTAAACATGATCATAACATATGCTAACTAGTTCAAATACCAAGTTTAATTCTAGTTTTAACAACTTTTAACAAAAATCACTAGTTGTATGTTATTTTATATAATCTTGTGGAAGTATTGTTTTTAAATAAAAACCTTAAATACTTTCACAAGATCAATAGTTATGATCATCCTTTTAAACTTCTATGTTAAAAACCCTTTAACATAAACATGTGTATTTGTTAGATCATATTTTTAAAACATACTCTAACAATTTATTTATATCAATATCATCACAACAAGATCATATATGCATATCACAAGTCTTAAATCACAATATAAACCAACATAAATGTATCATGATTATTATCTTTGCTTCTTTGTATTTTCTTCATGTTTATTATGTATGATTTCTTGGTTATTATTTGTAATAATAACAATCATAATCATAATATATGTATCAAAGAAAAAAATAGATATAGAAGCTTACTTCTAGCACTAGGCTAGGGATGATCTTAGATAAGAAGCAAAGAAGATGAAGATCTTGATGATATAAGGCTCTTGAATGGATGAATACACTTCCTTTAACTTGCTAGTTCTTTAGATCACCTTAAGCTCCATAGAAGTACAACTTGATCATCAAATAAAGGCTAAAAAGGAAATGGGTTTTTGTGGTGTTCTTGGTAAAAAGATGAAGATGATGAGAGTATTCTTATGTGTGGGTAAAGTATGGTGAAAAGTGGTGTAGAATGGTTAGTAACTAATGAGATTACATGTTATAATAATTCACCAACTTGATCCACTTGCATCTAAATAAATATCTAGATATTTTTAACACATAATTAAGGGTATGTGGGCCCTTATACACGTTCATACATGGGGGGGGGGGGTCTTGAATTGTTGAATTATTATTAAGTGTTTAAAGTGTTAGAAACTTTTAGCAAAGTTTAGGTGTTTTGGTGTTTAAATGTTTCAAGTGTATAAATGTGTTAAGAAGGTGTTAAGTGACCATTACTAGTCTAATATGATCTAAATAATATTAGATGGTCACTAAAAAAAAGATCCGACATTGTTCGGATATTCATTTCGAATTGTTTCGGTTAGACGTTATTTGAACGCTAAGTTGTGTAACTTGTATGAATTGATGTAGTTATTGGCTCGGATGATACCCGAATGTATCCTCTCATGAATTCTATGTTAAATAATATTTTTACATGTCGTAAAAATATTACAAAACTGATTTCTGCAGAATTTCTGCGGAAAAGTGTAGAAATCGTCGCTTTTAGTGCTTTTCGGCAGTTTTCGGTGCTACCGGACATTGGTAGTATATTAAACCAAACCCTTGCATTCCCATATAGGGTTTAATGTATATTTGATGTTGGACTTCCGTCTGAGTCCTAAAGATGTAATTTAGATGGTTTCGCTGGATCCTGAGTTTTCGTCAGCACGCTAGTTTACTAGATACTGCTCCAGTTGTTTCGATGCATTGTTTACATTGTTTCAAAGGTAACCAATAAAATGAATCATGTGCATCATAATTGAATATTCCATAAGTATTCTAAGATGTATATTATGTAATACGCAGTTCGAGTGTTCGAAATGCATAAAAATGTAGCTAAAATGAGTACTTTAAGTGTAAGAAAGTTACCGAAAAGTTTCAGTTGTCACAATATAGAGGAGGAGAAAGGGTTATGTTTGGTGTTTGAAAAGTCTATGAATAATAGGGAATGGTAGTGATGTATGAGAATTATGGAAAGATCTTCACAAGTACTTATAAAATCTCTTATGCCATAATTTGTATACCATAATTTCAAGTGGGTAAGGGGCTTATGGGACCCCTATGTTGACCGAGATATTAGAGGATGGTGATGATTTTATTTTTTTATTTGTTTTCTAATTGTTACATATATGTATATATAATATTATGTGTAGTTTTTTTTTTGTAATTATGTTTACTAGGTAAGGTAGAGTGTAATTAATAGTTTAGAATGTTAAGTGATATTAACTAGTTCACTAGACTTGTTGGTATTAGTTTCAGATGGTAAAAATACCACTAGTTCGCTCATCGGATCGATACCGGATGATATACGAAAGGTACTATATAATACCGGAAGCTTGTTATTTTGGACACTACAATGATATTCCCAATGTGTTTTAGCGTATATGTTATCAATTGTCATAATTGCGAAGTTCCAAAAATGCTTAATTATTAAGACGGACGAGTTAAAAGTGTTATATTTTTAGCGAAACAGACGTTTTAATATTTAGGGCGTTGTACCGGAAAGTCCTAGATTTTTGCAAGATATGTTTTCATACTAGTGTTTTATTATGTAAATGGACTCAGTCATGTTGTTTGTGTGTCGTTTTTCATTGTTTCGTTCTGTTTTCACGGTTTTGCTGGCATGAATAGTGTAACCGTGAATAGTGCGCGCAGCACTTTCTACCAACACTTTTAGGACATTGTTTGATTGGTTTCGCAATATGACGAAAACCAACATATGTTTTAGCTTTGTTTTCTTGTCCTAACACTGTTATCTAATTTACGACACATTTACGTAATTAAATTACGCTAAATGCATGAGATTGTGTAAATCACATAGTGATTATTTTGTACGGAATCACCGGTTATTTGCCATTTGTCACATTCTCCCCCTGATAAAAGGAAGTTTGTCCCGAAATTCACGTTGAGCTATCCTTTAAAGGAGTTTTTCTCGAACAGGTGGGAGTACTTTGTCTTGATCTGACCTTCACGTTCCCCGATATACTCGGGTCCGTGACGTGAGTTCCAGCGGACTTTGACTAGTTTAATACGACTACTCCTTGTCTTGTGGACTTTCCAGTCCATAACCACAATGGGTTGTTTAGTAAACTGGAGTTTTTTTTCGTCTACGTGAATTTCATCCGCTGGGATGATAACTGTTTTCGTTGGTTGGACTTTTCTTTAAGATTCGACAAATGAAATGTGTCGTGTATGTTATTGAGTTCTTCTGGTAGTTTTAACTTGTACGTGACGGTACCGATCTTTTCCAGAATTTCAAATGGCCCAATGTATCTCGGGTTTAGTTTTCCACGTTTCCCGAATCTGGCTACGCCTTCCCAAGGCGAGACTTTCAGTAAGACTTTGTCTCCAACCTCGAAGGATAATGGTTTACGTCTTCTGTCCGCGTAGCTCTTTTGTCTGTCATGAGCCGCTTTGATACGGTCTCGTATCTTTGCTATCTTATCAGTAGTCTCTTGGACTAGTTCAGGGCCAATGAGTTGTTTGCCTCCGACTTCCGCCCAACACAGCGGTGATCGGCACTTCCGTCCGTATAGTGCTTCGTATGGGGCGGCTTTGATGCTTGTGTGATAACTGTTATTATAGGAATACTCTACCAGAGGTAAATGAGTATCCCAGTTTCCGCCTAAATCCATCACACAGGCGCGAAGCATGTCTTCCAACGTTTGGGTGGTTCGCTCGCTTTGTCCATCGGTTTGCGGATGAAATGTTGTGCTTAGATCCAAACGAGATCCAAGTGATTCCTGAAATGATTACCATATTCTTGACACAAAGCGACCACCCGTATCCGAGATTATTGAAATAGGCACTCCATGACGTGCCACAATCTCGTTGAGGTAAATTTCAGCCAACTTCTCGGTACTGTCTTTTTCACGAATCAGTAAGAAGTGAGCCGACTTGGTTAATCAATCAACAATGACCCATATCATGTCATAACCTCGAGAGGTCTGTGGTAGTTTTTGTGATGAAATCCATTGATATATGTTCCCATTTCCAAATGGGGATCTCGGGTTGCTGTAATAAGCCAGACGGCTTTTGGTATTCAGCCTTGACCTTTGCACAAGTTAGTCATTTCCCAACATAGGTCACAATATCTCCCTTGAGATTAGGCCATCAATAGTATTCTTTTAGATCTTGATGCATTTCATCGGATCCTGGATGTATTGAATATCTTGAATTGTGCCCTTCGTCAACACCAAGTCTCGTAGACGGCCAAAGTAGGGAATCTAGATCCTTCCCATGAAATTATAGGTGTCATCCACATTCGTTTCCATTTGTTTCTCTAATCCTCGCAAGGATTCTGCTTGAATGTTTTCCGGCTTTAGAGCTTCCTGTTGTACATCACGCACTCGAGTAGTGAAGTTTGTTTGAATCGTCAACTCTAAAGCTCGTACTCGTAATGTTTTAACTCTTTCTTTCAGTCTCAAAGCATCCGCCACAACTTTTGCTTTTCCTGGATGGTACCTGACTTCGAAGTCATAGTCGTTCAACAATTCTACCCATCGTCGTTGGCGCATGTTTAATTCCTTTTGGTCGAATATGTGTTGAAGACTTTTATGATCAGTGAATATGGTACACATAGTACCATAGAGATAGTGACGCCAAATCTTTAAAGCGAATACCACTGCGCCCAGCTCTAGGTCGTGAGTGGTATAATTCTTTTCATGAACTTTCAATTGTCGTGACGCGTACGCGATGACTTTTTCACGTTGCATTAATACACAACCCAAGCCTTGGTGCGATGCATCATAATACACCACAAAGTCATCGGTGCCGTTAAGGAGTGATAAGGTTGGTGCTTGGCATAGTTTATCCTTGAGTGTTTGAAATGCCACTTCTTGTTTTTCACCCCAATCGAACTTTTTATCCTTTTGAGTGAGTGAGGTTAGCGGTTGAGAAATTTTAAGAAATTTCTCGATGAATCTTCGATAGTATCCCACTAAACCCAGAAATTGTCTTACTTCTGTTGGGGTCTTTGGAGCGTTCCAGTTCTTTGTGGCTTCTATCTTAGATGGGTCGACATGTATTCCATTCTCATTCACCACGTGACCGAGAAATTGTACTTCGCGAATCCAATATTCTCATTTTGAGAACTTGGCGTACAATTTTTCTTTCTAAAGCATCTCCAGAGTCGTCCTCAAATGTGGTTCATGTTCTGCCTTGGTTCGTGAATATATTATTATGTCATCAATGAATACGATCGCGAACTTGTTGAGGTATGGCTTACATACCCGGTTCATTAAATCCATGAACACGGCGGGAGCGTTTGTTAAGCCGAATGGCATAACAAGGAACTCGTAATGCCCATAGTGAGTCCTAAACGCTGTCTTAGGAATGCTTTCCTCCTGAATTCTCAGCTGATGATATCTGGATCTTAAATCAATCTTGGAATAAAAGCTGGAACCTTGTAACTGATCGAACAAGTCATCGATCCTTGGTGAAGGATACCGATTCTTGTTAATTAGCTCGTTTAGTTCTCTGTAATCGATACACATTCGAAAGGTTCCGGCCCTTTTCTTGACAAATAGCACCGGAGCTCTCCAAGGTGAGAAACTCAGTCTAATGAATCCTTTGTCAAGCAACTCCTAAAGCTGAGTAGATAATTCTTGCATCTCCGAGGGCGCCAGTCTATATGGAGCTTTTGCCACCTGTGCCGCTCCTGGCACTAGATCGATGCGGAATACCACTTTTCGTTATGGAGACAGTCCTAACAAGTCTTCTGGAAAGACTTCGGGCTGTTCCCTTACCACAGAGATGTCCTCTACTTTGTGCTCCTCGGCTTTCTTGTCAACCACATGGGCAAGAAAGGCGATGCATCCTTTTTCCCAGATTCTTCCGAGCCTTTATGCATTTAATAATTCGCAGTGGCATGTCTTGATTCTCCCCGTGCACTAAAAGATGTTCTCTCGTCAGACAGGGGGATGCGAATGATCTTCTCGAGACATATGATTTCAGCTCGATTATCGGATAACTTGTCTATGTCATAAACTACGTCATAACGACCCAATTGAATGAGTGAAAGGTCTATATTGAATTTCCGTGCTCCAAGTTCGAGTGTACATCCGTTAATGTCTTCTCCCGACTCAACTAATTTATCGTTGGCCAAATCCTATGAGATGGGGGGAGGACGTCTAGCTTACCTGACTCTAGACCAACATATTTTGAATTCTAGGGGGTGAAACTAATACTGGCACGGGTATCAGACAAAATGGATGCAATGGGTCAGTTGGTAGGAAACGTATCAACGACCCTTAATGACTTCACATAACTCCGCTAATTCCCCATTAGCTAACTTGTCAGAGCAAGACATGTCTAACCTACATGACTCTAGTTCGTGTATATGCTTGATATCTAAAGATACTAAGTTAAGCCGACGTTGGTATCAAAACAATTGATACATGCTGGTTGTAGAGTAGAAAGTACCCATGTCAATATTGGGATTTCGTGGAGTATTCATAGTTCTAACCATACACACGCTTATTCCCTTGCTTGATTCGCCCTTAGATATTCATGATTGTAGTGATCTCTTTGCCACAGTTAAAATCTCCTTGTTCTTTTTTTTTTTGAGTATATCTAACTCATTAGTTTCTGTTTGTGCTCAGTCTCACCACACTGTTACTCTTGGCACTTTTGCAAGTGCCCTCATTGTGAGAGTTTCACCTATCTCACTCAGAATTTTGACAAGTTATTACCATACTTCTTGATGTCAGCTTCGTATCTCAGGGCTAAATCCCAAATGTAGCGCTCGGTGCGTTTAGATTCGGGTGTTATCTAGTATGCAACAATCCTTAGGAGATCGTAGCGGCGTCGGAGGTAACCAATAAAATTGGTTCTAATCATGATCGAGTCCTAGAGTCCTAGAGTTCGGTTTTCAACCTTGGAATTTACCACTACCGAGCAATACTATTCTCGCGTAAGATCCTTAAGTTCTTCCCACAATAACCTCTTTGGTGTATTACTCCCTGTTGTTTGCACTTGGAGATTCCACCAAGTTACCGTCTCCCTCAACAGATGACTATTCGTTTACCAAATCATTTACTTAGGAATACATTTACTAGCACGGTTAACTGACTTCATTGTCTTTATTTAGCAGACATAACTTACCGCACCTCTCGTATTGATGAGGTCTCGCGGCTTGTAATCTGGAGATGCCTTAGAATTAAAATCTGGTGTGTTTGCATCTCCAAGTGTGGCACTGCCACTCATTCTCATCCCATCGGAATTTGAACCACTTGAGCTGCTGGTAACATCAGTACTATCATTAGTGTCGACTCAACAACCCCATGTTGTGCAATCTCCGCAACCTCATGTTGTTCCATAAAAACTCAAGTTCGACTTTAATAGTAGCGTGCTGATTAACTGAACGTTTTTGCGCGTAGATTTTCTTTTCGGAGCCATGTTATTTTTGATACATTGTATCAAAAGGTCTGGACTTATATTCAGACAGATATAGCCTACCATGCGCCTAAGAATCAAGAATATAATTGGTCCTGGAAACCTCAAGATCTCATTGTTCATACATTTTGAAACCATGATAATATGAATAATTGCAACCCATAATGCGTAGTACTGTAACACCTCGTAAAATCACGTCCAATGATGTAGTGACACGTGTAATAAACCCTAATGAAGTCAAACATTGAATTTAAGGGACTAATTTTTCGAAAAATCGAAAAACTTTGATTATGAAAGGACTGGAAGTGTTAGCATACCTAAAATAAGTTTCTAAATAACCTCTCACGATGATTATATTCACAAATGAGCCACTTGTCGATCGAGTGTAGCCGTTTGCGTAATTAATTAAAAGTTTACGCAATGAAGGGTTAAAAGCGTCAACATGTTAATTCTTACCTCTGAGTGACCTTTTAATCAATCGGGAGCTTCATGATATTCGATTATACTCTCGGAATGCCAAAGAATGGCCGTCTAAGGTTTTTATGCCTATAAGTAAAGTTACGCACAACTTTGCAAGTTAGAGGGGCTAAAAGTGTCAATATGTTTAATTATACCTTTGAATGACCTTTTAGCAAACCCGAAGCATCGTGATGTTTAATAATACTTTCAAGAATGCCTAATATGCATTAGATGAGGCTTCAATGCTATTAGATGATGAGATGCGCAAGTTTGCGCAATAGAGGGACCTAAAGCGTCAACTTTTGAATCTACGCCTTTTGGTGACCATTTAAGTGAACGGGAGCATAGTAATATTTAAGTATATGATTGGGAATGCCCATTATGGGCCATGGAAGGCTTGGATGTCATTAAATGACATTCCGCGCTACTTTGCGCAATTAAAGGACTAATTGCGTCAAACTGCAAAAGTATACCTATTCGTGGGGTATCGAACCTTCCGGAATATGAACATGAGTTAAACATACTCTAATTATCCTTTATATAGCTTAGATATAGGCTTAGAGGTGTTTGGTGCGCAAAAATAAACTTTCAAGTCCACCAGGGACTAAAAGTGTCAAAAAGTGTACAAGTTTGCATTTTCGCGCATATCTCACAATCTGAATATCTCTGGACACCCAAAAATTTATGTAATTATTAAAATATTTTATTTTAGTGATCGCCATGATAAAATTTCATTCGTCGCGTAATTTGGACCGCTTTTCGCGTCCGTTCGTGTTTCGTCGTAATTAGACGAACAACGTGACCGTACGGCCAAACGGACCGACATCCGACATGTTTTTGAGCATGTTTCATGTCCCCTATGTTGAGGCATCATTTTGGAGCCTTGAAGATGGCTTAACGGACTTTAAACGTGTCAGAAATGGCATTTAACATATACAGGGACTGAAACTGTAATTCAGTAAACTGTTTCTGATCTTAACAGCCCTCAAAAGTTGTTTTAGACCAGTAACCATCTGATTCAGAGGTCAGAGGGACTAAATATGTCTTTTTATAAGATGTACGGGTTTATAAAGGGCTGTTATATGCAGTTATGTACTCACAGGGACTGAAACTGCCACTTCTGGAAGTGTGTTTTGCTGAACTGGGCTGCTAGGCAGGCCGCGAAGCCTTCTTGGGCTTCCTACGCGGGCCGCGAGGCCTGCACAAATGCAGAACAACTGCTAACAGCCTGTTCGTTGCTGGTTTTTGTTCAAAACTGGTTTCTATCTCACATAACCGACTCTAGGGGCAGCCCACATGTTTCAAAAATGGTTTTTACACCTGCCATAATCTGGTTATGACCTCCCGACACTTGTCGCGATCTCGTGAGGTCCCGAAAACTATATAAAGGAGGTGAGTTCACTTGTTCCTTCATGCCTTCATTCACTTCTGTTTGCTCTCTGGTTTCTGGAGGATCTTGAGCCTATTTGAGAACCTCCTTCAGTCCTTTGGACTCTTGTAAGTAATCCCTTCATGCTTAGTTTAATGGTTTAGCGTTTAAAAACCGAAAAGTCAAGCGGTTGCGATGAACGCTTTGACTTTTAAACGGTTGAGCCATGGTTCGCAACGAGAATGTTAAAAATGCGAGAGGACAATAATCTTTATTACTGATATATAAACTTGTCCCTAAAATTTGACATCAGTTTGTGGTCTAGATTAGGAGTTATGCTTATTAGCGTAAATGAAAAGCTTTTTAGTAATTAACGACATAATTAGCATATAGCCTATCTAAACCCAATTTTTAATACCAAACTTTTTACCCACTGATGTAAAATAATATTTTGGGATTTTTGAAGATTTTTATTTAATTTTAGGCTGAGCATAACATAGAGTTCTAAGCTTGATTCGGTAATTGCCGGTTTTGCCCTTTTGGCCTACAAAATGAGTTTTACAAATCCTTTTAGTACCAAACCTTTTTCTAATTATCTAATATGATAAATAAAATATTTTGAGACTTCTGGAATAATAAAAATATCAGCTTGTCTTTAAAAACCCGGAAATAGCTCAAAATCGCCTTTTTAAGCGTTTTTAACGCATAATATAAGTTAAAACTATTTTTAACCTATAAGGTTTAATACCTACTGATGTTTTAAGTAAATTTTCATAATTAAATAGTAGGAAAAGGTTTTAAACTCAGAATTCTAATTTTGACCTTTTAGCCTAAGTGAAATTACCAAAATGCCCCTAAGGTGCATAGTTTGGTTTTAAATGATAAATTTCACATATGTGTATTACCCTACTGTTATAACTTATTAAATTAAGTATTTTTACTGATTAAATCAGACCTATAACTCAGATTAATATTTAAACTCTTTTATAACCTTTAAAATGACCAAAATGCCCTTGCGGGGCATAGTTTGAGTTTAAATTCGTTTTGGGCATAATAGAAGATATCTTACTGATGTCACAACATATTTAAGGCATATTAACTCAGGGAACTTGTATATGACTCATTTGGTTACTCGTTACGCACTTGTCGCGTTCGGATTGGCTTATGTGACTAGTTAGCATATATAGCCGAAACGGGTCAAACCATATCATTTTTGGTCTCAAAATCCAGAATGTGTTTAAGTTACCCATATTAAACAAGCATACAAGCTTGTTGGGTCAAAACCACATTCTAAACCGGTCTTCGCTTTATCCTGCGTTTGAATCTTGTCTTCCTTTTTAAAAACTAACCGGTCTAAGTCTAGGCTTACTTAAAGACCCGTTAGGATTCTAATAGGTTATTAAAAACCTCCGTTCCAGATTTAGGAGCCCAGTAAAAGCTATCTGTACTTGCTGATTTGATACGGCTGGGATTGAATTTATATTTAGCTCAGGTAAATACTTTTAACTTATTTTCCCTATACGGGCTTGGGGTATGGTATATAAAATACCGCTTGGTCGGGCATTGAATCTTTAATCGAATAGAGGTTAAACCATTGATATGCTCCGTTTGGAAATGTTTTGTTTGCTTAAAGCCTTTGGGGGGTTAATGACCATGTCCCGGATATCCTTGGCATCATTTTACGAAATGGCCACGACCCAAGCACGGGGTGTAGGCGTACACCCGTCAGTGCCTAAAATAATAATGTGGTGTGTCTATTGATCTTTAACCCGGCACAAACCGGGCTACTGAACACATAAGAAACATGTAATTCTTTTAGAAGATTATATTCAAATAATTATCCCAAGTTATAAAATGTTTTGTGCTAAGTGCATTCAAATAAATTTTCAAACCTTTTCAAAATGAGTCGGTTAATTGTATTTACCAGTGTAAAGTGACGTATTTTTCCAAAAAGGTTAAGTGCAGGTACTAAGCGTAATAGGCTGGCCTCTCCTTAGCATCATTAAGAGTCTCGCAAGCTTGGATGCAATAAGTCTGATGAACTATGTTTTCTTTTTATTTGATCCGCCTGTGGATCCAACTTACATTCCGTTGTAATATTAAATATTACTTTTGAATCGGATTGTAATATATTTATCCTTTGCTTCCGCTGTGCATTTAAATTGTGTTGTTTGACTATGATGATATCAACTACGTCACGATACTCCCCACCGGGCCCACCGGTAATACGTGGAAATATCGGGGTGTGACAGGTTGGTATCAGAGCCAACATTGAGTGAATTAAACACTAGCCTTTTTGTGTTTAATCTCAATGACACAATAGCACATTCCTTGACCTTCTGAGTCTAGACTTAACCTAGGATTACTCTCGTCTCCATTCGGAGGATTATTGCTTTAAATTCTATATATTTTAATATGTCGCCAAGCAAAGAAGCCATAATGGAAATTCTCCCCATTCGAAGCCTAGGGAAGGCCGAGCTTCGTACTGCGACAAGGATTAACGTACAACCAAGGAGAAAGCATTCAGAAATAAAATGAAGAAGAAACTCCTTTTGCTGAAGTTCATTTCCTTAGTAAGTCCTCATAAGGGCATACTTATCTTTCAGTCCCTTCATGGACAACATCATTTTTCTTTCAAGTCCCGTTCAGAAAAATTCTGTATTCTTTTGAAATCCTTGGAATGCTTTATCAAAATTTCATTTTTATCAATATATATAAATATAATATATAAAATAAATGAAAATTATCATTCCTTTTTAAAAGATCTACCATTATAATAAAAATGGCAAAATCTAAAAAGAACAAGACCTAGCCCATGTGTCATTTTAAGAACAGGGCCAAGATGGCAGTTCCTCAATTTAGATTCAGATCTTTATTAACATCTCAATTTAGGATTATTCTGCGTTAAATATTAAAAAGAATCTTAAAGGTAAACCTAGCCTATATGACAAGGCCAAGATGGTAGAACCTATTCAAGAGATTTAAATCCTTGTTAACATCTGTAACATGTTAACATTCCTGGCAGACGTGGTTCGATAAAATCGCATGAGTCATCCTTAAATAAGATTACTCCAATTTTTCCTTATTAAAATAATCACCCTTTAAGGATGAAGTGCCCACGGGCTATAATTACCGTCTTCTGAGACTAAAGACAGTAGTAGCCTACAACTCCCTGTCAAGAAAAGGTAATGAACTTTGATTCAAACCTTAATGCCTCGATTCCATAAAATCTGGGCTTATAAACTAAACTTGTCCACGTGAGTAGGCCTTTTTGTGCTATTACTAACTTATAATTTAGGAATATAATGAAATTCCTGCCAGTATAAATATTAAAAGAAAATCTTAAAAGGTATAACCTAGCTTGGATGTCATTAAAGACCTAGCTATGATGGTGAGACCTGTTTAAAAGAAATTCAGATCCATGTTAACATCTGAAAACATGTTAACACCCCTGACAACCGTGATGCGATAAAATCACCCTTGTCATCTTCATATTAGGAATTTTCCAAACCCTTAATTAGCATAAATGATCAAAGGAATCATGGCTAATAAACGTCGAACATGATGAACACATCAAAACATCCATTGGGATGAATACCTTCGGGCAAAGATGTATACATGAAAAAGATAGTTCCATTTCATAACTTCTTGTCAAGCAAAGAATTATGAAATTTTCCGATCCAAAGGAATCATCGATTATGCTTTAAAATTTCCCTAGTGACAAGGCCTCCGTGCCATCAAAAAGTCCTTTGGAACAAGCCCTTGTGCTATATAAAATGTCGGTACGACATTGACAGTCGTGACTTATGTCCCCTGTCTAATAAATATGTAGGATTATATCCCGTTTAAACGCCAAAGATGGTTTATTTAAAAACCTAGGCAAAACATAATCGACTAAATTAAATACTATCTATTGGCCTATATGGTTTATTTGCACCATGGCTATTTAATCATCAAATTCGACAATTCACCATATAATTAAACCAATTACTTCTACTTGGTTTGTAGCCTTCAAACCTTCACCATGGCTGACTCCTCTGAAGCTCACAATCATCCAGTTGATCAGAATGATGATGCAAGACTGAACTTAACAAGCACCGAGTTACAGGCTATGATAGATATAGCCGTAAACAATGTTGTGGACCGTGTGTTGAAGGATCATAAGCAAAAGTGTGATAATACCCCAAATACAGGTTGTAAAAAGGGTAAGACCAGTTCAAACTATAAACCGTCCAAGCCAAAGGAGGCAAAACCCAAATGTAAAACCTGCAAGAAGAAGCACTTCGGAAAATGCTTCTATGAACAGACCGGGGGATGTGGCATTTGTAAGGAAATGGATCACAAGACCCTTGAGTGCAAGGACTTGAAGGACGCCACATGCAATGGTTGCGGCGAGAAAGGGCACATAAAGACCCGCTGCCCAAAGAAGGCGACTAAAGGGAAATGCACTTTAGAGTCACAAGCTAGGCCTTGTGGAATTTGTAATAAGAAAGGGCACCAGACTTTGGAGTGCCAAGACATAAAGGACGCAACTTGCTATGGTTGCAATGAAATAGGG
Source organism: Helianthus tuberosus (assembly GCA_030545235.1). NCBI lineage: Eukaryota > Viridiplantae > Streptophyta > Magnoliopsida > Asterales > Asteraceae > Helianthus > Helianthus tuberosus. The sequence goes on along the minus strand of CM060444.1, from coordinate 58,044,013 downwards.
CACGTCAAGACAAATTGCCCAAATAAGACCAAGAAGCCTGGGGAGGCTAAGAAGACCAAAACTGGAAGCTCTCAAATGGACGCTCAAGAGGCTATTCAGGATGAAAATGTCACAACAGGTACTGTCCTTATCAATAACACTCATGCTAGAGTATTATTTGATTCAGGTTCAGATAAGTCTTTCGTAGACAATAGATTTTGTAAATCATTAAATCTGCCTGTTAAAACTCTAAGCGTTAAGTATAAAGTAGAATTGGCCGATAGTACCTCAGAGACTGCTCCAGCAATATTAGATGGATGTTTATATCCATTAAGAATCATTCTTTTCCGTTGTCCTTGTTTCCATTAAAATAAGAGGGACTCGATATAGTGATAGGAATGATTTGGTCATCTTAAAAATCAAGCCCAAATTGTGTGTGATAAGAAGCAAGTAGTTATCAAGACTCCTTATGGTGAGCCTTTGACAATACAAGGAGACACTGGGTATGGATTGCCTAAGCACTTATTGAATTTGGTAATTAATACCAAAGCTTCGAGTATGGAAAACTCAGGAGAGACAAACAACAATCGCAATGCTAGAGATGCGACAAATGTTAATGATGCATCAAATATGAACCTCAATGTTAATAGAGTTAATCTCCATAACTGTAATTAACGTAGCTGTTAGAAAGGCTACGAGAAAAGTCATGAAAAGGTTCAAGAAACCGGATGCTGCTTACTCTAAAAACTCACGTCGCTGCTCATAAGAAGAGATTTATTCATAATTCAAATGCTAAGAATAACCCAAACAAAATCATATATGGCAAGGAGCCCATTCTTTTAGGATGTACTTAAAAGTACTTCGTCTCTTGGAAGTCAAGAGACTTCAATAATAAAAAGGGCCATCGATTGCAAGAAATTTTTAGAGGGAGTAGAAACCATTAGGCATATCAGCGGTTATGCTGGAAAGCACACGGTAAGGCGTGCGTCACAATCATTCGATGGTAATACCCTTAATTAGTGAGGACATTAATAAAGTCCACAAGAAAGATCTTATTATACAATATGGGATGGTCCAAGCTTTTAAGGGCCTTACTAGAAGGACCTATTAGCCGCTTCACGAAATGGAAAAAGATGGAATAAGAATTTTCCGACTCCCCCCATAAGACTTATAAACTATCGGCAGTGTGTTGCAAACCTTGGCTCATTGATTGAAATAGTGCCCTTATTCGGTTAATCTAGAATTTAAGCATAATGCACTATATATATTATGATTTAGCATCGGCAATAAGAGGGCACATTAAGGTTTCAAAGCCTGCTCGTTATAAATCCACTATGGATCTACCTCAGCTACTCACATTGTATAGATTAAGAAACAACCAGTCAAAGTTGAGACTGCCTTAAATTGGTCAAAGATTTTGCTGCTAGGTTTAAAAGGATTAAGAATGGAGGCGTTTAACCCTCCTGGTGAATGATTAGAAGCAGTTCACATTAATAATGACACTAGATAAATCACTTATCGTGATTTTATAGCTAAGAATTACGTTTGGTTTCAGATACCGCTAAGTCTCTCATAAGACCATGAGCTTAGCAAACTTTTAGAAAATTTTCCCGTAAGAACCCCAGATGTTAGGTGTAAGGTAAAACTTACAGGTAAAATCATAAGAACCATTTCTTCTGTTTCTGTCAGAAACCTTCAGTCGAAGAATTTTAGAAGTATCCTCTCTCTAGAGGAAGTGCGTCAGCATATATAGTTGATATCTCTGGAATCTCTATCGATTACGAATACCAAGCGGTATGACAAAAGCGCCACATGAGGATTGGTGTATCTTCATATGTTCCAAAGATTGCTTCCATGCCTGATCAGTATGGAGGTTTAATGCATGGGGCCACAAAGATATTCCGATGGTCATATGGTACTAAAGTCAGCTAATGGTATTCAAAGAAGATATCCAGAATGGAATTGTCCAAGTAAAGGTCTTTAATTAAGAAATTCATGGATTCGTAACATAAAAGTGTCACTTATCTGACACAGGCTATGATGGATGAATTGGAGCCTGAGATTTGGAAAATCTCTGTAACCTCCTTGTATCTTGATTATCTTCTCCTGAGATTACCCTGTTTACCTCCTGAGAGGCAAGTAGAGTTAAGATTTATATCCCATTTAGGGCTGTATTATTGTGAAATCTCCATGATAACTAGTACCATCATTGGAAGAATTGAAACCCTGATTAAGTAAGTTTTAAAATAAGGGTTCATATAGCCTAACTCAATATTCTGAGAATTCTGTATAGTTAATTAAGAAAGACGGTTCATTTTTCTTATGCATTGATTACCGCAACCCTAATTAGGCAACAATTAAGAATTTGCCATCAGCTGCCCAGGATCGTCGATTGGTTCGACTAACAGCAAGGATTAGCTATTCCTTAAGATTAGTTTTAAGCAGTGGTTGGAATGACCATCTCACCTTAAAAATTAAGCTTTTCAAGTAGCAAGGCTACTTCTTAGGAGACCTTGCTTAGATGGAATGTTAAACATCTATTGTTAGACAGAAGATTAGTAAGTCCAATTGTCAGGATCTGAAAGTTGCCTTGGCAACAACGAATAAGATTATACAAATTCACGATCATCTGTAAGTTGCCAGTATTGGGCAGAAAATCAATGATTAATTAAAGTAACAACCCTCCTAAGTTCTTGTTAAGGAATAAGGTTCAACAAAAGATATCACCCTGGAAGGGTGTGCCAATTTGTTAATTATCAGGCTAGTTATGCTCTGAATATATATATAGAATCATTCGAGGGAATCGAATGTATCAAGATCAAATAGCTCATAAGCTAAAACCCATTTAAAGATCTTGGTGGAACTCGCAATGTGACCCACACTAATGGTTTAAGGATATGTTTCCCCAATAAGTCAAGAAGCATTATCACCTAATGATATGCAGATTAATGAAGATTTTTGGTATGATAAGAAACCTGTATCGATTAAGGATCGACAGGTTAAGAAGCTCCAAAAAGGATACATGTACATATTATAGAGGTCAACTTGGGAGCTTGGAGAGGCACCGGATATGCTATAGAAGTTAAGTCCATTATGCGACAAAAAGTACTTCCAGTATTTTAGCAAATCTCGAGGTCGAGATTTCTTTTAAGGGGGTGAGGATGTAACACCTCGTAAAATCACGTCCAATGATGTAGTGACACGTGTAATAAACCCTAATGAAGTCAAACATTGAATTTAAGGGACTAATTTTTCGAAAAATAAAAAAACTTTGATTATGAAAGGACTGGAAGTGTTAGCATACCTAAAATAAGTTTCTAAATAACCTCTCACGATGATTATATTCACAAATGAGCCACTTGTCGATCGAGTGTAGCCGTTTGCGTAATTAATTAAAAGTTTGCGCAATGAAGGGTTAAAAGCGTCAACATGTTAATTCTTACCTCTGAGTGACCTTTTAACCAATCGGGAGCTTCATGATATTCGATTATACTCTCGGAATGCCAAAGAATGGCCGTCTAAGGTTTTTATGCCTATAAGTAAAGTTACGCGCAACTTTGCAAGTTAGAGGGGCTAAAAGTGTTAATATGTTTAATTATACCTCTGAATGACCTTTTAGGAAACCTGAAGCATCGTGATGTTTAATAATACTTTCAAGAATGCCTAATATGGATTAGATGAGGCTTCAATGCTATTAGATGATGAGATGCGCCAGTTTACGCAATAGAGGGACCTAAAGCGTCAACTTTTGAATCTACGCCTTTCGGTGACCATTTAAGTGAACGGGAGCTTAGTAATATTTAAGTATATGATTGGGAATGCCCATTATGGGCCATGGAAGGCTTCGATGTCCTTAAATGACATTCCGCGCTACTTTGCGCAATTAAAGGACTAATTGCGTCAAACTGCAAAAGTATACCTATTTGTGGGGTATCGAACCTTCTGGAATATGACCATGAGTTAAACATACTCTAATTATCCTTTATATAGCTTAGATATAGGCTTAGAGGTGTTTGGTGCGCAAAAATAAACTTTCAAGTCCACCATGGACTAAAAGTGTCAAAAAGTGCACAAGTTTGCATTTTCGCGCATATCTCACAATCTGAATATCTCCGGACACCCAAAAATTTATGTAAGCATTAAAATATTTCATTTTAGTGATCTCCATGATAAAATTTCATTCATCGCGTAATTTGGACCGTTTTTCGCGTCCGTTCGTGTTTCGTCGTAATCAGACGAACAACGTGACCGTACGGCCAAACGGACCGACATCCGACATGTTTTTGAGCATGTTTCATGTCCCCTATGTTGAGGCATCATTGTGGAGCCTTGAAGATGGCTTAACGGACTTTAAACGTGTCAGAAATGGCATTTAACATATACAGGGACTGAAACTGTAATTCAGCAAACTGTTTCGGATCTTAACAGCCCTCAAAAGTTGTTTTAGACCTGTAACCATCTAATTCAGAGGTCAGAGGGACTAAATATGTCTTTTTATAAGATGTACGGGTTTATAAAGGGTTGTTATATGTACTCACAGGGACTGAAACTGCCACTTCTGGAAGTGTGTTTTGCTGAACTGGGCTGCTAGGCGGGCCGCGAAGCCTTCTTGGGCTTCCTACGCGGGCCGCGAGGCCTGCACAAATACAGAACAGCTGCTAACAGCCTGTTCGTTGCTGGTTTTTGTTCAAAATTGGTTTCTATCTCACATAACCGACTCTAGGGGCAGCCCACAGGTTTCAAAAATGGTTTTTACACCTGCCATAATCTGGTTATGACCTCCCGACACTTGTCGCGATCTCGTGAGGTCCCGAAAACTATATAAAGGAGGTGAGTTCACTTGTTCCTTCACACCTTCATTCACTTTTGTTTGCTCTCTGGTTTCTGGAGGATCTTGAGCCTATTTGAGAACCTCCTTCAGTCTTTTGGACTCTTGTAAGTAATCCCTTCATGCTTAGTTTAATGGTTTAGCGTTTAAAAACCGAAAAGTCAAGCGGTTGCGACAAACGCTTTGACTTTTAAACGGTTGAGCCATGGTTCGCAACGAACATGGCTACGTGACCGTAATTAGGTAGGTGTTTAACCCTCTAAAGGGCAGCTCCTAGTTACCACGATTACTTAGTTAAATTGTCGGGTCAAATAAAAGTCAAACGGGTTAGTTTTAAATAAAATACATAACTATTAATATAAAAGCCATAAAATCAGTTTTCTCACTTTAATAACTTGGTAAATATTTGTTGAACATGCCTAAGCATGATCCAACCCGACAATTCTAAGTATAGGCTCGGTTCGGAACCGAAAGTCGCAAAAGTTGACTTTTGCTTTGACTTTCAGTTCTGAACCGATTTAGTTTAGTTTAGATATACCTTAGGATTCCATTAGGACCATATTATAGGTTAGTATAACCCTCTGAGGTTATACAACTTGGTTCCATAGAAATCCTAGTTCATGCATGTTTCCGTTAAATGCCTAAATGCTGACCGTTATGCCCTTTTGACCCTAAAACGAGAAGGTTGAAAATGTGAGAGGACAATAATCTTTATTACTGATATATAAACTTGTCCCTAAAATTTGACATCAGTTTGTGGTCTAGATTAGGAGTTATGCTCATTAGCGTAAATGAAAAGCTTTTTAGTAATTAACGGCATAATTAGCATATAGCCTATCTAAACCCAATTTTTAATACCAAACTTTTTACCCACTGATGTAAAATAATATTTTGGGATTTTTGAAGATTTTTATTTAATTTTAGGCTGAGCATAACATAGAGTTCTAAGCTTGATTCGGTAATTGCCGGTTTTGCCCTTTTGGCCTACAAAATGAGTTTTACAAATCCTTTCAGTACCAAACCTTTTTCTACTGATCTAGTATGATAAATAAAATATTTTGAGCCTTCTAGAATAATAAAAATATCAGCTTGTCTTTAAAATCCCGGAAATAGCTCAAAATCGCCTTTTTAAGCGTTTTTAACGCATAGTATAAGTTAAAACTATTTTTAACCTATAAGGTTTGATACCTACTGATGTTTTAAGTAAATTTTCAAAATTAAACAGTAGGCAAAGGTTTTAAACTCAGAATTCTAATTTTGACCTTTTAGCCTAAGTGAAATTACCAAAATGCCCCTAAGGTGCATAGTTTGGTTTTAAATGATAAATTTCACATATGTGTATTACCCTACTGTTATAACTTATTAAATTAAGTATTTTTACTGATTACATCAGACCTATAACTCAGATTAATATTTAAACTCTTTTATAACCTTTAAAATGACCAAAATGCACCTGCGGGGCATAGTTTGAGTTTAAATTCGTTTTGGGCATAATAGAGGATATATTACTGATGTCACAACATATTTAAGGCATATTAACTCAGGGAACTTGTATATGACTCATTTGGTTACTCGTTACACACTTGTCGCGTTCGGATCGGCTTATGTGACTAGTTAGCATATATTAGCCGAAACGGGTCAAACCATATCATTTTTGGTCTCAAAATCCAGAATGTGTTTAAGTTACCCATATTAAACAAGCATACAAGCTTGTCGGGTCAAAACCACATTCTAAACCGGTCTTCGCTTTATCCTGCGTTTGAATCTTGTCTTCCTTTTTAAAAACTAACCGGTCTAAGTCTAGGCTTACTTAAAGACCCGTTAGGATTCTAATAGGTTATTAAAAACCTCCGTTCCAGATTTAGGAGCCCAGTAAAAGCTATCTGTACTTGCTGATTTGATACGGCTGGGATTGAATTTATATTTAGCTCAGGTAAATACTTTTAACTTATTTTCCCTATACGGGCTTGGGGTATGGTATATAAAATACCGCTTGGTCGGGCATTGAATCTTTAATCGAATAGAGGTTAAACCATTGATATGCTTCGTTTGGAAATGTTTTGTTTGCTTAAAGCCTTTGGGGGGTTAATGACCATGTCCCGGATATCCTTGGCATCATTTTACGAAATGGCCACGAACTAAGCACGGGGTGTAGGCGTACACCCGTCAGTGCCTAAAATAATAATGTGGTGTGTCTATTGATCTTTAACCCGGCAAAAAACCGGGCTACTGAACGCATAAGAAACATGTAATTCTTTTACAAGATTATATTCAAATAATTATCCCAAGTTATAAAATGTTTTGTGCCAAGTGCATTCAAATAAATTTTCAAACCTTTTCAAAATGAGTCAGTTAATTATATTTACTAGAGTAAACTGACGTATTTTTCCAAAAAAGGTTAAGTGCAGGTACTAAGCGTAATAGACTGGCCTCTCCTTAGCATCATTAAGAGTCTCGCAAGCTTGGATGCAATAAGTCTGATGAACTATGTTTTCTTTTTATTTGATCCGCCTGTGGATCCAACTTACATTCCGTTGTAATATTAAATATTACTTTTGAATCGGATTGTAATATATTTTTCCTTTGCTTCCGTTGTGCATTTAAATTGTGTTGTTTGACTATGATGATATCAACTACGTCACGATACTCCCCACCGGGCCCACCGGTAATACGTGGAAATATCGGGGTGTGACAAGTACCACCTGCGTGTATTGGCCAAATGCCTAGGGGGAAGAGGTAATTCGTTGGGGAGGAGAGACCCAACGGTCATCTCCATCCTTACAGTATGTATTCCCTACCTTGTGGGCCTCGATTGTCCAAGGTAGGAAGATCCTTCGCCGCACTAAACCGGGTGACGAATACATTGATATCCCTTGAGCTCCACGAGCTCCAACAAAATTGTTATAACTTCCATAGACGTCGGATAAAATGCAAGGAAGGGGTTGTAGCATGGCTCATGCCATATCATCCCTTAGAATAAGACAAATGTTAAACGACGGGGTTTAATGTAATCATTTTCGATAACTAAGATAAGGTAAGGTGTCGTAGACACCAAAGAACCAACCCATGTATAAGAATTCCGAAAATGTTGAGGAAAATCCTGCATGAGTGGCCAACAAGTTTTGTTTGCTTTCGACGACTAATCTCGAACGACTCGAGTTATAGATCGAATGTTAGGTGCGAATAATACGTGTGATCTTCTTGTATCATAGAGTGTTATAGTAACCATTCCGGTTAGCGTTCTACTAGATAAAATCTTGAACAACTTAAGAATTTTTAAATGGATTAGTGATCATTAGCTTGACCCGGAGAGCCCACCAGGATTTCCATACACTACAAGTTGTTATTACGTGGGCCCCCGTAATAATAAATTGTCTTGCATGGTCACCCTAGCATTCTCTTATTCAAATAGACGATCAGTCAAAGAGAGGACACTATTGTCTATATACCCTCAACATAGGAGGGACCTTCGTGATGGTTCAAGTGCTAACGCCCATTGTCATTATTCGTGAAAGGGCACAACGTTAGACAAAATAGAAGTAGAGAGAATCCGCAACAATAGCAACTGGAGGGGCACCTTTAAGATGAGTACTTCATCTTCCTTATCTGGACGAGAGTGTCATCAATCACGATTAGTATGAGCCTCAGGGGCCTCGTTCCATTAATAGAGTTGTTGTCCAAGGCCGCCACCTCCGCCTCATCGTCACTACCGAAGCCAGACATATACCATCCGAGGGAAAACAACCATCTTCCACGGAATCCATGCTTTAGGATCTCTCTTAGGGACCACGTCCACCATAAGCTTCGCAACAGACGCGAGGTTGTCATTCTCATCGCGTGAGTCATGGGTAATAATAGAATTCATAGTCGAGGGTATTTTCGTTCTTGGCAAATATTCCGTACAACATATATACAAATACATTATATATATAATCACTAAATCTCATGCTGTTTTTGTTCTCATGTTTCACATGTAATTTCTAATGTTTCAAGTCTAATCCTTATAGACTAACCATGTATTGATCCTTATTCGTTACTTATGATTGAGTCCGCGTGATAGATCCTCATGTTATCGTGACACAATGAAAACCTTTTATCATTTTTGTCATACTCTTCAAATCACTTATGTAATGTTATCGACTTTGTTTTCATGTGAGAGCCCTTCGGTGATTGTAGACCAAACTTTAATAAAAGTTTTCCCCGGTTCACTACAACCTGGCTCTAATACCAATTTGTCACACCCTGCTAGTAGCGGAAGCGTATTGTGTGTAACGTAAGAAAGGTAATCATTGCATCCAAATGAGTAAACACATAATCAACAACGATGCCATAGATATAATGATTATAACAAAAGATCACAAGTTTTCCAACCTAGTTTCAAGTTTACCAACGTTCACAACGTTAACCATGACATAGATTAAGTTATATTACACAACACAAAAGCTAGTTTTTAACATAAATCATAGTGAGGTTTCGTCCCCGATATACCCATACGAAGTTGGGATATAAAAGACAAACCCACCAAAAGTGGTCATCGTTGTCATTGACTTTCCCGTTACCCGTAGTGTATCACCGGCTCAAGACCTGTTTCCTGAAATACATGTAGTTTTAAAAAGTCAACAAAAGTTGAGCGAGTTCATGCAGTTATTGTTATCATATGAAATCTCATAAATGTTATCTTGTAATCATGGTATGTTTTGATTCATACATGGAGTCTGTTTAAGGATTTATCAGTGGGTAGCGAGCCCCCTGACAAAATGTACCATAAGTAAATAACCAAACCGAGAACACTTTGTTATCATTTGGGATCACAAAAGCACTCCACGGTTAACAACTAGGAGTGGGACGTGCCTCAAGCCCAATAGATCTACACCTTTTGCACCTTGGTCACTATGTGATTAATGGTTACTAATGTTATCATCCTACTTATGCACATTGATCATGTTATCTTCTACTCCGTAACTAACATACCAATAGTTTAGCATGTATTTCCCCTCGATGTTTTTGAAAACAAAACAATGAAATCAGTGAAAGGAGGGACATGAACTCACAAGTTTGCGTTCCGTGTACTATGATATCGAAGTGAGCGTCCGTACGTGTCAATAACCTACATGTGTACTAATCTCGTTAGACACTAGGTCTTTCGGACCTCGTAGAAGTTGTTCATCTTGAATTCTTTATTATGTTCTCGTTTGTCATCTTTGGAACAACTTTGTATTTTAGAGCGTTGATAGTTTACTCGCTTGATTGTTATGTATATACATGTATTCTATACGTATTGAATTATAGGTGAACGGGCTTCACCCTTCATATGTCTTCGTGCCGCGCACGCGTGTAATTGAGCCCTTGCTCATGCCATTGGGCCTAGCCCATGTCATCTATGTTATCATATCTAAACCATGTTTTAATGTTATTGGGCCGAGCCCATGTTATCTATGTTATTGGGCCTAACCCATGTTTTAATGTTATTGGGCCGATCCCATGTTATCTATGTTATTGGGCCGAGCCCATGTTTTATTGATACTGGGCCTTAGCCCATGATTTATCACTATTGGGCCTTTGCCCATGAATTTTGTCTTTGGGCCTTTGCCCATGTTATAAAGAATTTGGGCCTAGCCCATAACTAGTTTTGTGAGCCCATTAGAAATAATCTTGCATTTTACTCAAAAATTTACCAAATATGTAAACTTTTAAAATGTTCATTTTTCATATGAAAATACTTGGTAATTTTTATAGTTTTTCGACTTTCCGGATTCTTGTTATCCGCCTCATAGATTTGTGATATTTAAGTGTCTAAAAAAATATGTTATTTTTAGACTCGACATTGTAGTAATTTTCCTCGCGATGTCGATACACCCAATTGTCGTGGTCGAGTGTTATGTATTACCGTTTCGACCATTTCGTTTATTCGTCCGTTTAATAGCATTTCTTTGGAACATGTAGGAAACATGTATATGTATTTTTGGTGTCTTTTTATACTTGTTACATACAAGTATTTCTTGTAATTATGAGTGTATTATTTTGATCACCCTAAAGGTATCTAAGCACATACACATAGCACAAAATACATATACTTGATAAGTTTCCAAAATATATAATTTTTGCCAAAAAAATTATACTTATACATGGTAATTTATTTTTACCCATTTATTTTTGTAAAAATATATTTTCAAGTTCACAAGAACTTTTGGGTATTTCGGACTTAGCCATTTTCATCAAAGCTTCCATGATGACGTTTAAGACCACTAATCGCGTTTAATTTCGTTAATCACCCGTTAATCACACTTTAATCGCGATTAGATTTTTAGAAAAATTTCGCCATAGTTTCCCCTAAACTATGGCGTTCTCCACGTTTCAAAAACGTATTTAAACCACATATCAATTTCCAAATCATCACCAAGTTGTTAAGCTTTACCAAAAACCATTTTTTAAAAGTAATAATCACACATGCTTTCATTCTTTCATGAGCTTTTAACATATATATATTTTCCAAGTTAGTAAAATACAAAGACTTTTATATATCACCCCTTTTTTATAACAAGCCTTATACGTCCACTTTTTTTTATATAAATACCAAGTTTACTAATTTTTAAAAGTCAAGTTTCATGTCCACTAGATATTTAATATTTTAAGAACCATAATAAAGGTTATATACACATGTAAAGCTCATGATTTTAGGGATGATGATCTTGCATGATTTAAACATAATCATGTTTAAATCATATTTTCAAGTTTAACATGGCAAGAGTAACATGCTTATAGATTACTACAATATATAAGCATCAAGATCATCATAATCCCATTTTTTTTACACAACTTGTTCTAACATGATCAACATAAACAACAAGATTAGACTAACTAGCTATCACAAATCTAATCAATCAACACATAATATATGTCGCAACCCCCGATCCCTTATCTGTCCCGGGAACGGGCGGACGCGAGCTCAGAGTTTGGTGGTATCAGTTGTTTAAATCTCGCAGCGGAATTTACATCAGGACCGTAGTTAGGAAATGTTTATCAGAGTAAAACCACCATATTTGATATTAATAATAACATGGGCAAAACCCAAGTTTCTTATTACAATACATTTATAGGGACAAACCCTATTTTATTGAATTTAAAACATCGTTTATTAGGTAACTTTTATAGCCACATTTTTCCCAAGCCTTCAGTGCTCTCCAGCTGGCTTTTCACTAATTGGTTGTTCACATTGTGTTACCTGTAACGCGTTTTAAAAACATTTGTCAGTCAGAAATACTGGTGAGTGAATCCCAGTTTAATCAAGAAACATTTTATCAATTAAAACATTATTGAGAGCGATCACATTGTTTATGTCTACACAATTACTCATTCAGTATTTGCCACTCGACCGGATCTATGGCTATGGTCAAATTACCCATTGGCTAACTCGTTGTCCAATGGTAATGAACTGTCATTCCGACTTACTACTACTCGTAGTAATAAATTTTGTATACAAAACCCCATAATACCGGCAGTAATTGAAGAACTACAAAGACTCAATCACCGCTTAATTACATTGTAAAACATTTAAGGTTTTGTAAAACGTTCCAAAAAGATTAACAAAAAGAGGATAAACTCACATTGCTATCTTAGGCTTCTTGTAAGGGTTTCCTGGATATAATATATAATTTATACAAATGTACATTGGTTAGTATCATAACCCTTTGAAAATATTAATGATACCCTCCCCGAGACGGCATTCCAAAAACTACGTCGGGCAGAACCACGACAGTTGTTACGGAACCCTAAATCAATCGGGCAGCGTAACTATTACGAAACTGGGGTTATAATACTTACAACGGAGCAGAACCTCGCTAATTTAGGGGTATAATACCCAACTATAATGCCTCTAATTCAGAAAGTTAGATTGAGAATGAAATTGTGAGCGACAGAAAATGAAAACTGATGGCCTTCTTATATAGGTACTGAAACTGGTCCTCACGCGGCCCGCGTAAAGAACAGACAAGGGTTACGCGGCCCGCGTCAACCCTGGTCAACTGACTAGCTTGTCCCGGTCATGATCTAGACCCGCCACGATGTTGACACGTGTCAGCTCAGGATGTCTCCGTGTTGTAGGTCTCTCGCGGCCCGCGTTAACTTAAACGGGGTCTTACAGGGCCTGTATGAACTAAAGAAACTCAAAGGAATCCGGTATCCACCTTGATACCGCCCGCGTAAGTGGTTAAGGTGGGTCTACACGGCCCGCCTTGACTTACTATTTTCAGATTTTTATTTATTTTATATATTATAACATATTTCGGGCTCGGTTTTCACATAAGGGGTGTATTATATGACATATTGGTTATAATAGGGTGTCGGAAATATTATGAAGATGTTGGTTTTACCGAGAGTTGTTACATTCTCCCCACCTTGTTTTAGAGCTCGTCCTCGAGATCTATTGAAATAAGTGTGGATATTTCCTTTGCATTTCAGATTCAAGCTCCCATGTATACTCAGGTCCTCTTTTGGAGACCCACTTCACTTTGACCCGAACTAGTCTCTTATGTTTGAGATTCTTGACTTTCCTGTCTTCAATCTGTAGAGGTCTTTCTACAAATTTGAGTTGTTCATTTACCTCTATATCTTTAAGAGGTACTATCAATGATTCATCAGCTAGACACTTCTTGAGATTAGATACATGAAACACATCATGTATCCCTGCCATTTCCTCTGGCAGTTGTAGCTGATATGCTACAGGTCCTATTCTTCTAATGATCTTAAAAAGTCCAACATACCTGGGACTTAGCTTTCCCCATTTGATGAATCTTACTATTCCTTTCCAAGGAGACACTTTTAACAATACCTTATCTCCTACTTGAAATTCTAATGGCTTGCTGTAACGCCCCAAAATCCAAATGTCATATATTCGAAATATGTCCTTATGCGTTATATTATGAAATAAATAACTAGGCTATTTAACCTAGTTAAGTACATGGTAAAAACTATTAAAAGAGAAAAGTAGTGCCAAAAATGTGTTGAAAGTAAACTTGAGGGGTTAAAGTGGATGGGGTGAAACTTGGTTACTAATTAAAAGAAAATATCAACACACACCACACACATTTCGTGTGTGTGTGTTCTGAATTCGTCCCAGGGCTCCCCAAGGGAGCCAAACCCTAACTCAACAATATTCATCAAATTAAAGGGTGAATCAAAGCTCAAATTCACAACCGAACGTGAATTAGTGATCACCAACACAAGGGGATCATAAGGTATGTTGAATTTCGATGTTTAATGAAGTTAAGAAATCTTGATAATCATCACTAGTGGTGATTTCTGTATGAATCATGAAGGTTATGGCCAAATTAGTGATGTATGCATGTTTAGGAACAAACCCTAAGCGAAGACTCTGAGTAAATTGCTAGAGTTTAGGTGTTTGGATGAATTACCACAATTGGTTAAGTGGGTTTATGTTTAATCCATGAAATGGTATGAACTTGATTAGGAATATGAGTAGTATGTGATGTGTATTTGTATATAGTGTGATTATGGTATGGAATTTGTATGATGTTTACTTGTGATGATAAATGAAAGTGATAATTAGGAAGAAACACATGAAATACTTGTACATCATGCTTAGAAAGTAGTACGCACACCAAGTGTTTGATGAAATGTCTAAATGACAATAATATGTGAAATTGTATGCAATTAATGGGTAAACATGTATAGAATGTGGTAATAATGAAATTGATAGTAAACTAACATGAGGAATGCATTTTAGATATAGTTCATGAGAAGATTATGTTATGTTGATGTTGAGTATGCTTTATGCTTGTTTGAATTGACTAATGAAAGTCATACATGAGATATGAATTTGATATGATCGTTCATACGTACAATCATATATGCTAACAAGAATGTGAATGTAATGACATGTACGGATAGGAGTCATGTCAACGCGGACATAAACATGGAAGGACAACGGGCCAAGGATAAACACGGAAGCTATGCTTGAACTCGGATGCACGAGGTAAGTGATTTCCGTAATCACTTCTTAGTTGTTTAAGTATTATAGTGTTTTAGTTAATTAAACCTGATGTTTGAGGTTAATTATGTGTTGAAGTCCTTTGTCGCAAAGTTTGGTGTTAAAGTTGACTAAAATGCCCTTGGTGGGTATATTGTGCGAATGACCTTTAAATGATGTTTAGAAATAAGATAAACGATCAAGTGAATAATTAGGATAAGTATGGAAGCGAAAAAGTATGTTTGTGAGAGTCAAATGCATTGAAATACGTAAATACCCTTATTGGGTCAAAATAAGCATTTAAGCGTAAACGGGACTTTATCAAGTAAGGAACCGGTGATTTGAGTTTTATATGATAGGCGATATGAAAATAATGAATTTCATGAGTTTATAGCTCAAATAAACATGTTGGGATGATAAAACTATGAACGGGTCAATTCTTGGTAAAAAGGGTAGTAAGCCGAGGACTTAAAAGTCTGAAATTTTGATAATCCGGATGTCGGGTTTTAACTCCATAAGATGGAAAATTAATTTACGGACGTGTAGGAAAAAGAATCGGGTAAAACGGACCAAAAACGAGAGAGTTATGCTTGTTTCCGTGAAATCGGATCGTGCTGGAAATATGCAGCAACCAGCTGCAATCTGTCTGTCATTTTGGGGGCGTCGCCACGCGACGGGGGGTCGCGCCACGCGACGGGTTAAGTTTCTCCGAAATTTTTTTTTTCGCGTGTTTGGTCCGGGAATCTCGTTTAAACGTGTTTTAAGCTACGGGGGACTAATTTAACGTATGTTTTATGATCATTAGGGTAAGTACACATGTAAATAAGTATGTATGTATGTTTGTATATCTCTATACACGTTCGTAGAAAAGTATGAAAGAATGTACGCATCTACGTGGGTATGTTATAAGTATGTGAGCAAGAATATGCGGATTTATGAAGGTTTGTATGTGAGTAGGCGTGTATGAGTTTGGTATGTTGCAAGTAGGAATGTATGTATATATAGATGTATCTTATGATGAGTGTACGTAGTGATGTAGGTAAGTGAATATGTAAATACGTATATAATGATGTAGAGGTATTCATGTGTAAGTAGGCATGTTGATTGGAATTCATGTGTGTACGTATGTATATGAGTAGATAATATGTATGAAGTCTAGGTATGTATGTAAGTCATTCAGTAAGATTAAGTTTTACGTTGTTATGCGTGTACATGGAGTTTTAGGTGTAATGCAGGTGCTGTATCGAAGACTCACCAGAGGCGAGGAACTCGGAGGGAATGTTTAATGATAAGTAATAATGGAACGGGAATAGTCCAAGGATAAGTATCGTTTATATTGATAATATACTAATGACTTGTATGTGTGGGTGAGTGCAGGTTGTTCGAGCCGGATTATCTTATGATGAAGGAGCGATCAAAGGTCGAGTCACAAGATAGATTGTACGGTAGTGTTGAGTATATAACGGAATGAAGCTAGGTTATGTTTTCTTATAGTAAATGAGTATAATAAATGTATTTAGTGAAAAAGAAATAAACCTTAAAAATGAATTTAAGCGCGACAAGGTGTTTGTAACGACCGAAATTTTTATGGTACGAATTTCCGCTGCGACTTTTGCATTTACGATTTAGGGGCTTACAAGTTGGTATCAGAGCCTTGTTTGAGGGAATCGAGTACGAGAAGGTAAATACTTGAACTCAAACTTGTGTGCTCTTGAGATAAGAAATCCGTACAATCTAAGACTCGATCAAGATCCAAAGGTAAAAGCTAATGTAAGTATGTACTTATGTATACGTATAAGGAAACTGACGTTTTTGTATGTGCAAGGTAAGCATAAGTATTTGAAGAGGATGATTTGTGAATGCAGACTAGGATGAATACTAAGGCAGGTAAAGAGGTAATAAGCCAAATTTGAATCCAGGTACGTAAATTCGATATGTGGGTATATGTAATAGTAAAACTCATTAAGGGAAGGAAAATTTTAAATGAAGGATAATGATAGTATAGTAAGGAAAAAATTGAACGTGATACATGCGCCGAAACCTAAGTCTACGAACATAAGGTGACAATTACATGAAGGCACGAAACTAATATGTGGATTTTGTACCTGGCCAGTACAGGAGAAACGTATGACGTTCGTGAGAATCATGATAATTGTTACAGGTATGTCCGGTAGAGTTGGGTAGATGGTGGGCGTGCGGGTGAAATGGGTAGTAAGACTCGGGAAATTGAGAGTACCATGTAGGAATGAAAAGTGTGAGTGATAAAAATAAAGAATGTTGAATCCGTAAGAAAGTACGGATCAACAAGATATGAATGAAATGTTTGAATCCGTGAGACGGATTCAAAGGAATGAAATGTATGAATGAAATGATTGAATCCGCGAGACGGATTCAAGGAAGGAAAGGTATGAAGGAAATGTTTGAAACCGAAAGACGGGTTCAAAGAATGAAAAGTGTGAATGCAATGTTTGAATCCGTGAGACGGATTCAAGGGATGAAAGGCATGAATGGAATGTTTGAATCCGTAAGACGGATTCAAGGAAATGAAATGTAGAAATGATATGTCTGAATTTGCGAAACAAATTCAACACATGTAAGGAATGAAAGATGTGAATGATATGATTGAAATCCGTTAGATGGATTCAAATCATAGAAGGAAGAAAAAGGTATAAATGGTATGGTTGGAACCGCTAGACGGATTCGAAACATAGAAGTAATGAAAGGTATGAACGTTACGTTTGAATCCGCAGGACGAATTTAAAATAATAAAAAGGATGGAATTAGTCCTCTTCAGAACGGGTCGATAGTTTGACCGTGGTTGTGTCAAACGAGGCATATGGGTAAATGTAAAGTAAATAAACAAAAGAATGATCGTAATAGGCATGCAAAACCTAAGTTGTGAAATGAAAGAATGAAGTTTTGAACCAGTTAGGTGTTAAATGTGTTAGTAATAGACACTTGGGAGCCATAATAAAATGACGGGCTACGACCCGGACAATAAATTAAGTATGAGCAAAAATGATAAGTTTTGCTAACAATACCGAAATGATGTAATGAATGTTTTTGCACGTAAGCATGAATGGAAAGAAGTACGGACGTGTGCCTCAGTACTTATACAATAATTAAGAAATGTCAGTTAAGCTTTGAAGAGTCAAATGAAGGTGGACGAAATAAGTAACTAGAATGAAAGAATTACATGTAAGAAATGGAATGTGTGATATGTTATAGCCTGGACGTAGGAAATTGTAGAAGGATTTTAAGTGGGTAATTCCCTAGTATAATGAATGTTTAAATGAAATATGCTAACCGCTAATTTGGTTGATGAAAATGTTAGAACTATGAATGTGATGAAACCAATCGAATTGGTGAAAGAATGCGCACAAGTGGAAGCCCATTACAAGGATGAAGGGAACATAGCCTAGTACGACTAGTACTCACGAAGAGGCGGATAGATCTGGTTTACGGACCCTTGAATTATGCAAAGAAATCGAGGTTAGTAAAATGTGTAATTAATGTTGGATAGGTGTGAATTGGTAGGTTGAGAAAGACCTACGAAATGACTGATAGGATATGTATGGTATGGTATGGTATGGTATGGTATGGAATGTTAACATTTTTAACAATTGATGTAAAAAGAAAGTATGTCATTAAAAAGTGGATTTCAAAAGTTTGAGGAGGAAATTTTGAGTATCTAATGAACTTTGTACAATGAAATTGCACAACACATTTATTTATATAAATTATGTAATGCATGAAGCGAAAGCAATAGTAAAATGAAATGCATGAAATGATTTGAAGGCAATGTAAAGGTATGCCAGGTATAGGAAATTGTAGCAAACGTAGAATGATGTCAAATTAGAGCTGGGCACGTAGTTGTGACTATGACATAGTAGTTTTGTTGTGATAACAAAACAATAGTTAAATATTATATAGTACATGAAGAGAATGCAATTTTAAGAAACGAGATGAAGGTATTAGATCCGTCATGAACGGATCATATGAATGTATGTATAATTACAGGTCGAAGAAGTATGTATATTGACCCATTATTAACAAGATATTGGAATTGATTCAAGTAAACAAAATGAAATATTGCACATGATATATGAGTATTAGAATGATGAATGGACCATTAGCTATGAAGTGCGTTAGAAGCTAACACTATTTAGTGAAAGTGACATTAATAAGAACTCTCGGATGGGTTCTTGAAAAATGAAGGATAGTCATTGTGATGGGCTAGCGGTCGTGTCGAGGGGACGTAGAGGAGGGAAAGTTAGTTATTAATAAAGATAAGAAAGGTTTCGGGGACGAAACCTCATTTAAGGTGGGTAGACTTGTAACGCCCCAAAATCCAAATGTCATATATTCGAAATATGTCCTTATGCATTATATTATGAAATAAATAACTAGGCTATTTAACCTAGTTAAGTACATGGTAAAAACTATTAAAAGAGAAAAGTAGTGCCAAAAATGTGTTGAAAGTAAACTTGAGGGGTTAAAGTGGATGGGGTGAAACTTGGTTACTAATTAAAAGAAAATATCAACACACACCACACACATTTCGTGTGTGTGTGTTCTGAATTCGTCCCAGGGCTCCCCAAGGGAGCCAAACCCTAACTCAACAATATTCATCAAATTAAAGGGTGAATCAAAGCTCAAATTCACAACCGAACGTGAATTAGTGATCACCAACACAAGGGGATCATAAGGTATGTTGAATTTTGATGTTTAATGAAGTTAAGAAATCTTGATAATCATCACTAGTGGTGATTTCTGTATGAATCATGAAGGTTATGGCCAAATTAGTGATGTATGCATGTTTAGGAACAAACCCTAAGCGAAGACTCTGAGTAAATTGCTAGAGTTTAGGTGTTTGGATGAATTACCACAATTGGTTAAGTGGGTTTATGTTTAATCCATGAAATGGTATGAACTTGATTAGGAATATGAGTAGTATGTGATGTGTATTTGTATATAGTGTGATTATGGTATGGAATTTGTATGATGTTTACTTGTGATGATAAATGAAAGTGATAATTAGGAAGAAACACATGAAATACTTGTACATCATGCTTAGAAAGTAGTACGCACACCAAGTGTTTGATGAAATGTCTAAATGACAATAATATGTGAAATTGTATGCAATTAATGGGTAAACATGTATAGAATGTGGTAATAATGAAATTGATAGTAAACTAACATGAGGAATGCATTTTAGATATAGTTCATGAGAAGATTATGTTATGTTGATGTTGAGTATGCTTTATGCTTGTTTGAATTGACTAATGAAAGTCATACATGAGATATGAATTTGATATGATCGTTCATACGTACAATCATATATGCTAACAAGAATGTGAATGTAATGACATGTACGGATAGGAGTCATGTCAACGCGGACATAAACATGGAAGGACAACGGGCCAAGGATAAACACGGAAGCTATGCTTGAACTCGGATGCACGAGGTAAGTGATTTCCGTAATCACTTCTTAGTTGTTTAAGTATTATAGTGTTTTAGTTAATTAAACCTGATGTTTGAGGTTAATTATGTGTTGAAGTCCTTTGTCGCAAAGTTTGGTGTTAAAGTTGACTAAAATGCCCTTGGTGGGTATATTGTGCGAATGACCTTTAAATGATGTTTAGAAATAAGATAAACGATCAAGTGAATAATTAGGATAAGTATGGAAGCGAAAAAGTATGTTTGTGAGAGTCAAATGCATTGAAATACGTAAATACCCTTATTGGGTCAAAATAAGCATTTAAGCGTAAACGGGACTTTATCAAGTAAGGAACCCGTGATTTGAGTTTTATATGATAGGCGATATGAAAATAATGAATTTCATGAGTTTATAGCTCAAATAAACATGTTGGGATGATAAAACTATGAACGGGTCAATTCTTGGTAAAAAGGGTAGTAAGCCGAGGACTTAAAAGTCTGAAATTTTGATAATCCGGATGTCGGGTTTTAACTCCATAAGATGGAAAATTAATTTACGGACGTGTAGGAAAAAGAATCGGGTAAAACGGACCAAAAACGAGAGAGTTATGCTTGTTTCCGTGAAATCGGATCGTGCTGGAAATATGCAGCAACCAGCTGCAATCTGTCTGTCATTTTGGGGGCGTCGCGCCACGCGACGGGTTAAGTTTCTCCGAAAATTGTTTTTTTCGCGTGTTTGGTCCGGGAATCTCGTTTAAACGTGTTTTAAGCTACGGGGGACTAATTTAACGTATGTTTTATGATCATTAGGGTAAGTACACATGTAGATAAGTATGTATGTATGTTTGTATATCTCTATACACGTTCGTAGAAAAGTATGAAAGAATGTACGCATCTACGTGGGTATGTTATAAGTATGTGAGCAAGAATATGCGGATTTATGAAGGTTTGTATGTGAGTAGGCGTGTATGAGTTTGGTATGTTGCAAGTAGGAATGTATGTATATATAGATGTATAATGTCATGAGTATACGTAGTGATGTAGGTAAGTGAATATGTAAATACGTATATAATGATGTAGAGGTATTCATGTGTAAGTAGGCATGTTGATTGGTATGCATGTGTGTACGTATGTATATGAGTAGATAATATGTATGAAGTCTAGGTATGTATGTAAGTCATTCAGTAAGATTAAGTTTTACGTTGTTATGCGTGTACATGGAGTTTTAGGTGTAATGCAGGTGCTGTATCGAAGACTCACCAGAGGTGAGGAACTCGGAGGGAATGTTTAATGATAAGTAATAATGGAACGGGAATAGTCCAAGGATAAGTATCGTTTATATTGATAATATTCTAATGACTTGTATGTGTGGGTGAGTGCAGGTTGTTCGAGCCGGATTATCTTATGATGAAGGAGCGATCAAAGGTCGAGTCACAAGATATATTGTACGGTAGTGTTGAGTATGTAACGGAATGAAGCTAGGTTATGTTTTCTTATAGTAAATGAGTATAATAAATGTATTTAGTGAAAAAGAAATAAACCTTAAAAATGAATTTAAGCGCGACAAGGTGTTTGTAACGACCGAAATTTTTATGGTACGAATTTCCGCTGCGACTTTTGTCATTTACGATTTAGGGTCTTACACTTGCGTCGGTTATCAGCATAACTCTTCTGTCGATCACGTGCTGCTTTCAGTCGTTCCTTGACTTGAATGATCTTGTCGGTTGTTTCTTGCACAATCTCAGGTCCTGATAGTTGTCGTTCCCCAATTTCTGCCCAACAGACTGGGGTTCGACACTTTCGTCCATAAAGTGCTTCGAATGGTGCAGCATTGATACTTGTGTGATAACTATTATTATAAGAAAATTCTATTAAAGGTAAGTGATCATCCCAATTACCTCCAAAATCAATTACACAAGCTCTAAGCATGTCTTCCATTGTTTGAATTGTCCTTTCGCTTTGTCCGTCCGTTTGAGGATGATAAGATGTGCTCAATTTTAACTTGGTTCCCATTGCCTTTTAAACTTGACCAAAAATGAGAGGTAAATCTACTATCCCTATCAGAAACAGTTGATAAAGGAATGCCATGTAAAGAAACAATTTCATTTACATATAATTTAGCTAATTGTTCCATACTGAAAGTTTCTCTCATTGATAGAAAATGAGCTGACTTAGTTAGTCTATCTACAATCACCCAGATTGTATCATCACCTTTCTTTGTTTTGGGTAATTTAGTAACAAAATCCATTGTTATCAATTCCCATTTCCACACCGGCATTTCCAATTGCTGTAACAAACCTGAGGGTTTCTGGTGTTCAGCTTTAACTTGTGAACAAGTTAAACATTTAGAAACATAGGTTCCTATGTCCTTTTTCATTCCTATCCACCAGAAATTTTTCCTTAAATCCTGGTACATTTTGTGATTTCCTGGATGCATCGTATATTTAGACTTATGGGCCTCTTCTAATATATGATGACGTAGGTTTCCTAATTTAGGTATCCACATTCTCTTTTTATGGAACCTCCAAATTCCATCTATTCCTTGTTCCAATTCTTTTAACATACCTTTTAATTTTTCAGAATCATCCTTGATTACTGATTCTTGTGCTTCTCTTATCTGATCATTTAAATCTACTTGCAGATTTAATTTAAGAGAACGTACCCTTTTTGGCATTTCATGATACTTTCGGCTTAAAGCATCTGCCACTACATTGGCTTTTCCTTCATGATACTGGATATTACAATCATAGTCACTAAGCATCTCCATCCAACGTCTTTTTCTCATATTCAACTCTTTTTGCTTGAAGATATACCTTAAACTCTTATGATCAGTGAATATGGTAAACTTACTACCATAAAGGTAATGTCTCCAAATTTTAAGAGCAAAGATTATAGCTCCTAACTCTAAATCATGAGTTGAATAATTCTCTTCATGATTCTTAAGTTGTCTTGATGCGTAAGCTATAACCGTTTGTCGTTGCATCAATACACATCCATAACCTAATTTAGAAGCATCATAGTAGACTACAAAGTCTTCAGCTCCTTCTGGTAATGCTAATATGGGTATATGGGTTAATCTTTGCTTAAGGATTCTAAAGGCTTCTTCTTGTTTTACTCCCCATTCAAACTTAACAGATTTATAGGTTAGCTTAGTTAAGGGAATGGCTATTCTAGAAAAATCTTGAATAAATCTTCTATAATAACCGGCCAATCCTAAGAAACTTCTAACCTCGGTTGGTGACTCAGGGATTTTCCATTTCGTAATCGCCTCAATCTTTGTTGGATCCACATGAATTCCTTCATGGTTAACTAAATGTCCGAGAAACTGTACCTGTTCTAACCAAAATTCGCACTTAGTGAATTTAGCATAAAGCTTTTCCTTTCTTAACAAACTTAAAAGTGCGTGCAAATGATTTGCATGATCTTCTTTATTCTTAGAATAAATTAGAATATCATCTATGAAAACAATTATGAATTTATCCAAATATGGCTTACATATTCGGTTCATCATTTCCATAAATGCAGCTGGGGCATTGGTTAAACCAAATGGCATGACAGTAAATTCATAATGGCCATACCTCGTTCTGAATGCGGTTTTAGGAATGTCCTCTTCCTGTACCTTTAATTGATGATATCCTGACCTTAAATCAATTTTAGAGAAAAATCGAGCTCCTTGCAGTTGATCAAACAGATCATCGATTCTCGGTAATGGGTACCGATTCTTAATCGTGACTTTGTTTAATTCACGATAATCAATGCACATACGCATTGATCCGTCCTTCTTTTTAACAAACAGTATCGGCGCTCCCCATGGCGACGAACTTGGTTGTATAAATCCTTTTTCCAACAATTCGTCTAATTGTTTCTTCAATTCTTGCATTTCTGTAGGTGCCAAACGGTAAGGTGCTTTGGCAATCGGTGATGTTCCTGGTATTAAATGGATTCTAAATTCAACTTCTCTATCTGGAGGTTGCCCTGGCAATTCTTCCGGAAAGACATCTGAAAACTGAGATACTACTGGAATATCTTTTAAATCTTTTCCTTTAGTGTTAGTGATTATAGAAATCAAATACACTATGGAACCTTTTCTTATATAGCTTGCAGTTTTCATCACATAGATGAATTTAGTGGGCCTAGAGATTTTATCTCCTTTAATTGTGATCGTTTTACCTTTTGGTGAATTTACTTGTATTGACTTTTGATCACATAAAATATTGGCTTTATTGGCTATTAACCAATCCATTCCTAAAACAACATCAAATCCTGCCAGATTCATGGGATAAAGATTTGCAATAAACTTTTGATTTAAAATTTCTATGCTTGCTCCCTGCAAGATTTCAGAAATTCTAATGGTTTCTCCATTGGCTGTCTCTACTAAGCATTCTTGTGGTAGTTTAGTTAATGACTGATTTAGAAATTTGCAAAATGATGTATTAATAAAACTTTGGTTTGCACCAGAGTCAAATAATACTTTAGCAAAGACATCATTAACTAAAAACGTACTAGCTATGACATCTGGAATCATCTTGGCTTCATCTGCAGTCAGAACAAATGCTCTAGCATTTTTAGTATTCTTGTTGTCTGGAGCTGTAGCTAATTTTGGACAATTTAGCTTGATATGACCTTGTTCTTCGCAATTGTAACATACCCTGCTGTTAGCTTTCTTCCTGCAGTTTTCTTCCTTGTGTCCCGATATTTTGCAAAAAGTACAATATATGGAGCATCATCTGGAATGTTTTCTTTTGCAATACCAACAGTAGGGTGCAGACGTAGAACCTATATTTTTCCCACGATTAGAATTTCCAGAACGAAATTCTTGAGTCAACTTTTGGGTTAGGTTCCTCCTTTGATTCTCTTCTTGGGTACGGACTAACTCATCAGTCAAGGTATTTGCTAGTTCTACTGCTTCTTCTATAGTTTGAGCTCTAGCTGCCTTGACTACGTGTCTTATCTCTCCAATTAATCCCCAAATATAACGGGAGATTAACACTGGTTCTGGTGAAGTAAGAGTTGGCACTATTCTGGCATATTCAAAGAATATTTTAGTGTATCCCTTACTATCCACATCAGTCTTCCTAAGGTTTAGGAATTTGTTTGCTATTTGTTCCTTTTCATTAGGTGGGTAGAATTTCCTTTCTACCTTGTCCTTAAATTCTTCCCATTCCATATTGTAGGTTTTATCACTTCCTTTTGTTTGGAGGATAGTATTCCACCATTCTAGTGCTGAATTCTTAAACAGATTAGAAGCAAACAGTATCTTATCTTCTTCAGCACACTTGCTTATTCTTAAGACTGCCTCAGTCTTCTCTATCCAGCGTAAGGTTGCAATGGCCCCTTCGTTGCCTGAGAATTCCATTGGTTTACAAGACCATAATTCTTTATAAGAACAACCATAAGGCATGGTTCTTCTTCTTTTGGGAATGGGCATTTGAAGTACAGGTCCATTGTTCACGCTTTTTCTGGTTCGCTTGGTCGCTTACTGCTATGTTTACTTTTATTATCAGCATCCTTAACAGTTTGAAGAATAAATGGCATTGCATCTATAATTCCTTGTGCTACGATGTGTTGGATAGCACTATTATCCACTTGATTGTTATTGTTATTGATGCTTGGATTCTCATTAACCACGTTAATGTTACTCTGGTTATCATTATTCAGATTTACTTGATTTCCTTCGTCGGCCATCTGAATTTTAAACATTTATCCCATATTAATATCACATGATAATAGATAATATCGTAATTCACATGACACGCAATCTAGCAAAAAACGTCGATCATTGCGACTTGTACTCTATTTTCATATACTATGCGTCTATTACACACTAGTACTGAAATAAAGATTACAATACCAACAGAAAGAAAATTACACTAATAATACTATGCATCCGTACACACATATTTTATTTTATTTTTATTATATTATATTATTATTACTACCATTTTCCTCCATTCTCACATTCACGGATATGGATTTATCCAAAAATCCATATTGCGCTCATCGTATTTCCATACGAGACGCTCTCCCACCTGACGCATTCTCTCACTGCTTTCTAAAATTTCCTCCCTGAAAGTCCTAAGTTCTTGCACGTTTTCTGCACTCATTGGGGGTGCAGGTTCTAGGACTGGGTTTGGAATCTGGGGTGCGGGTTCCTGATATGGGGGTGAAAGTTCCTGAAATCGGTAAGGATCTTCTAAAATTTCCCTAATATATTCATCATGGTAATAAGGATCTAGAGGGTCCATACCTGGGTAGGCTTCTATGTTCTGTATAGGTGGGTATTCCTGGATAGGGTAACGTTGCACAAAGTCCCTATTGTCGTCCCACCAGGGGTCATAGTTTGGGTCTAGGGGGTTTGGTGCAGGTACCCTAGGGATTTCTTCTGGGTTAAAGTCATGCATCTCCACCTGGTTTTCAGGAATTTCAATCTCCATGGGTTGTTCTGGGTTTTGTGGTTGTGGGGCTACTAGTTGTTCCAGACTCGGGTCAGCAGCAGTTGTAGCTAGGATATGGAAATTAGCTAGGCTTCTATTAAGCATATCCTGTGTATGGGCATCAGTCTTTCGCTTAGCAGCTGCTAAAACTCTTTGCTGTTGCAACTTTCGCATTCTCTTCCTACGAGCAAAGGCTTCCTTACTGAACCATCCTCGTTTCTTATGAGGGAATGGCTCTTCTGACTGAGCTCTAAAAGCAAACACTCCTTCTTCCTGATCAGCAGTATACCCAGAAAGGGCAGGCTGTGACGAGGTACCTTCACTCCTAGGCGATTCAGGCAACTGACGACTCATGTCTGAGGGTCCTTGATCACTCATACTGTAAACTAACAAATAGTCAAATAACACATAACAAATAAATATAGTTATGCATATTTTTCCATTATTTCCTAACACAAAATTTACATTTTTAAGTGTCAGCAGAACACTTCTTTGGCTCGGACCAGTGGCTAGGCTCTGATACCACCTCCTGTCGCAACCCCCGATCCCTTATCTGTCCCGGGAACGGGAGGACGCGAGCTCAGAGTTTGTTGGTATCAGTTGTTTAAATCTCGCAGCGGAATTTACATCAGGACCGTAGTTAGGAAATGTTTATCAGAGTAAAACCACCATATTTGATATTAATAATAACATGGGCAAAACCCAAGTTTCTTATTACAATACATTTATAGGGACAAACCCTATTTTATTGAATTTAAAACATCGTTTATTTGGTAACTTTTATAGCCACATTTTTCCCAAGCCTTCAGTGCTCTCCAGCTGGCTTTTCACTAATTGGCTGTTCACATTGTGTTACCTGTAACGCGTTTTAAAAACATTTGTCAGTCGGAAATACTGGTGAGTGAATCCCAGTTTAACAAAAAGAGGATAAACTCACATTGCTATCTTAGGCTTCTTGTAAGGGTTTTCTGGATATAATCTATAATTTATACAAATGTACATTGGTTAGTATTATAACCCTTTAAAAATATTAATGATACCCTCCCAGAGACGGCATTCCAACAACTACGTCGGGCAGAACCACGACAGTTGTTACGGAACCCTAAATCAATCGGGCAGCGTAACTATTACGAAACTGGGGTTATAATACTTACAACGGAGCAGAACCTCGCTAATTTAGGGGTATAATACCCGACTATAATGCCTCTAATTCAGAAAGTTAGATTGAGAATGAAATTGTGAGCGACGGAAAACGAAAACTGATGGCCTTCTTATATAGGTGCTGAAACTGGTCCTCACGCGGCCCGCGTAAAGAACAGACAAGGGTTACGCGGCCCGCGTCAACCCTGGTCAACTGACTAGCTTGTCCCGGTCATGATCTAGACCTGCCACGATGTTGACACGTGTCAGCTAAGGATGTATCCGCGTTGTAGGTCTCTCGCGGCCCGCGTTAACTTAAACGGGTCTTACGCGGCCCGTATGAACTAAAGAAACTCAAAGGAATCCGGTATCCACCTTGATACCGCCCGCGTAAGTGGTTAAGGTGGGTCTACGCGGCTCGCCTTGACTTACTATTTTCAGATTTTTATTTATTTTATATATTATAACATATTTCGGGCTCGGTTTTCACATAAGGGGTGTATTATAAGACATATTGGTTATAATAGGGTGTCGGAAATATTATGAAGATGTTGGTTTTACCGAGAGTTGTTACAATATAGTTATATTTAGTGTTTGTTATGTTGGAGATTAGGGTTTTTGGTTATGTTTATCTTTAATTTCAAGATCATCAACTTGTACTTCTAGTAAATACTAGTAATAAGAAGCTTAAATATGATGGTTTGAGTGTCACACCCTGTTTTTTGCGGAAGCGTATGATGTGTGACTGGTTTAATATCATTGCATTCAATCGTAATAAACAACTACATGATCAAAACGATGTTCATCCATTCATAAAATTTGAGTATTACAAACACTTGTTATTTAAGTTTTAAAACACAACCTTCGTCTAGGTTACAATTCAACAAAAGTGGATAACATCTAAACTTGAAGTCTTACTTCTAGTTACGACACCCGCGCCCAAGATCCATCCTGTCACCTGAAATACATGTAATTTTGGAAAACATCAACAGAAGTTGTGCGAGTTCATGCGTCTTGTTTGTGTACTGTAATTCTTGTAAATCTTTAAGAGACTCCTTTGTAAACAGGTATGAAAAACGTGTATGAACGTACTAAATGAATGTTTGTACAAGGACATTAAGGCATGCGAGGACATGGGGAGTACTTGTTATGACTCCTTGAGGATATGGGGAGTACTTGTTATGACTCCTTGAGGATATGGGGAGTACTTGTTATGACTCCTTGAGGACATGGGGAGTACTTGTTATGACTCCTTGACTGTGTCGATTAACCTCGACTGTGTCAATTTCCCTTGACTGTGTCGATTACCCTCGACTGTGTCGATTACCCTCGACTGGGACTCCGAAGCACTACTAGGTACTAGTTTTGACCATGAGTGGGGTTCGGCCGTACCCGTTAGATCTAACCCTCGTCCCTAATTATGTATTAATGGCATTTCTGTATTTAGTCCGTGCTCACATGATCTAGTATTTCTTAGGCCTTTCATAGGCATTTCATATATCATTCCTTAAAACGCATCATACTTGGTACTCGTTCTCACCAAGAGTGCTTCTTGTTTTTGTATCATACCATTTGTAAACATTGTAACATTTGTAACATTTGTAACATGTATTTCACCCCCCGAGAGTTATAAAACTGAAAACAGTTAAAAGAAAAAGGGGAGCATGAACTCACTGTTGCGTCTTCGTACTCGTAACTCAAATCTCGTCAGCAAACAAGACTACCTACAATGTGCTAGGGTCTATTAGACGAGTGGGCCGTGCCTTGTCTTAGTATTCATGTTTTGAGTTACATTTCTTTTATGTCTTCCTTGTTATTCCAAGTTATAATACTTCTCAAGTATTTATTTTTGTATCTTCTTCCCAAGGGTGGGAGTATTTCATACTTGTGTATTTGTATTCTCGTATTTGCAGTTTCCAAAAATAACACGTTTTCTCTTTGTTGAAAATACAATATTACTCTTGTAATATTTTCAAAAATCATGTTTTCAGTCCTTGTATCCAAAATAATATTTGCCAAAAATATATTTATAAGTTACGTTCTTGCGCTCGATTTTGCATTATTAAGCGTATAACTTATATATTTGTTCCTTGTGATTTTTGGTATTATTTTGGATTGTAGATTCTTGGTATTTTGTTAAGTTATATTATTTTAAATCATAAAATAATACAACTAATATACGGAGTATACACATAAGCACACACAATGTGTCTTAATATAAAATATATATTCTAGATATATATTTATCCATTTTTGTTTACGAAAACCAACCTCCGATACTTGTATTCTTGTACGAAATCTATGGCAAAGTTTATTTGGAAACGCCAAAGTTTAGGACATACATATAAACACTTGTTTAGAAAGTATTTTCTAAGTGTTTATATTTTTAGAAAATTTCGCCATAGTTTCCTTTGAAAACGGAGGTGTCCATGCTTTTTAGCATATCATTTTCTTTTCCGAAAATCATTCAGACAATCAACAACAAATCACTAAACAATATTTCACTTATCAAGTGTATAAACTATACACTTTACTTAATAACATGAACTTGATATTTCACGAAAACGCGTAGTAGCTTGGTAAGGTGTTTAGTGGGTTTAGTTACCCTCCAAAGTGTGTTTATTTCTTTTAAAATCTCATTCTTGAAGAGATTTGGTGTTTACAACTTGTAAACATAATTTACAAAAATGTTTATTTATTAAACCTTCTTGTTTCTCTAGTGTTCTTATACTTGTTCTTCCACCAAAAATAATATAGGTTTATGTAAAATCATGATCTTCTAAAAATCACATTTTAAACTTGTTTTTTTTAGAAAATCATTCACAACTCTAGGGTTAACAAGGTTATCAACTCACTTTAATGATTATTTTTCAAAAAATCATTTTAATCTTCAAGTTCATGTCTAGTCATGAAGATGATCATCACATGTAAACACATAATCATCTCCTAACTTGTTAAATCATGTTTTTAATCATCCTTTAACAAGTTCAATATGATGATCAACATCATATTACCAAGAAATCAACCAATAATTATCAACATATTCAAAACAACTTTCTTCTAACAATACTTCATCTTATTTCATCTTTATGTTCAAGCTTTAAGTTTATGATCTTTAGTGTTCTTATGTAAATCATCACAGTATATCTTTTAACCACTAAAATATGAAGTAAATAAGAGTGTTCAAGAATCTTACAACTAGCTTAAAGCTAGGGAAGAACTATGATGAAGATTGAGTGGATAAAAGCAAACAAAGGAGGTCCTTCAAGTTCCGAGACCACCAAACCTTCTTATATGGCTCCTTGCACCTTTGGTTACCCTTGGATAGTCTTGGAATAGCTTGGAAAAATTGATGGAGATTTAGGGGGTGTTGGCCGTAGCTTATTGAGAGGGAGAGAGAGGTGTTGTGGTGAGTTGATGTGTGTTGTGAATGGAAGAGAATATGAGTAGGGTCTTGTGGTTTATATAGTCTATTATCCTATGTACCAAGATCTTCATGGATTCTATGTTATCTAATAGTGTAAGGAAAAAATCTAGTATCATATCTAATAGGATCACACAAGATCACATAAGATCTCACAATATCTCGTAGGATCATGGGGAGATATCTAATCAAATCCAAGGAAGATCTAAGCAAGATCTAAATAAACCTTCCAAATCCAAGCAAAATCTCCAAGCAATCCAAGTAAGATCTTATGATATCTAGGAGATCTTTGCAAGATTTTGGAGGTGGGGGCCACCCTTCATGACCGTGAACATGAGACGGGGGGGGGGGGGGGTTATGTGTAACTTTGATGCTATATGTAGGTATTTAGTTGGAGGATAAGTATAAAGTATAGTGTTTAATGTGTAGGATGCTTTATGTAGTATGTTAAAGTGTTCGGGAACCATAACTAGTTTAGAAAAAGTAAAACAATGCTTTTAGCAATATTTTGGTGTTCCGGGTAATGTCCGGTAGTTCGGTTGGATACTGTTCCGTTACAGTGCTAAGTTATAAAGTAAAGTGTCTTTTATGTAACTTTCAGTGACACTTTTAATTCCCAACACTTAGGAAAGCATACAGGACCATTTTTTCATGTTTTTGCAAGTGACTAGCATGTTAAAATGCTGAATTTTGTTGATTAGTGCAGAATTTTGCACTTTTCGTGAGTTTTAGGTACTTTTCGGCACTTTGTCTTTCATCTAGAAAGACAGTTTTGTGGTCCTTACTTTCCCTACGCACTATACTAGTGTAATACGTAGTCTCTGTCTCACACTGGACCTCAAAATATTGTCTGTCTATGTACTGAACTTCGTCAGCATTTTTAGTTTGTCTGGTAATGGTGCCAATTCTGTTCTGTGTATCATTTGCACTATCTCGTGTTGCATGTAGCAACGAATAAAGTCTTGTAATGTGAAATGCCATTGTATGTATATAACAGTAATAAAAAATTCATTTGTCTTGTAAACTAGATCATGCACAAATGTTTAAGCACACATTACTGTTCAACTAGTGTACGGAATGTACGGAAAAGTGACGGTTACATTGAGAGCTTACAAATTTGCACAAGCCAAATAAGAATATTAAGAAGAGATTCAAGTTTCCATGCACCTCCTAATGTTCCTCCATTGTTGCTACAACTTAGATGCTTATTGAAATGGCTTAAACTAGGTTAAATGGAGGTATTTAATGGATGAAAAAGAAAATATGAAAAGGGTTTGGGGCTGCCGAAATATAGAGGAGGAGAAAGGGTTATGTTTGGTGTTTGAAAAGTCTATGAATAATAGGGAATGGTAGTGATGTATGAGAATTATGGAAAGATCTTCACAAGTACTTATAAAATCTCTTATGCCATACTTTGTATACCATAATTTCAAGTGGGTAAGGGGCTTATGGGATCCCTATGTTGACCGGGATATTAGAGGATGGTGATGATTTTATTTTTTTTATTTTTTTTCTAATTGTTACATATATGTATATATAATATTATGTGTAGTTTTTTTTGTAATTATGTTTACTAGGTAAGGTAGAGTGTAATTAATAGTTTAGAATGTTAAGTGATATTAACTAGTTCACTAGACTAGTTGGTATTAGTTTCGGATGGTAAAAATACCACTAGTTCGCTCATCGGATCGATACCGGATTATATACGAAAGGTACTACATAATACCGGAAGCTTGTTATTTTGGACACTACAATGATATTCCCAATGTGTTTTAGCGTATATGTCATCAATTGTCATAGCGAAGTTCCATAAATGCTTAATTATTAAGACGGACGAGTTAAAAGTGTTATATTTTTAGCGAAACGGACGTTTTAATATTTAGGGCGTTGTACCGGAAAGTCCTAGATTTTTGCAAGATATGTTTTCATACTAGTGTTTTCTTATTTAAATGGACTCAATCATGTTGTTTGTGTGTCCTTTTTCATTGTGTCGTTCTGTTTTCACGGTTTTGCTTGCATGAATAGTGTAACCGTGAATAGTGCGCGCAGCACTTTCTACCAACACTTTTAGGACATTGTTTGATTGGTTTTGCAATATGACGAAAACCAACATATGTTTTAGCTTTGTTTTCTTGTCCTAACACTGTTATCTAATTTACGACACAGTTACGTAATTAAATTACGCTAAATGCATGAGATTATGTAAATCACATAGTGATTATTTTGTACGGAATCACCGGTTATTTTCCATTTGTCACAAGAAACCCTCAGGTTTGTTGCAACGGTTAGAAATGCCAGTTTGGAAATGGGAATTGATAACAATGGATTTTGTTATTAAATTACCCAAAACAAGAAAAGGTAATGATACAATCTGGGTGATTGTAGACAGGTTAACCAAGTCAGCTCATTTCCTACCAATGAAGGAAACTTTTAGTATGGAACAATTAGCTAAATTATATGTAAATGAAATAGTTTCTTTACATGGAATTCCTCTATCAATTGTTTCTAAAAGAGATAGTCGTTTTACCTCTCATTTTTGGACAAGTTTCCAAAAAGCAATGGGAACCAAGTTGAATCTAAGCACCGCTTATCATCCTCAAACGGACGGACAAAGGGAAAGGACAATTCAGACAATGGAGGACATGCTTAGAGCTTGTGTAATTGATTTCGGAGGTAATTGGGACGATCATTTACCATTGATAGAATTTTCTTATAATAACAGTTATCACATAAGTATCAATGCTGCACCATTCGAAGCACTTTATGGACAAAAGTGCCGAACGCCAGTCTGTTGGGAAGAAATTGGAGAAAAGCAACTATTTGGACCTGAGATAGTACAAGAAATAACAGACAAGATCATTCAAGTCAAGGAACGACTGAAAGCAGCACGTGATCGACAAAAGAGTTATGCAGATAACAGACGAAAGTCATTGGAATTTCAGGTAGGAGATAAAGTGTTATTGAAAGTCTCTCCTTGGAAAGGAGTGGTAAGATTCATTAAAAGGGGAAAGCTAAGCCCCAGGTATGTTGGACCTTTTGATATTATTAGAAGAATAGGACCTGTAGCCTATCAGCTACATCTGCCAAAGGAAATGGCAGGAATACATGATGTATTTCATGTATGCAATCTCAAGAAATGCTTAGCCGATGAATCACTGATAGTGCCTCTTAAGGATATAGAGGTAAATGAGCAGTTAAAATTTGTAGAAAGGCCTCTACAGATTGAAGACAGGAAAGTCAAGAATCTCAAGCATAAAAGATTAGTTCTGGTCAAAGTAAGATGGGACTCCAAAAGAGGACCAGAATATACATGGGAGCTTGAATCAGAAATGCAAAGGAAATATCCACACTTGTTCCAGTAGATCTCGAGGACGAGCTCTAAAACAAGGTGGGGAGGATATAACAACCCTCCAAAATAGTTCCGACACCCTGATAATATCTAAAATGTTCCTATATGTCCTAAATTATACCCCGTATACGAAAACCAAGCCCAAAATACAATATATATTTTAAAATAAAATAAAATCAAGTTTTATGTGTCGCTCGCGGGCCGCGTAGAGCCTTAGGGTTTCCTATGCGGGGCGCGACAACTTGGAGTCGGGGACGCACCCGGTGCCGCCACGTGTCATCATCTTGTCGAAGCTAAACTCGACGAATAAGCAACCCTAGCCCTATTACCCTACTACGTGGGCCGCGTAGCCCTTGGCTACGTCTTACGCGGGGCGCGAGGGAAGGCGAAAGGTCGCCTATATAAGAAGGCCTTCAGCCTTCAGTTTCCGATCGCTCACACACTTTCTTTCTCTCGAATTTTCTTATAGTATAAGCTATTCTCGGGCATAATACCCCCCCTAATTAACGAAGTTTTGCCCCATTGTAAGTATTATAACCCCGGTTACGTATTAGATACGCTGCCCGATTGATCCAGGGTTCCGTAACGGCTGTCGTGGTTCTGCCCGACGTAGTCGTTGGAATACCGTCTCGGGGAGGGTATTGCTAATGTAAATATTGGGTTATTATACTAACACGTGTGCATCTGTGTAAATTATAGATAATCACCAGGAAACCCTTAGAAGAAATCTAAGACAGCAATGTGAGTAATCTCCTTTTTGTAAACTATTTTACAAAACCTTTTATATTTTACAATGTGATTAGCAGTGATTGAGTCTTTGTAATTCTACAATTACGGCCGCTATGTTGGGGTTTTGTATACAAAATGTGGAACACGTTACCATTGGACAAAGAGTTAGCCAATGGGTAATATGACCCACCAGTCGGGATTGACAGTACTGAATGAGTAATTGTGTAGATATAAACATTGTAATCGCTCTCAATACTGTGAAAATTGATAAAACTCTTCTTGATTAAACTGGGATTCACTCACCAGTATTTTCCACAGACAAAATGTTTTTAAACGTGTTTCGGGTAACAAAATGTGAAAGCCAACTAGAAGCCAGCTGGAGAGCACTGAAGGCTTGGAAAAGTGGCTATAAAAGTTACCTAAATAAAAGAAGATGTTTTATTCCATAAAATAGGGATTCTCCCTATGAAAATGTTTGTAATGAAAACTTGGGTTTTATCCCAATATGTTTAATATTATAAAAGCATGATATTTACTCTGATAAAACATTTCCTAACTACGGTCCTGATGTAATTTCCGCTGCCAAAATGATAAACACCGATACAACCAAAACTGGTCTCGCGGCCACCCATTCCGGGGACAGATAGGGGACGGGGGCTGCGACATGTTCTTTCTGACATCATTGGAAATCCAGAAGATGGTGTAAGAACAAGTTCTACAACAGCACATGAATGTGCATTTGCTGGGTTCTTAAGCAAAATAGAACCTAAGACTGTCAAAGAAGCTCTTAATGATTCAGACTGGATTCAAGGAATGCAAGAAGAGCTTGATCAGTTTGAAAAGAGTAAGGTATGGGATCTGGTGCC
Source organism: Helianthus tuberosus (assembly GCA_030545235.1). NCBI lineage: Eukaryota > Viridiplantae > Streptophyta > Magnoliopsida > Asterales > Asteraceae > Helianthus > Helianthus tuberosus. The sequence continues at coordinate 58,007,840 of CM060444.1, read as the reverse complement.
TGAGCCGAATGACAAATCTGTCATAGGCTCAAAATGGGTATTTAGAAACAAATCAGATGAAAATGGCATAATAACCAGGAATAAGGTAAGGTTAGTGGTCAAAGGTTATTGTCAACAATAAGGTATTGACTATGATGAAACCTTTGCACCAGTGGCCAGATTAGAAGCGGTAAGAATCTTTCTTGCTTATGCTGCATCCAAAGACTTCAAAGTATATCAAATGAATGTGAAATCTGCATTCCTGAATGGTAATATTGAAGAAGAAGTTTAGGTGCATCAACCTGAAGGCTTTGTTGATCCTAAATTTCAAAACCATGTTTACAAATTAAACAAAGCCTAGTATGGTTTGAAGCAAGCTCCAAGAGCATGGTATGAAACACTTTTAAACTTCTTACTCAATTCTGGCTTCACAAAAGGTACTTTAGACACAACTCTTTTTCTTAAAACACACAAGGGTCACACTTTGGTAGTCCAAATTTATGTTGATGACATTATTTTTGGATCAACACATGAAAAGTTCCGCAAAAAGTTTCAAAAATTGATGACCAACCACTTTGAAATGAGTATGATGGGTGAGTTAACCTTTTTCTTAGGTTTACAAGTCAAACAAAGAAATGATGGAATATTTCTGAGTCAATCTAAGTATGTAAAAACAATTTTACAAAAATACTCACTTGAAAATTGCTCAATTTCAAAAACTCCCATGGCTACAGGGAACAAACTTGATTCTGATAAAGAAGGAACATGTGTAGATATTAAAACCTATAGGGGAATGATAGGATCATTGCTATACTTAACTGTAAGCAGACCAGATATTATGTTTGCAACATGTTTTCTGGCAAGATATCAATGCAATCCTAAAGAGTCTCACTTGAAAACAGTAAAAAGGGTTTTTAAATATCTAAAAGGCACATCAAAACTTGGTCTCTGGTATCCAAAAGATACAAATCTTGAACTAATTGCATACACAGATGCAGATTATGCGGGGTGCAAGATTGACAGAAAAAGCACATCTGGTGCATGTCAAATTTTGGGAGAAAAGTTGGTTTGTTGGGCAAGCAAGAAACAAAACTGTGTTGCCACATCAACAACTGAATCTGAATATGTAGCAGCAGCAAGTTGCTGTTCACAAGTACTATGGATGCAAACTCAGCTGAAGGATTATGGAGTAAATCTGACAAAGATACCCATTCTATGTGATTCAAAGAATGCAATTGCAATTACAGAAAATCCAGTTCATCACTCTATAACCAAACACATAGATGTCAGATATCACTTCATAAAGGATCATGTGGAAAAAGGTAACATAGAGATGTATTTTGTTCCAACAGAAAACCAAATTGCTGAAATTTTTACAAAACCTATTGATGAAAAGAGATACAATTTTTTAATCAGCAAACTTGGCATGGTTAACAAAAAAGATGAAGATGTTTCAGAAAACAATAAAACTGAAAACCAAATTGATGATAATCAAGGAACAGTCAAAAATTCTGATGATCAAAGAATGAAACAACAGGTTTCTGATAAAGAAATCCATCAATCTGGTGGAATATCAGAAAATCTGATAAATTATCAACGAATATGATAATTTATCAGAAAATATGAAGAATTATTAGAAAATCTAATGAATCATCAGAAATTCTGACAAAACATCAGAAACCTTGTTAAAACATCAGAATGATCCCTGATTATCAGAACAAATTCATGCATGTCACCATCTTTATTCATATCTCATATTTGTATAAACTCATAACTATAGATAGCCTGTTTTTATTTTTCTTTTGTTTAAAAAAAAGGGGAACAAAAAGGGGACAGGATAAATTCAATGCCACAATAAGGAAAATCAATCGTCACAGGGAAAATATTTGCAGAAAATTGAATCTTTCTTATACTTCCAATGCATGCAACGTCATACTTCATAAGGAAATAGAGAGACACAGGGGCATAAAATGATTTGGGGCTATGAGAGTAGCCGCCTAGTTATTCAATGCTTAATCACAAACGGAAGCTTAAGATTCTGCCATATACCCACTGCACCAGATATCGTATTAAATGAAGGGATAGAAATGGAAAAGGAAAAGAAAATCTTTGGTTGTTAATAACATTTATGGTTTAACTATCACTTTCGTCTATAAATATTAACAGCACTTGAAGACCTTCTTCATACCAAACAACCTTCTCTTCAAACCATTTTCTCAGAAATTTTATTTAAAAAAATGGCTTTTGCAAAAGAAATGAAATCAGTTCACTTTCCTCTACCTCTTCACAACCATCACAACCTTAGACTTAGGTCTAATCTGGAAGATCCTGAATGGGAAGATTGCAAGTATGTGTACAATATGATTAAGTAAAGTTCTTTGGGCTATGCTGTATCTACATACGTCACCATCTACCCAGAACTCCTTCAGGAATTTTGGTGGAATGCTGAAACTGTCTTCAGTGGCACCACCATGTGGATAGAAAGCAAAGTGATGGGATTCAGAATCATCTTAAAGGAGGAAATTCTCAGGGATGTTCTCCAGCTGGTTGTTCATCCAAGTTGCACCTCCTTCAGGAAGGAAATTATTGAAGAAACTCTGAGGAACATGGGTTACGAAACACCCAATGTTTCAAGGCAGATTAGCAAGTCCGGGTTCATACCTCCATTCCAGTACTTGGTGACACAGCTCAGTGCCTGTTTCTCAAATAAGATAGGGCACTTCAATGAGCTATCTTACAGGATGATGGAGGTGGTGCATGCAGTTTTACAAGAGAAACCGTACAACTTTTCTAAGTTTCTCATGAGAGACTTAGAATCAAACTTGCAGACCCAGCAACCTTTTCTGATCTACCCTCGCTTTGTGACAAAGGTGATAACCAGACAACTGGGATTTGGATGGGTAACTAGCTGGTACCCAAGGGCCAAGGTGGCTTTGCAAGAAAACATTTATGCTCCCTCCCTTGTTCCATCAAACAATCACACTGGTCATAAAACCTACATTTGGTTGTATGTTAAAGGCATGTACAATGAGTAGTTCTTTTTGTAATTTTTTTAAATAGTAAAGTTTTTGCTTTATATTTTCCTCAAAAATATCACAATAGATTTAGGGGGAACTGAAATGGCATTTCTGATAAAACAAGAAAAATCTAATGAATTTCAAAAGAAATCTAATAAATCTGGAGGAAAAATCAGAAATTCTGATAAAACATCAGAAAATCTGATGATTCATCAGAAACTCTGATAAATTATCAGAATATGTGTTAATACAACATAAAAGTGTTAAGATAATCAGAAGAACTGATAAATCAACTGAAAAATGAGAGAAATATCGGGTAACATTGTATTAAAACCATATTCAAAGAAAAAAAAAAGGTCTTTGTCTGATTTAAATTTTTTCTGGAAATCTATCTTCAAATGGTAATGAATTTTTTTTTTCCAACAACACTCCTTGGAGATCAGAACAAAGATGTGAAGTTCAGAAATGCTATGTAAGTGAAATCATCAAAACTCTACTTATTCCCTCTCATCTCAAAAAAAAAAATGAATGATTCCTAAACAAGAATCAAATGAATTATGATGAAGTATGTTGAAAATCCAACTCTCAAAGATTTTATTCAAAGATTTTCAGATATACAACATCAAAAGGACAACTTGGGAACATACACAGTTTCAAAAAGATTTTTATTGGACCTTTTTACATCAAAAGGGTCCCACATGAAGAAAAGGTGCAAGTTGGACATTAGTGTCTATCTACTAAATCCTTGGAATCTCTGATTTTTTTATTAGAGATAAACCAAAGGTCTTTTTTAGAACGGTTGTTTCCTAAAGGGATTAAAACATCATTAAGGTGTCATAAACCACCTTAAATACAAACAACCTACGAAAAACACTCAAAGATCTCTGTCTCAATACACTATAAATACCTCCGTGAAAAACAGAGACGTCCATCTTCAACCTTCATCTTCAAAAGCAAAACCCTAAAAACCCTTTATCAAAACAAAACCCTCAAATTCTCCATGGCTGCTATCAACATCAATATACCACCAGTTGAACACTCTGTTCGACTCATCACTAAAGCTGAATTCCTACCATTGAAGAGCAACAATGAAGCCATGAATGACAACATTGAAGAATATGATACAAAGTGCCAAATTTTGATCAAATTTCTGACCAGATGTCCTATAGCTCAAGCTCTCAAAAGATCAGAGAGGTACCAGAAAGACTTATACAACAAGTTGTAAAGACACTCAATCTCTCAAATCCAAACAAGCTTATAGCACATGTATGGGGAGATATCTTCATTACAATCACACCAGAGAAAATAAGGGAATGTTTGGAACTACCCTTAAGCTAAAATTATGAAGAAGCACCAGAAAAGGAAGATATGTTTACATTACTTGATGCTGTAATGGGTTACAAGACAAAGATCTCAAAGATTAGTGAATTCAAGAGAAATCAGCTGCCTGCCTTCTGGCAAGTGTTGATGGAAATTTTGAACAAGTGTTTATCATCAAAGATTGGGGGTACAGATCAGATAAATAAAAATGTTCTAACAATCATGTTCAACCTAATTAGTGGGTTGAATATTGATTTTGGTATAGAAATATTTAATCTGATCAGAAGATCAATTCTGGCCAACACTGGAAGGATAGATTCACATCTACCTTTTCCCAGATTTCTGTCAGTCATAATTTCTGATGCTTTTCTGAAAGGAACATCGAAATTCCTGCATCAGAAAATATGTGGAGTACAGAAATCATGAGACCATGGATTGCTGTGGGGTCTTGGAAGTCAAATTATGATGTACCTGTTCTGTCAGAAAGTATGATGAATCTGATACCAGAGGATTCACCTTACAGAGCAGAATATCTAAGCATGTTAAGCAAGAAGCTAGAGAATAAAGAACTTTTTGATAGTGTGTCTCATATGGAGCATGATGCACAAGAATCAAGTGCACCAAGAATAGAGCAGCAAAGTGAATCAAAACTTCATCAAGCTGATGAAGATGTGTACATGAGTCCTGTGGCAGAAGAACATCATGCAGAAATCTCACATATGGGAGAAACAGGTGCACAACACTCTAAACTTAATATTGTTCATGATTCTGAGAGTGATTCTGATGATTTAATTCAAGGAAACTATGAAATTTCACAAAGAGGTACTGCATCTGAAAAACAAGATGTGAGTAAAACCATTGACCCCTTCTTTGAATCAAATTCTGAGGAGGAAAATGTGGTGGCAACAGGTGGAGATCAGTCTACTGATCAAGAAAACCTGGATGAGAAAAATAAGAGTTTCTCAACAACTCATGGAGAATCTGAAAAGATTCAAGGATATGAGGAAAACCATAATTTGAATGAGTTTCAATTTTCTGGTAATGGTATAGAGAATATGGAATATTTCAGTCCTCTTAACCTTAGAACAGCAGAAAATGTGTTTTCTACTGGTGTTAGAGGTGGAACATCTATTGTTCCTCCTGTTACCCAAGAACATCAATCTATGTCAACAGAGCAACTGCACAAGGAACTTGATGACATAACAACTGTTTGTACTAGCAAGACAACAACAGAAGAAAAGCTTGATCTGATACTGGAAGAGATTAGAAATCAAAAGTTAGACATCAAAGCATTATCAGAAACTGTCAAAGTTATACAGAAGCAAACAGAAGATAATAGTGCAGCTCTCAACAAACTACAGCAGCCATCAGAAAACTCATCAGAATTTAAGAAAGCTCTCAAAGAATTGCAAGAAATCAAGACAAAGATGGCAGAGGTTGCAAGTGCAGGGGAAAGCTCAAGTTCAGGAAGAATTGAAGAAATTCAGTTCCTTAGAGCCAACAACAGCAGCATGGCTGATGCTCTTGAAAAACTGTTGTTGGAATGGTCCACCCAAAAGAATCAAGATGAACTGGAGTTTCAGAAGATGAAGAAACAAGAAGAATTAAATGCTCAAACTCTTGCTAATGTTCAAATGTTAGTAATGAGGTTGCAGTACAATGTTGCCAGACTGGCAAATGTTGATTTACATGAACTGAAAGCTCCAATCCCACAAGGTGAACCAGCAGGAGAGTCAGAAACTCCTCAACAACAATTCAGACAACCAAAAGTCACTCAACAAGATCCAACCAGACAATCAGAAGCTTCAGCAACACAAAAACAGAAGCAACCCATGGGTCCTCCTCCTAGTAAGCCAAAATTACTCATGGGTCCTCCAACAAAAATATCAAAGCCAGACACATCAAAGGTACCAACACATGAAGCTGTTCCAGTTAGATCATCATCCATGGCTCTCACATGTGAAACAGACTTTAGCAAACAACTTAATGTATAAGAAAAGAGAAGAATGGAAGATGAAGTAACATCCTCAAAAAGACCAAGAACAGTGATTGGAGAAGATTCAGAAGGAAAACTCAAAGAATTCACAATGCTGAAAGGTGATCTGCATACAATTATGTATCCTGAAGAACACTTGAAGCATTACTACTGGAACAAACAAGAAGATAAATTAGAAAGGCCACTCTTTCCAATAAGCAGAAACATTGCTCAACCAGAGATGAAGGAAACTTGGAAATGTTACACAAGCCAGTTATAAATCAAATAGTTTCCATTGAAAGAATGATCACTATTAATGCTCAAGGAGGTGTCTTAGGTACTTATGGACAGAACAAATACACCTTGATCAGAGAAGATAGAAGTGAAACAAATGTTACTGATGGAGACCTGGCTAATGATCTTCACCCAATGAGCTTAGTAAAGTTGAAGCAACTCATTGATAAAGACAAAATCTCCTCAGCTGTAATTAGAAGAGCTCTTGACATCATCAAGAAAGCAGGAGAAAAGTTATATCAAAGGGCTGCACTGACAGAATTTGACCTGTGTATCAACTTTGAGTATAGCAATAAGGTACTAACACCTCCTCCTAACAACAACATTCCAGCTGAAATTCCTCTCAATAAAGTAAGAACTGGAGCTATCTTTGACAAACTAGAAATGTGTGTGGTTTTCAAAGATGCCTATGATGAGAAAGCTCTATTCAGAGTCAATGAAATATACAGGTATTCCAATCAAACTCTGAAATATATAAAGAATTGCATGAATGAGAAACAAGAGCTGCTCAAGAAAAAGGAGAAGAACAATGAACAACTGAGGAAGGCAATTGAAAATAGCATTGAAAAATGGATGGAAGCTAGAGGATGGTACAAAGAACTCTACAAAACAACTTAAAAGGCAATTGATTACAAGAAAAGGCTGAAACTAGGAGACAAGTTCAGAGGTGGAGTGAAGATCAATTAATGAATTCATGAGTTTAAAAATTCTGTTTTTGAGAAACAATATTTTATTTTTTCTGTCTTTTTAAACACCGGTTGATTTGATTCTGTTTCATATTTCTGAATTTAGTTGTTTGAACTTTCATTTTAAGGATTAGTTGAAGTTTGTTTACGTTTGATATAGATAGTTGTTTTCTTACAATACTTAGGGGGAAACTGTTAGGAAACTTTATTTGTAAGTATTGAAGAAAATCAAATTCAGCTTGATTTATGAAGAAGATAAAAGTCCCGAAGATCAAAACAACAAGAAGAAGACCGGATAGGACAACTGAAAAAGAACAACATCTACTTTAAAGAATCATAAGTTGATTAAAGACTGAAGAAGATTATCAGAAAAGGCTTTTCTAATGGATCTGATGATATTTCTGATGAAATATCACCAGTTTCTAGCAATTCTGATCATCAGATTTTCTGATGATTTGTTCACCAGAATTTCTGATGAAGTGGTTATCAGAAATTCTGATAAACCTCACTTGTCTAAAAATCAGTTCTACCCTGCCACAATAACCGAAGCAACTCGACATTATTGGATATCATGATAACAAAGGCAACTTGATTGTTGGATTCGATGAATATGTCAAGAAGCTACTTGTTGCAGGATATAAACATGAATAAACAAATGTTTATTCATGTATTCAAGCCGTCTATAAATAGAAGGCTCATCAAGCAAAGAACAAATGAGTTAAGCTTAGCATTTAATACATACTACAAACTCCATTGTCCTTTCACCTCAGAATTCACAAGTATTCATTTGTAATAGATAATAATCTTACAATCACCTTGTAAACCATTTTGTTTCAAAGTGATATAAACTTGAAAATTCTGTAGGTCTTGTTTCTTGAAAGTCTGATTTCTATTTCCGCACACTATTTTCACATTTATTGAAATCACTTGCCATATTACATGAAAAGAAGTCTTTTAAGTACAAGTCTGGGACCAACACTAGGTGAATCATACGGCTGAGTAGTAACTCTTGCATTTAAAATCAAAGTTATAACTCAGGTAAATACTTTTAACTTATTTTCCCTTATACGGGTTTGGGATACGGTAAATTATTACCGCTTGGTCGGGTATGGGATCACTTAGCTGGATTATGGTTAACAAATCTGCATAACCCGTTTTAACCTGTTTTGTTCGATAACTTAAACATTGGGGGTTAACACGACCGTGTCCTGGATATCATCAGCTCATTTAATTGCAAATGGCCACGACCTATGCACGGGGTGTAGGCATACACCTGACAGATGCAAAATGCTAAATATATTTTCACCCACAAGGTTGGGGATAACTCCTTTGTGGGTTTATAAAAGTGGTGTATTGTTTAATCATGACTCAGTTTCTATACTGGGCCCCATACACAAACATATAAAATTGTGTACAAGATTAAAAGTTTAATTGTACCAAGTTATAAAAGATTTTCGTGCCATGTGCACCTAAACTGATTTTTGAAACATTTTCAAATGCGTTAGTTAATTGTATTTACCAGTGTAAACTAACGTATTTTCAAAAGAATAAGTGACAGATACTACACGCAATTAGGCTGGGATCTGCTTGGTGTCTAATAGAGGATCTTGCAAGTCCTCAAGATGCCTTAAAGTCTGTTAAATATCGTTTTGTATATTATTTAGATCTGCCTGTGGATCCGTTTCTACAACCGTCTGTATAATTATTATTTTGAACTTTAAACATTCGGTTTGTAATAGTAATTTCCTTCCAAGCCTTCCGTTGTGATATAACTATGTTTAATTGTCTAAGATAATATCAACTACATCATGATACTCCCTACCGGGCCCACCGGGTTATGTGAAAAATATCGGGGTGTGACATACGGTTCCAAAGATCTTAAAGCATCAACATCGCGATGCTCTGAAACCAAAAACCTCATCCCACCATGGATCTTGTCGCAACCCCCGATCCCTTATCTGTCCCGGGAATGGGCGGACGCGAGCTCAGAGATTGGTGGTATCAGTTGTTTAAATCAAGCAGCGGAATTTACATCAGGACCGAAGTTAGGAAATGTTTATCAGAGTAAAACCACCATATTTGATATTAATAATAACATGGGCAAAACCCAAGTTTCATATTACAATACATTTATAGGGACAAACCCTATTTTATTGAATTTAAAACATCGTTTATTAGGTAACTTTTATAGCCACATTTTCCCCAAGCCTTCAGTGCTCTCCAGCTGGCTTTTCACTAATTGGCTGTTCACATTGTGTTACCTGTAACGCGTTTTAAAAACATTTGTCAGTCGGAAATACTGGTGAGTGAATCCCAGTTTAATCAAGAAACGTTTTATCAATTAAAACAGTATTGAGAGCGATCACATTGTTTATGTCTACACAATTACTCATTCAGTATTTGCCACTCGACCGGATCTATGGCTATGGTCAAATTACCCATTGGCTAACTCGTTGTCCAATGGTAATGAACTGTCATTCCGACTTACTACTACTCGTAGTAATAAATTTTGTATACAAAACCCCATAATACCGGCAGTAATTGAAGAACTACAAAGACTCAATCACCGCTTAATTACATTGTAAAACATTTAAGGTTTTGTAAAACATTCCAAAAAGATTAACAAAAAGAGGATAAACTCACATTGCTATCTTAGGCTTATTGTAAGGGTTTCCTGGATATAATATATAATTTATACAAATGTACATTGGTTAGTATCATAACCCTTTGAAAATATTAATGATACCCTCCCCGAGACGGCATTCCAAAAACTACGTCGGGCAGAACCACGACAGTTTTTACGGAACCCAAAATCAATCGGGCAGCGTAACTATTACGAAACTGGGGTTATAATACTTACAACGGAGCAGAACCTCGCTAATTTAGGGGTATAATACCCGACTATAATGCTTCTAATTCAGAAAGTTAGATTGAGAATGAAATTGTGAGCAACGGAAAACGAAAACTGATGGCCTTCTTATATAGGTGCTGAAACCGGTCCTCACGCGGCCCGCGTAAAGAATAGACAAGGGTTACGCGGCCCGCGTCAACCCTGGTCAACTGACTAGCTTGTCCCGGTCATGATCTAGACCCGCCACGATGTTGACACGTGTCAGCTCAGGATGTCTCTGCGTTGTAGGTCTCTCGCGGCCCGCGTTAACTTAAACGGGGTCTTACGCGGCCCGTATGAACTAAAGAAACTCAAAGGAATCCGGTATCCACCTTGATACCGCCCGCGTAAGTGGTTAAGGTGGGTCTACGCGGCCCGGCTTGACTTACTATTTTCAGATTTTTATTTATTTTATATATTATAACATATTCCGGGCTCAGTTTTCACATAAGGGGTGTATTATAAGACATATTGGTTATAATAGGGTGTCGGAAATATTATGAAGATGTTGGTTTTACCGAGAGTTGTTACATTCTCCCCACCTTGTTTTAGAGCTCGTCCTCAAGATCTATTGAAATAAGTGTGGATATTTCCTTTGCATTTCAGATTCAAGCTCCCATGTGTACTCAGGTCCTCTTTTGGAGTCCCACTTCACTTTGACCAGAACTAGTCTCTTATGTTTGAGATTCTTGACTTCCTGTCTTCAATCTGTAGAGGTCTTTCTACAAATTTGAGTTGTTCATTTACCTCTATATCTTTAAGAGGTACTATCAATGATTCATCAGCTAGACACTTCTTGAGATTAGATACATGAAACACATTATGTATCCCTGCCATTTCCTCTGGCAGTTGTAGCTGATATGCTACAGGTCCTATTCTTCTAATGATCTTAAAAGGTCCAACATACCTGGGACTTAGCTTTCCCCGTTTGATGAATCTTACTATTCCTTTCCAAGGAGAGACTTTTAACAATACCTTATCTCCTACTTGAAATTCTAATGGCTTGCGTCGGTTATCAGCATAACTCTTCTGTCGATCACGTGCTGCTTTCAGTCGTTCCTTGACTTGAATGATCTTGTCGGTTGTTTCTTGCACAATCTCAGGTCCTGATAGTTGTTGTTCCCCAATTTCTGCCCAACAGACTGGGGTTCGACACTTTCGTCCATAAAGTGCTTCGAATGGTGCAGCATTGATACTTGTGTGATAACTATTATTATAAGAAAATTCTATTAAAGGTAAGTGATTGTCCCAATTACCTCCAAAATCAATTACACATGCTCTAAGCATGTCTTCCATTGTTTGAATTGTCCTTTCGCTTTGTCCGTCCGTTTGAGGATGATAAGCTGTGCTCAATTTTAACTTGGTTCCCATTGCCTTTTGGAAACTTGACCAAAAATGAGAGGTAAATCGACTATCCCTATCAGAAACAATTGATAAAGGAATGCCATGTAAAGAAACAATGTCATTTACATATAATTTAGCTAATTGTTCCATACTGAAAGTTTCTCTCATTGGTAGAAAATGAGCTGACTTGGTTAGTCTATCTACAATCACCCAGATTGTATCATTACCTTTCTTTGTTTTGGGTAATTCAGTAACAAAATCCATTGTTATCAATTCCCATTTCCACACCGGCATTTCTAATTGCTGTAACAAACCTGAGGGTTTCTGGTGTTCAGCTTTAACTTGTGAACAAGTTAAACATTTAGAAACATAGGTTGCTATGTCCTTTTTCATTCCTATCCACCAGAAGTTTTTCCTTAAATCCTGGTACATTTTTTCATTTCCTGGATGCATCGTATATTTAGACTTATGGGCCTCTTCTAATATATGATGACGTAGGTTTCCTAATTTAGGTATCCACATTCTCTTTTTATGGAACCTCCAAATTCCATCTATTCCTTGTTCCAATTCTTTTAACATACCTTTTAATTTTTCAGAATCATCCTTGATTACTGAGTCTCGTGCTTCTCTTATCTGATCATTTAAATCTACTTGCAGATTTAATTTAAGAGATCGTACCCTTTTTGGCTTTTCATGATACTTTCAGCTTAAAGCATCTGCCACTACATTGGCTTTTCCTTCATGATACTGGATATTACAATCATAGTCACTAAGCATCTCCATCCAGCGTCTTTTTCTCATATTCAACTCTTTTTGCTTAAAGATATACCTTAAACTCTTATGATCAGTGAATATGGTAAACTTACTACCATAAAGGTAATGTCTCCAAATTTTAAGAGCAAAGATTATAGCTCCTAACTCTAAATCATGAGTTGAATAATTCTCTTCATGATTCTTAAGTTGTCTTGATGCGTAAGCTATAACCTTTTGTCGTTGCATCAATACACATCCATAACCTAATTTAGAAGCATCATAGTAGACTACAAAGTCTTCAGCTTCTTCTGGTAATGCTAATATGGGTATATGGGTTAATCTTTGCTTAAGGATTCTAAAGGCTTCTTCTTGTTTTACTCCCCATTCAAACTTAACAGATTTACAGGTTAGCTTAGTTAAGGGAATGGCTATTCTAGAAAAATCTTGAATAAATCTTCTATAATAACCGGCCAATCCTAAGAAACTACTAACCTCGGTTGGTGACTCAGGGATTTTCCATTTAGTAATCGCCTCAATCTTTGTTGGATCCACATGAATTCCTTCATGGTTAACTAAATGTCCGAGAAACTGTACCTGTTCTAACCAAAATTCGCACTTAGTGAATTTAGCATAAAGCTTTTCCTTTCTTAACAAACTTAAAAGTGCGTGCAAATGCTTTGCATGATCTTCTTTATTCTTAGAATAAATTAGAATATCATCTATGAAAACAATTATGAATTTATCCAAATATGGCTTACATATTCGGTTCATCATGTCCATAAATGCAGCTGGAGCATTGGTTAAACCAAATGGCATGACAGTAAATTCATAATGGCCATACCTCGTTCTGAATGCAGTTTTAGGAATGTCCTCTTCCTGTACCTTTAATTGATGATATCCTGACCTTAAATCAATTTTAGAGAAAAATCGATCTCCTTGCAGTTGATCAAACATATCATCGATTCTCGGTAATGGGTACCGATTCTTAATCGTGACTTTGTTTAATTCACGGTAATCAATGCACATACGCATTGATCCGTCCTTCTTTTTAACAAACAGTATCGGCGCTCCCCATGGCGACGAACTTGGTTGTATAAATCCTTTTTCCAACAATTCGTCTAATTGTTTCTTCAATTCTTGCATTTCTGCAGGTGCCAAACGGTAAGGTGCTTTGGCAATCGGTGATGTTCCTGGTATTAAATGGATTCTAAATTCAACTTCTCTATCTGGAGGTTGCCCTGGCAATTCTTCTGGAAAGACATCTGAAAACTAAGATACTATTGGAATATCTTTTAAATCTTTTCCTTTAGTGTTAGTGATTATAGAAATCAAATACGCTATGGAACCTTTTCTTATATAGCTTGCAGTTTTCATCACAGAGATGAATTTAGTGGGCCTAGAGATTTTATCTCCTTTAATTGTGATCGTTTTACCTTTTGGTGAATTTACTTATATTGACTTTTGATCACATAAAATATTGGCTTTATTGGCTATTAACCAATCCATTCCTAAAACAACATCGAATCCTGCCAGATTCATGGGATAAAGATTTGCAATAAACTTTTGATTTAAATTTTCTATGCTTGCTCCCTACAAGATTTCAGAAATTCTAACGGTTTCTCCATTGGCTGTCTCTACTAAGCATTCTTGTGGTAGTTTAGTTAATGACTGATTTAGAAATTTGCAAAATGATGTATTAATAAAAATTTGGTTTGCACCAGAGTCAAATAATACTTTAGCAAAGACATCATTAACTAAAAACGTACCAGCTATGACATCTGGAATCATCTTGGCTTCATCTGCAGTCAGAACAAATGCTCTAGCATTTTTAGTATTCTTGTTGTCTGGAGCTGGAGCTAATTTTGGACAATTTAGCTTGATATGACCTTGTTCTCCGCAATTGTAACATACCCTGCTGTTAGCTTTCTTCCTGCAGTTTTCTTCCTTGTGTCCCGATATTTTGCAAAAAGTACAATATATGAAGCATCTTCCGGAATGTTTTCTTTTGCAATACCTACAGTAGGGTGCAGAGGTAGAACCTATATTTTTCCCACGATTAGAATTTCCAGAACGAAATTTTTGAGTCAACTTTTGGGTTAGGTTCCTCCTTTGATTCTCTTCTTGGGTACGGACTAACTCATCAGTCAAGGTATTTGCTAGTTCTACTGCTTCTTCTATAGTTTGAGGTCTAGCTGCCTTGACTACGTGTCTTATCTCTCCAATTAATCCCCAAATATAACGGGAGATTAACATTGGTTCTGGTGAAGCAAGAGTTGGCACTATTCTGGCATATTCAAAGAATATTTTAGTGTATCCCTTACTATCCACACCAGTCATCCTAAGGTTTAGGAATTTGTTTGCTATTTGTTCCTTTTTATTAGGTGGGCAGAATTTCCTTTCTACCTTGTCCTTAAATTCTTCCCATTCCATATTGTAGGTTCTATCACTTCCTTTTGCTTGGAGGATAGTATTCCACCATTCTAGTGCTGAATTCTTAAACATATTAGAAGCAAACAGTATCTTATCTTCTTCAGCACACTTGCTTATTCTTAAGACTGCCTCAGTCTTCTCTATCCAGCGTAAGGTTGCAATGGCCCCTTCCTTTCCTGAGAATTCCATTGGTTTACAAGACCATAATTCTTTATAAGAACAACCATAAGGCATGGTTCTTCTTCTTTTTGGGAATGGGCATTTGAAGTACAGGTCCATTGTTCACGCTGTTTTCTGGTTCGCTTGGTCGCTTACTGCTATGCTTACTTTTATTATCAGCATCCTTAACAGTTTGAAGAATAAATGGCATTGCATCTATAATTCCTTGTGCTACGATGTGTTGGATAGCACTATTATCCACTTGATTGTTATTGTTATTGATGCTTGGATTCTCATTAACCACGTTAATGTTACTCTGGTTATCATTATTCAGATTTCCTTGATTTCCTTCGTCGGCCGTCTGAATTTTAAACATTTATCCCATATTAATATCACAAGATAATAGATAATATCGTAATTCACATGACACACAATCTAGCAAAAAACGTCGATCATTGCGACTTGTACTCTATTTTCATATACTATGCGTCTATTACACACTAGTACTGAAATAAAGATTACAATACCAACATAAAGAAAATTACACTAATAATACTATGCATCCGTACACACATATTTTATTTTATTTTTATTATATTATATTATTATTACTATCATTTTCCTCCATTCTCACATTCACGGATATGGATTTATCCAAAAATCCATATTGCGCTCATCGTATTTCCATACGAAACGCTCTCCCACCTGACGCATTCTCTCACTGCTTTCTAAAATTTCCTCCCCGAAGGTCCTAAGTTCTTGCATGTTTTCTGCACTCACTGGGGGTGCAGGTTCTAGGACTGGGTTTGGAATCTGGGGTGCGGGTTCCTGATATGGGGGTGAAAGTTCCTGAAATTGGTAAGGATCTTCTAAAATTTCCCTAATATATTCATCATGGTAATAGGGATCTAGAGGGTCCATACCTGGGTAGGCTTCTATGTTCTGTATAGGTGGGTATTCCTGGATAGGGTAACATTGCACAAAGTCCCTATTGTCGTCCCACCAGGGGTCATAGTTTGGGTCTAGGGGGTTTGGTGCAGGTACCCTAGGGATTTCTTCTAGGTTAAAGTCATGCATCTCCACCTGGTTTTCAGGAATTTCTGTCTCCATGGGTTGTTCTGGGTTTTGTGGTTGTGGGGCTACTAGTTGTTCCAGACTCGGGTCAGCAGCAGTTGTAGCTAGGATATGGAAATTAGCTAGGCTTCTATTAAGCATATCTTGTGTATGGGCATCAGTCTTTTGCTTAGCAGCTGCTAAAACTCTTTGTTGTTGCAACTTTCGCATTCTCTTCCTACGAGCAAAGGCTTCCTTACTGAACCATCCTGGTTTCTTATGAGGGAATGGCTCTTCTGACTGAGCTCTAAAAGCAAACACTCCTTCTTCCTGATCAGCAGTATACCCAGAAAGGGCAGGCTGTGACGAGGTACCTTCACTCCTAGGCGATTCAGACAACTGACGACTCATGTCTGAGGGTCCTTGATCACTCATACTGTAAACTAACAAATAGTCAAATAACACATAACAAATAAATATAGTTATGCATATTTTTCCATTATTTCCTAACACAAAATTTACATTTTTAAGTGTCAGCATAACACTTCTTTGGCTCAGACCAGTGGCTAGGCTCTAATACCACCTCCTGTCGCAACCCCCGATCCCTTATCTGTCCTGGGAATGGGCGGACGCGAGCTCAGAGTTTGGTGGTATCAGTTGTTTAAATCTCGCAGCGGAATTTACATCAGGACCGAAGTTAGGAAATGCTTATCAGAGTAAAACCACCATATTTGATATTAACCCAAGTTTCTTATTACAATACATTTATAGGGACAAACCCTATTTTATTGAATTTAAAACATCGTTTATTAGGTAACTTTTATAGCCACATTTTTTCCAATCCTTCAGTGCTCTCCAGCTGACTTTTCACTAATTGGCTGTTCACATTGTGTTACCTGTAACGCGTTTTAAAAACATTTGTCAGTCGGAAATACTGGTGAGTGAATCCCAGTTTAATCAAGAAACATTTTATCAATTAAAACAGTATTGAGAGCGATCACATTGTTTATGTCTACACAATTACTCATTCAGTATTTGCCACTCGACCGGATCTATGGCTATGGTCAAATTACCCATTGGCTAACTCGTTGTCCAATGGTAATGAACTGTCATTCCGACTTACTACTACTGGTAGTAATAAATTTTGTATACAAAACCCCATAATACCGGCAGTAATTGAAGAACTACAAAGACTCAATCACCGCTTAATTACATTGTAAAACATTTAAGGTTTTGTAAAACATTCCAAAAAGATTAACAAAAAGAGGATAAACTCACATTGCTATCTTAGGCTTATTGTAAGGGTTTCCTGGATATAATCTATAATTTATACAAATGTACATTGGTTAGTATCATAACCCTTTGAAAATATTAACGATACCCTCCCCGAGACGACATTCCAACAACTACGTCGGGCAGAACCACGACAGTTGTTACGGAACCCTAAATCAATCGGGCAGCGTAACTATTACGAAACCAGGGTTATAATACTTACAACGGAGCAGAACCTCGCTAATTTAGGGGTATAATACCCGACTATAATGCCTCTAATTCAGAAAGTTAGATTGAGAATGAAATTGTGAGCGACGGAAAATGAAAACTGATGGCCTTCTTATATAGGTGCTGAAACTGGTCCTCACGCGGCCCGCGTAAAGAACAGACAAGGGTTACGCAGCCCGCGTCAACCCTGGTCAACTGACTAGCTTGTCCCGGTCATGATCTAGACCCGCCACAATGCTGACACGTGTCAGCTCAGGATGTCTCCGCGTTGTAGGTCTCTCGCGGCCCGCGTTAACTTAAATGGGGTCTTACGCGGCCCGTATGAACTAAAGAAACTCAAAGGAATCCGGTATCCACCTTGATACCGCCCGCGTAAGTGGTTAAGGTGGGTCTACGCGGCCCGCCTTGACTTACTATTTTCAGATTTTTATTTATTTTATATATTATAACTGTAACACCTCGAAAAATTCGTGTTCAATGAAATAACGACACGTGTCATGTTAGACAAAAAGCGTTATAAACCCGGATTTAATAAAAAGATGTTTGGCAGGATTTGAAAGTGTCGTCATGTTAACTTTCACCTCTGAACGACCTCAATTACAAATCCCAAGACCCTAATATATATTTTAAACATCTAATATACCATCGATCCGGTAATCGCTGATAATTAATGAATTCAAAGTGCAAAATAGGATCCTATGGAATTTCTACGGTAAACCTTCGTTTATGGCACTTTTAAAAGAATCCAAGCAAACATATCAAAGTGGTAGGGTATGTAACTGTTCAAGGCACATTTTAGAGGCCCCTTACTGAAAAACATGTCCCCAATTCGAAACCCACAAGTTGCCCCTTCAAAACCTGAAAGAACAAACATTTTTTGTTTTCTGCAAAGGGCTTGCGCACCGCAAACACAACCCTTACGATGCGCAAGGTGTTGCCAGCAACTGAAAACGAGACTGTTTGCTGTTTAAACATAATAACTGACATACATTCGATTTTCCTCATATTTGGACGACCCCTAAATGACTCCTAGACACTAGGGACACTTGTGGATGAGTTGTGGTCAGTTGTAGACTTGCATGTCAACAATCTAGTGGGTTTGAATCACTATATAAAGTCCCACATGTTGGCAACATTGATCATTCATTCTCATTTGCATTCCTGATCATCTCTGGAGCTCAAGTGCAATTCCAAATCATCTCTGGTCGTTCATAGGACTCTTGTAAGTATGTCTGACCTTCCTTAGTTAAGTTTTTTGCTTAGTTTAGCTTAAAAGTCAAACCGTCGTAATTAACGGTTGACTTAACGATTAATCACTAATGGTCCAGTGATTAGTCGAATTGAAAGTAGTTATAAGTTGGTAATTATGTGGGCAATAAACCCTTAAAAGGGTCCCCCTGATTCCCACTCTAACTAGGACAAATGTCGGGTCAAACTTGTTATTAAAAAATCAACAGAATGTTTATTTTCTAATTTATGCATAATTAGCAATGTAGAACACATACAACCTGTTTGATCATTAATATAACTTGGTAATTAGTGTAAGAACATGTCTAAACATGTTCAACCCGACAATTTACTGTTTAGACCCGGTTCGGAACCGAAAGTCGCAAAGCTTTGACTTTTGCATTGACTTCAGTTCTGACCCATTTAGGCATGTTTTAGAAATGCCTCAGAGCTTTAATTGGACTAGGTTACATGCTAGTATAACCCTCTGTGATTATACACCTTGGTTCATTAGTTATCCAATTAATATGCATGATTCCGTTAATTGCTCATATGTTGACCATTATGCCATTTTCACCTTAAAACGTGATTTTTGAAAATGTAAAAGAGTAGAAACCTTAATTACTGATATATAAACTTGTAACCAAAATTTGACATCAGTTTGAGGTGTAGTTTGAGAGTTATGCTCATTAGCGTAAATTGAAAGCTTTATGTTAATTAAACGGCGTAATTAGCGTATAGCCTATTTAAACTCACTTTTTGATATCAACTCTTTACCCACTGATGTAATATATTATTTTGGGATTTTTGAAGATTTTTAATTAATTTTAGGTTGAGCATAACTTATAGTCATAGGCTTAATCCGGTAATTGTCGGTTTTGCCCTTACGGGCCATAAAATGAGTTTTACATATCTAATCGACTCCAAACCTTTTGCTACTGATCTTAAATGATAAATAAATTATTTTAAGCCTTCTGGAATAATAAAAATATCAGCTTTATGTATAGAACCCGGAAACGGCTTCTAATCGCCTAATTAAGCGTTTTTAACGCATAGTATGTACTAGAACTATTTTAAACATACAAAGGTTGATACCTACTGATATTTGAGGTAAATTATAATATTTTAATAGTAAGCAAAAGTTGTTTAACTCAGAATTCAGTTTTGAGCTTTTTGGCTTATGTGAAATTACCAAAATGCCCCTACGGTGCATAGTTTGGTTATAATTGATAAATTTCACATATATACTTTACCCTACTGTTATACCTTATCAAACTAAGTATTTTTGCTGATTATATCAGACCTGCAACTCAGGTTAATACTTAAACTCTTTTATAACCTTATAAATGACCAAACTACCCCTACGGGGCATAGTTTGTGTTTAAATTCATTTCGGGCATAATAAATGATATCTTACTGATGTCACAACATATTTGGGGCATATTAACTTAGGAAACCTGTATATGGCTCTTACGTTCACCCGTTACGCTTATTACGCATTCGGTTCGGTTTATGTAACTAGTTTGCCTAAATTAGCCGAAACGGGTCAAACCTTATCGGTTTTATCTCAAAATCCAGAATGTGTATAATATTCCCATATTAAGCAAGTATTCAAACTTGTCGGGTCTAAATCAAATTCTATCCCGGTCTTCGCTTAATCATGCTTACGAACCGTATCTTTGAAACTAACCGGTCTAAGCTTAAGCTTAATTAAAGACCCGTTAGGATTCTAATAGGTTATTATAAACCTTCGTTCCAGATTAGGAGTACTAGTAAAAGCTACTTGCATTTGCTTATTGTGATTATTACTTTGCTCAGGTAAATACTTTTAACTTATTTTCCCTTATAAGGGCTTGGGTTACGGTATATAAAATACCGCTTGGTCGGGCATTAAATCTTCCATCGTTGGGTGGTTAATTGAATAATTTAATCGGCCCGTTTAAATATGTTTTGTTTACTTAAAGCCTTTGGGGGGTTAATGACCATGTCCCGGATATCCCTGGCATCATTTTACGAAATGGCCACGACTTAAGCGCGGGGTGTAGGCGTACACCCGTCAGTGCATAAAAGAATAATGTGGTGTGTCTATTGATCTTTAACCCGGACACGATCCGGGCCACTGAACGCATAAGGAACATGTAATTCTTTTACAAGATTATATATTTAAATGATTATCCCAAGTAATAAAATGTTTATGCCACTTGCATCCAAATCAATTTTTAATCATTTTTAAAATGAGTCAGTTGATTGTATTTACCAGTGTAAACTGACGTATTTTCCCAAAAAGATTAAATGCAGGTACTAAGCGTAATAGGCTGGATTTTCTCCTTAGCATCAATAAAGAGTCTCGCAAGCTTAAGATGCCTAACGTCTGTTGAACTACTGTTTCCATTTTATTTTCGATCCATCTGTGGATAAACAATCGACTGTTGTGATACTTAATATTACAATATTATATTCGGTTGAATTATATCTTTCATTTGCTTCCGCTGTGCATATTAAATATTGTGTTGTTTGACTATTATGTTGCCAACCACGTCACGATACTCCCCACCGGGCCCACCAGTGACACGTGGAAATCGGGGTGTGACAGGTTGGTATCAGAGCCAACATTGAGTGAATTAAACACTAGCCTTTTGCGTTTAATCTCAATAACACAATTGCACATATCAAAACTTTCGAGTCTAGACAAATAACATAGGACAAATTCTATTTTGGTTTGTCTTGTTTTGTCCTTTATTTTATATATATTCTTGTGGTTATCTTATGTTATATTGACAGGATTAAACATGCCGCCAAGATTCTTTCGACTAAGAGGAAGAGGCAAGGGGCCAATCACCGCCCCCAATGATAATGAAGGCGGGCCTTCGCATATGCGAGCTCCTTCTACCACCGAGAGTGACGATCCTCGACAGAACCGGAGGAACCTTTTTGAGCCGGCTAGACGGTCAGTTTCGCACAGTTCGACACCTCCCGTTCATAACCCTTATGGGCCACAGCCAGAGTATGAGCCCAACAACCCTCAACCTTCCTACATACCTCTACAGCGATCCTTATCGCACAATTCTTTTGGGGACCCCACACCTGTCTTCAGGGGCCGGTTTAACCCGACCAATTACATACAAGAACCAGTGGGTTTTAACCCATTGCAGCCAGAGGATCATTTCTCTGGCGATCACGCGGAGGATATGGACGAGGACACGGATCCCGTCGAACTTGCCAGTGGTACACCCAACCATCCCATCGAGATCTCCGACGGATCTTCTTTTCACGGATCACCCTACGGTGGTCCAGACAGCTTTCAGGAGAGGTTTACTCAGCACGAGTGGTACTTCACACCCTCGCATCATTCGTCGCCTCATCAGTAGCAGCCGCAGGATCCCTCTGTGGATTCACGGTTTGTGGCAGTCACGCCACCGCCTCCACCGCCACCAGTTCAACCGGCACCTCCGCAACCGCCGAGGCGTAGGAGAACTGGAGCACGTATGTCTGCTCGAACGGGAGACTTTCATTTTAGTTCTCCTCGTCAATCAAGTGGCAGCCATTATCCGCCACTTCAAGAAGATCCACAAATAGGTGGACCTTCGAACCCAGTTGCACCACAACCACCACCGATGGGTTTTAATAACCTGATTCCAGCATACACGGGTTCTATGGCGTACAACCCGTTTGAGCAACCGGCTCACACCAACTACAATTACGCTGAAGCCGACCCGTACTTGGTAGCATCTAATTACAATGCCTTTAACCCGGAAGGACAGTATGGAGCTCCGTGGGGAGTAGGGTACCCGACTCATGGGTGCCAAATACCTAATAGACCTATTATTTGGACGCAATCGCAGCCGCCAAGGTTCTCCCCACCAGAGCGTGAAGAAATTCTGCAAAGGCTGGACCAAGTAGAGCGAGACTTTCACAGAGACCGCAGGGAGAGACAAAGCTTCTTCCAAGGATTAACAAGCTTGATCAAAGGGAAGAGCAAGAAGGACCATTGAATCCTTCCACTGTTGTTGTAATTTCCCTTGTATCAGTTGAGCCCCTGCATGGGCCTGTCTTGCTGTATTGACCCCTGCGTGGGCATGTTTGTTTGTTTGTTTGTTTTGACCCCTGCGTGGGTCTATCTTTCTGTTAACCCTTACGAGGGTATATTGCCTGTTTAAGTCCCTGCGTGGACTAGTATGTTGATTAAGCCCCTGCGTGGGTAAGTCTTTGCTTAAACCCCTGCGTGGGTGATTTGTCTATTTGAAAAGTCCCGTTTAGGGCGATATGTAATCTTTTAATAATTAATGAAATGTTTGAATTATAAATTTCATTTTTGCTATTATCTGCATAAATATATTACATGAAATAAATAAATCAAAATCATTTCTTTTAATAATAATCTGCCTATTTAAATATTGAATAAGAATCTTAAGAGTGAAACCTAGCCTGAGTGTCATTATGAAGACCTGGCCATGATGGTAAGACCTGTTTAAAAGATTCAAATCCCAGTTAACATCTGTAAACATGTTAACACTCCTGGCAGAAGTGATTCGTTAAAATCACACACGTCATTCTTATATAAGGATTTTTAAAAGATTCCTAACCCAACTAAATGATCTCTGAATCATGGGTTTAAATCATCAATTTAGATGATCATATTTTGACCATACATTGGTAATATAGTGCCTACGGGCCTTGCTCATTTCTACATGAGCCAAAAGACAGTGGTAGCTATGACTCCCTGTCCGAAAAAGGTAATGAACTATGTTCAAACTTTAAAAGCCTTGATTCTCTGAAATCATGGCTTATAATTTAAAAATGTCCTTGTGACTAGGCCTTTTGTGCTAAAAATAAAACTGTTATTGTTTTATAATTAGGATAAATTATAATAAAAATCCTAAATAAATATGATTAACAAATTAACCAAATATGGTTTATGTATACCATGGTTAATAAATTGTCATAAAGACAATTCCATAATAAACTCCCAAGTAAACTATTGTCCTTGTTTTATGTAACAGTTCAATTAAAATGGCTAACTCGGACGAAATTAATAGCCATCCAGTGGAGAATATTGATAACGCCCGAATTCACTTAACGGGTGCTGAACTAAAAGCGTTGGTAGATGACGCAGTTACAAAGGCCTTAGAGCGGCAGTACGAAGAGTATAGTGGGACTCGGAGTAGGACCCTATCTACACCGCATTCGAAGCCACCTTCCAAGAAGGAAGAATCGAAGAAAGATGATGATAGACTCTCCTCAAACCACCACAGTGCTCCATCTCAACAGATTGTACTAAATCAAGAACCCCGTAACAAGGGTTGCTCCTATAAATACTTTGTTTCATGCAAGCCCAGGGATTTCATTGGGGAAAAGGGAGCCATTGACTGCATGACGTGGTTAGATGAGATGGACACAGTTGTGGATATCAGCGGATGCGCTGAGAGGGATGTGGTCAAGTTTGTGTCGCAATCATTTAAGGGTGAAGCCCTAGCCTGGTGGAGATCACTGATTCAAGCCACCGGGAAAATCCCATTGTACAACATGTCATGGGAGCAATTTGTTACCCTTATCAGGGAAAATGACTGCCCTCAGCATGAGGTGGAGAAGATAGAGTCTGATTTTCTATCGTTGGTAATGACAAACCTTGACTGTCAAGCTTACCTCACGAGCTTTAACACAATGTCCTGGTTGGTTCCGTATCTGGTGACCCCGGAACCAAAAAGAATAGCTCGTTTTATCGGTGGTTTAGCCCCAGAGATAAAGGCAAGCGTGAAGGCCTCTCGGCCAGCTACTTTTAGATCTGTAGCTGACATATCTTTGTCCCTCACTCTGGATGCGGTCAGACATAGATCGCTGAGGAACAAAGATGCTGAGAAAAGAAAACGTGAAGATGAAAACTCACGGAGGTCAAACAAGAAGCACCGAGGAAACGGTGACAACAAGAAGGGGTTTGAGTCAAGGAAGGATGGGCATCAGTCTGGTGATAAGCCCAAGTGCAAGATTTGCAAGAAACAACACTTTGGAAAGTGTAGACTCGATTCGAACTCGCAGACTCAGTCGAGAACTTTTGCTTGCGGGATATGCAAGTCTAAGGAGCACAAGACCTTGGATTGCAAAAAGCTGAAGGATGCAACATGCTACAGTTGCAATGAGAAGGGGCACATTAAAACCAACTGCCTAAATACGCCAAGAAGCCTGAAGAGGCCAAGAAGACAAATGCTAGAGTCTTCAGAATGGATGCAAAGGAAGCGGTTCTAGACGACAATGTGATTACAGGTACTTTCCTTTTAAATGATGTCTATGCAAGAGTACTTTTTGATTCAGGCGCTGATAAGTCTTTCGTTGATAATAAGTTTTGTGAATTGATGAAATTACCTGTCAAAACCTTAAGTGTGAATTATGAAGTGTAATTAGCAGATGGCACCATAGAAACCGTCTCAACTGTGTTAGATGGATGTGTTATATCCATTAAGAACCACTCTTTTCCTCTGTCCCTACTTCCCTTTAAGTTAGCCGGTTTTGACATAGTTTTGGGTATGGACTGGTTATCTCATAACCAGGCCCAAATTGTCTGCAACAAAAAGCAAGTGGTGATTAAGACTCCGTCTGGTGAATCACTTACCATTCGGGGAGATACCCAATATGGACTGCCTGAGCAAGTGGCTATGCTCAAGGCTTCCAAGTGTTTAAAGAAGGGTTGTGTCATCTACATGGCACAAGTGATTATTGATGAGCCTAAACCGAAGATCGAAGACATCCCCGTCATTTCTGAATACCCTGAAGTGTTTCCTGAAGATCTACCTGGCTTACCACCAGATAGGCAAGTAGAATTCAGAATTGACATCATCCCTGGAGCAGCACCTGTTGCTAGAGCACCTTACAGGTTGACGCCCACAGAAATGAAAGAATTGAGGACACAACTGGATGAATTGCTAGCTAAAGGTTTCACTAAACCTAGTTCATCTCCTTGGGGAGCACCAGTCTTGTTTGTCAAGAAGAAGGATGGATCGATGCGTTTGTGCATCGATTATCGTGAGCTTAATAAGGTCACAATAAAGAATAGGTATCCTTTGCCCAGGATCGACGATTTGTTCGATCAATTGCAAGGAGCAAGTTATTTCTCGAAGATTGACTTGAGGTCAGGCTACCACCAACTGAAGGTTAGAGATGAAGACGTACACAAAACTGCATTTAGGACTCGTTATGGTCATTACGAGTTCCTAGTGATGCCTTTTGGGCTCACTAATGCACCTGCCGCGTTCATGGATCTCATGAATCGCGTTTGCAAGCCTTACTTAGACAAGTTCGTCATCGTTTTCATCGACGACATTCTTATCTACTCGAAGAACCAAGCTGACCATGAGAAACACCTTCGATGTATTCTCAAACTCCTACATCATGAGAAACTCTATGCCAAATTCTCTAAGTGTGAATTCTGGCTTCGAGAAGTCCAATTCCTTGGACATGTGGTTAGTGAGCGTGGTATTAAAGTGGATCCCGCTAAGGTCGAAGTTGTTATGAACTGGCAAGAGCCAAAGACGCCTACAGAGATTCGTAGCTTTCTAGGCTTGGCGGGATATTATAGGCGTTTCATCAAAAATTTTTCAAGGATTGCTGCACCCCTAACTTCGTTGACTCGTAAGAAAGTGAAGTTCGATTGGGGTCCTAAGAAATAAGAATCTTTTGATATTCTGAAGCAAAAGTTGAGCAATGCTCCTGTACTGACATTGCCTGAAGGTACCGAAGAGTTCGTAGTTTACTGCGATGCATCACACACTGGCATGGGATGTGTGCTTATGCAGAAAGGCAAGGTTATTGCCTATGCTTCAAGGCAGTTAAAGGTGCATGAAAAGAATTACACCACCCATGACTTGGAGTTGGGTGCCGTTGTATTTGCACTAAAACTATGGAGGCATTATTTATATGGAATCAAGTGTGTGATTTATTCTGATCACAAGAGCCTCCAGCACCTGTTTAATCAGAAGGATTTAAACATGAGGCAACGCCGTTGGATGGAGACTTTAAATGATTATGATTGTGAAATCAGATACCATCCCGGCAAGGCGAATGTAGTCGCTGATGCCTTGAGTCGAAAGGAAAAGGTGAAACCCATCCGAATCAATGCCAAGAGCATTGAAATAAAGAACAGTTTGAATGAAAGGTTGTTAGCTGCACAGAAGGAAGCTGTGTTGGAAGCTAACTATCCTAATGAAAAGCTAGGGGTAACTGAGGAGCAATTATCTCTTGGCAAGGATGGAATTCTAAGATTAAATGGACGAATATGGGTTCCAATTTATGGAGGACTTCGAGATGTTATCCTCCAGGAAGCCCATAGTTCTAAATATTCCATTCATCCTGGAGCTGATAAGATGTACCAGGATCTAAGGGCAAACTATTGGTGGATAGGCTTGAAAAAGTCTGTAGCCGCTTATGTAGCTAAATGCTTGACGTGTGCGCAAGTCAAAGCAGAACATCAAAAGCCGTCAGGTTTGCTACAACAGCCTGAACTCCCTACGTGGAAGTGGGAAATGGTGACTATGGATTTTATCACCAAGTTACCTAAGACAAGGAAAGGCAATGATACAATATGGTGATAGTTGATAGACTGACTAAGTCAGCACATTTCCTACCCATTAAGGAGACTTATAGCTCCGACATGTTAGCCCAGTTGTACGTGGATAAGATTGTAGCTTTACATGGCATACCTGTGTCTATTATCTCTGATAGAGATACTAGATACAAGTCACATTTTTGGAAAAGTTTCCAGCAATCTTTGGGCACGCGTTTAAATTTCAGTACGGCTTACCACCCTCAGACTGACGGACAGAGTGAGCGTACCATCCAAACATTGGAAGACATGCTACGTGCATGCGTGATTGATTTAGGTGGTAGTTGGGATAATCACCTGACATTGATCGAATTCTCCTACAACAATAGCTACCATACCAGCATCAAGGCTGCGCCTTTTGAGGCCTTATACGGTAGAAAGTGTAGAACGCCCGTTTGTTGGGCGGAAGTTGGAGATGTCCAATTATCAGGACCGGAGATAGTCTTTGAAACGACGGACAAGATTGTCCAGATTCGTGACCGTCTCAAAGCTGCAAGAGATAGGCAGAAGAGCTACGCAGATCCAAAGCGTAAATCTTTTCACTTCGAAGTAGGTGATAAGGTATTGCTTAAAGTATCACCCTGGAAGGGAGTGATGCGATTTGGTAAGAAAGGCAAGTTAAGCCCGAGATACATAGGACCTTTCGAGGTTATCGAACGTGTCGGGTCAGTTGCCTATAAGCTAAACTTACCGGAAGAGCTCAGTGGTATTCATAATGTATTCCACATCTGCAATCTGAAGAAGTGTTTTGCTGACGAATCACTGGTCATACCACATACAGATGTGCATATAGATGAGAGCTTAAAATTTGTGGAAAAACCATTGTCGATTGAAGATCGACAGGTTAAGAAGCTTCGAAGGAAGCATGTGCCTATTGTAAAGGTCAAATGGGATGCCCGTAGAGGTCCCGAATATACGTGGGAGGTTGAGTCCACAATGAAAGAAAAGTACCCTCATTTGTTTTAGTAAATCTCGAGGTCGAGATTTCTTTTAAGGGGGTGAGGATATAACACCTCGAAAAATTCGTGTTCAATGAAATAACGACACGTGTCATGTTAGACAAAAAGCGTTATAAACCCGGATTTAATAAAAAGATGTTTGGCAGGATTTGAAAGTGTCGTCATGTTAACTTTCACCTCTGAACGACCTCAATTACAAATCCCAAGACCCTAATATATATTTTAAACATCTAATATACCTTCGATCCGGTAATCGCTGATAATAAATGAATTCAAAGTGCAAAATAGGATCCTATGGAATTTCTACGGTAAACCTTTGTTTATGGCACTTTTAAAAGAATCCAAGCAAACATATCAAAGTGGTAGGGTATGTAACTGTTCAAGGCACATTTTAGAGGCCCCTTACTGAAAAACATGTCCCCAATTCGAAACCCATGAGTTGCCCCTTCAAAACCTGAAAGAACAAACATTTTTTGTTTTCTGCAAAGGGCTTGCGCACCGCAAGCACAACCCTTACGGTGCGCAAGGTGTTGCCAGCAACTGAAAACGGGTTCTATGGCGTACAACCCGTTTGAGCAACCGGCTCACACCAACTACAATTACGCTGAAGCCGACCCGTACTTGGTAGCGTCTAATTACAACGCCTTTAACCCGGAAGGACAGTATGGAGCTCCGTGGGGAGTAGGGTACCCGACTCATGGGTACCAAATACCTAATAGACCTATTATTTGGACGCAATCCAACCGCCAAGGTTCTCCCCACCAGAGCGTGAAGAAATTCTGCAAAGGCTGGACCAAGTAGAGCGAGACTTTCACAGAGACCGCAGGGAGAGACAAAGCTTCTTCCAAGGATTAACAAGCTTGATCAAAGGGAAGAGCAAGAAGGACCATTGAATCCTTCCACTGCTGTTGTAATTTCCCTTGTATCAGTTGAGCCCCTGCGTGGGCATGTTTGTTTGTTTTTTTTGACCCCTGCGTGGGTCTATCTTTCTGTTAACCCCTACGAGGGTATATTGCCTGTTTAAGTCCCTGCGTGGACTAGTATGTTGATTAAGCCCCTGCGTGGGTAAGTCTTTGCTTAAACCCCTGCGTGGGTGATTTGTCCATTTGAAAAGTCCCGTTTAGGGCGATATGTAATCTTTTAATAATTAATGAAATGTTTGAATTATAAATTTCATTTTTGCTATTATCTGCATAAATATATTACATGAAATAAATAAATCAAAATCATTTCTTTTAATAATAATCTGCCTATTTAAATATTGAATAAGAATCTTAAGAGTGAAACCTAGCCTGAGTGTCATTGTGAAGACCTGGCCATGATGGTAAGACCTGTTTAAAAGATTCAAATCCCAGTTAACATCTGTAAACATGTTAACACTCCTGGCAGAAGTGATTCGTTAAAATCACACACGTCATTCTTATATAAGGATTTTTAAAAGATTCCTAACCCAACTAAATGATCTCTGAATCATGGGTTTAAATCATCAATTTAGATGATCATATTTTGACCATACATTGGTAATATAGTGCCTACGGGCCTTGCTCATTTCTACATGAGCCAAAAGAATGTGGTAGCTATGACTCCCTGTCCGAAAAAGGTAATGAACTATGTTCAAACCTTAAAAGCCTTGATTCTCTGAAATCATGGCTTATAATTTAAAAATGTCCTTGTGACTAGGTCTTTTGTGCTACAAATAAAACTGTTATTGTTTTATAATTAGGATAAATTATAATAAAAATCCTAAATAAATATGATTAACAAATTAACCAAATATGGTTTATGTATACCATGGTTAATAAATTGTCATAAAAGACAATTCCATAATAAACTCTCAAGTAAACTATTGTCCTTGTTTTATGTAACTCGGACGAAATTAATAGCCATCCAGTGGAGAATATTGATAACGCCCGAAAAATTCGTGTTCAATGAAATAACGACACGTGTCATGTTAGACAAAAAGCGTTATAAACCCGGATTTAATAAAAAGATGTTTGGCAGGATTTGAAAGTGTCGTCATGTTAACTTTCACCTCTGAACGACCTTAATTACAAATCCCAAGACCCTAATATATATTTTAAACATCTAATATACCTTCGATCCGGTAATCGCTGATAATATATGAATTCAAAGTGCAAAATAGGATCCTATGGAATTTCTACGGTAAACCTTTGTTTATGGCACTTTTAAAAGAATCCAAGCAAACATATCAAAGTGGTAGGGTATGTAACTGTTCAAGGCACATTTTAGAGGCCCCTTACTGAAAAACATGTCCCCAATTCGAAACCCACGAGTTGCCCCTTCAAAACCTGAAAGAACAAACATTTTTTTGTTTTCTGCAAAGGGCTTGCGCACCGCAAGCACAACCCTTACGGTGCGCAAGGTGTTGCCAGCAACTGAAAACGGGACTGTTTGCTGTTTAAACGCAATAACTGACATACATTCGATTTTCCTCATATTTGAACGACCCCTAAATGACTCCTACACACTAGGGACACTTGTGGATGAGTTGTGGTCAGTTGTAGACTTGCATGTCAACAATCTAGTGGGTTTGAATCACTATATAAAGTCCCACATGTTGGCAACATTGATCATTCATTCTCATTTGCATTCCTGATCATCTCTGGAGCTCAAGTGCAATTCCAAATCATCTCTGGTCGTTCATAGGACTCTTGTAAGTATGTCTGACCTTCCTTAGTTAAGTTTTTTGCTTAGTTTAGCTTAAAAGTCAAACCGTCGTAATTAACGGTTGACTTAACGATTAATCACTAATGGTCCAGTGATTAGTCGAATTGAAAGTAGTTATAAGTTGGTAATTATGTGGGCAATAAACCCTTAAAAGGGTCCCCCCTGATTCCCACTCTAACTAGGACAAATGTCGGGTCAAACTTGTTATTAAAAAGTCAACAGAATGCTTATTTTCTAATTTATGCATAATTAGCAATGTAGAACACATACAACCTGTTTGATCATTAATATAACTTGGTAATTAGTGTAAGAACATGTCTAAACATGTTCAACCCGACAATTTACTGTTTAGACCCGGTTCGGAACCGAAAGTCGCAAAGCTTTGACTTTTGCATTGACTTCAGTTCTGACCCGTTTAGGCATGTTTTAGAAATGCCTCAGAGCTTTAATTGGACTAGGTTACATGCTAGTATAACCCTCTGTGATTATACACATTGGTTCATTAGTTATCCAATTAATATGCATGATTCCGTTAATTGCTCATATGTTGACCATTATGCCATTTTCACCTTAAAACGTGATTTTTGAAAATGTAAAAGAGTAGAAACCTTAATTACTGATATATAAACTTGTAACCAAAATTTGACATCAGTTTGAGGTGTAGTTTGAGAGTTATGCTCATTAGCGTAAATTGAAAGCTTTATGTTAATTAAACGGCGTAATTAGCGTATAGCCTATTTAAACTCACTTTTTGATATCAACTCTTTACCCACTGATGTAATATATTATTTTGGGATTTTTGAAGATTTTTAATTAATTTTAGGCTGCGCATAACTTATATTCATAGGCTTAATCCGGTAATTGTCGGTTTTGCCCTTACGGGCCATAAAATGAGTTTTACATATCTAATCGACTCCAAACCTTTTGCTACTGATCTTAAATGATAAATAAATTATTTTAAGCCTTCTGGAATAATAAAAATATCAGCTTTATGTATAGAACCCGGAAACGGCTTCTAATCGCCTAATTAAGCGTTTTTAACGCATAGTATGTACTAGAACTATTTTAAACATACAAAGGTTGATACCTACTGATATTTGAGGTAAATTATAATATTTTAACAGTAAGCAAAAGTTGTTTAACTCAGAATTCAGTTTTGAGCTTTTTGGCTTATGTGAAATTACCAAAATGCCCCTACGGTGCATAGTTTGGTTATAATTGATAAATTTCACATATATACTTTACCCTACTGTTATACCTTATCAAACTAAGTATTTTTGCTGATTATATCAGACCTGCAACTCAGGTTAATACTTAAACTCTTTTATAACCTTATAAATGACCAAACTACCCCTACGGGGCATAGTTTGTGTTTAAATTCATTTCGGGCATAATAAATGATATCTTACTGATGTCACAAAATATTTGGGGCATATTAACTTAGGAAACCTGTATATGGCTCTTACGTTCACCCGTTACGCTTATTACGCATTCGGTTCGGTTTATGTAACTAGTTTGCCTAAATTAGCCGAAACGGGTCAAACCTTATCGGTTTTATCTCAAAATCCAGAATGTGTATAATATACCCATATTAAGCAAGTATTCAAACTTGTCGGGTCTAAATCAAATTCTATCCCGGTCTTCGCTTAATCATGCTTACGAACCGTATCTTTGAAACTAACCGGTCTAAGCTTAAGCTTAATTAAAGACCCGTTAGGATTCTAATAGGTTATTATAAACCTTCGTTCCAGATTAGGAGTACCAGTAAAAGCTACTTGCATTTGCTTATTGTGATTATTACTTTGCTCAGGTAAATACTTTTAACTTATTTTCCCTTATAAGGGCTTGGGTTACGGTATATAAAATACCGCTTGGTCGGGCATTAAATCTTCCATCGTTGGGTGGTTAATTGAATAATTTAATCGGCCCGTTTAAATATGTTTTGTTTACTTAAAGCCTTTGGGGGGTTAATGACCATGTCCCGGATATCCCTGGCATCATTTTACGAAATGGCCACGACTTAAGCGCGGGGTGTAGGCGTACACCTGTCAGTGCATAAAAGAATAATGTGGTGTGTTTATTGATCTTTAACCCGGACACGATCCGGGCCACTGAACGCATAAGGAACATGTAATTCTTTTACAAGGTTATATATTTAAATGATTATCCCAAGTTATAAAATGTTTATGCCACGTGCATCCAAATCAATTTTTAATCATTTTTAAAATGAGTCAGTTGATTGTATTTACCAGTGTAAACTGACGTATTTTCCCAAAAAGATTAAATGCAAGTACTAAGCGTAATAGGCTGGATTTTCTCCTTAGCATCAATAAAGAGTCTCGCAAGCTTAAGATGCCTAACGTCTGTTGAACTACTGTTTCCATTTTATTTTCGATCCATCTGTGGATAAACAATCGACTGTTGTGATACTTAATATTACAATATTATATTCGGTTGAATTATATCTTTCATTTGCTTCCGCTGTGCATATTAAATATTGTGTTGTTTGACTATTATGTTGCCAACCACGTCACGATACTCCCCACCGGGCCCACCGGTGACACGTGGAAATCGGGGTGTGACAATAACATATTTCGGGCTCGGTTTTCACATAAGGGGTGTATTATAAGACATATTGGTTATAATAGGGTGTCGGAAATATTATGAAGATGTTGGTTTTACCGATAGTTGTTACAGATCTTACATTTGTTGTGAGGTTGGTTCGGTTCCCAAGTCCTTGTCTACGGAACTCAATTGGATCGAAGGCAAGGGCCCCATTTGCACTATGGATACTAGCCTTAAAGCATCTTCAACAAGGTGGTCTGATGGGTGGTCTGCTCATCAAACCACAACAAAAAGCAGTCTACCTTGTTGGAAGAGGTGGTCTAGTGGGTGTTGGTCCGCTTGAGCGGACGAGCATGGTTTGGAATTGTAGAGACTAAATTTATTACGATCAAAGCCTCGGGTTACAATGATTGAAAAGGACATACGATTACAAGAGAATACAAGTTTCCATAAATAGAAATACAAGACAAACTTTCTAATTAAGGAAAGTTACAAAAGCGAGGCGTTACAACTGCTTCACATCAGCAACCATCCCGCACCAATGCCTCGCTTTCAACATTTCTTTCTTTATCGTTAGCATGTTTATCCTGCACCAAGTCACCAACACCCATTTCACGGTATTGTATCCATTCCCCCAGCACTAATAAAGCCAACGACCTTTGAACTACTAAATACGGTTCCAAAGATCTTAAAGCATCAACATCGCGATGCCCTGAAACCAAAAACCTCACCCCACCACAGACCTTACATGTGTTGTGAGGTTGGTTTAGTTCGCAAGTCCTTGTCTGCGAAACTTAAGTGGATCAAAGGCGAGGGCCCCATTTGCATTATGGATGCTAGCCTTAAAGCATCTTCAACAAGGTGGTCTGATGGGTGGTCTGCTCATCAAACCACAACAAAAAGCAGACTGCCTTGTTGGAGGAGGTGGTCCAGTGGGTGTTGGTTCGCTTGAGCGGACGAGCATGGTTTGGAATTATAGAGACCATCGACTGACAAACCTTTAGATTTTGTTTTTAGTATAAAAAGTGGGGTGTAATGTGATGTGGGGGGTTTGAAAGTGGGGTTTGGAATGATAATAACTAGGCTTACATTTAGGACTGCAAACGAACCAAACAAACACGAACAAGACATTGTTTATGTTCGTTTGTTAAGAAATAAATGTGTTCGCGAACTGTTCACGAACACTTATCGAACGGGATTTTATGTTCGTGTTCGTTTGTTAAGGAAATGAACTTGTTCGTGTTCGTGTTCGTTTGTGTTTGTTTGTTAATTTTAGGCAACAAACAAAAACGAACGTTGGCGAACACAAATAAGCACAATCTAATATTCATGAACACAAATGGAAACAAACGAACACAAACGATCGTTTCATGAACAGAATATATAATACACTAACACTTATTAGATATTTAATTTGTCGGAATTTTGAAGTATTTAAATAGATATAAAAACTAAAAACGCCAATGAACTATCGAACACAAACAGACACGTTAACGAACGTTCACGAACATAAGCGAACGAACACGACCTCTGTTCATGTTTGTTCATTTAATAAACGAACGAACACAAACGAAATTCCCGCCGAACAGTTCACGAACGGTTCGCCGAAGGTTTGGTTCGTTTGCAACCCTACTTACATTTGTGTATAGCCTACTAGTAGTAGTTTCTCATTTCCTCAAAAAACAAGAGTAAATTGCATTTTAGTTCCTAAGGGTGTTAGGAGTGGGAGTCGGCGAAGGTCGGCAAAAGAGTTTGCCACTCGGTAAACACCACCACCACCAATAGTTTACCACTCAAACTTTACCAAATCGGTGGTGGGTGGACGATTCGGTGAGGAGGGTGTGTGTGTGGTGGGGTGGGGTCCATACAATCTCTCAACCAATCACACCCTTTTCATTTTTTTAAAGTTTACCACTTCAGCAAGTGTCTACACCATTGCCAATACTTTTCAGCAAAGTTTAAACACTTTTCACTGATTGACGTGGTGCACTCTCATTGGTTGATTTTTTAGTTTGCCACTCTCAAATGTTTAACCACTCCTAACACCCTAAGGTTTGACCAAAATTGTTACTTTAGTTCAAATAATTTTTATCTATTTAGTCTTATTTTTTTTTTCTTAAAAAAAAACTATTTACAAACCCACCCCTCTAGAATTTTTCTTTTTTCATCTTCTTCCTCCGATCTATCTCTATTCCCCCCTGATATCCGACTATCCGTCTGTTCATTCGTCAGAAAGCCTACTTGCCATGGGAGATTATGGTCGGATTTCTGTTCATGACGCTCTTGGAGGCGGCGCAGGTCTCTCTCTCTCTCTCTCTCTCTTTCTTTCTTTTGCACATTTGATCTCATCACACACAGTTTTTCCTTTTTATCGTAATCGATTTAGATTTCAGAAACAATTCATTCCGTTATAATACTGTTGCTTTCCTTGATCAATTATATATCTGTATGCACATTCTGATACGATTCGA
This sequence comes from Helianthus tuberosus, assembly GCA_030545235.1. Lineage (NCBI taxonomy): Eukaryota > Viridiplantae > Streptophyta > Magnoliopsida > Asterales > Asteraceae > Helianthus > Helianthus tuberosus. The sequence continues at coordinate 57,971,940 of CM060444.1, read as the reverse complement.
TTGGGATCGTGACTTGTAATAACATATACATTTGTGCAGTTGCTGATATATTGCTATGGAGGAATGTGTACGGCGGAGGAGTTGTTCTAATCGTTTCCACAATCTTCTGGTTTCTATTTGAAAGAGGAGGTTATAACATGGTGGCATTCGTCGCTAACAATCTGCTGCTTTTGGTTGTTATACTCTTTTTCTGGGCTAAATCTGCTACCCTTCTCAATAGGTAGGTTTGTTTGTTTTTACATTTGGTTCTGGAGACTGATAACAGTTGTGTTAGGTTTTTGAATAACAAGTTGTTATTATAGACAAAATAGTGTAAGGAAGGAAAGGAGTCTGCACTGCAGGCACAAATTAATGGTTACTGATTCCAGTATTGGATCACACTTGGCATTGATGAATCTGTTGATGGGGTCCTCTTTGTTAAAGTTTACATAGATGCACTAACAGATTCAAGTTCAACAAAGTGGCATATGAGGGTGTTTGTTTGAAATTGCTTTATATAACAACTTACATGATTCTTGAGGTTTTTAAAAGTAGATAATCACTTTTGAGAGTTTGGATGAAGAAAAGGGCTCTTTGTTATAGGGTGAATTAAGCTGTTTAGTAGACAGATTGAGATTCATTATTTCAAACTGATTATTGTGCGTGTGTGGTTCAAAGTTATAAGCTTACCCTTCGGTTAGCTGTTTATCTGTTTCTGTTTATAACCGTAAACATAGGTTGTTTAAATAATCACTCCCGAATATACTCTGTAAGCTTCGAATACAAGCCAAAAGCCAATACTACTTCTACTCTGGCTTATAATTTCTCCGTAGATGCAAATCAGCAATATTGTTGTGCAGGTCATTTCTATTGTTGACTTGGTTTTAAAAAGCGCGCCTAGGCGCAAGGCGACATAAGGCGCAGGGTCTGGGGCTTTTCGCCTTCTCGCCTTGTGTTTTTACAGGAAGCGCCAAAAAAGCGCATTTTTTGATGATTTTTTGTGGGCTTTTTGGCCTGAAAAGCGCGCCTCATGTACCCTAAGCATTTTACTGCATAAAAATGTTGTACCTTGGGTTTTTTGACTTGTACATGTAATTAAAATGGTATAAAAGCCTTACTTATAGCTATATTTTGATTAAAGGAAGCTAAAAACCTATGGGATATGTATGGGATATATAAAAAAAATTATATAAACATCTTGCGCTTCGGGTACGAAAAGCCCACCGCTTTTGCGCTTCGCGCCTCAATTTTAGACCTCGTCGCTTTTGTGCGCCTCTCGCTTTTTAAAACCAAGATTGTTGATGAGTTCTATTACTTTATATAGTCGTGATTCTATAGAAATATGTGTGTTTATTAACTTTATGTTTGGTTGTTTTGATGTAGAATATGTGTTTGGCTTTTGTTTGTTTAACTACATCGTAGAATTTATTTGGTGGTGTTGGGGATTGAATATTAAAACTGATAAACTCCGTATTGCTTTTTGAAATAAGCACTACAAAATTGGTTATTCAAAACAGTTTATATATCTCATTAATAATTAGTAAACAGATTAGATAAGCAAAGTTAAATACCCTCAAAACAGCTTATTAATTGCTAGTATCAAAACACAACAAGCAGTTTTAATAAGCAATCCCAAACATCCCCTTAGAAGTAGATAACAAATGACTAATATGTGTACCTGAATGTAGACCTCTGCCTCCAATTCCTGAATTGGACATATCAGAGGAATCAGTTCTTATTGCTGCCGATGAGATGCAAGTGTGGATAGATCATGCCTTTTCAGTTGCGCATGACATTGCAATTTCTGGAAACTTGAAAACTTTGATTGCGGTACCATTTCATCATTATTCTTATTGCTTTCTTAAGTTTATTGTTTTGAGCAAAGTGCACAACACTTTCTGTCTGATTTTAGCAACAAATCTCTTTTCAACGCCAATGCTTGTCCTCAAGTCAAATGGCACACATAAATTGCTTATACGAAAATCAACTATTTACAAGCTTGATAATAGGACATGTTTTTTCAAATATATTTTAAAAAATGTAGTTATTTTACGTCATATTCATATTAGATACATAGTTGTAAAAAGTGATCGCTACGGCCGCTATAGCGAATAGCGTGGCGAAGCTGGAGCTTCCCGCTATAAGGTGTTTAGCGCCTAAAAAGCGATGAAATAACGATAAATAGGTTTTTTCTTTTTAATAAATACAAGTATCTACCGAAAAAATAAACATATTTTAGGGTTTTTTGTTACATGATTGAAATAAGAAGCGTATATTCTTCCATATAAACCGGAACTTTTTTTATAAAAGATACATATAAAATATTTTTTAAAATTTTCTTCTAGTGTATCAGTAATTATAAAATAGCGCTCGCGTTATCGCTACGTAGCGTATAGGTAGCTTGTCGCTATTTACCGCTATTCGCTATTAACAACTATGATTAGATGCCACGTGGCACATATATCACATTAACATAAAAAATAAGATACCACATTAGTAATTCTGAAGGCTGAACAAGCAATGACGAGCAGCCACAACTGGCTGAAGAGGTCATTTGTTACTACAACCGGAAATAGAATGTTAATTAGTTGGTAAAACCGTTACTAATAAACAGTTGGTTTCTGTTTTGCGCCTGGTTAAACTTCAAAGAGGGTTTTTGTTTCGTGCAGTGTGCCCTTTTGTTTTTCACTTACTTGCAAACGCTGGATTATACAACAATGTAATTTTTGATTGATTCTTCAGGTTGTCTCTAGCTTGTGGCTGATTTCTTATGTTGGTAGCTTTTTTAACTTCCTTACGCTGATCTATATCGGTGAGCTAGTTCTTGTGCTTTTCTTTTCTGGATCATTTCATATACGTCCTTCCAAAAATTCAGACTTATATATATTGCCTCTTAAGTGTTGTGATATCATATTTACCGATTTCATAGTAGATGAAATAAACATTTTGTTTAACTGGATTAGCGAAGAGAACATCATGGCTGCGAAAAAACATAATTGTTTTCCTATTTGTTTATCCAGTGAAACAAACTATTATATGTAACTGATTTTACTTTATTTACTATGAAATGTGTAACTAATATATTTTTCTAGTGATTTAAAAGGGTAAATATGATATTATGAAATATAGGACACACACACATATATATAGAGGCCGGTTAATGTACAAAAGGCTCTTAACGTGCGATGGTACGCGACCACCAATATAGCGTGCGTAATTATGCGAATGGCGTGCATAATTAGGGTTAACCTAACCCATGCGTAAGCGTAATTAGGGTTTAACCCAACCCATGCGTAATTATGCAAATAACGTGCGTAATTATGCAAAGTTAATTACTATTGTGCCACCGTGTTCAATTGAAGACCTGATTAAATCAGATGTGCGGTTGAGATGCTCGCGTGCGCATCGCACGATAAGGTGGTCTTGTATTTTAAACTTTCTCTCTCTCTCTCTCTATATATATATATATATGTATGTACGTATTACACTCATTTTTCTTGTATTTATTGCGTGCCTAGTGAAAACTTCTTATGACATGGTATGAATCTTGATTTCATCTCAGGGATACTTCTGAGTTTATCAATGCCTTTTTTATACGACAAGTTCCAAGCGCAAGTTGATGAGAAGTTAGTAATAGTGCGTAAAATCACCAATTTTATCTTCAGGAAAGCAGACATCATCTTACAAATGATCCCATTAACACACAACAAGCAAAAAACTCAGTAGCCGATATGTACATAAAAAGAAGGTAAGATTCTTCTGTTTTATCCACACTGACATGTTTCATTCTAAACATTATGTGCCAAAAGGTTTTGATTGGGATTTCGGTAAATATTACCAGTGCTTGTGCTCCTCTAATACTAAAAGAACCAATTAGTTACTAAAATATAAGCATTGAGGACCTTGTAAGTTGTAATCGGTGTGTAATTCAACGTACAGTTCATATTAGATGTTTAGTACAAATGTAATGTTTATAACACTAAATTTCCTTTTGAAAGTCAAATCAACTACTTTCCAAATCCAAAACTAATGAGAACCTATTTACACTAAATAAAGTTTCTCTATTTGCAGTTCTTTTTAGTATAATTAAGTAACACTGCTTTTTTATATCATATGTTTTGATGAATTCATATATTACGTAGTCGAAAAGTAGCCATGTCATTCTCGGGGGCATTTGGATTTGCTTAGTTAAAACATTAATTTACTTATTACATCTGTTATACAAGTACTTTTGGGTGTTTGGAAGAAGCAGAGTGTTATATACGTAGTTTAAATTAAATAAATTGTTTTTGATAGGCACTTTGTGATTGTTCTTTTCCAATTGATTAGTTATTGTAGATTCCAAATTACAAGTTTAACTACTGAAAATAAACTGTTTTCATTTAACTACTGATTTTCCAAGTTGAAGCATAAGCTGTTTAGATAAGCACTCCGAAACACCCCTAAATTTAACGTACCAATTTTTTATATTTTTGTGAATTATTATGTTCTTGTTCTTTAGGATAATGGTAGGTTGAGTTGGCATGGCAAAACGGGTGGGTTGGATCTGGTAACGGGTCAAGTGGGTTTGGGTTAAAACATGTAACTTTTTGTGCAAATTCAGGACCCGTAAACACTTTTTGGTCCATTTCTTTTAGATTTTGTAAATATTTAAAGCATTGAATATGAATACCCTACTATATTATTACAATAACAGATTCTATTAGAATAAACAATTTAAGACATTGTAAATACATATTATCTTTAGTGATTTTTGCCCCATTTGACACTTCAATAAATACATTGAGTCTCACATATAGCTAAGTTTTTAAATCAACCCTTTTGACCCGTTACCAATCAAATACAACATTTTTCCTTATCAACAGGTCAGGCTGGCCCGTCAAGACTTTTTGGTCCATTTATTTAGATTTTGTAGACAGTTAACGCATTGAGATCACAAAACTCTATTATTACATTATTTTCTTTTAGAGATATAGGACTTTTGTAAGCATTTCAATACATACTTTATTACTGATTTTGACAGGGCGACCCATTTGACACTTTTTGCTTTTAGCCAACTTTAAAATCTAACCCGTTTGACCGGTTTCTATATCAATGGATGAAATTGCAACAGCTAATGACAGGAAGTTGATATATCATATATGATACAAATCTAGTGAGGACCTGTTTACGTTTTATATAAAATGTTTTCAGTTCTTTCTAGTATAATATAATATAACTGTTTTTTTATATAAAATGCTTTGATAAATTCATATATTATTAGTCCAAAAGTAGTCATATAAGCTAGCGCTTCCGGCCTTCCGCTTATTAAGAATAACCTTAAGGTTTAATTTTATTTGTTTATTTATTTATTTTTTTCTCGAAAGGCAAAGACACATCTTTAATACATGTTTGTCCCAAACACCCCCATATTTAACAAAAGCTGTAACACAACACATTTGCAGGTTTCTTGCTAGGGCTGCTTGAGATCTATGCCTAATATCATGGTAACACATCTAGCAAAAGTGCTTCTAACTTGGGTGTGTGAAACTCAATTTCTTGGTATTTTTCGGTCAGTGCAATCTTTCGGCTTGCGGTATGTAGTGATGGTAGTTTTTTCTAGGCTGTGAAAATTGTGAATGCAAGATGTATTTATGATTATTTTGGGGTGATGGTTGCCTTTTCAATTGTCTACTTGTATGGTCAATTTCATTTCGTTAACTAATTATGTTTTGGAATAAGTTTTCATGTTAAGATTATTTATTTGTTTAATATAAGCTTTACATAGTTTTTGGCAATTATTGTTTTGATGTTGTTGGAACCATATTAAAGTTATTTAAAACGATCTAGAGTAGTAGACATGGTTAGGCTGGTTTTGAGAGAGAAAAAGAGCTAAAACGTCAATTGCGGTTTTGGAAAATGACAACAAACTGGCTGGGTGTAATTCCTGTGATATTTCATCTTTAGACTCTGTTAACAGCAGACAGGGCCGTCCTCGAGAGCTCGAGGGTCCTCGGGTGCTCTATGCAAATAGAAACAATGGACCCTTGTGTTTTCAAGTAATTACGTGTTAACCCTAATAATAAATGATAAGAACTAACATAAACAAACGATTAAAAAATTTAATACAAACAAAAAATTAACTTAAATAAACATTTAAATAAAAATAAAATAATTAAAAGTAATAAAAACAAATCAAATAAAAAGAAACTAACAAATGAATATGAATGCCTCTATGTATTAGGCTACAAACTCTATTTTAAGAACCTTTTTTTTTGCCCTAAAATATTTTGGGCCCTGTTTGATGGTACACCATACACACCTTCTAAGGACCATGACAAGAAAATATAACATTTATTGGAATTACTTACTAGGGTGGGGTTTGGCTACACAGTCTATTTTTCCTACAAAGTGTACAAAGTCATAAAACACCACAATTTCAGCCATAAAACACAATCAAAACCCGCAAATAATAAAGTGAAGATCACTAAAACACAATATCAAAACCCTATCAGTCCATAAAAAATTCAAACACACCATCGTAGAACTATGAATATAAAACACAACATGATAATCAATATAAAACACACTAATGTTAGTCATTCCATAATCAAAGTCTTATCATCCAAAATACAACATAAAACTCACAAATATGGCGTTTTAGTAATCTCCACTTTGTTATTTGTGGGTTTGAGTGTGTTTTATAGCTGAAATTATGGTGTTTTATGACTTTGTACACTTTGTAGGAAAAATAGACTTTGTAGCCAACTCCCACCCTATATTATTACTATTACTATATATTAATAAATTATTATTACTATATATTACTAAACGAATTGAAATGAATAGTGATTTTAATATTATAATAATATATAGTTTTTTTAATACTTTTTTTATTTTAATACTATAATAATAATTAATTTTCTTTACTTTTTAACTTTAATCTTTTTCTAATATCAGGGGTTGGGATAAGCTTGGTGTCAACCAGTATCGAACCAGTACTGGTATCGAAAATACCGGTACGGTCCTGTTCGGTATCAGTACATGAAGGTAAAAACCGGCACTAATACAGAAAACACCAAAAGTTGGTGCCGAATTGATATTGGAAATCTTTTGGTTCGGGAAATTCATTGCTGCTACCCTGTACCATTTGCTCATCCCTGATCACGGTTACCGTACGAACAACGGTATCGTACAACTTTTTTTTGTTGATTTTCTTCAACTTTTTTTTTTTCTTTTTTTAGTTTCAGGGGTAGGGATGAGCTCGGTGCCAACCGATACAGAATCGGTACTGATACCGAAAATACTGGTAAAAAACGGTAGTGAACCGGTACCAGGAACGCCAAAAGTCGGTACCGAATTGGTACTTAAGATCTTTCGGCTCGGCAAATTTGGTACCGGTACCCAGAACAATTTGCTCATCTTTGACCACGGGTTTCATACGAACAACATCGTTACCATACAACTTTTTTGGTTGATTTTCTTTCGGTTATCTTTTAGTGTTTTTTTGTACATTTTCTTTTTATTCTTGTCAGCAGTTCCGTTCGCAACACGCTCGTAGTGAATTCAAAACACATGTAAACATAGACTAAATAACAAAAGAAATTCGCCGCAACGCGACGAACTTCTTTAAACCTAGTTTAAATGATAGAAACACAATAGAGTATACACCTGCATATAAATTCTATTTGTAAGTTATAATATAATTTTCATAATTACAAATATATTGATATACTTATAATAGTTACATTATAACATAATAATAGATTAACTAAAAAGGACATTGACTCATGAATGAAAATGTATTAAGAAGAAAAAAAAGATAATAATCTAAAAGCCTAGTCGTCTCCATCCCTTCCTCGCACAATAGAAGCTACCCGGATCTCGTAGACCCCTGACATCCAGTGGTGGCTAAGTACTGGTTTTTTTTTTTACTATTCGGTGTCCCATGTGAGAAGAATTTTAGACTTTTATCTCACTTTAACAAGACATATTTAGTTTATTCATTTGTATATCAATTGTGCGAGTGAATTTTGTTAGGGTGCCCCCTCCTCATCTTGTGAGGTTAGTAAGTTTGATCCGTTTGGTAAATTTTCAACAATCAAAATACATAGATAAAATAAGAATAATAATTAACCAAAATAAACAATTCCAAATATGATCGGAAAACAACATTTATCAAGTCCAAGTAAGTTTATTTTATCGAGATACCATAACAGTTATTAACTTAATTTTTTTACCATTATTTTTCCCAAATAAGTCCTTAAATACTCATATCTACATATCACATGTACGGACTTTATAAATTAAAATGTGGCATCTTTTAGGTCCAAAGCAAATGAGACATATAATGTAGCTTAATAATAAGACAAAATAGAGATTAAACAACAAAATTGAGACATAACTGGTTGTCACTTACTAGTTAATATATCCAATTGCTTGATTTGATTTTAGATGGCTCTACTTTACATTTGAAATTAAACGGTCGCATTATTTCTTTCAGCTTTAACGAATTAGTTTTAACATAAATGATAAAATAAATATAATACATAAAAGAAAATAAATACAGTGTAAAAGGGTCTAGATGAATATTGTGAAAAAATAAATAAATTCCCATTGCAATTTTATAGCCGTATATTCTTGTTGCTTTCCCATATTTGTGGATAGAATTACATGCATAAATGTTTGTTAAGATGTATCATAGTTGTGTACTATATGTGATCTAAATATAACCTTGCATTGTAACCAGGAGGTAGAATCAAATTCCAATCAGATTGACAGTTCTGAGTACAACTTAATATGATATCATGTAAAATACATACGATATCAACAAGTTCTTAACTTCTTATACCTTAATAATGTTATATAAATTTATAATTTATTCTGAATTAAATATATGAACGGATCTTATGGACTATATAAACTAAACTAAAAACTACCATTGGGTTTGGTGGTCCAAGTCTCACAAGTAGCAAGAAGTTTGCTGAAAACTGATTTATGTAAGGGGTAAATAATTGTAACAAGGTTATCAGTTTTGTTTCGGTTTGGCGCATAGGGTTTCCTAAAATTTCGGAATGGCGCAGGATCAAGATTCGACGATGAGGAATGGTATGATGTCTCTGTCAAGAATGATAGGAATAGGAAGAGCGGTCAGAGGTCGAAAGTAAACGTGGTGCTTACAAAGTTTTTTTGTATCGAATCTTCCGGGGAATTGCTCATCACAAGATATGGTTCGGGTTTTGAAGGAGTATGGACAGATTGAGTCTACGTATATTGCTCGGAAACTAAACAGGTTGGGAAAACGGTTTGGTTTTGTCTCTTTCCGGAATGTAACAGATCCGAAAAGACTAGAGGGTGATATGGGTGATGTTTGGATGGGATCATACAAGCTATTCATTGTTATTGCAAGATTTCTTGATGGCGAGAAGGTAAAGGAAGACAAAAAAAGAGCCGAAGAAGATGTATGTGGAGAAGAAGATTGTTGATGACAAGCCGGTGCCAGTCAAGAAGGTAGGTGCGGTTTCGTATTGTGATATACTTACTAATAAGAAGCAAGGTGTAGATCGTATATCAATTAAGATTGATGGAAACGTAAGGGGATTTGTGAAGTGGTATGAGTTTGCTTTGGTGGGTAGGGTGACAGCTTTTAAGATTTTGACCTCGCTAAGAAAGTTATTGAAGGAGAATGGTTATAACCGGGTGGAGAGTAAGTATCTGGGTGGTTTTCGTATTATGTTGGGTTTCGATGATGGGGAACTTCTCAAGTATTTTAGAGATACGGATGAAGCATGGGAAGGATGGTTTGAACATCTTGTTAAATGGGAAGGACAATCGTTTGATTATGAGCATGGTTGAAGATTCATGGAGTGCCGATTCACTTGTTTACGGACCCGGTGTTTAATGTGATTGGTTCCAAGTTTGGGAAGGTTATTCAAGATGCTCAAATTCATGATGAGGTAGGGGATTTTTCATATACATGTATAGGTATTTTATGTGACAAGCCGACTAGGCTGAATGGAACCGTGGATCTTGCGTGGAATGATCTATCGTATAAAGTGTGGGTTGAGGAGGAAACGGGAGAATGGATACCGGATTGTCTCACGATGTTTGACGAGGTGTTTTCTACTTCCGGTTCGGAGCGCGGTAATGAAGATGTGATTGCTACACAAATGGAGGATCTAGATGGTGTAAAAGGGAGAGAGTCTAGGGAGGGTGAAGAAGGAGAAAATGAATTTTCTGTGGATAATGATGATATACCAATGTTGGACAGGAACGTTATTATTGATATTAATAAGTTTGGTGATATTGGAAATGATGATAGAAAAAAGAATAGGAGGAAAGAATTTAAGAAGAAACGAGGTGGCAGGAAAGGTGGTAGGAATGTATCCGTTTCTCCGCAAGGTCAAGAGAGGCCTCGTAAGAGATCTAGACGTGAGGAGGACCCTTTCGACATTGATAGGTTTATTGGGATTGTATCTTCTGGGATAGTCATGGAGGGTTCTAATGAAGTGGAGGTGAAAACTCAATCGAATTTTTGTACTCCAGATTTGAATACGAGGTTGGGTTCGGAGGGTGGAAACCGGGAGGATAGCGAAAATTGAAAGGATAATAGTGCCTCCTCTAATACACGTGTGGAAAACGGGCGAAAACAGACTAACGACGAGGATATTGAGAAGGAAGCGGAATTGACGGTTCAGTTGGGGGAGGCTCTTGGAGCCGCGGATATCTCAAAATTTGGTCCACAGGCTAGCATCTTAGTAGGTGATGAAGGCTTTCAAGGGGTGGATAAATGAATTTGCTTTCTTTGAATATGAGAGGGACGGGGGTAGAAGGGAAGTCTGGGTGGTGTAGTGCGTTAAGAAAGGAAAGCGAGGTTAATTTTTTACTGGTTCAGGAATCATTGTGTTCTGGTCAAGAAGTTAATAAGATTAAGAAATTTTGGGGGAAAGGTAATTTTGGCTATGAAGTGGTTGACCCGACAGGGCGTTCAGGTGGATTATTTACGGCTTGGGATTCAAATATGTTTACGTTGTCTTCAATCGAGAAGAATAGGAATTTTTTGCTCATTTCGGGTACTCTAAAAGGTAGCGGTGAGAGAGTTAATATTATTAATGTTTATGCTCATCAAAAGGTGCAGGATAAAAGACAGTTGTGGATTGAGTTGAGACAGCTGGTGGATGTTTCAAATGGGTTGTGGGTTATTGGTGGCGATTTTAATTCGGTGAGGTCGATGGAGGAGAGGAATGTAATGACCAGCGTTTCGATACTTTTTTATCTCAGCAAGTCTCATCATACTTCCTATCTTGTGATGCTTTTACACTCGAGACAAACGATCATAATGAGGAATGAACTATTTGAATCTTAATTGTGCTAAACTATGTGAAACTTTTACTCTATGTGATGCTTTTGTGATACTTCTTGTATATGAACAACGTGAATCTTAACTCTTGTGATGCTTTATATATGAATGAAGTGAATCTTGACTCTTGTGACACTTTATATATGAACGATATAATTCTTGATTCTTGGTGATACTTGATACTTATTGAACGGGAAACTAGCTTAAACGCAAACTTGAAACACGGAAACTCTTTGTGCAAACCTATGATGTAATGATACTCTATGAAATGGCTACTCACAACAATACGCAACGCAACTCTTAACCTCGCTCGCAAAACAAACCAAAGTCAGAAAACTAGCAAACAAGAATCGGTTGTCCGAATGGACATCCGATCGGATGACCATCCGCTCGGATGACCATCCGCTCGGATGACCATCCGCTCGGATGACCATCCGCTCGGATGACCATCCGACCGGATGGCCATCCGGCTGGATGGCCATTCGACCGGAACGCCATCCGACACCTCCGACTTAACCCATCCGATCGACGCCATCCGATTGGAGCCATCACCATCATCTATAAATAGGACACTTAACCCTTCATTCTCACATTTCATTCTACCATCCGAGCACACGCACTCAAGTCACTCTCAGCCACTTTAATCGTGATTCAAGGCTTTTGCGTAAGTATTTCTCCTAGAATCTTGTACAACCTTCATCTTTAATCACTTCTACACCATATTCTTCATCAAAATCACATAAACACTACAACTTTTCCTCGAAAACCAACTGAATTAGACTCTTGATGGTGGTTTCCACTCGGTTGCTTATGCAAACTGTTGTGGAGCACCATTTTACCAAGATTGGTTCCAGACCTAATGGATTTTCACAACTTTTACACAAGATCTAAAGGATTATCACACTTTTATATCAGATCACGGGATTTCACATGTTTCCGGCTCGGATCTGATAAACTTCACGTTTTACAACTGATTTATGAACTTTTCTTCAGTTTTTATACAAAACCTTGGCGAAATCGGGCTCAAACAGACTCTCGACTCGTTCCTTAGTCGGGAGTCGGCTTGAAAACCGATTTCCACAGGAAAACGGTGATTTACGGGTCCAAACATGAAATTCCATCAAGAACAGCTTGTCGGTTCGAAAGGGGTGATACCCATCTGATCGAAGTAGCAGGTTCTGGTGTGTTTTCGTTGTTTGACACGTCATCACGCCGTCTCCGTTAACTCAAAGATTAGAAACTTTTGAAAACTTCACCCACTGACCATCTGTTCGAATGGTCGTCCGATCGGATGACCATCCGTCCAGATGATCTGATTATGATAACTCTCGCTGTTTGTTTTACATGACACTATGAAAAAAAACTTAAACAGTTCACAGACACCATCACACTGTTTGAATGGTCATCCGTCCGGATGACCAACCGTTCAGATAACCATCCGCTCAGGTAGTCTGTCAGACACTTTTACTCAATTTTACATGATTCAACACTCTGTTCCCAACCGGGTCAGCACTTAGAGGACTTATGCTCTGTTCCCCCGCACACAGGCTGATCCAGCGCTCCCTTTGATCCAATTAGGCAGTGTTTGGTTCTAAGCACCCACTGTGAGTATACTCGATCCCTTTTTGTTTTAAACACCTTTGGGATGCAACATGTATTCTATATCAAGACACTTGACACTTGAAACTTATTTGAAACATACTCTATCCGCATTAAACATGAAAACATGATACTTATGATACTTGAGACTTTTATGCTATGTGAACGTTTGATTCTTATGTGTAGCTCACCTTAACAATTATAGCGCTATAGGGGTAACGCACCGCTCTTTGAGTCATGGGGAGTATTGTTAATGTAACACCTTGAAAATTCACGTCCTATAATGTATTGACACGTGTCATAAGCTTGAACGTGTGAAAGTATACTCTAGAGGGACTAAAGTTGACAAACATGGAAAGTATGTGAATATAAGGGTTCAAAATGTCAACAAGGGATAAATATACTTTACAGTAACCCTACATGATGCTCATACCCTTAAATGAATGAATCATGAATCATACGAATGAAAGAAAGTGAGAGATTACAAACTACAGGGGTTAAATGTGTCAACATGTTTAAGTTATACCTCTGAGTGACCTTTTAGCAAACCCGAAGCTTTGTAACGGTAAATTATGCTTACTAGAATGTGTGATAAAATTTTCACCAAGTTTCGTTATCGTATGAGAAAGTTATGATAGAATTCGTATACGAGAGGTTAAAAGCGTCAGCGAAGAAATTATGACTTTTCGGGTAACCATAAAGTTAACCAAGGACTTAACAAAGTTTGGTTATGTCTTAAGGCCCTTAAGAGTCAAGTTAGAGGGCTCAAAGTGCAAGAAATCATGTTAAAATCAAGTGTGGAAGGACCAGGGACCAAAATGGCAATTATTGAAAGTTGTTTCAGGTCAGACGGGGCTAGGCGGCCCGCGTAAGACTCCTTAAGAGTCTACGCGGCCCGCGTGAGGATGCCAGATGCAGAAAATCATTTAACTGTCTGTTCAGCCCATGTAAACGACATCTATTGCTCTTTAACACTTCCAAGAGTTGCCTAAACTAATTCTTAGGCCTTAGGGACACTTGTTAATGATCAGGGAACATGTATAGCCTTGTGTGTCATGATCTTAAGCAACCAAGAACACTATATAAAGCCCCAAATGTTGCAAACTTTGATCATTCTTTCCCAACTCTTCTTCTGAACAATTCTGGAGCACAAGGACCTTTCCTAAGCATCCCTGGTCGTGCATTAGACCTTGGTAAGCACCCTTGACCTTCCTTAATCGTGTTTTGCTTAGTTATTAGCTTAAAAGTCAAACCGTCGTAATTAAGGTTTGACTTATTGATTAATCATTAATGGTCTGATGTTTAGTCAAATTGAAGGTAGTTATAAGTTGGTATTTATGTGGGCAATAAACCCTTAGAAGGGCACCCTCTGATTCCCGTTCTAACTAGATCAAATGTCGGGTCAAAGTTGATTAGAAAAAGTCAACAGAATGCTAATCTTTGAATTAACGCATAATTAGCAATGTAGAAGACATGTAACCTATTTTATCACTTATATAACTTAGTAATAAGTATAAGAATTGGTCTAAGCTTGTTTGATCCGACAATTTTCTGTTTAGACCTGGTTCGGAACCGAAAGTCGCAAAACTTTGACTTTTGCTTTGACTTCAGTTCTGACCCGAATTAGAGAGGTTTAGAAATGCCTTAGGGCTTCCTTAGGACCAGGTTACATGTTGGAATAACCCTTTGTGCTTGGTTCATTGTTTGCCCCATTCGTTTACACATTCCCGTTAAATGCCTAATGTTGACCAATATGCCTATTTGACCTTAAAATGTGAATTTTAGAAATGTAAAAGAATAGAAACCTTAGTTACTGATTTATAAACATATCCCTAAATTTTTACATCAGTTTGAGGTCTAGATTAGGAGTTATGATCAATGGCGTAATTAGAACGTTTTTTAGTAATTAAACGGCGCCATTAGCATAAAGCCTATCTAAACCCAATTTTTGACACCAAACCTTTTACCCACTGATGTAATATAACATTTTGAGATTTTTAAAGATTTTTAATTATTTTAAACTGATCATAATCTAGGGTTATCGCCTTAATTCGGTAAATACCGATTATGCCCTTCTAGGCCATAAAATGAGTTTTACAAGCCCTTTTGACACCAATCCAATTGCTAATGATTTTATATAATAAATGGAGTATTTTGAACTTAATAACCTGATCAGAAAACTCAGATTTCTGGTATAACCCGGAAATCGCTTAAAATGACTTTTTACGCGTATTAAACGCATAGTTTGGGTTTAAAACCATTTTGTCACATAAGACTCATCATCAAATGATGTAACCTGTTAAAATAAGTTATTTTACTGACCAAACTTTGACTCATCATCAAACTATTAAACGCATAGTTTGGGTTTAAAACCATTTTGTCAGAATCATATTTAATCTCTTTTAAAATATTTAAAATGACCAAAATACCCCTACGGGGCTTATATTGAGATTAAACTCATTTTGGGCATAATGGAAGATATCCTACTGATATCACAACATATTTAAGGCATATTAACTTAGGAAACCTTTTTAGGACCCTTATGGTTACCCGTTACGCTTCTTGCGCGTTCGGTTCGGTTTATGTAACTAGTTTGCATAAATTAGCCGAAACGGGTCAAACGTTATCATTTTTATCTCAAAATCCAGAATGTGTTTAGTGTACCCATATTATACAAGTCTCCAAACTTGTCGGGTCTAAATCACATTCTATTCCGGTCTTCGCTTAATCATGCGTTTTGAACCGTAAACTTTTCCTTAAAACTAACCGGTCTAAGTTACGACTTAAATAAGACCTGTTAGGAATCTAATAGGTTAATAAAACCTTCGTTCCAGATTGAGAGCCCCAGTAGAAATACTTGTGCTTGCTGATTAGAATATACGGCTGAGTATAAATTGCATTTGCTAGCTCAGGTAAATACTTTTAACTTATTTTCCCTATACGGGCTTGGGATACGGTATTATAATAATACCGCTTGGTCGGGTATTGAATGTTTAATCATATTGTGATTAAATTATTGAGGTAACCCGCTTTAATCTGTATTGTTTGAAATAAAAGCCTTTAGGGGTTAATGACCATGTCCCGGATATCCTTGACATCATTGTATTATAAAATGGCCACGCCTTATGCACGAGCTGTAGGCATACACCTGACAGTGCATAAGGGAAACGGTATCTCACTCTCTTGTGGGCCTATACTTGTGGCGTGTCTGTTAATCTTGACTCGGTTTCTACATCGGGCCCTGAACGTACAACGAACATGTAAATCTGTATACAAGATTTTTTTATATAATTGTCCCAAGTTATAAAAGATATGTTGTGCCTTGTGCATTCAAATCAATTTTATTAAACCTTTTCAAATGAGTCGGTTAATTGTATTTACCAGTGTAAACTGACGTATTTTCCAAAAAGGTTAAGTGACAGGTACTGAACGTAATTGGCTGGAAGCTCAGGGCGTTAATAAGGAATCTTGCAAGTTCTAGGCGTCTAAAGTCTGTTGAACAATGTTTATGTTTTAAGATCCGCCTGTGGATCTTTTACTTTCCATTGTAATACTTTGATATTACTTTATATTCGGATTGTAATATATTTATCTTTTGCTTCCGCTGTGCATCTATATATTGTGTTGTTTGACTATGATGATATCAACTACGTCACGATACTCCCCACCGGTAATACGTGGAAATATCGGGGTGTGACAGTTAAGTTTTGATTCTTTTACCTCCTCTTCGTTGCGACAAAGTAGGAAAGGCATGTTAACGGGTTGGAGACTTGGGTTATCATATGAACCACGTTAACTAGCATGTTGAAACTTGTGATATGTTGTTCATGTTGGATATGAGTTTTTATACGTTTAAACTACTACGCTTTGTATTCAAACTTGTATACTTGCCAACATTTTTGTTGACCGTATTTTAATACATGTTGGAGGTTGATAGTAGCAGGGGAAACAAGAAATCAAGCTAGGATGACTCTAGAAAATCATCTTGGATAAACACTATTTTGAAACTTGTTGAATTTGGGTGACATTTTGATACAATTTTGATCATGTTTGGTTTGTATGAGAATTTAGTCCTTAATATGAAATTTTGATTAAACTGTTATGGATTCTCTTGAGCAATCTAATTCGCTTAGTGCCACGCCCCGATGTTTCTGCGATCGGTTGGGGTGTGACAGATTGGTATTAGAGCCATAACTATAGGGAATTAGGTAGAATTGTTGCTTTCGCCTAAGCCTATTAGGAGAAGTAGGAATGTTTTTACCTAGTCTATAGTTCAGGAACTCTCTCATTATGTGCTGTTTAAAACTACTTGCCTTCTATCCTGTTTGATTCTATCTTTCCTACTTGGTCTGTTAATATTCATTGCCTTTCCTAAGGCTAACACAATACACACTTGGACGCTTTGAAGACACTCTTGTAACAAAACCGAAACGACTCATCAAAACAGGGGTGATTCCCACCTTTGATGACGACTTTCACTCAGCTGTACTTTGTATTTTGCACGAAATTTACCCTTAAGTTAGGAGTGACATCCAAACCTCGAAGGGAAATTTCCATTCCATATCCTAGTGGGTCTTATCTTTTGGTAAGTACCAACAACATTAGGGTACGATGTTACCAAGTTAGAGGTGAAACTTGCATCTTGATAACTAGCCCCACTCCTTGATGTTTTTCTCAGTCTCACCAAAGTCTCGAATTTTCCCAATCGAATAAGGACGTGTAGTAACCGAAAGGACAAATATCGTAGGCCTAACATCGATGAACGTATTTGTCTAGTAGGCCAAAGCATGTTACCTTAATTCGAAAGGGGCCCGAATTACTTTGGTTAGTCGACGTTTCTCTACCCGAAACAGTCCTATGTTTATGAGGCTCTCTTTTATGTTATCTCGATTTACATGTGGCTTTATACTTGATGCCTTGTTCATTTCGAAACTGTTATACAGATCACACTATCTCCGCAATCTAAAACAATGATAATAACCTCTCATGAATAAACTAAATTTACGACGCTTTCGTTATTTTATGTGATGCAATGTGAAACTTGTTATACTATATGAGACATATGTACCATGTGACCCACAATTTGAAACATTTATATGCTATATACTCTGTGAAATGAATCAATTTAACAAGAACATTATGATCGAGTCTCACCCGATTCTTTGTTGAATCTTTAGATGTCATCGAGTCATCTTAACAACCCCCACAAGAAATCTAAGGCCAACACTCAGAGGAAGATGATGTCTTTCATGGCCGACCAGATCGCACGCATTGTTCCCAAGATTGTTACTGAAATTCAGGGATCAAACACTCCTCCCTCATCTGTTGACTCGAAAGCAGTCCAACCTAAGCATGTGAGCTTCAGCTACAAATACTTTTTCTCTTGCAACCCTAAGCCTTTCACGGGCAGTGATGGGGTCACTGCAATGCTGGAATGGTTCGACAGCATTGAAGTTACTTTCATCAACAGTGAGTACCCTGAACATCTCAAGACTAGGAGTGCTACTGGTGTCTTTCAAGAAAGGGCCTTGGAATGGTGGACTAATGAGAGGAACATCCGCTCAAATGATGAAGCTTATGCTTTACCGTGGGCCGAGGTTAGGGAACTCATGATGCTTGAATTCTACCCTCCACATGAGTAGCAGAAACTTGAGGATGAGTTATGGCATCTAAAACATGTTGGAGACGACAATCTGGCTTATACTACCCGTTTTAAACAGCTCAGCATCATCGTGCCGCATTTGATGTCTACTCCCAAATGCATGATCATGAAGTACATTCATGGGTTGCCTCCTGCCATGCGCAACTCCATTGAAGCAGCTCAGCTAGACAACATCGAAGAAGTTTACCGACTTGCAGCTAGCCTGAACAACAATCGTGTATGTAATAAACAGTTTGGAAGCCCTGCTCCCTCGAAACTAGCTAACTAGATCACGCAGCAACCAAGTGGCAACAAGGGTAAGAAACGAAAGTCTCAAAACCTGCTGGTAACGCTATTGGGTTTGCGGCTACTCCAAACCCTCCTGCTCCAGAAAACACCAAGAAGTCATACGCTGGGGTTCATCCCAAGTGTGCCACTTGCAACTATCATCACCCTGTCGGCGCAACTTATCGCCAGTGTACCACTTGCAGTCGCTATGGTCATACAGCCCCTTACTGTAGTCAACCCAATCAAGTCCAGCAAACACCACCAGCTCAGCCAGCTCAGCAGAACCCCAAACTAGCAACCAACGTGCGAGCCTGCTACAAGTGTGATGATACCACTCATCTCCGTCCCCAATGTCCGCAACTGAATCAGGAGCAACAGCAAGCCGCTCGAGGACGAGCGTTCAACACCAACGCGAATCAGGCGTGTAACGACAATGATGTCGTTAATGGTGCATTTTGTAATGCCCTGCGTCCCTAAACTTTAGGCCATTGGTAAGTTTAGTCCCTGGACCTTGCCTATTGTCAATTTTAGTCCCTGAACTACGTAGTCATTAATACTTCTGGTACTTGGTGAATTCTATGCTATATACTAGATACTTGAAATGCCTAATTCTATATACTTGGAATGCCTAATTCTATATGCTTGGAATGCCTAATTCTTAATACTTTGGTTCTTGACTCTTTAGGCTCGTGAAACTTGAGACTTGGTTGAACGAGGGACCGGAGTCTTGTCACTGGCGGAAACTATGAAACTTTGAAAACTATTGTGCTATTGCTATAATCTAGTTATGCTATTACCCCATACTACGCAACACTTAATCTAACTTGCAAATCGAATCGAAGACGGCGAAACGGAATAGATAGGATTGACCGAGTGGCAATCCGATCGGATGACCACCCGATCGGATGGCCACTCGATCAGACCACCATCCGATCCGTGCACACCGCCTCTCTTCACCCACTTTGACACTATAAATAGGCCTGTCACATCACCATTCTCACTGATGTGACAGCCTCACTCGACCCAGACGCACGCACTCCTCTTTTCCTCCATTTCCTGGCGATTTCGGTACGTTTTACACTTGATTCTTGTACTTTCTTGATCTACACTTCATTCTCTACAAGATTCTCCTTTGAAATCTCACTTTCCACCATGAAATCTCTCGGATCTGAGCTCTTGAAGGTGATGTCACCATGGCAGTTTATACCAAACTGTTGTGTGAGGTCATCTTGGCCAAGATCTAGCTTAGATCTAAGGAATTTCATGCGTTTTACACTATAATCTGTACTAGATCTACACTTTTCAAGCTAAAACCCTATGTTTATCTTCATCTTCTCTTGAACTTTTACATAAAACGGTAAGATCCGGATCTAAACGGACTGTAGACTTGATTATTTGTCTAGAGTCGGCTTGGAAAGGGATTGTTATCGGAAAAGATGACCGGAGTACGGGTTCTGACATAAATATCATCACGAACTGACGACCGAACGGACTGGGGTGATTCCCACCCGATTGGATCGGCTGAACACTGATGGGTTTACCGTTGTCTTAATGCGTACCACGTCATCATGGCTTAATCAGAAACTTAGAGTTTTACAAAAATTAAGAACGGGACAAGGTAACCCGATCAAGTGGCAGTCTGATCGGATAGCCATCCGATCGAACAGCCTACCGATCCAGTGACCCTTGCCCCTAACCCTAAGCATTCTTGAAACTGGAAGTCATAATCGTCAGGTGACAGCTCAATCAGATAGCCATCCGATCGAACAGCCATCCGATCGAGGCAACTTTGAATCTTGAACTTGGATCGAGTGGCGACCCGATCGGATAGCCATCCGATCGGACAGCCACCCAATTCCTTCACACTGTTGGCAGTTTGAATCGAGTGGCAACCCGATCGGATAGCCATCCGTTGATCGGATGGCCATCTGATCAGACAGCCATCTGATCCAGTGGTTAATCCGACACTTGTGCAACCTCTTTGTTTTGACCGGTACTAATTCGTTGCAATCTAATCAGGCTAAACCTAAAGAGCTCCCTTTGATCCAATAACAGTTAATCTGTTAAGCAATCACTGTGAGTATACTCGATCCCTTTTTGCTTTAAACTTTGGGATGTAACATGTATTCTATTAAACTACGATACTTGAGACTTTTGCAAACTAAACTCTATCCTACGTGTATGTGAAACTTATGATTCTTGTATTCTATTTGTGCTATGTGAACGTTTAATCCAGGGTGTGTAGTTCCGCCTTAACAATAGTAGCGCTATAGGAGATGCACCACCCCATTATTCTCGGGGGTATTGTTAGGAGGATTCTAGTTTTCCTTGAGACTTGGGAAAACAACAAAGCATCGGGATACTTGGGCTATCACTTGTTGGACTGCGAACACTAGCACGGCTGAAACTATTTTATTACTTACATTGTGGATATGAGTTGTTTTAATCTATTACTTTATATACTCAAAACTTGTATACTCGCCGGTACATTTTTGTACTGACCCTATTTTAACACATGTTGCAGGCTGATATGATGTTGTGCAAACAAGTGAATCAAGCTAGGGTGATGCTTAGAAACCCATGTAGTTAATTAATCTTTGAACAATATTTGATATTTGGTGTAATTTGATACTTGATGTGATGGTTATTCGTTTTAGACAATTGTTAAATCAATTTAATCTTTTATGAAATTTCTAGTGTTATGGAATCTCATGAGCAATCTGAACGCTTAGTGCTTGCATCCCGATGTTCCGCCATCGGTTGGGGTGTGACAGATTGGTATCAGAGCCATAACTATAGGGAATTAGGATAAGTGAGAATTCTTGCCCTAGTCAATAGTTCTAGGAATCTTGGTTCTTATATGTTGTTTAAGACTTATGCATTCTATCATTTCTGCTTCCTAGCAGCACATATCCCTACTAAACTTACATGCCTTTCCTAAGGCTGATACAATATACACTTGATACATCGAAAACACTGTTAATCAGTGTTTGTATTTTGCACGAGATTTTCCCTCAAGACAGGAGTGACATCCGAACCTTGATGGAAAATATCCATATTATTCTAGTAGGTCTTGGCTGCGGATAAGTACCGACACTATTAGGGTACGATGTTGTCAAGTTAGAGGTGAAACTCAGACCTTGATAACTAGTCCCACTCCTTGATGATTTTATATCTCGCTAAAGTCTCGAAACTTCCATTCAATTGGGTACGTGAAATGACCAAAAGGACGAATATCGTAGGCCTAACATCGATGACATATTTGTCTAAGTAAGTCAAGATGCGTTGCTTTAATTCGAAAGGGGTTCGAATCACTTTGGTTAGTCATCGTTCCACTACCCGAAACAATCTATGTTTTATGAGCCTATCTTTTATGTTATCTCGATTTTTACATGTGGTTTTAGACTTAATTCTTCGTTTATCTTGATTCTTCATTTATTTTGAGACTTTTTCACGAATTACACGTATGTCCGCAATCTAAAATGTTAACTCTAATCTCAGGATCAACTAAATTTATGAAGCTTTATTCTATCATGATAGCCTATGTGGGAAACTTGATCGACTATGATACTATGTGAATCCATCTGATGAATCTATGTGTTAATAGGCTTGTAAAGCACTAAATGTAACATGGCCTAGAAGTACGAGGGAAAAGTGACGTGTCTGAAGCATGGTGGATACGCCGCTGGTACTTCCTATATATAAGTGTTTCAGACGTGTTACCAACTTTCGTACTAAGTGCCATGCGAAACTTAGTGTTTTGCAGACCGGTGATGAGTTTGTTGAAATCTAATCCATGGGAAACTACTTGAGTAATCTATGAGGAATCTATGTGTAATCTATGCGTACTCTAGCGTAATCTACGTGTAATCTAAGTATGTGTTGTTTTGAGAAACAAAATGAGAAACGTAGCCTAGCGCCGAAGACGAGGATGACGTGACATGTCCGAAGCATGGTGGATACGCCGCTGGTACTTCCTATATATAAGTGTTTCAGGCATATTACCTAGTCTTCGTACCACGCGCTAAGTGAAGTTCGTAGTTTTGTAGGCTCGAGTTGAAGTTGTGGAATCTATTTGGTTAATCTATGTTGAATCTATTTGGTTAATCTATGTTGAATATATTTGGTTAGTCTATGTTGAATCTATTTAGGTAATCTATGTTGTGAAAAGTGGTGGAATCTAATGTTGTGGTTAACGAAGTGTGACACCGATGACGAGGGGGACGTGGCATGATTGAAGCATGGTTGATACGCCACTGGTACTTCCTATATATAAGTGCTTCCGTCATGTTACCGAACTTTCGTAGCACGTGCCATGTGGGATTTCGTTGTTTGTGGGTTGTTAACATGAATCTATGAGAATCCATTGAACTTTTTGGAAACTATCGAAACTATTGGAATCTATGAATCTATCGAATCTATTGGAAATTATTGAATCTATTGGAGTCTATGAATATATTGAATCTATGGAATCTATGTGAAACTATTGGAGTAGTCTATGTGAATCTATGATTATTAGTGTATTTTACGACACGAAACATGACACCGAGTACGAGGCGGAAGCAATATGCCTGAAGCGTGGTGGATACGCCACTGGTACTTCCTATATATAAGCATTTTTGACATGTTGCCAAGCTTCGTACAATGTGCCATGCGAAGGTCGTGGGTTGTTGTGTTAAAACTAATATGAACTATGTGAATCTTGTTGAATCTCGAGTCTTTAATCTATCGTGTGTGAATTTACATTGTGAGACTTTGCGAACCTAGACTTACACGATCCTCTTGTTGGATCTTTAGGATGTCTTCTTGAAAGCTCTCCGACACTCTCAAAAGATCCAGGGAAAAGTTTCAAAAAAAGATGATGTCCTTCATGGCCGACCAGATCGCTCGAGTCCTGCCAAAGATCGTCTCTGGGATCCAAGGATCGAACACTCGGCCCTCTTCTGTTGACTCTAAGACGGAGAAAGAAAAGCATACCAAGTTCAGTTATAAACATTTTGTCTCTTGCAACCCTAAGTCTTTCACAAGCAGTGATGGGGTGACTGCTATGCTTGAGTGGTTTGACAGCATCGAGGTTACCTTCATTAACAGCGAGTGTCCTGAACATTTAAAGACTAGGAGTGCAACGGGAATGTTTCAAGGCAGAGCGTTAGAGTGGTGGACAAATGAGAGAAACATTCGATCGAATGAAGAAGCCTATGCTCTTCTGTGGGCTGAGGTGCGAGAATTAATGATGCTTGAATTCTGCCCTCCTCATGAACAACTGAAGCTTGAAGAATAGTTCTGACACTTGAAGCTGGTGATGATAATCTGGCTTATACTACTCGCTTCAAGCAGCTCAGCTTGATTGTTCCTCACTTGGTTTCTACTCCTAAGCGAATGATAACCAAGTACCTAAATGGTCTACCTCCTGCTATGCGTGATTCTATTGAAGCAGCTCAACTCAGAAATATTGAGCAAGTCTACCGTCTCGCAGCTAGTCTTAACAATAACCGCGTTCGTGATAAGCAGTTTGCTAACCCTGCTCCCGCCAAGTCTGCACATCAAGTTACCCAGCAGCCAAGTGGCAGCAAGAACAAGAGGCGAAAGTCTCAGGGTTCAGGATGCAATGTTATTGTTCCTACTGCGAATCCTGCTGCTAAGACTGCTCCTGCTGCTACTGTTCAGAACACTGCTTCCCCTGAAGTTAAGAAACAGTACACTGGGTCTTACCCCAAGTGTACCACTTGTAATTTTCATCACCCTGTTGCTTCTGCATGTCGTTTGTGCACCAACTGCAATCGCTATGGTCACACGACTCCCTATTGTCGTCAAGCTAACCCAGCTCCGGCAGCCCTACCGTCTCCTCCGCAGAATCCTAAGCCAGTCAACGCTGTTCGTGCATGCTACAAATGTGGAGATACTACTCAGCTTCGTAACCAGTGTCCTCAGCTGAACCAGGATCAACAGCCAGCCGCTCGTGGACGAGCGTTCAATCTCAATGCTAACCAGGCTCGTAATGACAATGACATCGTTAACGGTACGTTTCTTGTGAATAACCTTTATGCTTCGATTCTATTTGATACTGGTGCCGATAGAATTTTTGTGTCCGTGGAATTCGAATCTTTGTTAAACTGTGCACGCTCTATGTTACCTAAGTCGTTTTTGATGGAGATTGCCAATGGGAAGTCTATTCTAGTTGATTCTATTCTCCGTGGTTGTTCCTTGATTCTTAACGACCATGTGTTTACTATTGATCTAATACCCATGCAATTGGGTAGTTTTGATGTCATTATCAGTATGGATTGGTTGCGTAAGAACCATGCCGAGATTGATTGCCACGAGAAGTTTGTCCGTCTACCTCTACCGTCTGGTGATATCTTGCATGTCTATGGAGACCGACCTTCGAAAGGGCTAAGGCTGATGTTATGCACACAAGCGAGCAGGTGCTTACGTAAACATAACCTTGCTTTCTTAGCCCACGTGGTGGAACAAAAGAGCAAGGGGAAGAACATAAGCGATGTTCCAGTGGTGTGTGATATCCCCGATGTCTTTCCTGAGGATCTACCTGGTCTTCCACCTCCTAGAACCATCGATTTTTGTATTGATCTTATACCTGGTGCGATTCTTGTCGCTAAGGCCCCATATCGTCTTGCACCTTCCGAGATGCAAGAACTATCTAGCCAGCTTCAAGAACTAGTCGACAAGGGGTTTATTCGTCCAAGTACCTCCCCATGGGGTGCTCCGGTGCTATTCGTCAAGAAGAAAGATGGTTCATTCCGTATGTGTATCGACTACCATGAACTTAATAAGCTTATCATTTAGAATCGTTATCCCTTCCCCGTATCGATGATTTATTTGACCAACTACAAGGCGCGTGCTGTTTCTCGAAAATCGATCTTCGTTCTGGTTACCATCAGCTTTGAGTTCTCGAAGATGATGTACCCAAGACCGCATTTCGTACCCGTTATGGACACTACGAGTTCGTGGTCATGCCTTTTAGATTGACCAACGCGCCCGCTGTATTCATAGATCTCATGAATCGTGTTTGTAAGCCCTATTTGGATCGTTTCGCGATAGTCTTTATTGATGATATTCTAATTTATTCTAAAACTAAAGCTGATCATGCTCGACATTTGTGCTTGATGCTTGAACTCTTATGTGGTGAACGTCTGTATGCTAAATTTTCTAAGTGTGAGTTTTGGATTAATGAAGTACAATTTCCGGGTCACGTCGTTAGTAAGCAAGGTATTCATGTTGACCCGTCTAAAATCGAAGCTGTGAAGAGTTGGAGTACGCCTAAATCTGCATCTGAGATTCGTTCCTTCCTAGGATTGGCGGGCTATTACCGCCGATTCATTTCGGATTTCTCTAAGATCGCTGTCCCTCTCACCTCGTTGACTCAGAAAGAGAGACCTTTTGTTTGGGGTCCCGAACAAGAGGAATCTTTTCAAACTCTTAAGACTCTTTTGTGTAATGCCCCTGTTCTTACTCTCCCTGATGGGAATGATGATTTCGTGGTATATTGCGATGCCTCGAACCATGGATTGGGCTGTCTGCTCATGCAGCGGGACAAGGTTATTGCTTATGCTTCTCGTCAACTCAAGTTACATGAGAAAAACTATACTACTCACGATCTAGAGCTTGGTGCAGTTGTGTTTGCGTTAAAGATATGGCGACACTACTTGTATGGTACTAAGTGTGTGTTTTCACTGACCATAGAAGCCTTCAACATATCTTTGACCAAAAAGAGCTAAACATGCGACAGAGACGTTGGGTGGAATTGCTTAATGACTACGACTGCAAAATTCGCTATCATACTGGCAAGGCGAATGTAGTGGTCGATGCTCTTAGTCGTAAAACTCATATGAATGCTATTCGTATTTCTAATGATCTCCATACGTGTATTCGTGATGCTCAGTATTCGTCAGCAAATGAAGGAAGTCTAGAAGTGGAAATCCAAGGCGCTAAGATTAACCAGCTTGAAACTAAACCTAATGGACTACAACATTACCTCAATCGCATCTGGGTACCTGATCCTGATAATCTCCGTGAGCTCATCATGAATGAGGCTCACAAATCCCATTACTCCATTCATCTGGGCTCTGATAAGATGTACCATGACTTGCGTGCAACTTATTGGTGGCCTGGCATGAAAAGGGAGATTGTTGTATATGTTTCTAAATGCCTTACTTGTACGAAAGTTAAGGCTGAACATCAACATCCTTCAGGACTCTTAGAACAACCCGAAATCCCAGTTTGGAAATGGGATAGCATCGCTATGGACTTTATTACCAAGCTGCCTCGAACACCTTCAAGTCACGATAGTATCTGGGTGATAATTGATCGTTTGACCAAATCCGCCCACTTTCTTCCTATTCGTGAAGATTATAAAGTGGAGAAACTTGCTCGAATCTATACTGATGAGATTATATGCCGTCATGGCATACCTATTGACATAATCTCGGACCGTGATGGTCGTTTTACTTCCTGTCTTTGGCAAACATTTCAATCCGCTATGGGTACTCATTTGAATCTTAGCATGGCTTTTCATCCTCAAACGGATGGACAGACTGAGCGTACTATTCAGACCCTAGAGGATATGCTCCATTCTTGTGTCATCGACTTTGGTGGTAACTGGGATGTACATTTACCATTGATTGAGTTCTAGTACAACAACAGCTATCATTCCAGTATTCAGATGGCTCCTTTCGAAGCTTTGTATGGCCGCAAGTGACGATCTCCTCTCAGCTGGCATGAGATTGGCGACAAGCAGTTTACTGGCCCTGAAATCATTCAAGAGACAACAGATAAGATTCTTCAGATCCGTGATAACTTGGTCAAGGCCAGAAGCAGACAAAAGAGCTATGCTGATAACAGGCGTAAGCCTCTGGAATTTGATGTTGGTGATCGAGTTCTTCTCAAGGTATCTCCTTGGAAAGGAGTAGTTCGTTTTGGTAAGAAGTGAAAGCTCGCTCCTCGCTATGTGGGTCCTTTCAAGATACTCGAAAGGATTGGCAAGGTAGCGTACAGACTCGACCTGCCACAAGAGCAAAACAACGTACATCCAGTGTTCCACGTATCTAATCTACGTAAACGCCTAGTCGACGAGGAACTGCAGGTTCCCCTCGAAGACTTGCAAATAAACGAAGTTGTACACTTTGTGGAGAAACCGGCCGAAATCATGGATCAAGGAGTCAAGCGATTAAGGCGCAGCAAAATTCCCATTGTCAAGGTTCGATGGGAAGGAAAGCGTGGCGCCGAATTCACTTGGGAACTGAAAAGTGAAATGAAGGCCAAGTATCCGTAGCTCTTCGAGCAATCTTCCTCTAAGATTTCGGGGACGAAATCTCCTAAAGGAGGGGAGACTGTAATGCCCTACGTCCCTAAACTTTAGGCCATTGGCAAGTTTAGTCCCTGGACCTTGCCTATTGCCAATTTTATTCCCTGAACGATGTAGTCATTAATACTTTTGGTACTTGGTGAATTCTATGCTATATACTAGATACTTGAACCGCCTAATTCTATATACTTGGAATGCCTAATTCTATATGCTTGGAATGCCTAATTCTTAATACTTTGGTTCTTAACTCTTTAGGCTCGTGAAACTTGAGACTTGGTTGAACGAGGGACTGGAGTCTTGTCACTAGTGGAAACTATGAAACTTTGAAAACTATTGTGCTATTGCTATAATCTAGTTATGCTATTAACCCATACTACGCAACACTTAATCTAACTCGCAAATCGAATCGAAGACGGCGAAACGGAAAAGATGGGATTGACCGAGTGGCAATCCGATCGGATGACCACCCGATCGGATAGCCACTCGATCAGACCGCCATCTGATCCGTGCACACAGCCTCTCTTCACCCACTTTTACACTATAAATAGGCCTGTCACATCACCATTCTCACTGATGTGACAGCCTCACTTGACCCAGACGCACGCACTCCTCTTTTCCTCCATTTCTTGGCAATTTCGGTACGTTTTACACTTGATTCTTGTACTTTCTTGATCTACACTTCATTCTCTACAAGATTCTCCTTTGAAATCTCACTTTCCACCATGAAATCTCTCAGATCTGAGCTCTTGAAGGTGATGTCACCATGGCAGTTGTACCAAACTGTTGTGTGAGGTCATCTTGGCCAAGATCTAGCTTAGATCTAAGGAATTTCATTCGTTTTACACTAAAATCTGTACTAGATCTACACTTTTCAAGCTAAAAACCTATATTTATCTTCATCTTCTCTTGAACTTTTACATAAAACGGTAAGATCCGGATCTAAACGGATTGTAGACTTGATTATTAGTCTAGAGTCGGCTTGGAAAGGGATTGTTATTGGAAAAGATGACCGGAGTATGGGTTCTGACATAAATATCATCACGAACTGACGACCGAACGGACTGGGGTGATTCCTACCCGATCGGATCGGCTGAACACTGATGGGTTTACCGTTGTCTTAATGTGTACCATGTCATCATGGCTTAATCAGAAACTTAGAGTTTTACAAAAATTAAGAACGGGACAAGGTAACTCGATCGAGTGGCAGTCTGATCGGATAGCCATCCGATCGAACAACCACCCGATCGAGTGACCCTTGCCCCTAACCCTAAGCATTCTTGAAACTGGAAGTCATAATCGTCGGGTGACAGCTATTTCGGATAGCCATCCGATCGAACAACCATCCGATCGAGGCAACTTTGAATCTTGAACTTGGATCGAGTGGCGACCCGATCGGATAGCCATCCAATCGGACAGCCACCCGATTCCTTCACACTGTTGGCAGTTTGAATCGAGTGGCAACCCGATCGGATAGCCATCCGATCGGATAGCCATCCGTTCCACTCACGCCTATGCCACCTTAATCGGAGGACAATCCGATCGAATGGCCATCCGATCGGACAGCCATCCGATCCAGTGGTTAATCCGATACTTGTGCAACGTCTTTGTTTTGACCGGCACTTATTCGTTGCAATCTAATCAGGCTAAACCTAAAGAGCTCCCTTTGATCCAATAACGGTTAATCTGTTAAGCAATCATTGTGAGTATACTCGATCCCTTTTTGCTTTAAACTTTGGGATGTAACATGTATTCTATTAAACTACGATACTTGAGACTTTTGCAAACTAAACTCTATCCTACGTGTATGTGAAACTTGTGATTCTTGTATTCTGTTTGTGCTATGTGAACGTTTAATCCAGGGTGTGTAGTTCCGCCTTAACAATAGTAGCGCTATAGGAGATGCACCTGCCCATTATTCTCGGGGGTATTGTTAGGAGGATTCTAGTTTTCCTTGAGACTTGGAAAAACAACAAAGCAGCGGGATACTTGGCTATCACTTGTTGGACTACGAACACTAGCACGGCTAAAACTATTTTACTACTTACATTGTGGATATGACTTGTTTTTATCTATTACTCTATATACTCAAAACTTGTATGCTCGCTGGTACATTTTTGTACCGACCCTATTTTAATACATGTTGCAGGCTGATAGGATGCTGTGAAAATAAGTGAATCAAGCTAGGGTGATGCTTAGAAACCCACGTAGTTAATTAATCTTTGAACAATATTTGATATTTGGTGTAATTTGATACTTGATGCGATGGTTATTCGTTTTAGACAATTGTTAAATCAATTTAATCTATTATGAAATTTCTAGTGTTATGGAATCTCATGAGCAATCTGAACGCTTAGTGTCCACACCCCGATGTTTCCGCCATCGGTTGGGGTGTGACGCGTTTCTCGTTAATAATCTTTACGCTTTGATACTATTTGATACTGGTGCCGACAGAAGCTTTGTGTCCGTGGAATTTGAATCTTTGCTAAACTATGCACGCTCTAATCTACCTAAGTCGTTCTCAGTCGAGATTGCCGATGGTAAGTCTATTCTAGTTGATTCTATTCTCCGTGATTGTTCCCTGACTCTTAACGATCACATTTTCACTATTGATCTCATACCCATGCAATTGGGTAGTTTCGATATCATAATTGGCATGGGTTGGTTGCGTAAGAAACATGCTGAAATCGCTTGTCACGAGAAGTACGTTCGTCTACCTCTCCCGTCTGGTGATACTTTGCGCGTCTACGTTCATCTACGAGTTCGTGGTTATGCCTTTTGGCTTGACCAACGCACCCGCTGTGTTCATAGACCTTATGAATCGTGTTTGTAAACCTTACTTGGATCGTTTTGTGATAGTCTTTATTGATGATATTGATGTGTGTAAAATGCAACAAATAAATTACATCAAATGAGGCATAAAACTAACACTTTTTTAGTACTAATGTTGGAAAAGGTGTGCTTTTGTCTTCCTTTTGTATTTTCAGGACCAAATGAGCTTAATTGAATAAAAGGAACAAATATGCAGCAAAATCTAACATAAATACAAAGAAAAGGAATAAACATGGCATGCACGACCCCTCGAAAGCATCTTCCTAAGAAAAAACAAGAGATCAGAAGGCTGACCACGACCATGTGCCCAGTGGACACGGGGGCGTGTCCAGGTGTTTGCAGAAAAGACCAAGCAATAGAAGCTTCTATTCCCAGCACGGGGGCGTGCCCAGCTCAACACGGGCCGTGGTCAACGCTAAGATTCGCAAAATCTTGCAAATCTTGATAGTACAGATACGCTTCTTCACACGGGGCCGTGCCTAGCGGACACTGGGGCGTGTGGAGCCTAATGCAGACAATTGTAATTAATGAAGAAAGAAAAAGTGGATGGCCACGGGGCCGTGTCCAGTGGACATGGGGTATAAATAGGGGTGCTTGGTTCACTTCAAAGACATCCCTTGGCAAACCACCTCTCTCCCACTTCACCCACACTCCACCACAAAAGAAAATCGACCCCGGAAGCTTCACCATCCCTTGCTCCATTGGGGGATCACCCATACGCAATGCGCTAGCCGATCTTGGGGCTAGCATCAATCTCATGCCCGCATCAATGTTTGACCGACTCGGACTAGGTAAAACAAGCCCCACAAAGATGAGCATATAACTCCCCGATAGGTCCATCAAATATCCACAAGGTGTCACCGAAAATCTATTGGTAAAAGTCGGAGACTTTGTCTTCCCGGCTGACTTTGTCATACTAGATATGGAGGAAGATACTGAAGTACCACTTAGCCTAGGAAGACCATTCCTAGCCACCGCTCACACAATGGTGGACATGAATGGTGGGAAATTAACATTGAGGGTTGGGGTCAATTACATGAAAGTCATAGACTCAAGCTTGGATGATGCTCTCCGACGGTGCAACATGGGATGCAAAACATCCCACTTGGGTAACATATGACTGGCTTTGGGTCTAGCCAAGGACCCTTATAAACGTGGCGGACCACGGAGGCATTCCGCGGAACTATCCCTAGTTTTAGTTTAGATTAACTTTTATGTTTTCTAGTTTAGTTTTAATTTTCAGGAATAAAACACACTCGAAATGGTGGAGGTTACTAAGGGAAATTTGAACCCACACCCCATGCACAAAAACAGAGCCTCCCGACAATTTTTCTACATTACAGCAAGTTCAGCACGCGGCCGTGCTCACCCCAACACGCCCCCATGCCCAAGGTTCTGCAGCAAACGCCCAGTTCAGGTAACTGGACACAGGGCCATGCTCACTGAACACGTCCCATTGCCCAGCCTTCTGTTAATTATGATACTGGCGATGTGAACACAGGGCCGTGTCCAGACCAACACGGGCCCGTGTCTAGACGCCCAGTAACATAAAATTTTGTTTTTAAACACCTTTTTACACATTCAATCAACCTAAAAACTTATTTTTGGGATACATTGAGGACAATGTGTAATTTAAGTGTGGGGGGATGCTAAAACCTTGAATTTTGCAAGTCCTAATAAAAAGCCTTACACAAAATTCTATTGGAACCGCTAATCACCCCAAATCTTTTCAAAAACTTTTCATTTTTTTTACTTGTCTTGGTTTAATTTGGGAATAACAAGTTCTAAAAAGGTTATATTTTTACAAATTTACAACCGATAGCGTCGTGATAAAAAGAACCAACATAAGAAAATTATGAAACGGCATGACAAATCTAGTTAAAATTTGATCATATATACTTGATCACATTATAAACCCATTCCCACAAAAAGTGAGTTTTGAGCCTTTATTGAGCATACAAGCATACATCTTTAAACTAAATGCTCATTTTTCGTTTCTTGTGTGAATAGCCGCTTGGTTTCTTACGACTCTAGAACTTGCCACGACAATACATTCCCGGTCCTTACCAACTTAAACCCAAGTAAGTAAATGATGGAGGCGTTAGGACTAACCCATTTTCTTTTCAACACCATTATTTTCATTTTATTTTTCACCTACCCAAAATCCCCTAGTTAACCCCTTTGAGCCTAAACCTTTTCATTTCTAAACCCACAAAACAAACACCATTTACCCACCAAAACCTTTTTCTTTTAAACCCTAGTAAAAAACTCGGTTGTCTTGTGACGTTTCCTTATAAAAAAATGAAGTCTAGCAATAAACAAACAAGTTCCTTAAAGAAACTTTGTTTGAAAGTGTTTAGTTTGAATAAAAGTCAAAAAAACAAAAAGTTTTATGACGATCGACGCTTTTTACGCTTTTAGCCTTTTTTTACTAACCACTAACCCAAAACCACCTATCTTTAACCCAAGCCTAACCCTTCCCCAAGTCCTCGTTATATTTACAAAGGTTTATAGTTAAAAAAGAGGAGGATTGATTGCTTGTCAAGCATATGGTAGAAGTAAGTTCCATGCCGGTCTCGAGTGTTTCACAAAAATACATCTTTGGCCGAGTGTTGAGTGATCTCCCGTGAGGTATGTGAACTTGTATATAAATGGAATTTTAAAGAGGCATGTTACGCCCAAATAAGTAATTTCTCTTATGAAACGTTCTAAATAAATCATAACGAATAAGATTGTAAATAGCATAA
The DNA here is from genome assembly GCA_030545235.1 of Helianthus tuberosus. Lineage (NCBI taxonomy): Eukaryota > Viridiplantae > Streptophyta > Magnoliopsida > Asterales > Asteraceae > Helianthus > Helianthus tuberosus. Next base: position 57,938,197 of record CM060444.1, on the reverse strand, counting down.
AAATAAAACCCAATAAGGATCTTGGATTCCGGACACTCAAGACAAGCCCAAAACTTCTCTTCTACCCATTCCATTTGGGCGTGTAAGCCACATAATAAAGAGTTTTGCTTGAGGACAAGCAAAGATTCAAGTGTGGGGGTATTTGATGTGTGTAAAATGCAACATATAAATTACATCAAATGAGGCATAAAGCTAACCTTTTTTTAGTACTAATGTTGGAAAAAAGTGTGCTTTTGTCTTCCTTTTGTATTTTCAGGACCAAATGAGCTTAATTGAACAAAAGGAATAAATATGAAGCAAAATCTAACGTACAAAGAACAGGAATAAACGTGGCATGCCCGACCCCTCGACAACATCTTCCCAAGCAAAAACAAGAGATCAGAAGGCTGATCACGGCCCTATGCCCAGTGGACACGGGGGCGTGGCCAGGTGTCTGCAAAAAAGACAAAGCAATAGAAGCTTCTATTCCCAGTACGGGGGCGTGCCCAGCTCAACACAGGCCGTGGTCAACGCTAAGATTCGTAAAATCTTGCAAATCTTGATAGTACAGATACGCTTCTTCACACGGGGCCGTGCCCAGCGGACACGGGGGCGTGTGGAGCCTAATGCATACAATTGTAATTAATGAATAAAGAGAAAGTGGATGGCCACGGGGTCCTGTCCAGCGGACACGGGGCCGTGTCCGGGCTTCTATACTGGCTATAAATAGGGGTGCTTGGTTCACTTCAAAGGCATCACATGGCAAACCACCTTTCTCCCACTTTACTCACACTCCACCACCATCACAACACCCACATCCACCACCATCATCCATCATCCACCTTAGAGTGTGTGTAGTAGTCTTGGGATCCAAGATTTATAGCAAGAGTTCTTGACAATCAAAGGCCATGTTTCTCTAAGTCTCTTACATCACTTGGTGAAGACAAGCATTTAATGTAATACTTTTGATTTTTAATCTTTTCACACGTTTTAATTGGTTTTGTATTAATGACTTTAATAACTAGTTTCTTATGTTAAAGGTGAAACTTCCTTATCATTTGTCTGTGGTGTTTTGGCATTATTTTACTGTCTATATAAAATAAAGGATTTTCACCATTCATATCTCTACGGTATATATAGAGATATGTTGGCTACCTGATCGAGGGTTAAGGGAATGGTTTAGTAAGGTTCTTGCCTTGTTCAGTGTATAGACCTTGCAAGGACTTGGGTCAAGCTTACTAGGACCTCCTTCAATACCCACTGGTATTGGATGGCGGGGGTGCGAATAACTTGATCCCCACATATGTAAACTACTATTAATACATTAACCCGGCTACTTGGGATTGTATCCCTGCTGACTCAAACCACTTAGCCGAGTGTAACGTCACCTTCAAAAGAGGGGCCTACCACATTACGCATTAATAACTTAATTAATTATCTTCTAATATTCCGACCCTTTGGGATTGTATCCTTGCTGACTCAAACCACTAGGTTGAGGGTAACGTCACCTTCAAAAGAGGGGCCTACTACTATAACTAAGATAGTCTCTTAAAAAGTGCAAAAGTGCGGAAATCATCAAAGGTTACATTAAAGGAGAGTCGGATCCAAGTGATTCATCTTGTCTATCTGTTTTTATTTTTATTTTTATTTTTATTTTTTAGCATTTTAGTTTTTGTTTTCATCTTTTAAACCTTTTCCAAAACTTTTGATTTGATTAGACGTTGAGGATAAGCTGGTACTAAAAGCTATTGTGTCCTTGGACGACCTCGGTATCTTACCAACGCTATACTACGCTCATGATGGGTGCCCTTGCCCATATGTGTGTTTAGTGTTAGTAGAATATCGTGTTTTATAAATTTAAAACTTGACTAATGAGTTAAAAAGGGCTTAAAATATCAATAAAACTGTATAACGCTACACACGCATCAATATTCTTATTTATTCGAAAACCCAAGCTGATCATGCATGGCACTTACGCCTTATGTTAGAACTTCTACGCGGTGAACGCTTATACGCAAAATTTTCTAAATGCGAATTCTGGATCGATGAAGTACAATTTCTTGGACTAGTTGTTAGCAAACAAGGAATCCATGTAGACCCTTCCAAAATCGAAGCAGTGAAGAATTGGATCACGCCTAAATCTGCATCTGAGATTCGTTCCTTCTTAGGATTGGCGGGTTATTACCGTCGATTCATCTCGAAGTTTTCAAAGATCGTCGTTCCTCTCACCTTGTTAACTCAGAAAGAGAAACCTTTTGCTTAGGGTCCTGAGCAAGAGGAATCCTTTCAAACTCTTAAGAATCTGTTTTGTAACGCTCCTGTACTTGCTCTCCCTGGTGGGAATGAGGATTTCGTGGTATATTGCGATGCCTCGAATCGTGGTCTTCGCTGTGTTCTCATGCAGCGAGACAAGGCCATCGCTTATGCCTCTCTACAGCTTAAAATACATGAGAAAAACTATACTACCCACGACCTTGAGCTAGGCGCAATTATCTTTGCGTTAAAGATTTGGCGACACTACCTATATGGTACCAAGTGTGTGGTTTTCACTGACCATAAGAGCCTACAGCACATCTTTAACCAAAAGGAACTGAACATGCGTCAACGAAGATGGGTAGAGTTGCTTAACGACTACAACTGCGAGGTACGCTACCACCCTGGCAAAGCAAATGTCGTGGCCGATGCTCTTAGTCGTAAGACTCATGTTAGTAGCATCCGCTGTTTTCATATTACTAGTGACCTTCATGCTTGTATCCATGAAGCTCAATACTCGTCAGCCAATGAAGGTAGTCTAATCGTTGAAATACGAGGCGCTACAATCGATTAACTTGTGACAAAGTCTGATGGACTTTAGTAATATCTCAATTGCATCTGAGTACCAGATCGCAGCAATCTCCGTGAGCTCATTATGAATGAGGCTCACAAATCTCGATACTCTATTCATCCTGGTGTGGATAAGATGTACCATGACTTGCTTATGTCCTATTGGTGGCCTGGTATGAAAAAGAAAATCACCGCCTACGTCTCGAAATGTCTTACTTGCTCAAATGCAAAAGCCGAACACCAGCGTCCTTCAGGTCTTCTTGAACAACCCGAAATCCCTATTTGGATATGGGATAGCATTGTTATGGACTTTATAACTAAACTTCCTCATACACCTTCCGGTAACGATAGTATATGGGTAACCATTGACCGTTTGACCAAATCAGCCCACTTCCTACCTATTCATGAAGATTTCAAAGTGGAGAAACTTGCTCGAATCTACACTGATGAAATCATATGTCGTCATGGTATACCCATTGACATAATCTCTAACCGTGATGGGCGCTTTACGTCTCGTCTTTGGCAAACTTTTCAGTCCGCTATGGGTTCTCTCTTGAATCTTAGTACAGCCTTTCATCCTCAAACGGATGGACAGACTGAACGTACTATACAAACCCTAGAGGATATGCTCCATTCTTGTGTCATCGACTTTGGTGGTAATTGAGATGTACATTTACCATTGATCGAGTTCTCGTACAACAACAACTATCATTCCAGTATTCAGATGGCTCCTTTCGAAGCTTTGTACGGTCGCAAATGCAGATCTCCACTCAGTTGGCATGAGATTGGCGACAAGCAACTTACTGGCCCTGAGATCATTCAAGAGACGACGGATAAGATCCTTCAAATCCACGATAACTTAATCAAGGCTAGGAGCAGACAAAAGAGCTATGGTGACAAAAGGCGTAAGCCTCTGGAATTCAATGTTGGAGATCACGTTCTACTCAAAGTATCTCCCAGGAAAGGAGTGATACGTTTTGGTAAAAAGAGAAAGCTTTCCCCTCGCTATGTGGGTCCTTTCAAGATACTCGAAAGGATTGGCAAGGTGGCTTACCGACTCGATTTACCTCAGGAGCTTAGCAACGTACATACAACATTTCATGTCTCTAATCTCAGGAAGTGTTTAGCAGATGAGGAACTTCAGGTTCCCATCAAAGACTTGCAAATAAACGAGACACTTCATTTTGTGGAGAAACCGGTCGAAATCACTGACCGAGGGACCAAGCGATTAAGGCGCAGCAAAATTTCTATAGTCAAGGTTCAATGGGAAGGAAAGCGTGGCGCCGAATTCACTTGGGAACTCGAGAATGAAATGAAAACCAAGTATCCACAGCTCTTTGTTCAGTCTTGCTCTTAGATTTTGGGGACGAAATCTCCTAAAGGAGGGGAGACTATAACGCCCAGCGTTTCGATACTTTTGTATCTCGACAAGTCACATCATACTTCCTATCTTGTGATGCTTTTACACTCGAGACAAACGATCATAATAAGGAATGAACTATTTGAATCTTAATTGTGCTAAACTATGTGAAACTTTTACTCTATGTGATGCTTTTATGATACTTCTTGTATATGAACAACGTAAATCTTGACTCTTGTGATGCTTTATATATGAATGATGTGAATCTTGACTCTTGTGACACTTTATATATGAACGATATAATTCTTGATTCTTGGTGATACTTTGATACTTATTGAACGGGAAACTAGCTTAAACGCAAACTTGAAACACGGAAACTCTTTGTGCAAACCTATGATGTAATGATACTCTATGAAATGGCTACTCACAACAATACGTAATGCAACACTTAACCTCGCTCGAAAAATAAACCAAAGTCGGAAAACTAGCAAACGAGAATTGGCTGTCCGAATGGACATCCGATCGGATGACCATCCGCTCGGATGACCATCCGACCGGATGGCATTCGACCGGAACGCCATCCGACACCAGACACCTGCACCGACTTAACCCATCCGATCGACGCCATCTGATTGGAGCCGTCACCATCATCTATAAATAGGACACTTAACCCTTCATTCTCACCTTTCATTCTACCATCTGAGCACACGCACTCAAGTCACTCTCAGCCACTTTAATCGCGATTCAAGGTTTTTTCGTAAGTATTTCTCCTAGAATCTTGTACAACCTTCATCTTTAATCACTTCTACACCATATTCTTCATCAAAATCACACAAACACTACAACTTTTCCTCGAAAACCAACTGAGTTGGACCTCTTGAAGGTGGTTTCCACTCGGTTGCTTATGCAAACTGTTGTTGGGCACCATTTAACCAAGATTGGTTCCAGATCTAAAGGATTATCACACTTTTATATCAGATCTGACGGGATTTCACATTTTCCCGGCTCGGATCTGATAAACTTCACGTTTTACAACTGATTTCCGAACTTTTCTTCAGTTTTTATACAAAACCTTGGCGAAATCGGGCTCAAACAGACTCTTGACTCGTTCCTTAGTCGAGAGTCAGCTTGAAAACCGATTTCCACAGGAAACGGCCGATTTACAGGTCCAAACATGAAATTCCATCAAGAATAGCTTATCGGTTCGAAATGGGTGATACCCATCTGATCAAAGTAGCTGGGTATGGTATGTTTCCGATGTTTGGCACGTCGTCACGCCGTCTCCGTTAACTCAGAGATTAGAAACTTTTCACAACTTCACCCACTGACCATCTGTTCGAATGGTCGTCCGATCGGATGACCATCCGTCCAGATGATCTGATTATGCTAACACTTGCTGTTTGTTTTACTGGATACTATGATCAAAAAACTTAAACAGTTCACAGACACCATCACACTGTTCGAATGGTCATCCGCTCGGATGACCATCTGCTCGGATGACCATCTGATCTGATGGAACCCATCCGTTTGAATGGACATCCGTCCGGATGACCATCCGTTCGGATGACCATCCGCTCAGGTAGTCTGTCAGACACTTTAACTCGATTTTACACGATTCGACACTCTATTCCCTACCGGGTCAGCACTTAGAGGACTTATGCTCTGTTCCCCCGCATGCAGGTTGACCCTGCTCTCCCATCGATCCAATTAGGCAGTGTTTGGTTCTAAGCACCCACTGTGAGTATACTCGATCCCTTTTTGTTTTAAACACCTATGGGATGCAACATGTATTCTATATCAAGACACTTGACACTTGAAACTTATTTGAAACATACTCTATCCGCATTAAACATGAAAACATGATACTTGTGATACTTGAGACTTTTATGTTATGTGAACGTTTGATTCTTATGTGTAGCTCGCCTTAACAATTATAGCGCTATAGGGGTAACGCACCGCTCTTTGAGTCTTGGGGGTATTGTTAAGTTTTGATTCTTTTACCTCCTCTTCGTTGCGACGAAGTAGGAAAGGCATGTTAACGCGTTAGAGACTTGGGTTATCATATGAACCACGTTAACTAGCATGTTGAAACTTGTGATATGTTGTTCATGTTGGATATGAGTTTTTATACGTTTAAACTACTACGCTATGTATTCAAACGTGTATACTCGCCAACATTTTTGTTGATCGTATTTTAATACATGTTGCAGGTTGATAGTAGCAGGGGAAACAAGAAATCAAGCTAGGATGACTCCAGAAACTCATCTTAGATAAAACACTATTTTAAAACTTGTTGAATTTGGGTGACATTTTGATACAATTTTGATCATGTTTGGTTTGTATGACAATTTAGTCCTTAATATGAAATTTTGATTAAACTATATTGTCACAAATAGATATTATGGATTCTCTTGAGCAATCTGATTCGCTTAGTGCCACGCCCCGATGTTTCGGCCATCGGTTGGGGTGTGACAGGGAGGAATTTGAGATTCAATGCGGGGCCGGTGAATGATTTTAACGAATTTATTTTTGATGCAGGTTTAGTGGAATTTGGATTGAAAAGAGGTAAATTCTCATACGAAGTAGGCAATAAGTTGAGCAGGATTGATCGGTTTTTGGTGTACGACAACTTTGTGAATAAATGGCCTACTACTATTTATAGTATTCTCCCGAGGGGAAAGTCGGATCATAATCCGATATTGTTGAAGACATTTTCATGTAATTATGGTCCAAAACCATTTCATTTTGTTAACTCGTGGTTGGACCGAGAGGAGCTTGAAAATGTTGTCTTGAAAGTCGTGGAGGAGTTCTCTTTCCATGGTCCTCCGGATATTGGTTTGATGCTTAGATTTCGGTGCCTTGGGAGGGCTATAACGGAATGGCGTAATGTTAGCGGAGCTAAAGAAAAAGAAGAGGAGGATACTGTTAAAGAGGAGCTGGGGAGTTTAGAGAGAGAGTTGGAGGTGTGAGATTTGGTAGAGGAAGAATTGTGGATGTGGGAAGAAGGTAAGAGAAGAATTGCCGAGTTGGAAGTTTTTCGTGCCCAGGATTTAAGGCAACGAACTAAGAATCGATGGGCAAAGGAAGGGGACGCCAATTCTAAGTTTTTTCATGGGTTAATTAATAGAAGAAGGGCGTCTAATTGTATTCCGGGGATATTTATAGATGGGGTGTGGAAGACTAAACCGGTGGATGTCAAAAAGAAGATTTTTGGTTTTTTCAGAGACAAGTTCAAGGAAGATATGTATGTTCGGCCGAAGCTTAATTGTTATGGTTGAAGTCGATTTCAGAGCAGGAAAGGCAAACACTGATAAAGGAATTCACGGAAGAGGAGATAAAAAATACTATCTTTGATTGTGGTGATAATAAGGCGTCGAGGCCAGATGGCTTCAATTTCAAGTTTATCAAGCGTTTTTGGAATTGTTTTGCAGGTGATTTTCGGAGTATTATGCAGTATTTTTACCAGCATGGTTTTATCAATAAAGGGGTTGGGTCTTTGTTTATTATTTAGTGCCAAAAGTTAAAGTCCCTACAGCGTTGAGTGATTATAGACCGATTAATCTTATTGGGGTGATTAACAAAGCTATTTCAAAGATATTGGCCGAGAGATTGAAGACAGTTCTGGGTAGTGTTATTTCGGAGTCTCAGTTTGCTTTCTTAATTGGAAGATTTATTTTGGATGGTCCTCTAGTTTTGAATGAATTGCTATCATGGGCGAAGAAAGTGGGCAAGGTGTGCTTTTTGTTTAAGATTGATTTTGCGAAAGCATACAATAATGTAAGTTGGAGCTTCCTGTTGGATATTATGAAGCAGATGGGGTTTCCTGAGATGTGGTGTAGGTGGATTCGTGGTATTCTGGAGTCTGCTAGATCGTCCATTCTTGTTAATGGTGCTCCGACTTTTGAGTTTGGTTGCGAGAAGGGTATAAGCCAGGGATATCCTATTTCTCCTTTTCTTTTTATTATTGTTATGGAGGCGTTATCGGATTTGTTTAGAAGATCTGTACAGATTGGTACTTTCGAAGGTATTAAGCTTCCTAATGATGGTCCGGTCGTTTCACACTTCCTTTTTGCAGATGATGTTATGGTTTTTGGGGAGTGGTCAGACGAAAATATTCGCAATTTGAAGAGAATGTTGAGAGTTTTTCATATTTTTTTCTGGGCTAAAAATTAATATTAACAAGTCGATTATAATGGGTGTGGGTGTGGAGTGGCAAGAAGTGAAAAGACAGGCATACGCCATGGGATTCAAGATCGGTTCGTTTCCGTTCACGTACTTGGGTATCCGTGTGGGAGCTAATATGAATAGAGTTGCTAACTAGGAGCCGGTCATGGAGGTAATACGTTCTCGTTTATCTAAATGGAAGTCTAACACTTTATCTATAGGGGGAAGGGTTATCCTTATTAAATCGGTGCTTGAAGCTTTGCCAAATTATTATTTCTCGTTGTACAAGGCTCCAATGACAGTGTTAAACAATATTGAATCGCTTATAAAGAATTTTCTATGGGGAGGTAATGAAGATGTTAGGAAACTTCACTGGGTCGTTTGGGATAAGGTTACACGTCCAAAGAAGAAAGGTGGGTTGGGTTTATCAAAATTGTTTGATTGTAATCGGGCTTTAATATCTAAATGGGTCTGGCGATTTCGAACCGAACCAGACTCGTTATGGAAGAAGGTGGTTGTGTCAATCCATGGGTCTAATAGGAGTTGGGAGATTTATCCGATAAAGAAAAGCTTGTCGAGTGTTTGGTCGAATATGGTTAAAGAAAGTAAAAGAATAAATAGGAACGGGTCATTTTTTAGTGACTTGATAAAATGCTCCGTGAAAAATGGGAGATCGGTCTGTTTTTGGATAGATAATTGGATTGGAAATCAGCCATTGAAGGAATCTTTTCCTTCGCTTTTTAGGCTGGAGAATAATAAGCGTTGTTTGGTCTCCAATATTATATCTTTGGAGGATACGGTTAATGTAGTGAACTGGTCGTGGAAGAAAGCCCCGTCTACAAAGGAGGAGCTAGGCGAATTGGCTGATCTTGGGGAGGTGATTATGCAGATTTCGGTCAACGGTTGTGTGGATGATTGACGTTGGAATGGAGACGCAGATGGTTGTTTCTCGGTCTCGGCGGTTAGAAGGTGGTTGGATGGAAATAATGAAGGGACTGATGATGTAGCTTTTTAGTGGTGTAAATGGCTTCCGAGCAAATGTAATATTTTTATGTGGAGAGCTTTGCTGGATCGCATTCCTACTAAGGTGGCGCTTAGGAGAAGGAACATCCATACGGAGGATGCAGTTTGTGTGCTTTGTAAAGATGGTGTGGAAACGGTGGATCATGTGTTCACCGGTTGTGTTTTGTTTATGGGGGGTTTGGGATAGTGTTTTAAGGTGGTGTGGTCATCCTAATTTTTTCACCTTCAGTATAAAGGACGTGATGGAGATGTATAAAGTGCAGGGATTGTTTACGCTGCGTAAGGAGATTGTGCGAGGGGTGGTTATAGCTTGTTGTTGGAGGTTATGGAAAGCTAGAAACGAGCGGTTGTTCGAGAATAAAGTTTGCAAGGTGGTACAGATTGTTGTGGATGTCAAAGCGCTTACTTTCCTTTGATTTAATAATAGGCATAATAGTAAAAAAAAAAAAAAAAACTATTGGAAGTCATGGTGTAACTTGTGTCTGATGTAATGTTGTTTGCGGCCCCTCCTCTCCGACTCAGAGAACATATGGTTTTCGCGTGTTGCCTATTGAAATTCACTTTTCAAAAAATAATAATAATAATAATAATTGTAACACATGCCCCTGTTATTATGAAGCATTGAACAAAATGCTCCTAGTTACTCTTTAATTTATATTCAATTTACATTAAAAACTTGATTAATAATAAATATATCTTTTTTTACAATAAGACCATACGGCGTGGAGGGACTTGAAGGAAAGGTGTGAAGCAGGGGCGGAACCATAAGGTAACGAGCCGTAGCACGGGCTACGGTTCAACCCCGTATTGGTTGTGTTTTTTTTATACAAAGGATACCCAAAAAAAATACGATGATACCTTTAATAAAAAAAATAGGATACTTGATATTACTAAAATCCCATTTTTTATAAGTCCAAACACTTTACAACCCGAAAACTTATAGAATAATTAAGCCTGAATGATAAAATAAGCCCAAACTAATAATAATAGAATTGAAATGAGGCTCTAAATATAAGTGATAAAGTTAGCCCAAGACCCAAAACAATATTATATATGAATAAGTGATTTTGCCCGTCACATGGTGGAAACCGGAACACATAGTTCTTGTCCTTTGGTTTATCGGGTAGTGAAGCTAGCTTTGATTTTACTGGTTGCAACCGCAACCGTTGAAAGTTGTTTTTCTAAATTGAATGGACCCGGAATATTTGAAAAATGCTATGGTTTGTAAGGTCGAAAAAGAATTTTTGATGAAGTAAAAGACGACGATGTGATGGAACGATTTCAAGCTATGGAAAAAAGAAGAAGATCAATCTATTAGATATTTGTTTTACTTTATTTATTATCGTTTTTTTATTATTGTATGAAAAAAAAAATAGGATACCCCTAAATTAATGGGCTAGCTCCGCCAATACCCTCCACCCAACCAAAAGCTTTTCGTCTTTACTTGATATAAACTAGTGATTTTCCCCTCGCGCTTCGCGGAGAAAATTCGGTTGATATCTGTTCGGTTCGTTATGGTACCTACACTCGCTATAGTAATCGAAAGAGAAAACCTTACATCGATCGAAAACAATAAAAACGAATTTTCATACCAGTACCGATGTTGTTCATTTTTTTTTGAATGGCAACCTCTGGTCTGCTCTATTCACCAATAATTCTAATATTTATCACACTTGCCCAGGATTGAACCTGGAACATCTCCCTTAAGAGCCATATGGCTCTACCAATCGGGCTAGCCCCACATTGGTAAAACATAGAATCAGACACAACAATCGAACTTGCGTCAGCTGCTTGCAATACAATGCATCAACCCTCACAACACATCATTTGATTTGTATGTTGTTCAGTTGATATCAGTTTGGTTGGTTTGCATTCTATGTTTATTTTTTTCAATGTTGCCATATAAACATTATGGAAAACGGCTATTTGGCCGCTATCGTACCAACCCAAATCAAAACCAACTGAACAACATTTGTATCATTACCGGGATTTATTTTTATTGTTTTTCCGTTCGATAAACTAAGATCGTATTGCTATCATACCGTACCGAACTGAACAACATCGGTACCGGTATGTATTAATTTTTATAGTTTTTTGTTTGATAACATATATCGTGTTGCTATATCGTAGTGATCCGAACGTAAGTTATTATAAAAAATTGTATATACACACCGTATATTCTAAAGCATGTATATACACACGAAAGAATATGTTTTTTTTTTATCAAGCTACATTAATTATTACAGTTAAGTATTTAAATGAAGTCAAGTTATTTAACAGACCATTTAAAAAGGGAATGTTGTATCCTAGTTTTACCTCCACAAACAACCAAAAGCAGCCCAACAAAACATTTAATGTTACTTTATAATTTTTATGGCTTTTACTTCAAGATGTTTGTTGACACATGTTTCTTTGAAATTAAAAAAAGTTGGCAGGTCAAAATTAAATATTAAAAAAATAGAAGAATGATTTGAATTAAATCAATCCAATGTTTGTTATTAATAACTACTAGAGTTAAATGCTTGGTTGGCCATGTGGTTTTCAAAAATTGCAGACTTGGTCCTAGTGGTTTACTAATTACACGCTTGGTCTCAAAACTTGTCAAAAATGCACTCGGTTGGTCCCTAGCCCTAACATCAGTTAAATTTCTCAGTTAACTATGTGTGAAATGACTATATTACCCCTGAATAATTAAAAGAAGTAAAAAAATATATAAAGAACTCATCTTTTTCAACCTCTTTCTCATCTCTTCCTTTCCCTATCAACCACCACTCCACCTGCCACCATCTAGTGACACCACCACCACCTAACCACCGCCACCACTGGTTCACCACCATCAGCCGACTAGCACAACACAGCCCACAACCTCTCCCCAGTTTCAAAGCCCATATCAAAAACCCCTAATTTCAATCCTAATTAAAACCCACAACCTCTCCCGACTTCAACTTGATTTAGGGGAGTTTGACTTCAAACGTAACCCAAAATTGGATGTGGCGGCTCACAATCTCAGCCCTCGAAACACCGCTGCACCTTCGGTTCACTACATCCAACACCGATTTTGGGCTTGAGTAGTCAGCTCAGCTGGTTCAAAATGGAACCACGACATCCCTCAATCACGACGTCTCCTATAAAACATTTGATTCGGCCATGGATGAAGTGGCAACACAAGCTAAGGGGAGTAGTAAAAAGTCACTCAAGATCTGATCCTGGTTCGGTCCAACAGACCACCACAATCTCACCGCTACAATCAAACCCTGCATCATGTTCAACAATCCATTCTTCAGTAGTTATACATCCCCCAAAACTGTCATCATTATCCAACAATTCAGCAGCGTTGAAGATTCCGTAAGTGTTTTGAGGATTTTTAGTGAGAAAAAGCTTAAACAAGATCTCGTCAATCAGAAATCAGGTATGTGAAGCTAAAACAAGTGTCAATAATAAAGAAATCGATATGGATGATGTGAGAGAGATCTTGGAGGAATAACAATGGAGTTGGTGATGATGAGGGATGGCAGCTTGTAATTAGTAATGAGGGATTATAAAGAGAGTTAATAAGCAAGGGTATTTTGGTCATTTGACATGGACTTAACTGAGAAATTTAACTGATGTTAGGGCTAGGGACCAACCGAGTGCATTTTTGACAAGTTTTGAGACCAAGCGTGTAATTAGTAAACCACTAGGACCAAGTCTGCAATTTTTGAAAACCACAGGGACCAACCAAGCATTTAACTCTAACTACTACAAAGTAAAATACATTTAATTGGTAAAGACATGATCAGGTAAATTTGAAACCCAATCACTTTCAAATCCCATTTTGTATTCTCGTAGCTCAAATCAAAATACATTTAAGGGCGGGTATGGACCGTATGGTTAAATTCGTTATAAAGCTCAAATCAAAATTTTAACTGGTATTTTAGTTTCTAAATCTTTATGAAGGATCCGTTTCAGTTATAAATGGTTTGATTATTCGAAAAGATAGACTTGGTTAACCATTTCTATAACTGGCGAACATAAGTACTAAGTAGAATCGAACTAATTTAAAATTTTAATTGTATCTTGAAAAAAATAATTTATTAATTCTTTTAATTAAAATGGACTAAGCTAACTATTATAAAAAAATGTTTTATAGATACTTAGTTATTTAATTTGATTTGTTGTACAAGGCTGAGGGGTGTGGTTTAAAGTACCTAGGGGCTTTATAGTGCCACGTTAGAGTCATATCATCGCCATGTCACATAGGGGGCTTTAAAACCTCTCTCTTTAACTTGCATGCAATGGTTTAAAACCTCCTTATTAAACAAAATACAAAAATAAAGAGAAAAAAATTGATTGGCTGAAAACAATGGGTCCCACCAGCCCCTCCCTTTAGCGCTCGTTACTGGGCTGATGAGCCTTCAATGGCGTCCCCATTTGGCGTGTAGGGGATGACACAGAGGCGCTATAGGGGCGCTAACGAAGCTTAGTTAGCCAGAACCGGTATACCACCCCTTTTCCTAAATTTTTTTCATATACTCCACCAGTCCACCTATACAACTTTTAAGTTTTAAGAGGAAACTATATACATACAATCTTTTATATGAAATTATAAGAACTAAAGGAGTCAATTTTTGTCTCTCTCAAAGCCTTCCTACATATAACAATATTTGCTACTTGTGGTTCTAAACAATCATATCATCATGATTACAACCTCTCCCCTTCTTCACTCTATCCTCTTCTTCTCTATTCTTCCGTTCCTTTCTTCCATTTCTGCTCTCAATCTCGATGGAATCACACTTCTTTCTTTCAAACACTCTCTATCCCACCAGCCTTCACTCCTCCAAAACTGGAACCAATCAGACCCCACCCCATGTTCATGGTCCGGCGTCACATGCTCCCCAAACCCCGGTCCAGTCACCGGTTTATCACTACCAAACTCCCACCTCTCCGGTTCAATCCCAATCGAGTTAGCCCGTCTTAAACGACTTCACGTTCTTAATCTCTCCAACAATTCACTCAACGGAACTCTTCCCATTCCAATTTTTACTGCATTTCAAAGTCTTGGCGTTCTTAATCTTTCAAATAATTATTTATCCGGTGGTATTCCCACAGGATTCGATTCTGTTAACGTTTTGGATTTAAGTTCCAACTCGTTTAGTGGTGCATTACCTCTTCTATTCGGTGGAGAAAGTTTGAATTACTTGAATCTCTCCCACAATAAACTTTCTGGCTCTGTGTTTCCGGAATTCGCAGAGCAAATTCCGGCAAACGCTGTCGTTGACCTCTCGTTTAACAGATTCACCGGCGAAATCCCACATTCGTTGTCTAATCAGAAAACTGAGTATTTCGCCGGAAATGCAGATTTGTGTGGGAAACCACTAATGAAAACATGCACAGTTCCTTCAACACATTCGTTTCCGCCGAATGTTACTTTAGACAGTTTTGCCACCCCTGCAATTGCAGCGATTCCGAAGTACGTCGGAAAGCCGGATAAACAGAGTGGCCGGAAAGTGAATTCATGGAAGATAGTAGCTATTGTGGTCGGAGATGTTGCTGCTGTAGTGATACTAGTTGTTGTTTTCTTTCACGCGTATCAATTCCGGAAGAAGAGGAAGATGAATCAAAACCCGAAAGAAGTCGTAGCAGTCGGATTTGATGAATCTAGAGCTTGCTCCTGCTTCGGCTGTGGAACCGTGGAAGAATCATCAGAAACGGAAACGTTATCCGAATCCGTAGGTAAAGTTTTAATTTTGGGTGAGGCTAAACGTACCCTCTATGCTAAATGCACACGTGATAAAGGAATAAAGCGAAAATTACATTAAAAGGGAAATCATTTTAAATCTTTTTTCTTTTACACTAATCTACTTTTAAATACTTTTATGTTTGTACCTTACAGGATTTGAACCCTCGATAGATATAAAAAACGACCAGGAAAATAAATGTTTGGTTATGGTGGATGGAGAAACGGAGCTCGAAATGGAGGCGTTACTGAAGGCGTCGGCGTATATACTGGGTTCAAGTGGCGGGAGCATAGTATATAAAGCTGTGGTGGGTGGTGATGCAGGGGTGGCATTTGCTGTTCGGAGGTTGGCAGAGTGTAGAGTCGAGAAAATGAAGGATTTTGAGAAGATTGTTAGGGCGATGGGTAAGCTTCGACACCGGAATTTGGTGAAGGTTCGGGGGTTTTACTGGGGGGAAGAAGAGAAGCTTGTGATATATGATTATGTATCCGGTGGAAGCTTGGCCGGCGCTGCTTACGGTACATTCTCACTCTCTACTTTATTTTTTTCTGTGCATGTTACGACAGTTTAAGATATATACACTTCGAAACAATTTGTACATAAACATGGGTGTTTGAAAAATGAGACAATGTCATAACGATATTAGAAAGTTGAGTGATTTTAGGGGTTATTTGTTTACCTCTTAACGAGACTTTTAAGGGTTCAAACTCTTTTACTGGTTCAACACTTAATGATTCAGACTATTTGTTTCACGAGCAGATGTCTGAATGGTTCAGACATTTGCCACTGAAGTCTGAATGATTAAGATTTATACAGAGTTTGAATGGTTAAGACCTCTAATCTGAATTGGTCACATTTTACTAGTTCAACACTTAATTGTTCAGACATTTTACTAGTTAATCACTTAACCATTTAGATGTTGCCAAACAGCCCCTGAAATAAATAAACATAATATTTTTTAAAATGATAAACATAATTTTGTAATTTAGAAGTTACGTATCTATATTTATTTTTAAAAAAATATAGAATAATACATATAGAATTGGTATTAAAAAATTATTAAAAAACTAATATTTTCCTTCTTAAGTGTTTGGGCTATATTTTTTCCTCATTCGAGGAGCATAAAACTATACATCGATCATTTCAACAAATAAAAAAATTATGAATATATTTTGAAAAAATTGTTGTCTGAATATATTTGGAAAAAAAAATGTTGTATTCTTATATCCATATAAGAAAATTCCAAAAAAAACATATTTGTTTTCGTTAATTTGTGGTACTAAGTTGATAGTGTTTCGCGAATTCACCTTATCTCCATACATATAAAAACATATAATAAGCCAAAACATTTTTGAATCCTACATACCACCCCATGTTGTTAAGTCCTCATCCAGGCACCCACTACCCCCTTTTTGAATCTTCACTTTCAAACACCACACACACACACGTATAGTACAATATATTGTTTGCATGTGTCATGTGTGTATTTGTATTTTTATTGATTTCAGAAAAGGTTGGATCGTCTTCATGTCATACATTATCTTTCGAGGTGCGGCTCAAGATAGCAAAAGGGATAGCCAAGGGACTATCTTACATTCATGAGAAAAAACATGTTCATGGTAATATGAACCCTAACAACATCCTTTTGACATCCGAAATGGATCCTGTGATCAGTGATTTTGGATTAGAGTGGTTGATATCAGGTAAAACCAATTATGCATGCGACAAATCACGCAACGAAACAATAATTTGTCGTGATCATCTTCATCATCGTCGTCATCATTATCAAGCACCTGAGTCGTTGAAAACCTTTAAATCTAACCCCAAGTGGGACGTTTATGCGTTTGGGATTATTTTGCTAGAACTTTTTTCGGGGAAGTTTTTTTCAGATAAAGAGTTAGCTATGTGGAACACGAACTTGACAATCGCTGACATGGAGACCAATATTCTAAGGGTAACTGACCAGTTTATAACTAGTATGGACTTGCATGGTATAAAAGATTCTATTTTGACATGTTTTGAATTAGGGTTTAGTTGTGCATCATTGGTCCCACACAAGCGGCCTTCGATGAAAGAGGCTTTGCAAGTGCTTGAAAAGATCCCATGCCGGTCATGAGTAGGATGATGATTGAAATGGAAGATGTGTCAAAGGTCACCATTTTGTGTCTTTTGATCTTGAGTTTTTGTTAGAGATGTTGAAATGTGAACATGTGTGACAGTTGACCTAAGCTAGTTTAGGTTTAACCTTTTAATTCACTAATGACAATGTAGCTCTTATTTGTTGATTGTTGAGTTGTAATTGGGAAGTGTTTGTTTCTAAAATGATCAATCTCATATGCATGTCTATTTTCTTATTTTATGCATAAGATGACACAAAATATCTATTCAGTGGATAAAGCCTTTTTTTTCACCATTACAAAATTTATTTTTACTGACAAGAAAATCACTATATCGATGATCATATCAACGAATCACCAATAGAAAAGTAAATATTCGAGAAAAATGTAAATAATAAAACCAACTTTATTAATGCCCGTAAGAGGGGACAATGACGAATGAAGTTATGTTTCACTTCCGTGGGGTATGGTGGGGCGGGGGGTTGGGCTTGGGTTGGGGCATTTGCTGACACGTGTAAAGGGAGCCTCCACTGCCTGGTTACGTGTCCGCGGGCGGGGTATGGCGGGGCGTGGGTTGGGTGCACCGCGTGGCAGAATGGTTTTTAAAACAAAAATACAAAAAAATTATAAAAAATCACACAACATTTATAAAAAAAACCTACAACTTCATTAAAATTTTAAAAATTACATAATCCTAAAAATTACATAATTTCTAAATATTACAAAATAAACAAACCTAGAGCGATAAAAAAATTTCAAAAAGGTCGATCTTGTCGAACGCCTTGTTTTCCTTGCCTCGAAACTCTATGTTCGCCACCGCCACCCGGTCCTCGTGGCTTAACTCGCCAGCGGGAACGGCTTCGTAGTAAGCCTTGAAACGCTCGAGCTTGGGCCGTAGCTCGCGCCATTTATGTTGGCACACGTTGAGGTTGTGGTGGTCCTTACGGACGTTATGTCGGTAGGCCGCCAATGCTTCCGCCCAATATTTTGTTTGGCCCGGTGGCCGCCCCTTCATAGCGTCGACGACGCTAGTGACGAGTGCCATTTCTTCTTCACGGGTCCAGGATGCCATAGCGGTGTTGGGTTCGTGGGTTGGGGGGGGGGCAGTGGGGTAGCGGGTTCAAGAATGGGTAGCCGGTGGGGTTTCGGTTCGTGGGATGGGGGACCAGTGGGTTTGGGGTTACAAATATATAGAGGATGTTGGGAGACCGGGGTGGCGGTTGGGTGGTATGGGGGGACCGTTTGAATTTTTAATTTCAAAATTTTAATTGGCCGCCTGACGTGGCGGGGTGACCCAATGAAATACCGCCAGCTCGCTTGGCCATTGCGCCCCACGCCCGGCTTGAAAGCCAAGCCCCAAGGGGCCACGCCCAAACCCAAGCCCACCCGGGCTGGTGGCTTGGGCGTTTTCCCCCAACCCACGCCCAAACCCCCGCCCCATACCCCACGGTCTAATGGCTGAAGGAGTAAATGAAGGCATTTTTTTTAATGGTCAAATTATAGAATCTGGGTCAGCAAGAAGCTAAAAACCCAAAACATACAAAGAAAGGAAAAGGAAAAACATTACACTATCACATCTCTAACATTGAACTCGCATCACCTTTCCCAGTTTAAAGCATTGAACTTCGATCTACAAGTGACCCATAAGTACGAGTTTGTTTTGATCTCCTCTACGATATTGGTCTCCGACATGTTCTAGTTCTCGACCTTTTCCAATCCTTTGAGCCGTCAAGTTCTTCCACAGATCCCATATTTTGTCCCAAGAAACATTATCAGTTAATAAAGGAAGTTTAAACCACACCCAAATTTTTTTCCACATCTCCTGAGCCAAAACGCATGACGCCAAACAATGATCCACTGTCAAAATGAAGGCAGTCGTGACCTAGTGAGGAAATCGTTCAAATGAGGATTGATCAGGAAAGGAGAGGCCTTTTTTTTAACTTTTTAGTAAACGAGGTAAATTTCACAAGAAGTTAACATATTTTTCAACATTCATTTATAAGAAAGAACTAAATATGCTATAATATTCTTGTGGGCTTGGTGTGGGCTCCTCTGTTTCTACGCTGGCCTCTTGCTCCCTCAGGCCCGATTTGACTGCTGTTCCAGCTGAAGGCCCATGTCTATGCTGGGCTCTTTGTGTGAAGGCCCAATTTTTTGGGTTGTTTTCTAGTGGGTTTTTAGTATATGTATTTGTCGTGGGTTTTATTAATGTTTTTCTAGTGGTAGCTAGTTTTATTCTATCCTACTTGGTTATCTTTTTTTATAGTCGAGTCGGGTTCTATAAAACTTTCTCTTTTGTGAGGTTCCCAAAGCTTGTTTTGGGATGTCATATTTTAAGAGTCTCGGGGGTATGCCCCTCTAAAACCTGTAATACGTTTCTTTTTGGAATATATTTATCGGGCAAATGCTTACTTATCCAAAAAAAAGTATGCTATAATAAGTAAAAAAATATGAAATCAAATTAATAAATTTTACATACCACATACCATAAATTTTAACGTTATTTTACTAATTTCGTGAAAATAACGTTAAAACCCGAGGACGGTTAATCATGCAAAAGACAAAAGGGTACAAGCACTAATCGGTCTTAGTCCCGATTGCTGACTGTCATGTGCCTTATGTTCAAGGCTTAATGCAAAACTACTATCGAGCTGAGGTTCTCACTGGAAGCAGCCTCTCTATTCTCACGGGGTAGAGGTGATACGGATCGGAAGCGTACTCAAATGGCTCAAAAGCGTAATGATTAATCAAAGGTGATAAACGAACCAAAGGGTTCAAGAACAACGTTCTTTTCTATTAAAATTCAATCAAAAAACTGACCCAAACATAAACCCTAGACATCCTATTTATATGATAGGAATTGTAATTCAAAAGGAAACTAAATAAGATAAAATATTAAATTTAAATAAATTAAGAGATAAATAAAGAGGTTGGATCTATCCGCATCAAGAGGTAAGGCTGCCTATCTTTTACCCTTCTCAGACTCTACCTTTGCTTTGCTATTGGTGGGATTTACTGAATATGATGATGATACCATAATAAACACAAGATATGCAATTAAATCTAGATATTATATCTTAATTATTACACTCGGACACCATTTTAATCCTGCCTTTTATCGACTAACTCTACGAAGATTGACAACCTTTTCACCACAATTTTGGTTGTTTCTTAATTACGTAATAATAAGAAAATCTTATACGTACACGTATCAATATATTTAAAATTAAAATTAATTAAATAATGATTGTCCGTTATAACAACCTTAAGAAGATTCCACAAACCATCACAGATATACCACAACAGTCTACCACCATTTCCCCCTTTCACGTTATCAAAACCCAACACCTTCACAACAATGGCGGTTTCATCTTCATCACTCATCCTTTCTCCACCATCACTCACCAAATCACACCTCTCCTCTCTTTCTCTCTCATGGAAACAACTTCCTCAAAACCTCTCTCTTCCACGTCACCGCCGCCGCCGTGCGCCACCAATTTTCGCCGTCGTCGTCTCCATGAACTCCAAACCTACAATTCTCGTCGCCGAAAAACTCGGTGACGCAGGCCTCGATCTGTTAAAATCATTCGCAAACGTTGATTGTTCGTATAACTTGAGTCCTGAAGAACTCTGCACGAAGATATCGCTCTGTGACGCGTTGATTGTACGGAGCGGGACTAAGGTGAGCCGCGAGGTGTTTGAATCGTCCGGTGGCCGGCTTAAGGTCGTTGGACGCGCCGGCGTTGGTATTGATAATGTGGATCTGGCTGCGGCGACGGAGCATGGTTGTCTTGTGGTTAATGCGCCCACGGCTAATACGGTTGCGGCTGCGGAGCATGGGATTGCTCTTCTTACTGCTATGGCTCGGAATGTTGCTCAGGCGGACGCCTCTATTAAAGCCGGTTTGTGTTCTCTGATTTTGTATTAGTTGATGTATGTGATTATGCTGTTTTGTGATCGATAAGATGTAACATTGAGTTCATAATGAGTATTCATGTTTCACATATTATTAATAGGTTGTGAATTTGTATGCAGACTAGTTATTTTTTTTTGTTTTCTCTTAAGTTTAACTAGTCTGAGCATTTCTGTTCAGTATTGCTGTGGTTTGCCTATGGGTGTCAAGTTTTCTGTTAGTTGATTATGTTTGAGCAAAACTTGTTGAAGGGTTACTTTCTGCTAGCTAATCTGTATAATGTACCGGATTATGTTAATTGTCATGTCTACTGTTATGCCAATTTGTCAAATCCAACTTTTGTAAAGCATTGTTGTTTATGATGCTTATGTGCTTGATAAGCACTATTCAATGCTTATTTTTCTTGTTGAAAAATTGTTGGTTGTACTATTAGTTGATAAAATGTTTCTTTCCAGTAATTCGTCGTATTGCTTGAAGACCTTTTAGCATCTTTTATCATCTTATTAGATTCATAAGCTCTGATTGTTAAGTGATTTAGTTCATCTTATTTTCAAAATTCTACTGGATTGAATGTGATTATGCAGATTCGTAATGGATATTGGATAAGATGTGAAATTCAGTTCATAGATAGATGAAATGTGATAAATATTTCAGTTTCACATACTATATAATAGTTTGGAGATTTATATGCAGACCAGTTATTCCTTTATTTTCCCTTCTGTCCAACTAGTCTGAGCATATATGTTCAATTGTTCTGTGGTTTTTGGTCCTAAAAGTGTAAAGTTCATAACCATTAGTTAAGTTATTTGTTAGTTGATTATGTTTGAGCAAAAGCTCTTAAAGTATTACTTTCTGCTAACTAGTCTGTATAATGTACCAAATCATGTTTATTATTTTCATCTCTACTGTTACTCCAATTTGTGTGTCTAAATCCAACTTTTGTAAAACATTGTTGTTTATGATGCTTATGTGCTTGATAAGCATTACCCAATGTTTATTCTTCTTGTTGAAAAAGGTTGCTGATTCTCATCTGTGATTATGACTAAAATAGGACAAAAGTGAAAGTAAATTGGTATATTATGCTAACGTATCATATATCTTTTTATGTCACTTTTGCTCCCTAATTTTATATTGTAATTCAATATATGAATTCATGGAAATACCACCACTATAGGAAAATGGCAGAGGAACAAATATGTGGGCGTGTCACTTGTTGGCAAGACTCTTGCAGTGATGGGTTTTGGGAAAGTTGGTACCGAAGTTGCCAGGCGTGCAAAGGCGCTCGGTATGAATATAATTGCACACGATCCGTATGCTCCAGCAGATCGTGCTCATGCAATTGGTGTGGATTTAGTAAGTTTTGATGAAGCTATTGCAACCGCTGATTTCATCACACTTCACATGCCTCTCACTCCTGCTACATCAAAGATATTGAATGATGAAAACTTTGCAAAGATGAAAAAAGGTGTTAGAATAGTAAACGTCGCTCGTGGTGGAGTGATAGATGAAGATGCTTTGGTTAGAGCATTAGATGCTGGCATTGTAGCACAGGTACTTGTGTATTAAATTTGTGTATTTGTGTTAGGGTTGTAAACAGGTCGACATACATGCTAACCTGTTTATTGAACATGTTTTGTTTGTGTTGACCCGACTCGCCTGTTTCCAACCCGTTCCATATAATTTTAAAAATTAAATATTATATACCACAAAATTCAGTTTCAGTTCTTTAATTAGTTAAATTGATCTCAGTTATGATCTGTATAATGAATTATACTGATTTGTATAATTGTATAGTTATATTGATTGAAAACAGGGGCTGACTTTGAGTTAAACTGACGATTCTGATTCTGTATAGTTTGTATAACCAATTGAAAACAAGGGTTAATGTTGATCATATATTAGTTTCCAACTTTCCAATGTCTTTTTGTAGTTAAGTTATGGATATCAATGACACTAGTCATACTGGCCCATGTCACTGGGATAGGGTTTAAGTGTTCAACTATTGCGACAGGAATAGTTATGGCTGGTTCTGGTTGAGTTATACGAACCTGCCAACCTGAACTCGACATGAATTGCCATCCCTAAGACCTAAGTTGTGTTCATAGATTTCATAATTTTAATTAAACTGTGGGGTACTTGCAGGCTGCACTTGATGTATTCACCGTAGAACCTCCACCGAAGGATAGCAAGTTGGTTAATCATGAAAATGTCACTGTCACTCCTCATCTTGGTGCTAGCACCACAGAAGCTCAGGTTTGTAAATAACCATAAGAGCTGCGGCATATGTTTGGATTTTGTAAAGGTCGTTATTTGGATATATTTATATACAAATTGGTCGATTTTCATTATGTTTTAGACTTTAGAGGTGGCAAGATGGGTGGATTGGCCAGGTTGGGTAATGGATCAAAATGGGTTTAGGTCGAATCGGGTCATTTTGAGTATGGGTTGAAACATGCTAGGTTGGGTAATATAAATATATTATTACATTTATAATGATTAGTTCTCACATTCAAGCTTTGTACAGGAAGGAGTGGCTATTGAAATTGCTGAAGCTGTCGTTGGAGCATTAAGAGGCGAGCTTGCTGCTACTGCAGTAAATGCTCCCATGGTTCCTTCTGAGGTACCACTCAAATCTTAATATTTTATATATTTATTTTTATAAATTTGTTTACTGGTAATCACTGCTTGATGTCCACCGTGTACATGGGCTTTAGCGTCTCCTGAAAATGGGTATATTTTAGAGAACACATAGTTCAAAGGGCAAAGGGACACTGTACCACATATTTTTTTTTTTTTGAACAGCAGCAAATATATTAAACAGAAACAGAACAGAGGCAACAAAACAACCAGCGATAGCTGGCAAAAGAAACGACAGAAAAGCCGCAGAAAGCCAAAAAAAGAAAAAAAGCAAAACTACATTACATGCAACTAGAACAAGGATTCACAGTCCAAACATCCCAGCTGCACCCGATATTCCTGGACCGGTTTTTAATCCAGTTGTAAAGGGTTGACACGACGCCTTCCGTAATCGCCTCCACCGTACAATTAACCCCCCTAAAAATTCTGTCATTTCTCGCTTGCCATAACATCCACATAGTCGTGTAAGCAATCCCCAACAGAACCTTCTGATGAAAAGCTGAGTCCGCCTCCTTCAAGTTTAACCGAAGCTGATCTAGTTTATCCATTCCTGTGAAGTCCCATTTAGCCCACAATGAGACTTTTCTCCAAACTTGTTTCGCCTTGTCGCAGTCAAGGAAGATGTGGTCCACCGTCTCCAAAATGTTATGACAATGAACGCAATCTCCTGAAAGAAGAGAAACCCCTCTCGCCATAAGATTGGTCGCCACCGGAATTTTGTTCTGGAAAGCCCTCCAAACAAAACAATTCACTTTAATGGGCACCCATTTCAGCCACTGACAGACTTGATCAAAAGACCCAAAAAGCTTATTTTCCATGACTCTCCTTAACGATTTGACAGAAAATATATTATCCTCACTACCGACCCACTTCCACTTGTCACTCTCAAGACCGAAAGTAAACGAGTTAACCATCGAAAGAAGGTCCCCAACCTCCGTCTCTTCCTCCAATGATAGCTTCTTTTTTTTCCAGCTCCATGACATCTGAATGGCTCCCGAAGCATCTCGTATCACCCGGTCTTTGATGCAACAGGACTTGTCCTTATCAATGGCATAAAGTCTAGGAAATAAGATACACAACGGGATTTTACCGAACCAAGCGTCTCTCCAAAACCGCGTGTGATCTCCCACACCCACCGATCTAACAATGAGATCGCTAAGATTAACCCCCAACCCCAAAATATCCCTGCCAGCCTTGATTAAGTGAGCCCACGGCCCAATCCCCACCCTGTTAGCTCTCACCTCATCCCCAAAGTTGTCAATACGGTGAATAGCATTTATACATTTCACCCAAAGAGAGTTAGGCTCCATTCTCCAACGCCATAACCACTTAGCGATAAGCGCCAAGTTTTGAATCCTCAAGCAACCCACCCCCAACCCCCCGAACACTTTAGGCATGACAATCTTCCTCCAAGCCACCCAATTAATCTTATGCGAGTCGCCTAGACCTCCCCAAAGGAAGTGTCTTCTGATTGTCTCCATATCTTCTATCACCTTCTTAGGGGCTCTGAACATAGAAAGAAAATACAAAGGTAATGAACCAAGAACCGCCTTGACTAGCGTGAGTCTTCCACCAAAGGAAAGGCAAGACGCTTTCCATGAATTAAGCCTCCCTTTGAGTCTCTCCAAAGCGGGTCTCCAGCCAAGCGATTTACCCATATTAGACACAATAGGTAACCCGAGAAAACTGAAAGGCAGAGAAGCAGACTCGCACTTGAGAATCTTCGCCATAAAACTTACTTCCAGGGGCCCCACCCCTACCCCGAACACCTTGCTCTTGAAGAAATTAACTTTCAAACCAGACGCTAGATGAAAACACCTTAGAATTCTGGCTAGATTCAGCACGTTACCCGCCTCCCACTCGCCTATAAATAAAACATCATCGGCATACAACACATGAGAAACAGTAGGTCCTTGATTGGGGAGCTGAATACCTTTGAACACATTATTGTCAATCGCCTTTTTAAACATGGCATTAAGGCCTTCCATGGCGATTAGAAAAAGATAAGGCGAGAGGGGGTCGCCTTGTTTCACACCACGCTCAAACCTGAACTCCTTGGTCGGAGACCCATTAACAAGAACCGAAGCTTTACCGGAAGATAAAATACTCGACACCCACATCCTCCATTTATCACCGAAACCCATAAGGTCCATAACCGAGTCTAGGTACTTCCAATCCACCGAGTCAAAAGCCTTATCAAAGTCAACTTTAAAAAGCATGCAATTCTTTTTTTTAGATTTAGCCCATGCAATTGTTTCATTTATAACCAAGTGCCCATCCAATATGTTCCTACCCTCGATATAAGCCGATTGTTCCGGACCAATGATCTTGCCCACAACCATTTTAATCCTTAAGGCAAGAAGCTTGGAAATAACTTTTGAAAGGCACCCGATTAAATTTATCGGCCGATAATCTTTTAAGGTTGTTGGGTCCGTCACCTTCGGGATCAAGGAGATAAACGACGAGTTGCAACCATTAGAAAGAAGGCCAGATTCTTCGAATTCTTTCACAAAATTCAGAAAGTCAAACTTAACCACCTCCCAGTAGGCCTTTAGGAACTTAAAGGTAAAGCCGTCATATCTTTAGGAACCTTTAGGAACTTAAAGGTAACCACTGTACCACATATGTTACACACACAATGTCACACAAACATGTGTTTGTGTGTATTACAGGAACCTACATATCTTTAGGAACTAATCAAAATTTTGAATTCGGACCATGTAAGTTGACAAATTCACAAATTGTACAATAAGTATATCTTCAATTGATTGTTTCAAAAGTTCTTTGAAATGAATTCTATTGAAGGTTATGACAATTTCACAGATCCACTCTGACGCATCTTCAATATTGTCGACATTATTCAATAGAAAACTTATGATACACTTCAATTTAGATATACTAAATGTACACTTTTTCTGACATACGAAATCCAAATTTTTTAGATTCTTTGATTCAATACACACACACAATGATTATCATTATCATTATTATTATGAGTATTATTATTATTATTATTATTATTATTATTATATCGTATGTATTCATAATATCTATTATTTAAATATTTATTACATTTATACATACAGAAATATTTATTATAAATATAACTAATATGTTTGTTTATGTTCGTGAGAATCAATTCATGAAAAAGATACGTGTTTATTGAATGAATAAAACTGAATACAAAAAGATGAATAAATAGACTAGAAACCCTTGAGAAAATAGGAAAGATAAATATGTAAAATATCCTAAATAATAATAATTCAGAATATTATTCTAATATTCCCTCGCAAGTTCAGGGCGGTTAGCAATCTGTAACTTGGATCTAAGAAAATTAAACTTCTGAGAAGATGAGGGCTTTGTAAAAATATCAGCTAGTTGATCATCTGTAGAGATAAACTTGACACTGAGCTTTCCTTGACTGACTTGTTCACGAACAAAATGATAATCAATTTCAACATGCTTCGTTCTAGCATGGAAAACAGGATTGGCTGTTAGATAAGTGGCACCAAGATTGTCACACCAAAGTGTTGGTGCGTCAGTATTCAACCCAAGCTCATGAAGAAGAGATCGGAGCCAGATTAACTCTGCGACTGTATCCGCAATTGCTTTTTATTCAGATTCTGTTGAAGAGCGAGACACAGTTCGTTGTTTGCGCGCAGACCAAGAAATAAGATTTGAACCTAAGTAGATTGCAAATCCCCCTGTGGATTGGCGATCAATAGGACAACCAGCCCAGTCAGAGTCCGAGAAAGCCTGAAGACTAGTAGTAGGCCAATCAGAATCGGAAAACGCCTGAAGCCGATAACCGGTATTGTGGCGAAACCAAAGACCCATTCCGATGGTACCTTTAAGCAGTGTTGTAAAAGTCGCTAGGCGGTCCCTAGTCGGCCGACTGGGGAGTTGGGAGTAATCGGAGTACTCGGAGAGTACTCGGGGAGTACACGGACATGGTAACTATAAAGAAAATTAATTGTTATATATTATATATATGTTAAAATAAGCATAATCAACTGAGTATAATTTAAAATGAAACATGTTTAAAGTTCAAATATTTTGAATACAAGTCCGACTAGTCTGAGTACAAGGTCGAGTAGTCCGAGTACAAGGCCGAGTAGGCCGATGTTGACCGATTTTGACTAATTAAAAGTCAACAAACCACGTTGACCGCCTAGACCGACTAGGCCGACTTTTTCCGACTACGTCCGACTAGGCGCCGACTAGGCCGACTAGGCGCCGAGTTTGACCGAGGCCGACTAATTGAGTCCGCCTAGGAGGAAGTCGCCTCGGAGGGGTTCCGAGGACCGAGTACTCGGCCTTGGAATCCGACTTTTACAACACTGCCTTTAAGGTACCTCAATATGCGTTTTACACTGTTCCAGTGATTTTCAGTAGGAGCTTGCATAAACTGACAAACCTTGTTGACCGCAAAAGCAATATCAGGGCGAGAAAGAGTGGCGTACTGAAGAGCACCAACCGTCTGCCTGTAGCGAGAAGGATCATCTAACAGGGGACTGTCATCAGGTAAAAGGACAGTAGAGGTGCTGATAGGAGTAGATATGGGTTTGCAGTTTGCCAGCCCTGCCCTGTGCAAAATTTCACCAATGTATTTGCGTTGCGAAAGAACCAAATCGTTGCCTTTGCGGACCACCTCGACTCCCAGAAAATAATGCAATTGACCCATGTCTTTAAGAGCAAAGAGAGAGTGCAACTGGTCAATGATATTTCCAACACTGGTGGGGTCGTTGCCTGTGATGATGATGTCATCAACATAGACAAGAAGATAAACCAGAGATCCCGAGGAGTTGAGAATGAACAAAGACGGGCCTGTTTTGGACCCGTAGAACCCTAGTTGATGAAGAGTTGTGGATAACTTAGTGAACCAGGCACGAGGGGCTTGTTTAAGCCCGTACAAGGACTTTTTCAAGAGGCACACGTGGTTTGGTTTTGCCGGATCAATAAAACCAAGAGGTTGTCGCATGTAAATCGTTTCCTCCATATCTCCATGTAAGAAGGCGGTCTGGATATCTAATTGCCGAAGAGACCATTTATTCGTCACAGCCAAGGATAAGACAGTCCGAATAGTAGCGAGCTTTATAACGGGACTGAAAGTTTCATGGTAGTCCACACCATGCTGTTGGTTGAAGCCTTTGGCAACAAGTCGTGCTTTGTACCTGCTGATTTTTCCTGTTTCATCTGTTTTCAACCTGTAAACCCACTTACAATCAACAATATTAGCATTGGGCACAGGGGGTACAAGAGTCCACGTGCCATTCCTATAAAGCGCATCCAATTCATCGGACATAGCCTGGCGCCATTCAACAGACTTGTTAGCAACGGTAAAGGTGGTGGGTTCGGTAGGAGAGGAGGTGGTGGCGGCATAGGCCGCAGGATTGTAACGGTCAGGTTGTTTGGGGTTGGGGCGAAGATTAGATGGTCGTGGACGGTGGGCCGGTTGAGAGGGAGGAGATGCAGGTGTGGATGGATTGATGGGAGAGGTAGATGGGTCAGGTGTGGGGTGTAGTGGTGAGTCAGGAGATGTAACCGGGTTGGAAACAGGTGGGGCCGAGGGTGGTAATGGTGAGTGTGCAGGTGATGATGGGGCAGAGGGTGGTTGGATAGGTTCTGGGCCGAAACCGGATGGTGGATTTGGGAAAACGGAAATATATGGAGACTCGGGTGGTGGTGTAGGTTGAGGTTGTGGTGATGGTTGGTAGGGAAAAACTTGTTCATTAAAGCGAACATGTCGGGCGATATAGATACGTTCAGTGGAAGGATCAAAACACCGATAGCCGTGATGAAATAGGCTATAGCCAAGGAAGACACAAGGGGTCGAACGAAATTCAATTTTGTGACGGTTATACGGACGAAGATAAGGAAAGCATTGAGAGCCAAAGACTCGGAGGAAGGAATAATCAGGTTTGCGTTTAAAGGCATGTTCGAAAGGAGATTTGTTTGAGGAAACACGAGATGGAAGCCGATTGATTAAGTAGACGACTGTTTCGAAGGCAAAATGCCATAAACGTTGAGGTAGACTGGATTGAGCTAAGAGAGATAGTCCAGTCTCCACAACATGACGATGGCGACGTTCAACAAAGCCATTTTGTTCGCTTGTGTGAGGGCAAGAACGTCGATGGATGATGCCAAGGTTACGACAAAAATGTGCTAAAGGTCGGAATTCCCCACCCCAATCAGATTGAAGACACTTTAATTTGGTGTTAAACTGTCGTTCGGCCATGGTAACAAAGTGTGTAAGGGTAACATACACATCTGATTTTTGAGGTAAACAGTAAAGCCACATATAACGGGTACAATGGTCAACACATAGTAGAAAATAGCGGTGAGGGACCCCAAACATCACAATAAACAAGATCCAAAATATTATTACTACGAAATTAGAATCAGGTAAAGACAATTTCGAAGATTTTCCCATTTGACAAGAAGAACATAAATTAAAAGATAATTTGTCCGAAACAGGTAAAGAACAATGAGAAACAACTGAACGAAAAACTTGAGCATGAGGATGTCCCAAACGTTGATGCCAAACACTCGAGGAAGCTTTGACAGCAGTAAAGGCAACCTTGGGCATAGACTTGAGTTGTGGAAGGCGGATGGAGTACAAACCCTGCTCACTGGGGCCCGAAAGGAGGGTAGTGCGTGTAGACTCGTCCTTCACAACAAAATAAGAAGAGTGAAATTCAAAAAAGACATTATTGTCAATACATAATTTTTGAACAGATAAGAGGTTTTGTTTTAGTTCGGGAACATGAAGAATATCAGACAGTTTGAAGGTTTTATTTGGTTAATAGATATTTGAAGAACCAATATGAAAAATGGGTATAGAGTTACCGTTACCAACAAATAAGGAATCATTACCATAGTATCCCTCAGAATTGTCCATGCTAGATAGGTCTGGTGTGGCATGATGGGTGGCACCAGTGTCGGGCTTCCAAGCCGTGCCAGAAGTAGAAGCAGCATCCGAATGTGTTGCATAGTTGGCTTGTGGCGGTGTTGGAGTTTGATGTTGCTGATTTGGGCACTGAGATGGTATATTATGACCAATTCCACAACGGTTGCAATGGCCATAAACAGTGTTTTGAGTGGAAACCCATGAGAATTGTCGTCCATTACCGGTACCATTATCTCTAGGGCGGTTATTGTTGAAATTTCCACCCCGAGCATTGCCACGCGAGTAGCCACGAGAGTTTCGACCTCCGCGATTGTTGTTGAAGGAGCGAGCGCCATAGTGGGCTTGAGGTCGTGGTGAAAAAGAAGGATTTAACTGCTGTCCCAATTGTGTTGCAATTAACTGGATGCTTTGAAGTTGTTGTTGCAGTTAATTGAGAGTCGGTTGATTAACCGAAGGAGAGGCAACAGCAGTCGAGAATGAATTTGGTACAGTATTGGCCATGAAAGCTTTTGGATTGCTGGCTAGAAAATTAGTAACAGCATAGTCATGGTCACAAAGAAGAGCGTGAAGTTCAGGAAAGGTTACCAGTGGGGAGCGACCGATCAAACTAGACTTAAGACCATTGTATTCTTCCCGTAGTCCCGCAATTGGAAACATGACCAGATCTTTGTCCTTCACCGGCTCCCCAATATTGGCAAGGGCTGTTGCGTAAGTTTGAGCCCTGCACAAATATTCAGCAGGTTTTTCATCGCCTTTCTGTTGTATGCGAAGCAGCTGATTTTTGAGAGTGAATTCGTGTGATGCCGTGGCAGGGGCATAAGCCCGTTCTAGTGATAACCAGACCTCACGGGAGGTTTTCCCTTGAACATGCTGATAAGATTCTTCAGACACAGTGGATATGATTAGGGTTCTGATGTGAGCATCATTAGAGATCCATGGGACGTAACTCGGGTGTTACATAATAGAATGGTTTTAATAGTCTAGGGACTATTATTGTAGTAGAATAATATTAGAGGGACTAAAGTTGTACTTGTAATAGTTAGGTTGTTATTGACAGTTAATAAAAGTGAAACAACCCTCAAGCTAACAACTATGCTTGAATTGGGTTTCCCTCTTTTCTTCTCTGTGTTTTCTCAATCTCAGGCTATCAATTGGTATCAGAGCCACCGATTCTCATCGGAGCTCCGGCCAATCGCCATTAATTCCGATCATCGTCCTCAATTGTTCCATTGTTCTTTCAATTCATATTCTGTTTTCATTTCTTTGATCATTTCATTCCATCGAATTGATCATTTGGATCATTCGATTCCAGTGGATCGATCTATTCGAGATTTGTCCATTCTTGTATTCAATCAATCATTCTTTTCCATTTTTTTCAATTCTCTAAATCCATAATAAAATGACCACTCGCACTCAAGAAGTGAAGAAGATAGCCAAGGATGTTAGTAGGCTGGATCAGTTTACTGTACAGACTCAAGAAAGTTTATTGAGTCTTAAATCAGCCTTTGATCAATTGCAAGTTGCATTTGCAAAGATTGAGAAACAAGGACCTATGGTCATTCGTAACGAAGGTGAGAGAGTTTGTAATAACAGATTAACAAAGGTTGAATTTCCCAAATTCAATGGTGATGATGTGGAAGGGTGGATGTATAAATGTGAGCATTTTTTCTCTATTGATGAAACCCCTGAAAAATACAAGGTTAGGTATGCTGCTGTCCATCTAGAAGGAAGAGCATTACAATGGCATCAAGGGTTCATGAAGTCAACAGGGAAACAAATTAGTGACATAACTTGGGATGAATATACAAGAAATGCTTCAACAAGATTTGCAGCAACATTAATAGAAGATGCTATGGGTGCATTAAAAGCATTAACACAAACAGGTGAGTTAGAGGATTACTGTGATGAATTTGATTTGTTGTTGAATAAAGTAACCCTACCAGATGAATATACAATCAGCTTATTCATTGAAGGCTTAAAACCAGAAATTAACTGTCAAGTAAAAATGTTTAAGCCAAAAACATTGAGAGAGACATATTCTTTGGCAAGAATGCAAAATCAGTCAAATAAAGTAATGGGTTGGGGAGGTATGAGTAGTACGGGGTATTCTGGTCACAAATACAATTCCACAAGAACTAATAACTTGACCAATATTGGAAAGCAACCTGTTTTGGCAACTCCTGTAAACTCAATTCCTTCCAATGCTATTGTACCCAAGAAAGTAAGTAACATTCCTTCCAATGCTATTGTACCCAAGAAAGTAAGTAACAAGTATATGGATGATAAAAGAGCCAAGGGAGAGTGTTTCTTTTGTAATGAGAAGTATGTGGCTGGTCATAGTAGGGTGTGTAAGGGCAAGAAACAGTTATTTTTGGTGGAGGTTGAGGAGTATCAAAAAGGGGATGATGCACAGCCAATAGAAGAGGAAGAATTGATTCCAAATGTCCGACAAATTTCATTGAATGCATTAATGGGAATTCCATCTTACTCAACTATGCAAGTAGTGGGTATGGTTGGAACAAGATATTTGTACATATTATTGGACAGTGGATCAACTCATAATTTCATGAGCAAGTCTTTGGCTCAGAAATTAAAATGTCCCATAACAAGAATTTCCAATGTGCAAGTAACTGTGGCTGATGGTAATAAGGTAGAGTGTGTTAACCTGTGTAAAGACTTCCAATGGATCATGCAGGGGAATTGGTTTACAGCTGATATGATGGTCATTGATTTAGACAATTATGATATCGTGTTGGGCATACAATGGTTGGAAACATTGAATGATATAGTGTGGAATTTCAAGAACCTCACTATGAAGTTTAATGTAGCTGGCCAAGATTTTGAACTAAAAGGAACAAAAAGAAGGAATGTGGGCCTATCTTCTATGGAGAAAATTACAAGTTTAATTCAAGATGAAGAGAAGATAGTTCAGGCTCAGTTATTCATGATTCAAGATTCAGCTAGTTCTCAAAGTATATATCAGCCAGTGATTGGTAAAGAACAAGAATATGAAGAGTTGACAGAATTGTTAAAAGACTATGAAGATATTTTTGAAGTACCAAAAGGGCTACCACCTGCAAGACCATTTGATCACAGAATAGTGCTTAAAGATGAGAAGGTCAATTTAAATTTGAAACCTTACAGATATCACAGTGCTCAGAAGGATGTAATTGAGCAAATGACACAAGAATTAATGGATTCTGGGGTAATCAGGCACAGCAACAGTTCATTTGCAGCACCTGTGGTTCTTGTGAAGAAAAAAGATGGTTCATGGAGAATGTGTGTTGACTACAGGAGACTTAATGAAGCCACAGTGAAAGATGTCTTCCCAATTCCTCTTATTGAAGAACTATTGGATGAACTACAAGGGGCTGTTATTTTCTCCAAATTGGACCTCAGATCAGGTTACCATCAAGTAAGAATGTATGAGCCTGATATTCATAAAACTGCATTCAAAACTCATCAAGGCCATTACGAATTTTTAGTGTTACATTTTGGTCTAACAAATGCCCCTGCAACATTTCAGTCACTAATGAATGCCACTTTTAAAGAAGTTTTGAGGAAGTGTGCATTAGTGTTCTTTGATGATATATTAGTGTACAACAATAGTTGGACTCAGCATTTGATTGATTTAAAGATTGTTTTGGAATTGATGAGGCAAAACTCTTTAAAAGCAAAGAAGTCTAAGTGTTCATTTGCTGGTGAAAGAGTTGAATACTTGGGGCATATCATTACCAAAGAAGGAGTGTCAACTGATCCTACTAAGATTAGTGCAATACAAGAATGGCCTGCACCTATCACTGTCAAACAGTTAAGAGGGTTCCTTGGGTTGGCTGGATACTACAGAAGATTTATTAAGAATTTTGGTGTTCTGGCTAGACCATTAACTGATTGAAACTGATGCTTCAACCAAGGGCATGGGAGCAGTCTTAATGCAAGAAGGGCACCCTTTGTCCTTCATCAGCAAGGCCCTTTCTACTAGACAACAGAGTTTGTCTGTCTATGAAAAGGAATTACTTGCCATTATTATGGCAGTAAAACATTGGCACCATTACTTAGTGACCAAACATTTTGTAATCAAAACTGATCATCAAAGTCTGAAACATTTGCTTGAACAAAAGATAGTAACACCTCTACAGCAAAAATGGCTTTCTAAACTTTTGGGATATGATTATGAAATCTGTTATAAGAAGGGGGTAGAGAATGTAGTGGCAGATGCATTATCAAGGGTACAGGGTATGGCCTTATTTGAGATAAGCATTAGTGCAGTGAATCCTGTGTTGTGGCCAAGGATTCAAGAAGCATGGCAAAAAGATCCCATTACCAAAGAGTTGATTAACAAGTTGCAGCAGGGAATAGTTATAAAAAATAAAACTTGGGATGGGAAAATGTTGAAAAGGAAGAATAAATTGTTAATTGCTGATGATAAAGAATTGAGGAAAGACATTATTACCCTTTATCATTCATCACCTATGGGGGGTCATTCAGGGGTAAATCCTACCACCATAAGAATCAAGGAACTATTCTATTGGAAAGGCTGTTTTAAAGAGGTGCAAAGATTTGTGAAAGAATGTTCAGTTTGTCAGAGAGCTAAGTATGAAATAGTTGCTTATCCGGGGCTACTACAACCTTTACCAGTTCCTAAAACCATCTTCAGTGATATCTCAATGGATTTCATTTCTGGATTACCTAAAATCCAGGGTAAAGATACAATTATGGTGGTAGTGGATAGGTTTACTAAGTATGGTCATTTCATACTTTTAAGCCATCCCTATACAGCTGCTAAAGTTGCCAATGTGTTTTTAGATAATGTCTTTAAAATCCATGGAAATCCTGACACTATTGTGTCTGACAGAGACCCGGTGTTTCTCAGTGCTTTTTGGCAGGAATTTATGAAGTTACAAGGGGTAAAACTGGCAATGTCCTCAGCCTATCATCCTCAATCTGATGGGCAAACAGAGGTATTGAACAGATGCTTAGAAGCCTATCTAAGAAGCATGTGTATGGATGCTCCTCTAACATGGGTCCAATGGGTGCCTCTTGCTCAGTGGTGGTATAACACTTCTTGGCACTCCTCCATTAAAATGTCTCCATATGAAGCCCTGTTTGGAATCAAACCAAACCTTCATATTCCTTATATACCTAATGATACCCCTATAGCTGCTGTGGAGGAATTGCATAGAGAAAGGGAAGCCATGATACAGAAACTAAAAATGAATTTAGACTCTGCAAGAAACAGAATGAAGCAGCTTTCTGATGCTCACAGAACTGATAGGGAATTCAAAGTGGGAGAATGGGTCTATGTTAAACTTCATCCCTTTGCTCAGAACTCCTTAAAAGCTCATCATAACAGGAAGTTATCACCTAAGTATTTTGGGCCATTTCTGATCCTTCAAAGAATTGGCAAGGTAGCTTACCAGTTGGACCTGCCAGATACTGCTCAAATTCACCATACTTTTCATGTGTCTTTACTCAAGAAGGCCCATGGTTCAATTACACCTACTGCTGATTTACCACAAGGT
Source organism: Helianthus tuberosus (assembly GCA_030545235.1). NCBI lineage: Eukaryota > Viridiplantae > Streptophyta > Magnoliopsida > Asterales > Asteraceae > Helianthus > Helianthus tuberosus. The sequence continues at coordinate 57,902,032 of CM060444.1, read as the reverse complement.
ACAAGATTTGTTTTGCAGCCTAGAGCAGTGTTAGACAGGCAAGTAGTTAAGAGAGGAAACAAAGCAGCTATGAAGATTTTGGTTCATTGGGAAGGGCTGCCGGTGACAGAAGCTTCTTGGGAATTTTTGGAAGATATGCAAATTCGGTTTCCTGATTTTACTTTTTGAGGACAAAAATATTGATAAGGAGGGGGTATTGTTACATAATAGAATGGTTTTAATAGTCTAGGGACTATTATTGTAGTAGAATAATATTAGAGGGACTAAAGTTGTACTTGTAATAGTTAGGTTGTTATTGACAGTTAATAAAAGTGAAACAACCCTCAAGCTAACAACTATGCTTGAATTGGGTTTCCCTCTTTTCTTCTCTGTGTTTTCTCAATCTCAGGCTATCATCGGGTTGTCAGTTGTAGCAGCTTCCACCGTAGCTTTCTGATCGGGGCATGGAATTGTTCCATCCACATAACCGAAGAGATTATGTGAAGTGAGAAACGATTCAATCATAGAACGCCAATAGCCATAGTTTGTTGGTTTTAGGGTGAAAGCGAATTTGTGAGAGTTGTGAGTGGTTTTCTCTTGATTGGAGAAAATCAGAATTGCCGCCATTAGAATTGGTAGAAATAAGCTGTTTGAACAGTTGATCGGCAGAATAAATTGACCAGCAGCGATTTGTTAATTTGCAGCGACTGTTGATCGGCAGTTTGTAATGGCCGATGAGTTTTAGGGTTTATTGAAGAAGATGGAATTGATTGGCTCTGATACCAAATCAATTCATGAAAAAGATACGTGTTTATTGAATGAATAAAACTGAATACAAAAAGATGAATAAATAGACTAGAAACCCTAGAGAAAATAGGAAAGATAAATATGTAAAATATCCTAAATAATAATAATAATAATTCAGAATATTATTCTAATAGTGAGTCTAATCGAGCTAGGTGTGTAGCTCGGGCTTAAGTTCGTTTATTGAACGAACTCCAAGTTAGGCTCGGTATACTGAAACTCCTAAATAATCCATCATCAGAATCATTTTCACTATACATAGACGCTAGAAACCTACAAACTTGCAAAATATCATATATACCATGCAAAGTTATAAATATCATATATACTAATATACCCTTACAAAGTAGTTGAAATATCATGTATACTCAATTCATTAAATACAATTTATTAAATGACAATTTTACCCTTATTTTTTTAAAACTTTGAAATCTCATATATGACCTTTAACTTCAAATATTATATTTACTCATTTCTAGCTTAATTCATTTCTCTTAAATATAATATATGGAGTATACTATTGTTTATTAGTAAAAATAAAAATGGGTAAAAAAAAATATAAGCTAAAAATGTGTTCTATAAAAATATGAAGTCAAAAGATGAGCATTTATGAAAACTTAAAGTAAAAAAAAAATAAGGGTAAAATGATCGTTTTATAGATTGTTTTTAATAAATTGGGTATGTTCGATATTTTAACTAGTTTGTAAGGGCATATATGATATTTTTAGTGTTGGTTGGGTATATATGAAAATTTTCAAGTTTGTAATCATAGATGATTTGTTTGCTTCAGGTACTTATAGAACTGAAACCTTATGTCACACTGGCGGAAAAACTAGGGCGTTTGGTTGTACAGTTAGTAGCAGGAGGAAGTGGTGTAAAAACCGTAAAAGTCACATACACATCAGCCCGAGCTCCCGATGACCTGGACACTAGACTACTTCGTGCGATGGTCACTAAAGGTCTAATTGAGCCTATTTCTAGTGTGTTTGTTAACTTAGTAAATGCAGATTTCACAGCCAAACAACGAGGAATACGGATCAGTGAAGAACGGGTCATCTTAGACGGGTCCCCCCAGAAGCCACTCGAGGCCATTCGGGTCCAGATTGCTAATGTCGAGTCTAGATTCGCGAGTGCAATTTCTGAACTGGGAGAGATAAAAGTTGAGGGTCAGGTCAAAGATGGGATTCCTCGTTTGACTAAAGTTGGAGATTTTGGAGTTGATGTGAGTTTGGAAGGAAATATTATACTTTGCAGGTACACTTAACTGTCTTTTTAAGTTGCTGATAGGGGTGTGCATGGTTCGGTTTTAGGTTTTTGAAAACCGTTCAGTTTCGGTTTTAGCAATAGTTCGGTTCGGTTTTTGGAACAAAATTAAGATTCAAAAATAAATAGTATAGTCCGAAATTTAAGAATCTTTTTTAGATGTTTACATTTAAGTTATTATATTTAACCTTTTTAATTAATACCGTTCACATAAACCTAGCCTTCTAATCTATTTTTATGTTTCTCCAAAGGTTTTTATTAAGACATTTTTTTGTATAATACATTGAAGATCATTTAATTTTAATATTAAAATTCTGTTATTTCTTGTAGACAATAGACAAATCATTTCAATTATAATAAACATGTTAATGTTTTTATTATAAATACTTAGCATTCAAGAATAAAATTAATAATTCCTACGAGCATGGGTTAAACACTTAACAACTTGAACTAAAACATAAAAATATATGGACTAGGCCTACTATAATCTGTCGGTTCGGTTCGGTTTTTTTTCCGGTAATTTTAAATGGTTATCCGAAATCCGAACCGAAATTAATCGGTTATTAATAATCTGAAAACCGAACAGTCGGTTTTTGTTTCGGTTCGGTTTTCTGCTCACCCCTAGTTGCTGACTTGGTTCTTATATGACATTTTTGTCACGAACTTTTTACATATGTGACATCTAACGTGAGCACTCGTGTTGCATGGCATTAACTAGTGACACATCAGTGATTTTATCACCGTTTTCTGCATGTGACATTTGATTTGGTGTACAATAGAAATCAGCATGCATTTTATTACTGTTTATAGTAACCGAGTTTCCTATTATTGGATGGCCTGCTTGACCAATTTTGAAGATGTAGCATCTATTTGACATTTTGATCTTATTTTTAAGGAGTACTTTTAGGCAACTACTGTTTTAACCATGACCTGATGACATCACTAGTGCCACATCAACTACTATTATTACTGATTGTGAGTTTAAAAGGAGATATTATATTTTGCAGGCAGGTTGACCAGCCGGGTATGATCGGATTGGTTGGAAGCATATTGGGAGAAGAGAACGTGAATGTGAGTTTCATGAGCGTGGGTAGGACCGTCCCGAGAAAGCAAGCTATTATGACGATTGGTGTTGATGAGAAACCGAGCAAAGAGGCATTGAAGAAGATTGGAGATATTCCAGCTGTTGAGGAGTTTGTGTTTCTTGCTTTGTAAGGGGGACTGGCTGAACTCATTTTTTGGGTAGTAGCAAGACGATAATAGACGTTAGGGAGGTGGTGAGATGGTCACGTCAGTCGGGTTGGCTTAATTCTTTGGTACAACTGATACCAATCGAGTAATTAGGTTGAATCACAAGCATATTTTTGTCTATTTCAAACATTTGATTTTTTCTCTTTATTTTTGAACACCTATTATTTTTCTTCTATTGAGAAAAATTGGATTTTAATAGTCCAAACTATTACATATTAGCCGGTAACAGTCCCACGTAACGACATGCATCAAAAGTATGCCACATAAGCAGTCCACGTCAGCCAAAAAAAAAAAAAACTAACTGAAGAAGCTCGTTGAGAGAATATAGGTTAAAAGTTGGGACTGCTACTGGTCAATGGGTAATAGTTGAGATTATTTAAATCCGATATTCCATTTTTGTAAATAGTTGTTGCTCCAAATACGGTTATGAAAAAAGTAATCTTGAATGGGGCAGCGTATGGCGGAAGCACAAATAAAAAGAGTATCCTTGACTTGATAGGCAAGAGTTCATATATAAACGGAATTTTAAAATTGACACGTTTTTACAATTAACACAATATAACTGAAAGTAACAAAAATTGTGGGAATTTCTTAAAATTCACAAATCATGACGTCGAATTATAAAATTTTGGATTGAGAGTTGGGGCTGTGTACGGCTTTGGCAAGAGGAGTATATATTACTAAAAATGTTGCAGAACAAGAAGATATAGTTCTGCTCATACACACCCATCTATCTAGGCTTCATAATCTCGTTATGAACAAACAAAATTGCATTTCTGCAAAATTTCAACAAGACCTCAAGTTCTATTAACAATTTTTTAGCAGTTGATTCCAAGTGGTGGTAGGTTCTATTTTGATATTTATTCCCACACCACATTTACATAATCTCAAATGCTCATTAGAACCAAGCACTAGCCATCATAGTTTTGAACCCGCATCATAATGGTTCATGAACCCGAGATAAATGGAAGATTAGCTATAGTTGTAGGAGAGAAATGCAGGTTCTGAGTTGCTAAATATGCTGCAACCCCTGCAGCATAACCAGCAAAAGCAAAGCCACTTACCTGAACCAAGAAAAAGTTGCGTTAATACGAATTAGTGGATACGCTTTTAGTAGAGGTTGTCAAAACGGGTCATGCCCAATTGACCCACAAACAACTTTTTGTTCAGTTTAGAACAAAAAGGTTTTGTAAATAGATTATATGTTAATTATGATTTTATGGATAATGTATGCGGAGGTCGCCAATGTATCCAACTTTTTTCATTGAAGCCAATGAAGAACATACCTTTCTCAAATACCAAAAAAAGTCTATTTTTTCCATTCCCATTAAAGCAACACCAGCAGCAGATCCAATAATAAGCATGGACCCACCAGTGCCAGCACAAAATGCAATCAACTGCCAGAATTGGGAGTCTTGGGGATAAGTTGAAAGATCATACATCCCCATGGTTGCAGCCACCAACGGAACGTTATCTATAATTGCCGAAACTACCCCTATTGCACTTGCAATCAGCTCACTACTGGCAATATGGGCATCAAGGTAATTTGCTAGTTCTTTAAGAAGCCCAGCTGCCTCCAAGCTATTAAGGTTTCAAGATTTCCATGAAAAGTAAGACAAATCAGAAGTTTGATACTCCCAAATAATTGTTCAATTTAAAAAGTGGATAGTCATAATCTGCTATTTTTTCCATTTACCCTTAATACCTTTTTAATTAAAATGTTGCAAGTTCTTCCTTAAAAAGACGAAGAAGCCAATGAGTCTTTGGTGGAGTGGTGGAAAAGACTTAGGCCTTGTGAGAGGTCTCAAGTTCGATCCCCACTTCCACCAAAGAGGAGGTGAGAGGGTTTACCCACTTCGGTGGGGTTCCCGCTCGGGGGCGCCGGTTCGAATCCCACCCAGAGTAGGCTTTAGGCAGAAATGGGGGGCTGGACCTTAGGGGGGGCCCGGGGATCGAACTCGGGTGGCGGGGTTGTTCCGTCTTGGGGGTACCGTTAAGCTGGCCAAAAAAAAAAAAAAAAAAAAAAAAAGACGAAGAAAGTCAAAACTACAGTTTTTGGTCAATAAAGGTCATTTTGTTACAAAACATGTTGGGTTGACCCGAACATTAGTTGTTCAATCTATTAAACATATTAGAAAAATAGTTTGTGTTAGATATGGTTACAAATAATATCTCACAACAATAAAACAACTTTATGAATAAAGTAATTTAGTAGGTTGCATGTATTAACAATACACTTGGGATGACATTTGACCTGTTTCTGTTTTAGCTATTTTTATTTTTTACCCATTTGAAAAGACCCCTTTTATTTTATTTTAAACATTTGACCCATTTCCTTTTTAGCTTTTTTTATTTGACCCATTAGATAAACACTCGACTTTTACCCGTTCTTATAAATTTTTTTAACATTTGACCTGTTAGAAAAACACCTGATTTTTACATGTTTCCTTTTTACCTATTTTTTATAATTTTACCCAATTTGCACATGCTAATCGATCCATCTACCACCTCTACGGAAAAGTGTTATTTTGTAAATTGTAATATAAAAATACATGAAAAATGTGATCTTAAGGCATACCTACTGACAGATAAAAGGATCCCAAGGAAGAAAAGAGCTCCTTGAGTATCAATACGGGATAAAGCTTGTGGTACTTTTAACCGTTGTCTGTCTGATTCCCCATAGTGGATAGCATCAGTTAGGATCCACAGAACCCCGAGCCCGAATAACATACCCAAATAAGGAGGCAAGCCCGTTAAAGATTTGAAAACTGGAACAAACACTAATGCCCCGATTCCCACTGCAAAAACAAGCTGCCCACGTGGCGCCATTTGTTCAGAAGCCAAAACATCATCTGTGTTCTGTCCCTTGCCATCAACTTCTCTGAATAAGGAAAAACAATTGGTCAATAAATGTGTTGCATATGTAATTATTGAACATTTTATCTTTTTTAAAGGTTTCTTTTTCAATTCAGTTATGTTATACTTTATTTTCCTCATGAAAATAAAAAATGTCTGACTTGATACATAAACTAATAAGAGCGCGATTTGACTTTTCAAACCATCATTGTTGACTTTCTGTTGCAAACAACCCATCCTTCTTTCCAAAAAATGAAATACGTAAAAAATAATATTTTTTTATTCTCCATCACAAGGTGTTACCTTGAGAAGGACATGAGGGCCAAAGGCACTGCAAGAGAAACTGCACTAGGCACAAATAGGCCCTGTAATAACAGAAAATACCATCAAAACTAGTCGTTTGTGTACGACAGTAAACTGACTAACTAACTAACTAAATATAAATTATACAAATAGTAACCAGGATTAACAAGAGAGGATCAGAGGAAGACCGTCATTGTCGGCAATGTGGATATTTGGCCATGTATCCAAAGCATTGTAGTTGTTACATCACCGATAGGAGTCCATGCTCCACCTGCATTTGCTGCTATTACAACCACCGCACCAAGTAACCTGTCAAATTATGCGATCATCAGACCTTTTAACAAACAAAAAGGACTTCAACGAGTCCTGTTCTGTTTAGTAGTATTGAACAAATGATATACAAAATTCATATAGCTGAACGAACTACTTACTTTCTGTATTCTGATGGAGGTACCAGTTTCCTCAATAAGGAAACCATGACTATAGTAGATGTGAGGTTGTCAAGAACCGAGCTTAGAGCAAAAGTCACAAACCCAATCTGCAATCACCATCAATAACATATGATAATAGAAAGACTAATAATAAAATGTATTTTAAACGAGGGTATAAGTTATAACTAATAAAAAGTTTAAATTGGATCACTAACCACCCAAAGGAGAGTGCGTGGTTTGCGAGTGGTTATATTGTCGGTCACAAGCTTAAATCCTTGATGAGCATCAACTATCTCCACTATTGTCATTGCACCAAGCAAGAAGAATACTATTTCACTCACTTCAGCTGATGCGTGCGTTAACTCTGCGACAGCTACGTCGGTTGAGGAGGCCTGCACGGATAATTTAAGACCGAGACTTAACAAAACTAAACTTAAATAAAACCCAAATTGAGGAAGTTAGCGTCTTACTCCAATGCTCCGAATAACCCACAAGCTAACCGCCATCAGTAAACCTACTCCACTTTTATTAAACGCAAGTGACTCTTCAAAAATTATGCCAGCATACCCTATTCCAAACAACAATGCCATTGCAAGATCCTGTACAATAATTAAGGTTTATTAATGTCATGTCAAATTTAATATTCATCGAAAGATGTAACAACCTATGACCTGGTTTGCAGCCACCCATGAATGATTAATTGCAACTGTTCCTGTGACAGCTGCTCCAAATATTGCCAGAGCTTTCAGTAAATCAGTTTTTGGCTGGTAGTTAGCTTCATATTCTTGTGAACTTGTTTCATCCACTGAGCATAAAGGATCACAAGCTCCTGATGATGTCAAATCCTAACGTCGAAACCGAAATAATTTAGGAATTTGCTAAGGCTCAAGCTATTCACACACCCTTAAAACTTATTTTGACACCCTGACATGTATACGACCCGTACAAGTGTATACACGATATATAAGAAGTCAGGGAATGTCTTATACGACCCGTATACACTTATACGGGTCGTGTTTTTCACGGGAATGTCAGTTATACCACCAGTATACACTTAGGGGGTCGACCCAACATTTTTGGAGGCCCTAAGCGAATTACAAAGATGATAGAAGCAGAGGATGCGTTGAAGGTAGACGACGGCTTTCAAGAAAAAAGAGATCTGGGCCATTAATTCTCCAAGTTTCGGGCCTAGACATTTTGCTTGTATGGGCCATTATGTTTTTACTCTGTTTGTTCATTTGAGCCAAATACACATGTAATATATGATTTTCTTTTAAAAAAATGGGGGCCCTAAGCCTTTGCTTGACCTCACCTGCTAGCCGGTCCTGTACATTTATACGGCCCGTATAATGTCAAGGAATGTCCGCTTTGTCGTGTGATGTGAATGTATACGACCCGTACACAAGTTGTACATATAACAATACTCTTTACTAAACAAGTGTCTGAAACTAACATAGTGTTTGTTATTCCTAAGATTAACTGCCATGTATATCATTATATCTTTAGTAATTAACTTAAACTGATCAACTAAACAGCACAAAGCATAATACAGTTATAATAATTAATTTAAGAAAAGCATGAAGTAATTAGTAAAACCTGAAACTGGTTATCCAAATTGGGTTTGGGTGGTTGTTGAATTGAAGACTGAATTCCTCCTTCAGCACGTGCCAAAACTCCATTTCTATGCAATAATAATAATTTTGGACCTCTGAATGTTAATGGTATAACGGATGAGTGTTTCTTGGACAGGGGATGAAGAGAGTGAGAAAAGTGGTGAGTTCTAAATGGAAGCAGAGTGGTAGACATTATTATTAAGATGGTTTTATTGGTTACAAGTAACGCCGGAGGTAACGGTGGCGATGGTGGTGGTGGTTGAGGATGATTTGTAATGATCGGACAGTAAAGATTTAGGACACAAAAGTCTTGTTAAGCAGATTGTGCATGTTTAAGGTACAACTACCGGATAAACTGTAGTTTCTGTATGGTCATCTAACTTATGGTTAAATGTCATTTTAAGACCAATAGTCATCATGGAAGAATGAAGATTAGTGGCTAGGAGCAGGACACATATAACTATTTCATTATTTGCCCCTCATATAAAAAGCACAATTTATAGTTTATACTTACTTTATAGCCTAATACAATTTTTTTTAACTGTAAGGAACGACGTGCTAACCATCATGACACCGGACACTGTTGTTAAGGTCGACTATTCGACCGACGCTAGCCCTTGGCTCTCCTAGATGCGCGGAAACCCGACCTCCACCTGCCCGAAGGCACGACAGTGGAATAATCGGTGAAATTAGGGGCGGCAATTCTTGACACGACCCGTTAACCCGACCTGAACCTGACACGAAAAAACCCAGGTTTAGGTCGACTAACACGACCCGTTTAAAAAACGGGTCGGGTTGACCCATTAACCCGTTTAACTATTTAGATAAAAAATCTTTATATTTTTGTTTTTGTTTTTTCGGTTTCTATTTTACATGGTTAGCTATAATAATCTTAATTTTGACACATTATATTATTTATTTATCACACTCATACTCATCATTAAACATGTTATCGATAACCCGCTTAAAACCGAACAACTCGTTTATAAATCATCAACTTATATCACTCATTTAAAAATATGGGTTAAACGGGTCGGGTTCGGGTTGACCCGAATTAATATGGATCGGGTTAGGGTTGAAATCTTTGACCCGAATAATAATATGGGTTGGGTTCGGGTTGAACATTTCAACCCATCAACCCGCCAACCCGTAACCCGTCAACCCGCCAACCCATAAACCCGACACGATTGCCACCCCTATGTAAAACCTCGCCTCCCATCCAAGATGAACCGGCGCCACCCGTATTCGCCCTTCACCTGGATGCCGCAGAAAATAATGGAGAGAGTGGGAGTCAAACCTGGGTCACAAGGAATACCAAGTCTTTCCCAAACCACTCCACTACTATCTCATTGGCTATAGTCTAATACTCTACAATTGAAATGTAACTTTTATCCCTTGAAGAAATATTAAGTTACTATTTTAAATTTCATAAATAATAAGTGAGATTTTTCGCGTTACGCGGCAGGCTTTCAGTTAATATCGGTTTTGATTCGTTATAATATTGGTTCAGTTTGTTACTATACTGTACCGACATTAGGCATAGCAGCCGAAGGAGATATGAAAATGGCATAGTGACACGTGTTTTATATCGATTAGAAAACCATAAAAATAAATATTGGTACCAATGTTGTTTGGTCGGTATCTGTTTAATTTGTTACGGTATCGTTATCGTACCAATGTTGTTTGGCACGTCGAGAAACCAATTAAAACGAATACGACACTGGTATTGATGTTGTTCGGATAGTATTGGTTCAGTTTTCACGACAAAGAACAAAAAAATCAACTATATTTGACCAGTTCGAATAAAACTTTTATGGAATCGTAGATAAAAATAAACACGTCATAATGCATATTCAAAGTTTATAAAACATTACATTATATTGCTAAAATAATGAAAAGAGTAAACAAGTCATGTACGCTTGTGTTTCAATCACTTGTACATTACCATTCACAACTCGATTTTCAGTAAAATTTGTATCTAAACATAGAAAAAATAAACATGTCACATCAAAATACTCAGAGCTTTATAAAACGTCGTATCATAAAAGTTATAATCGAAAAACATAACATGTTTAAAAGTAATTATAACTAGTCTTATGTCTCCCGAGTTGCGGGGAGGGGGCGTAAAACCGTGTTACCAGTATTGCGGGGTCGGGAAATAAAACCGTGCTAAATAGCAACTGAACCACAACTAAAACCGGGAAAAACGTAACTGAATAAAAAAAACTAAGAGACCAAACGTGACAATCAAACACTGTGCTAAGTAGCAATCAAACTACGGCCAAATTCAGATGTGATGAATTATAAAAATAAAAAAATAAAGATGTGATGAATTAATACCCTAAAGTTAACACACACACACAAAAAAAAAAAAAAAAAAAAAAAAAACCAAAAACTACAAAAGACAAAAATAAGTTACTGTTTGATGAATTACTAGATATATATAAATAATAAATATTATAATAAAAAGTAAAAAAAAGGCTCGAATAGAGCCTGTTAATGTTTTATAAATGTGTCTTAATAATTTTATAGATTTAATACATTAATCTATTAATCTAATACTAATAAAAGAGTTTGTCGTTCTCTTATAATAAACGGTTTCATCAAAATGTCATGTGGCAATTTATCATGCTACCTCAACCATATAATATAATAAATAATAAGTAAATTAATATAAAGACTATTAAATGATTGAATTTAATATATATTAGAAATAATCTAGATCACATATTTTATTAACAAGATAAAACTATCACTCACAATTTTTTTATGGAAGATTTGCTCTTTTTATTTATCATTTTTAACATGCCAAGTTATATTACTTTAATATTCTTAATTCTTAATAATTAATATTAGTTATATACTTACCTATAATTTAGTATAATATCTCTACTTTAGTAATTAAAAACAAACTTATCAAAAGAAGATGAGATAACCAAAAATTTATATACCCATCACTGTTTGACGTAATCAAAAATTTAAAATCTCATCATGTTTATAATTTGTTATTATCGTTTTTACAAATGTTAAACACTGTGTGTGTATACATATATATATATATAGAAACGGGTTCAGGAGAAAACGGCAAAAAGTGTTATAACGGTGAGAACGCATCCTGGCCCAACACGTGGCGTGGGGCATGATCAGAGTCCGAGGGGTTTTTTTGTCTTTTTAGTATTCTTCTCCTTTCCCGATTTTCGCGTTTGACATGCTGCTTTATTTTTGCGTGCAAGATAATTTTGGCGTTATCTAAAATTATTAATTACTTGGCGTTTTACTGTTTTTCTCAGATTTCTTCTCGTTGAGTTAATTCTTTTTGTGTCACATAGTTAATTTTTTTGGCGTTATGGCTTTTTCCATGTCATTTTTTGGCGTTTTGTATCTTTTTGTTAATAATTGATTACCATAGATTAATATTTTATAAAATTGCAATAATACGAAATCAAAATAAACTAATAGTCTTCCGTAGGTGGGATTACATCAGAGATGTACCCATCGCTTTGTTCATCACTTTCTTCAGATTCATCATCATCAAATTTCATATTTGCGTATAACGCCATTAGCTCGTCTCTTCTTTGCTGCAACCTATTCTTGAATATCACTGCATCCTTGGATTTTGGATCGTTTGAAGGTGCTAAATCACAGAGTTGTTCAATGATAGATAGCAACCCTGTCTTCAACATTTCTTCCATTGGCAATGAATATTGCACCCCGTTTTTATAAGTCACTTCAAGCGTCCATTCTTACTCATGCATCACCCAACTGCTAAGTTTTGGTATAGGAGTATCGTCAAGATCATCATCATCTTCTGCCGGAAATTTTCTCTTCAGTCTTTTTATTACAGTTCTTGTTCTTTCACAATCGTTGGCCATTGGAACCCCAAGGGCCAGGATCTCCTTCTGAACCCCTTCATTCATTTCAAGCATGGCTTTGATTGTCCTTACCTTTACCATTCTCATATCAGAGAACTTTATAGTGAATCGTTTCTCTTTCCTTTCAAACCTCCATGCAATAACCTTAGCCATTTTTAAAGTTTTTGGCGTTTTGGACAATATGTGGCGTTTTGGACAATATTTTTTGGCGTGTTTGAGCTTGTGTTGTCATGGTCTTATTTTATATTGACTTTTTTTTCCCGCGCATGACAAGTAATTATGGCATTTTGAAAAAGATAAATAAATTTAATTCCCCAAGTATTTTGCTTTCAATATAATAAATGTTAGTAATTATGTTTTCCGTCGTTTCATTTTACTGTTTTTTGCAATTACCGTGTTTTGTTTTCAGACTCAACTGCTTTTATGGTGTAACACGTCTAATCTTGACGGCTGCCATTATGGCGTTTTGTTTTCCAATGGCGGTTAGATACCGATTGGACTTTTTTGTTTTATATTCTTTGCACATTGTTTCACGCTTTTTTTTTATAATGGTAGTTGTTCAAAGTAATTTTATTATAGTTTGGTAGTTTTTTGGGGGCGTTTTTATGGCATCATGGCGTTTTACAAGCAATTGCTCATTTTGGTGTTTTATTATATATTTCATTATAGTATTAATGTGCTTTTGTTGTTTATTAACTGAAATTACAAAACAAACAAGAGATAAAGAAAAAAAAAACAAAATAGAAGAAATTTATAATCTAAATCTTCAGTGTCATCAGTCTCTTTTTTCTTTTGAAACTACAAGAACTGTCACAAATAAATGACGTTTTGGGTTTGGCGTTGTTTATTTTCTTTGTTCATGTGTTGAACTGTCTTTGTGGATGTTGGAGATATAGATCAACCCTTTGTCGGTGGATGCTATCTGCCCGTCGTCTTCATTATAATCATCGAGGCCAAAAGTAGCATTTACACTGGTATAGGTCTCTTCTTATCATCCAAACATTCTTCATGAAAAAAGATGACAGAATGACATATAGGTGTCATCAGTCCCTCTTTTTTGAATTTTGTCCATCTCATGTAGCAAAATCTTACTACACTCACGTAACAAATCATTCAGCGAAACTTCATGCAGAACATTACTGAGTATCAAAGAAAAGATGTTTGCCATCGTTGTATTTTTTGGCATTTTACATTGAGTTGTATTTTTTTTAGGAACCACTGTGTTTTTTGGTGTGATAAATGGAAGGTGGTGAGACGTTTCTATTTATAGAATTTTTTTTGGCGCGTAGTTTAGGCGGGATATTATTTTTTATAACAAAAAATGTAATTAACATTTATCCGGATGTAAGGTTTGGTGTTATATATTATGGCGTTTCATATTTTGTGGCGTTTTGTAGGCAGAGAGCTTAAATAAAAACACAGAAAAAAGTACGCAGTGATAAAATTGGCGTTTTGTATTTATTTGGCGTTTTATTTTTCAATGGCGTTTTATATGAGAAATCGTGTTTTACCTTTTTACCCTTAATGAAGCGCGTCCACGTAATAAAATTGATGTTATTTACGAAAATGCCACCGCGCCAATCTAGTCCATAGATTGTTTTGATCGGACGATCAATAAGCGTTCTCACACTTTCTACCGTTTTCTCTAAATGCTGACCATATATATATATATATAGAGAGAGAGAAAGTATAATGTACATTACGGCTTAACCTACAAAACGTACGCGACAAAATTACACAAGTGCATTTGAAAATCACGCAAGTTATAAATGGAAACCTAATCACGCATGGGAGCAGGTTTTGTGCATTATTACGCATACATGTATGTAATCACGCATGGTAATTTGTTCAATATATAATCACGCACGTTATAAACTTAATCACGCATGTTGTTAAGCCGTCGCGTACGTTATGTACGTTAAGCAGTTTTGTACGTTAACCTTTCTCTCTCTCTCTCTCTCTCTCTCTATATATATATATATATATATATATATAAAATCCTAGATCATGAACTAACTCCATTCCATCTTCTACTTTGGTAACACTTTTTAAAATAAGAAAATATTAATTTGAAATAAAATATACTAATTATTTTGTATTAAAAAACAAAATTTTTACTTTGTAAACGCATCATTTAAAATGAGTAATGATATATTTTCTTTAATTTTGTATGTATAGTTCATATATATTAGGGTTATATGTATTCATATCAAAATTTATATTTATTATGTGTGATGCAATAAATAATATGGAATATAAAAAATAATTTAAAACTTATAATTGTTATGTCCTTCAAACGCAACCAACCTCAACAATAACATATTTATTTTAAAAAACTCATTCAAGTTTATATAAATGGAAAACACATTTATTTCCCAAAAGAACTCGATCAACTCCATGATTATCTTAAAGCCTTTCATTTTCTATCCTCAGACCCATGTAATATATATCCTCAAACCCATATAATACATGGGTATATAAACTAGTGTTTTATCTTAAATAATCTTGAAGACTTAAAAACATTTAAGTTAGTTTTCAAGATTTAAAACATTTAAGTTAGAGTGGAAGGGGCACCTTCGGTGACCCCTTCAGTAACCCCATTTTACCAAGCGGCATTGGGCCGCCACTCTCAAATCGGTGTTCAGTGACTCCCCCAAACGGTGAATACTCTCTATGTGTTTGAGCACCCCTAGCGTTTGAGTGCAAATTGGGGAGTGAATGAGGAAGTTGACATGACATGATATTATTGGTTAAAAAAAGTTTACCACTCCCCTTGGGAGCACCCCTTCCACCCTTTGTTTAAGAGAACTCGTCATTTATTTTTTTAACATATATGAAAACTTTATTAAACCAAAATCAAACTAATATACCAAAACTAGATTAATAAATCCTTTTCTATCAAATAAGAAAATATGTTAATTTTTACACTATTAATCCTTTATAAAACCATTCCAGTTTTAATTTTAATACTATGTCACTATCAATTTATCTTTGATTACCATTGGAGTTGGTAACAAAACCATTCCAGTTTTAATACTATTTCACTATCAATTTATCTTTGATTACCATTGGAGTTGGTAACACCTACATTAAGTTCATGAGTTTAAGTCCTATAAAATGAAATCTATCATTAAAAAGTACATCTTTGATAAACTCAATGATTTGTTAAACCTAGTTCATATAATTATGTTTTGAATATAATATAATCTTATAAAAAAATAACATGGACATTAACTAATTATTTTTTATTTTTGAAAAATATATCAATATTATTTAACTCTACACATTACTAAATGACTTGTAAAAGTAAGATAGACTTGACACTTAATTTATTAATGATGAGCCCATGGCTTTATAGCCTAGTGGCATCTTGGTGGTGGGATAAGGCTTTGGGACCAATAGGTCCTGGGTTCGATTCCCACAAGGGGAGTTTTCCCATATTTATTGGGTTTCCTCCTGAATTGGTGTGGCATTATGCCTAGTGGAGATGGATATGATCGGGTGGTTCCTCTGGTGGCACGATGATACTCCAGTGGTCCGTCAGTGATCCAAATTTGCCGTTCAAAAAAAAAAAAAAAAAAAAAAAATTTATTAATGATGAAAAATAATTGATTTTTATTAGTGAAGGTATAATCATTGCTTTCATTTTTAGTTTTTTATCTCTTTGCCTAAACATTCTCTCTATATTCATAATTAATGAGGTCGACAATTGATCATCACACACTTGTTTCATCATAATCTGCGATGTAACCTGTAATTACGTTACTAATATTTTTAATTTGTATTCATCTGTCATTCTCCGCTCAGCAAGCTACACATTTACCAAAATCATTTATTCATTATTTCTGTTGAAAACTGAATTAAAGTGCTATGAGGCATGTTAATTAGATTGAAACTTTTCTAGAATCCAATTTCATGACCTCCCCCAATAGGCATGCATGCACTAATTAAGCAACGGTTACCTTTAAGTACTTATGTACCAACAACAGGGATGCCAAATGTGAAAAGACAACGCTGCACTAGAAGTGGCAATTGGATGATTTTGACCTTTATGAGCATGTGGAAACAAAGGTGCTTTAAAGTGAGCTAACTTTATGATCAGGTTCAAATATAATATGTGATGGCTGGTTTTTGGAGACCTTATTACAGATTACATTTCAAACTAATGACAGTTTCCTAATGGTCTAATTTACCAATTAGATGTGTTAGAAAAGAACCCAAAATTAACTATTTATTTTATACATTCTCTCTTTTATTTATGGATTTGGGTTCATAAACTGCCATATAACAGAAGGTAGATTCCTTTCTTTTTAGAAAGTGTAGCATATACCTTACTAATTAAGGGATGCCAAATTATACCTCAAGCAAATAAAAAGGGGTCTGAAAGATCTTATATCGAAGGTACTTCATTGTTACATGATTAATTGTTGAGGTTCATGCATGCATTCAAGTTGCCTATAAATATAGAGGCTATCAATCACAATAAGCATCAATTCAATACACAGAAACAATTGAGTATACCTTTTACCTCTACAAATTTGATCAAAAAGAGTATTTTCAAGTCTGGGCTGCAATGGCTCGGTCAATCGTTTATCATGTTACGTTGCTTCTGGTGGTGATGTTGTTAGCAGTTGGTGAGGCGGCAACCCCACCGGGTATTGCTAACAACCCTAGCCACGCAACCTGTAAAGACCCAACTTACAAAGAATGTCACAATCTCGTGCATGTTTGTCCTAAGTTTTGTGATAATGGGTGTACTGTTGACTGTCAGTCATGCAAACCTATTTGCAGCAGCAGTAACAACAACAACAACGACAACAACAACAACAACAACAACAACAACAACAACAACAACAACAACAACAACAACAGTAGCAATGATAACAACAACAACAACAACAACAACAACAGTAGCAACGATAACAGCAGCAACAACAACAACAACAATAACAATAACAATAACAACAACAACAATAACAACACCACCGACAACAACAACAACAACAACAACAACAACAACAACAACAACAACAGTAGCAACGATAACAGCAGCAGCAACAACAACAACAATAACAATAACAACAACAACAATAACAACACCACCGACAACAACAACAACAACAACAACGAAAACGACAACAACAACACTGACAACAACAACAACAACAACAACAACAACGACAATGACAACAACAACACCGACAACAACACCGACAATAACAACAACAACAACAACAACAACGACAACAACAACAACGACAACAACAACAACAACAACAACAACAACAACAACAACACCAACAACAACAACAACAACAACAACAACAACAACAACAACAACAACAACAACAACAACGACAACACCAACAACAATGAAAACAACAACGAAAACAACAACGACAACAACAACAACAACAACAACAACACCAACAACAACACCAACACCAACACCAACACCAACACCAACACCAACACCAACAACAACACCAACACCAACAACAACACCAACACCAACAATAACAATAACAATAACAACAACAACGACAACGACGGCAACAAATCACCGCCAGAGATAGAACCACCACCATCTTCACCTCCCGGCATTACTCCGCCTTCACCAACTATTACCACTCCTATTCCTTCACCACCAACTCCTTCATCACCACCTCCCACGACCCCTTTATCACCAACCCCGTCATCATCACCAACACCATCCTCGCCACCTCATGTCACTCCTTCTCCACCGACAGGGTCCGCCCCTCCAACACCCTCCTCACCACCTCCCCCCACTCCCTCTCCATCAAATCCTCAATCACCGCCTACCCTCATACCTTCTTCCCCATCACCTCCTACGTGGTACCCTGCTCCACCACCTCAACCAAAGAGAGGCAAGTGCAAAAACATCAACTATCCCCATTGTTATGCAATCGAGCTTGTATGTCCTGCTTCTTGTCCTAATCAATGCACTGTTGATTGTGTTACATGCAAGCCAGTTTGCAGTAAGTTCTTCACAACTCTATTTTCTTTTGTTTATTTTGTTAATAATCTTTTTTCATGTATACCAACAACCTTGAGTTTTAATAATGATTCAGTTAGATTTGAGTAAATATTACATACACATAGACTCCTAAACACTAGTACATATGTATGTAAATTTGTAGCTTGCGATATGCCGGGAGCAGTGTGCCAAGATCCTCGCTTCATTGGTGCTGATGGCATTACTTTCTACTTCCATGGAAAGAAGGATAAAGATTTTTGCCTTGTTGCCGATAACAATCTCCACATCAATGGCCACTTCATTGGCAAGCGAAACAAAAACATGGGCCGGGATTTTACTTGGGTTCAATCCATTGGGGTTCTTTTTGACAACCATAAACTACAAATCAGTGCTAAAAAAACTACTAAATGGAATGATGACAATGATCGTATCTCCATCACATTTGATGGGGAAACCATCCTTCTTCCAGAAACTGAAGGTTCCAAATGGCAGTCTTCCACAACATCAATAACTCGGATCGAAGAAACTAACAACATCATTGTAGAAGTTGAAAACCTATTCAAGATCACTGCCAAAGTGGTTCCAATAACAAAAGAAGAATCAAGAATCCATAACTATGGTATAACCGATGATGATTGCTTTGCTCATCTTGATCTCAAGTTCAAGTTCTTCTCGTTAAGTGATGAAGTGGACGGTGTTTTGGGACAGACTTACAGGAGTGACTATGTGAGCAAGGTGAAAATGGGTGTGTTAATGCCTGTGATGGGTGGGGATAACAAGTTTGTGACTGCTGATTCGTTTGCGACTGATTGTTCTGTTTCCAAGTTTAAGGGTAACAACCATGAAAAAGGTTCATCTTTGAACTTGGAGTTGCCAAGCATAAGGTGTCAAAGTGGTTTGAATGGACGAGGGGTTGTGTGCAAGAGATAGATTTTTCTTCTTCTTCTTCTTGTTACTCTTATACCCCAAATAATTACTAAGTGTAATAAAGATGTGTAAGACAATAAAGGAACACAACTTCCGAGATATTGACCGAATAAAATGACTTTTATCAATTTTAAAACATTATCAATTTCTGTTGTGCAAATAAACTACCAAGCTAGAATGTATAAAATAAAACAAGATCTGTGGTTCATATTGATCTCTTTGTATCTTTTGTTTAGATGTGTTAGAAATTGGTTCTCAAATAGTTTAAACTTCATGTATTACATATTGCTAAATATGTGACAATTATGCATTGATTTAATCTACCAAATGGAGGTATATTCTATCATATGGGATAAAAAAGTGAGATGTACATGTGCTAACTTTGTCTACCATTGGAATTTAAGTAGCCTTTGTTGACTAGTTCAACATAAAACGGGAAAACAATGAAACTTATTTATTGGAAGAGTCGATTTAGTGCTTGATGTTATAGAAGAGTAGTCTCTAATCTCCTTTGATGTTGATGTGTTTGAAAGACAACATAATATTATAGCATAAAAACCCGCATTTTGAAAGTTGTTTGCTGTAAATACTGTTTGGAATGGTTTAAGTGTTTGTTTATGAGTATTTTGCAGGTTCCTAAGTGAAATAAAGGATTTACATGCCAGAAATAAAGATTACTGAAGATGTGCAGAAGGCAGGCCCAAGCCTGTTGTTTACGGGCCGTGAGCCTGGAAAGAATGTACGAGTCATGAGCCCCAAGTCAAGACACCGACGTACTATGTGGAAACCCTAGATCAATAAAAACAACTTTCCATTGTTTACGGACCGTGAGCCGGGTTCGGGTATAGGGTCGTAAACCACCCAACTTACAAACGGGTAGTATATACAAGTAAAGATGTCATAGAAACCCAAAGTTTGGACGAAATAAGATAAGATAAGCAAAAAAAGGCTATTGAAGTTCAAGGGATTCGGGAAAGGATTAAAAGAAGAAGAACATACAAGAGGACAAGAGATTGTTCCTTACTAAGTTAGCACCCTTCGTATTATCATTTCATGTGATTCTCTGTCATGTATTCAATGAATTCTTTAGCTTTGTTTGGGTACTGGTAATGCATACGGGTTGGAATTTATAAAATAAGGGTTTGGAAACTAGATAAGGGCTTGCTTTAAATTGTGTAATCTGGATAGTAATTCGCCCGGTTCGTTAATATGGGTTGCTGTGGCAATATAAGACTCTTAGATAACAAGGGATGAGTAGATGTCTTAGTTACATAGAACCAGGTAATAAGGTGTGTCCATAGCTTGGTTATTTGGGGACATGGGGCTAACCCGAGGGGGCTCTGGCTTTTTAACACTACACCCTCGTTACTGGTGTTCATTAGGGCGAGTTTTTCATAAGCACCGTAATCAACTATTTTTCAAGAGTAACAAGATGATTCTGAACCTAGCTGGTATCTTTTTATCACTGTTTTCTCAACTTAATTAAATAAGTTATTTAGCATTTCCCTTATTCTTAAAAGTTACTTAGGTTAAATATTATAAAAGAGATAAATTAATAGATCTTAGTGTCCACAGATTGATAGTTCGGTACTTACCTAGGCTATACTATATACTGATAGGTACGCTTGCCTAGAACGTGTGTAGTTAGTATTAGTGTTTTTATCCTTAAAACTCGGTTGTGTTCTGTGTCAATTTAATTGTTACTATCTAAGCATGTTGTTATGATTGAGATATTGTGGATATAGTTTTATTCATTATATCTCCCAAACATTTATAAGAGAACTTACATAACGGTATTCAGTCATTGAACATTTCATTAATAACAATAGACAATCAAGGGAATAGTGGCTAGCTCCTGAATTTTTTTCTATACTTATTTTGTTATTGTAAAGGTTAGGGTAAAATCGTTACTGTACCAAGTTAAAAGAACTGTAAGAACCATTTACAACCTTTGATCTTGCATGGATGGATGAATGAGATTAAAAGTTGCTTTATATATTTTTGTATTTTGTGGTTTACATTAAATTATAATTTAATTGTGCCGAAAAGGTACATTGGTAATTTACTAGAGGCTAACAGAAGTCTCTTCCACTTCCACATCTGGTCAGTTGCACCCACGGTACAAAAGTTCACATTCTCTCTCTTCATGTTTGTTTACGATAGTGTAAGGGGCTGTTTGTTTACCTCTTAATTGGGCTCTTAATGGTTCAAACCTCTTACTGGTTCAACACTTAATGGTTCAGACTGTTTGTTTCGTGAGCAAATGTCTGAATGGTTCAGACATTTTCCTCTGAATGGTTAAGAATTATACAGAGAGTCTGAATGGTTAAGACCACTAATCTGAATTGGTCAGACATTCGCCTCTGAACGGTTAAGCATTATATTGGCTCTTAATGGTTCAGACCTCTTACTGGTTCAGCACTTAATGATTCAGACCTCTTAATGGTTCAGCACTTAACCATTCAGAAGTTGCCAAACAGCCTCTAAATCTAATATGCATAGATGTAAACCCCATAAAATGGATATCAATACATTAACACATAAAGTGAAGAACAACAACCCCCCCCTTAAAAAAAGCCCTACAAAATCCCCCCAAAAACCGGAATTTGACTCCTAAGGACAAACAACCACAATTATACCAACGTTAATACATTTATAGCAACGTAAACCCACAAAAAGCCTACAAAATCCTGCTCAAAACCAAAATTCGAATTGTAAATAGAAACACTCCCAAAAACTGAACCATAATCTATTTTTTGCACCAATGTTAATACGTTTACAACAATGTAACCACCCCCAACCCCCCCCCCGAAAAACCTACAAAATCCCCCAAAACCAAAATTCAACTCGTAAATACAAACAACCCCAAAACCGAACCACTATCTATTTTTTACACCATTGTAAAACTTAGCCAAACCTTAAACCGAATCATAAACGTCCCAAAAAAGACAAAATATCACTTGTAAAACCCCACTTGTAATAACACCTACAAAAACAATGCAAACAACAACATATCTTAACCCAAAACCAATCAAAAAAAAAAAAAAAAAAACAATAAACAAGAAAAATTAAAAAACTAAAAACCAAAACATCACCTAATTTGACAAAAACAAATTGCTTCAAATCTCGTTCCTTATTTCACAAACCGAAACAAAATCTACTTCAAATTTCCATTTCACGAAACCAAATCTGTTGTGTTGTTGTTGCAGTGGAGTTCTCATCAGGATTATCCTCACCTGGGACCTTGAGTGATGGCAGGAGTTGAGACACATGAGGCCTGGCCGATGAACGATGGCTAGGGGCTTGGAGGGATGGGAAATTCTCAAAATCAGGAGTCCGATTATGGTTCATTTGGTTGTTTGAAGAAGGATTCATGGTTCCCCGTTGAAAACCAAAGTAGAAATCATGAGAAAGAACTAGAAATTAGTGATGAACACCACCGAAACAGAAACGAGAGTGGATGATTACTGTTGATGTTAACCTCTACAATGATGGTAAACATAGATGGACACGTGATGGTCTTCAATGTTGGATGATTGTTGTTGTTTTAGATCTCAAAATTGAATGAATGTTGATTAGCTCTGTTTAATCATAATGGAAAACATGAAAACATACCTGTGATTGCAGACAGTCCAGCAGAGAATCTAGCGAGTGATGCAGCCATCGAGTTTAACATGCTTGTCAAGGTGATCTGGTTCCTCCTTAGGATGCAATCTAATGATGGTGATGATGAACCGATAAAGGGTAATCGGTTGTGGAGATGAGAGGCCGATTTGATGTTGTTGAGTAATTAGGTTGTGTAACCTTTTAACCACTACGTTAGTCTCCTTATATATGCACCCAAGAGGAAATTTAATTAGTTAATAAGGGTAATATGGCCCATCAAGAATTACCAACTAATTATTTAATAGGTTGTTAACGTGCGTGCGGGTGTGTATATTTTTAGCTCTTTTTACTCGCCGATTCAAGTTTTAAATTTATAAAACACGATATTCTTCTATCACTCTACACACACGCTAGGGCAAGTGCACCCATCACGGACGTAGTGTAATGATGGCAAGATACCGAGGTCGTCCAAGGACACAAGAGCTTTTAATACCGGCTTATCGTCAACGTCTAATCGAACCAAACTTTGAGAAAAGATTTTTAAACTAATAAAAAGATAAAAATAGAAAATAAAATAAAATAAAAATAGATAGACAAGAAAGAATCACTTGGATCCGACTTATCTTTCATGTACCCTTTTGATGATTTCCGCACTTTGGGCATTTTAAGAGATTATCTTAGTTATAGTAGTAGGCCCCTCTTGTGAAAGCGACGTTACCCTCAACCTAGTGGTTTGAGTCAGCAAGGATACAAGCCCACTAGGCCGGATTATTGAAAGATAATTAAGTAAGTTATTAATGCAAAATGTGATAAGCCCCTGAAGAAACACTGGTTCAACAGATCGGAATTAATTGAACCAGGGGGTTTGAATCTGCATAAAAGGGGTGAATCTTCTCGTTTGATTCAGGGTTGGCTGAGCTCCTTCTTCTAATAATGACTGCAAAACAAACTGCCGTTAGACTCGCCACGGGGAGAATGGGGGTTCTCTCTGTGACCCCCCTCCGGTGTGAGAATAAGTACAGGTTTTGATGAAGAAGAAGAAGTATTGAAAGTGAAGTCAGAGTAGCCTGAGAAATGATACCTGAATTGTCCTTATTTATAACCGAAGTTTGGGCGGGAAAGCTTGTTGACGGAGGACTTAACGGAAAGTAATTTCCGTAAACGGTTATTTTCTCTACCGTTAATCACTAACGGATGTGTGTGCACACGGATCGTGGTCACGATCAACGGCTGGGGAGATGCTACGTGGAAAGTGGGCAAGTGTGGATCTTTCTTCAATTGGGTGCCATCATCGTGACTTTGAGGGGAGCTCAGGATGATGCCACGTGGCCATTCAGTTATAACCGAATGGTTGTGCATGAAAAAAACCTTCTAGAAGGTTTACAGCTATAATCCTATGTGGCTTTTCTTCATGCAAATTCTGTTGTAAAAGAAAAGTTGCTTTTTGTCCAAGTCTGGACGATGTCCGCGCGGAGATGTTATTTAACTATCCTGACATATGGACTTGCGCGAGGATGTGTTAATTTCATCTTGGCGCGCGGAAGCTGAAAACTGTTTTCTTTTAAGTTCTCTTCTTTGGGACCAGTGCGCTGTCGCGCAAGGTTCCTTGAAAGAGGTTCATTGGTGTTGAAGTTGTGGTATGGTCCTGAGCTTCTGCGCAAGGTTTTTAGGACCTTACCCCTTCAGCCCCCTTCCAGGCAGTGGTCACCCTCAACCTGTTAGTCTGAGTCAGCAGGGATACAGTCCTCGCGGGGTTGCTCTTTCCAATAGGTGGATTGACCAACCTGGGCATAGGCCCTGAGAAGAAAAGGCGTTCCCCTGCTGCGAATATTGCGCTAAGGAAGACTGATACGGCAAAAGCCCAGTCGTCCAAGGCGAAAAATTTCAAAGGAGAGAAGAAAGGTACGCGCCACTCCTCTGACTCCTGGTGTGACTATGTAGTGGTGTCTGATTCATTGGAAGGTCTTGCGCCTGCAATTTTGAAGAAGCCGAAGGCGGAGCCCCGGGATACTGCTGATATTCCTGCCTCGAATCCTGAGGACCCAATTGACTTAGAGTCAAGTCCAGAACCCTTGTTGAGGACGAAGGCAGGGAAAAGGAAACAAACTCCAGCCTGCCAAGAAGGTTCAAAAAAGAAAAATTACCAGAAGGGGTAATCTTGATGCTATTATTGCGAAACCTCCTCCGGGTGAGCATCTTCTTTGTTTGCTTTCTATGCGCATTGCATGTTCGTAATATGTTTTTTGTTTTTGTAGAAAAACCAGCTTCTCCCGTTCATGCGGAGCCATCATCTGCAGTCAATGAGGAACTCCCGCCTTCACCTCCTCGCGCGCCGGTCAGCGAACAGCTGGAAATTTCTAAAGCTGCTGAAGATGAGGCGGAGAAGATTATTGAGGCGGAAAATCCCGAGGTGGAGAAACCTGTTGAGGTGGAAACGGAGAAGATTGTGGACTCAGAGACTACAAATGTTGATGCTACTCATCCTAAGTCTTCGGAAGTTGTGGTGCTTGATCCGGAGAAAGGGAAATACATTTATGAAGACCCGGTGATTACTATCTCTCCTGCGCCGGTAAAAGTTGAAAAGCACCCAATTGGAGACCAGGGTGCTTCTTCTCATGATGAAGAAAATGATCCTCTCCCCCCAGATGAAACTTTGGGGGATCATTACTACATAACTTATATGGATAGGAAGGCATCCGAAGTTCATACTCCAGTGTAGAATCCGAAGAAAGGTGATACTTTCTCTAACTGGAGGGTTTGCCATGACTGGCTGCAGGGCATCTTCCCTCCTGCAGAAATTAAATTTCAAGAAGATCATGCTCAAGAACAGGCTTACCATGCTTACCTTGAGGAAGCTGCTAGGTATACGTCTACTACACATTGTATAGTGCGTGAGTGGCGTAGTATGTGCAAGGAATGGGTTGCCTTTTAGGCGTCCAAGAAAAAACTTTCTGAGGATGAGGTCCGGGTAGCTCGGTTGAAGGCTACGTTGGAAGCTGACCGAGCCAAGTTTGAGAATGACCTGAAAACTGAAGAATGGTCTGTTGCTGGGTGGAAGAGAAAGGCAGAGGCTGAAGCTGCTCTTCTTTCTAAGGAGTGTAAAAAATGGAGGGAGATTTGCGAGAAAGATAATAATGAGAAGATGGGTCTCCGCAATGTTATTAACAATCTCAAGGCTGAAGTTGAGAGATTGAAAAAACAAGATGCGGATATTGAGAAGCTGAAACAAGAAAAAGCGGAGGCTGAAGCAGCTCGTGATGAAGCCCGTTCTCACCGGGAAAGGAGTGAATAGAGAGAGGTACAGACCTGCGCTACCCTTGCCCTTAGAGATAAGGAGATAGAAGAACTTACTTTATTATCTGAGCAGGAACGAATTAAGGCGGAAGTTGAGTCTGCTAGAAAAGATTTGGAGCTTGAACGGACTGAAAAGGCTGAGACTTCCCGCCGCCTTGCCGAAACTGAAGAAAAGTTGGAAAGTTCCGAGACTGCTAGGGCAATGGTGGAGAGTGAGCTTGAACCGTTGAAGAATGATATGCTATGGTTGAAAGATCGTGGGATCATAGGCGTAAGTGTATTTACTTTTGATAATGTTTGGTAATGATAATGTGCCTTCTTACTTGTTTTGTTGTGCGGATTGCCGACTCTGTTCTTAATTCCGAAGAACTAGATAAAACGGTTGCACACCTGGTGGTTGCTATGCGTAACGATGGGTATGCCCAAGGGTACTCGGAATGTTCCCAACATGTTGTTAATGCCTTAAAAGTTGACTGGGATACCAGTAGATCTGCTACGCACGGTGCTGATACCGAAGCTGCTCTTGCTGCTGCAAAGTCTCAATTTAATACTTTACAGCTTCCTGTAATGGATCTTGTTACTGTTGTGCTACAGTCTGAAGACTTCATGACGCAGCTGAGAGAGGTTTTCCCCGACAGAGAGGAAGATGAAGACCAAGACCTAGCTTAGGTTTCTTTGTTTTGTGATTGTATAAACAATGGATAGTTAACTTAGGTTTGGGATGTGGATCCCTTTTTGTTAATGCGCTATGGCGCAAGTAACTTTTCCTATACACTGCCATGCATGTACATGGTTTTTTGTTAAGGCGCATGGTGCGCCAGTAACTGGTATAATATGTGTTTGTATTACAATATTTTGCATGAGTACAATTTCTTTGATTAGGTAAGGCGAATAAAGGTGGTATAAAGCTCATGTGTGAACGTATGGCTGGGCCTTTGCGCGATGCGTGTGATCACAGACCGTTCATGAGACTTGTGTTAAGGTTACCATAATGTTTTTGCGCTTACCAAAAGGAATTGCGTGCACTTTGTAATAAACATAGAAATAATAGAACAAACTTTGCATTGACTAGGGATAAGGCTCAGAGGCCGTGGTTACAAAGTTGTTTGCTTAGGATAACTAAATTGGAACTTAATTTACTCATACTAATAGTTCTATGTCATGGATTGGTAGGTTGAAAAACCTAACCAATCATGAGCAGAAGCTATTGTATTCTTGTTGCACTTGCGCCGCTTAAGTTTTAGCTTTCTTACTTGGGCCTTCATTTCCACGAGTAATCTGTTTAATATCCTTCCGCACATTCTGAAGTAAATGGGTGAGCTCGCCACTTTTTAATGCCTTCTCGATTTCGGTGCAGAGGCTTATACAGTTGTTGGTAGTGTGACCGTTGTCCTTGTGATAGTCACAATACTGATTTGGATCTTGACCCCTCTTGTTTTTCATTGGCGGAGGAGTCTTAAATTAATAGTCTTCTGTGCTGAGCACCTTCGCCGGAGTCTTCGTGAGAAGGGTCCACTGTCGTTCTATATTCTCTTGCTTTGCCTCTTTCTGCGCTGCCAATTTGTTTATTGTTGCGCGCGCGTCATCAGACGAGTATGTTCCAGAGGTTGAGTCTCGCCAGTTCTTCTTGAAATTTTTCCCGCTGCTCCCGCTCATATCTTGCGGGCGATTGTGCGGTGGCGGTGGTCTATTGGAGCTAAGATTTCATTCTGTCTGGGAGTAAACTTTGGCTGCAGCCATCAGTTTTTCCTAGCTCTTGGGCAAACCCTCTGTTCCCGACAGAACCTTGACCATGTCTTAGCAGCGTACGACATACTTGAATTGTGCTCGTATCAAATGCTCGTGAAAACCCTTTACCCAAAAAAAAAAAAATGCTCGTGAACGTCACCGATCTCCGGCACTTCCTTATTGTATCATGTTTTGAAGTCTTCCAGGCTCTCATCATCGCGCCTCCAGATATTCATCACATCGGCAGTGTCTCTGATAGATCTTCGTTGTTGGCTGAAGTGAACCAGGAACTTCTCTTTTAAATCCACCCATGACGTTAGCTTCCCAACCGGTAAGTTATCGAACCACAACCGCGCTGCACCTGTCAAAGTTTGGACGAATAGGTGACACCACATGGGCAAAGTCCAACCTCCTACCAGGCTTGCGCTGGTAAATAAGTGGAGATGATCGTCTGGATCTGACATCCCGTTGAATTTTCCAACGTTTCATGGTAGCTTCGCCCTTTCCAGGGGAGCTAAGGCGTTCTCACTGACAAATTTCGAGTTCTCCGCTGCTTCTGCCGGGCGGTAGATTAAGTTGTAATCGTGCTCTGCATCCGGGTTATAAACCACACGAGGTTTATAATTTTTATGATCCCACTGCAGCCGGCTGAACACACTTGTGTTATCTCCTTCATGATATGTTTTGTCATATTCGTCGGTCTGGGTGTCCCGCTTTTGGTAAGAACGCGGGCCCAGCCGAGAATGAACTGACTGCCTTCTATGAGAATATGGCTCGTTATAGTAATCCCTTCGGTGAGTTTCGGAGTGGGTAGACTCATACCTGGTAGGAGATCTGGAGTAGACTTCTTTGTCATCTACATGTACTCGTGACGGTGCATCATGGTGAGAAGTACGTGGTGCAGATGGTGCCCGTACGTGAGATGTAGGTCTTCGTGAGTGAGTGACGGGAGGAGCAGTCTGTGCACAAAGTTGTGCGTAAATTGCGTTTATGGCACCTTGAGATCTGACGTGCCATGAGATGGGAGTTTCACCGGGAGGTAAACTTGAACTTATCGGGATCTCGGGTTGCGCTCCCGGAGTAACAGGGTCATTCAGATGATTAACGTTGTATTGGACCTCGTTATCATCGGAAGCCTCTTCCACAATCCCTTCAACTTGGGTATTGTGTGAGAAATTTGTTGGCCGAGGGCCTGATTGACGGTTTGTCGGAGTTCTTCCATTGAAAAACATAAGTGAAAGAGTAAATCAAAACGAGAAGATGTGAATAAAAACTGAGAAAATGGTGGGTGCCAATGAAGAAACACTGGTTCAACAGATCGGAATCAATTGAACCAGGGGGTTTGAATCTACATAAAAGGGGTGATTCTTCTCGTTTGATTCAGGGTTGGCTGAGCTCCTTCTTCTAATAATGACTGCAAAACAAACTGCCATTAGACTCGCCACGGGGAGAATGGGGGTTCTCTCCGTGACCCCCCTCAGGCGTGAGAATAAGTACATGTTTTGATGAGGAAGAAGAAGTATTGAAAGTGAAGTGAGAGTAGCCTGAGAAATGATACCTGAATTGTCCTTATTTATAACCGAAGTTTGGGCAGGAAAGTTTGTTAACGGAGGACGTAACGAAAAGTAATTTCCGTAAGCGGTTATTTTCTCTACCATTAATCACTAACGGATGTGTGTGCACACGGATCGTGGTCACGATAAATGGCTGGGGAGATGCCACGTGGAAAGTGGGCAAGTATGTGGATATTTCTTCAATTGGGTGCCATCATCGTGACTTTGAGGGGAGCTCAGGATGATGCCACGTGGCCATTTAGTTATAACCGAATGGTTGTGCACGAAAAAGTATTCTAGAAGGTTTACAGCTGTAATCCTATGTGTCTTTTCTTCATGCAAATTTTGTTGTAACAGAAAAGTTGCTTTTTGTCCAAGTCTGGATGATGTCTGCACGGAGATGTTATTTAACTATCCTGATATATGGACTTGCGCAAGGATGTGTTAATTTCATCTTGGCGCGCGGATGCTGAAAACTGTTTTATTTTAAGTTCTCTTCTTTGGGACTAGTGCGCTGTCGCGCAAGGTTCCTTGAAAGAGGTTCATTGGTGTTGAAGTTGTGGTATGGTCCCGAGCTTCTGCGCAAGGTTTTTGGGACCTTACCCCTTCAGCCCCCTTCCAGGCAGTGGTCACCCTCAACCTGTTGGTCTGAGTCAGTAGGGATACAGTCCTCGCGGGGTTGGTTTAAAGTTTTAATAGTAGTTTATGAATAAGGGATTCAAGCGGTTTCTTACTCTCAGTCATGCCAGTCATTCCCGGCCAATCCATGGAGTAATTCTAAGCTTGAACCAGGTTCTCGCAGGATCTATACACTGAACGAGAGATAGAATTACCCAACCACCCTTCTAACCCCCTTCCAAGTAGTTAACGTGCTTTATATAGACCACAAAGACACGAATATGTGAATCAATGACATATGAAGAATGGTTAAGTAAATTCGCTTTCAATATAAAAAAACTAATTATTAAAGTCATTAATATATACCCAATTAAAAAGTTGCCAAAGATTGGAAATCATAAAAGAAAATACATAAAAGATATGTCTTTACCAAGTTTAGCCAAGCATGGCCTTTGTTTGACAAAGACTCTTACTATCAATCTTGGATCCCGAGACTACACACTCACTCTAAAAGATGGAAAATGGATGATGGTGGTGGATGATGGTGTTGTAGTGGTGGCAAGTGAGAGAGAAGTGATTTGCCAAGGGATGGTTTGTAATGGAACCAAGCACATCTATTTATAGCTGACTTCAGAAGCTTCACCATGGCCCGTACCCGCCTGGCATGGCCCCGTGGCCATATCTCCCTCTCTTCCTCATTAACTGCTTGTCAAGTCTTGTACTAACACGGCCCCGTGTGTCAATGGCATGGCCCGTGGCCAATGTACTTGCTGTACTATCTCAGATTCTGAAATTCTTTGACTTGACCACGCCCCGTGTTTGCTTAGCACAACCCTGTGTTGGCTGCCAATTTTGTCCTTTGCTGTTGTCTTTTCTTCTACACAACATCTACCCTCATGCACGACTCGTGTCTGGTGGACATAGCCCTGTGTCAAGTCTTCTGTTCTTGCTATTTTGTGGTTTGGATGTGAATCGGGGCTTAGCGGATTGCGTCAATTCCTCCTTCTTTACTTTTATGTTGGTTTTTGCTGTCTTTTTGCTCCTTTTGCACATTTAAGCTCTTTAGACCCTGAAAATTAAAAAGGAACAGAAAACCAAGCTTTATCCAACATTAGTACTAAAAAGGGGTTGATTTTACGCCGTATTTGATATAATTTATATGTTGTATTTTAAGCACATCAAATACCCCCATACTTGAATCTTTGCTTGTCCTCAAGCAAAACTTTATTACGTGGCTTACACAACCAAACAGAATAGGTAGAAGAGAAGGTTTTGGTCTCATCTTTAGAGTGTCGGGAATCCAAGTTCTAAATTTATTTTGTTTTTATTTTATTTACAATCTTATTCATTATGATTTATTTAAAACACCAATCAAGAAAACTTATTTACTTTGGGAAAAAAATGCCTTTATAAAATTCCATTTAGTTGTATACAAATTCACACACCTCACAAGTGGTCACTCAACACTCGGCCGATGATGTATTAAGTTAAAACGCTCGTGCCCGTTTTTGGAACTTACTCCTACTATAGGCTTGACAATCGATCAAACCTCCTCCTTTTGACGTTAAATCCATATAAATATCAAGAGGGCTTTTGAAGGGTAGGTGGTGGTTCGGGTTTGGTGTGTTTTATTGGAAAATGGTGAAAAACGTAAAATATCTGTTTTTCTATTGCTTTGTGGCTTAGCAAAAAATACTTTGGCACATTTTTCTGATTTTTTTTGGTTGCCAAAGTTGAAACTGAGCCGTAATCATAATTTCATATCCGATAGGTTTACAAAAATGAAAGATGAAAAATGAAAAGGTTTGTTTTTGTGGGTTTGAAAATGAAAAGGTTTTTAAGGTTCAAAGGGTCTACCTAGGGGGATGTTTTTGGATAAAGCAAAGAAAAATAAAGGTTTTGTTTTGAAAAATGGGTTGGTCCTAATGCCTCTATCATTTACTTACTTGGATTTTTGTCGGTAAGGACTTGGAACGCATTGCATTGTCAAGTTCTAGATTCGTGAGAACCAAATGGGATATTCACACAAGAAACGAAAACTGACCAATTAGTATAGATGTATATTTGTATGCTCGATAATGGCTCAAAACTCACATTTGTGGGAAAAAGGATTGTAATGTAAAAATGTATATATAATCAAATATTACAAAGATTTGTCATGCCCGCTCTCGTAATTTTCTAATTTGGTTCTTCTTATCACGACGCTATCAGTTGTAAATTCATAAAAACATAATTTTTAGAACTTGTTTTACCCAACTAAACAAAGATAAGTAAATTTTTTTTTGAAAAAGTTTGGGGTGATTAGCGGTTCCAAGCCGAGTTTTGTGTAAGTCTTGATTTAGGACAAATGATTCAAGGTTTTTATTATCCTCCCCCCACACTTAAATTACACATTGCCCTCAATGTGTCCCAAATAGGATTTATTTTGGTAAAATGTGTAAAAGTGTGAAAATAGCAAAAAATTTTGGTTACTGGCACTTGAGCACGGGGGCGTGCTATGGGGACACGGCCCCGTGTCCAAAGTGCTAGTAACAAATTGAAATCAAAAGACTTACAGTGGGGTGGCCACGAGGGCGTTCTGGGTGAGCACGACCCGTGCAACCTTATGGACAGAAGATTTTTAACAACAGTAAGTTGGGCACGAGGGCGTGCTGGGTGAGCACGGCCCCGTGCTGCAGCCACTGTTCTGCAGTTTATGAGTCGGGAGGCCTATGGTTTACGTGCATGGGTTCCATTTTTCATCATCCATCTGGTGTTTCCGCTTTTCTTAACACATTTATTTAAATAACCATCATCCAATCCTCCATTTCATTAAAAATAAAAACATTACAAGAAATTAAAAATTACAAACCTACTTAAAACTAAGATAGATAGATAGGATCTTGAGAATGCCTCTCCGAGATCATTTTTTTAAACAACCCTAAAGCTACGTTCCTAGATCTACGATAGTTAGATGTTGGAGGCTAGAGCTTTTGCGGGAAATATTCAATCTAGAGGTAATTGAGCATTTCTTCAATCTCCCTCGGAAGGAAGATGTAGGGTTCCTCTTCTACCTCCTCTAGAGGGGGGGGGGGATTTATCGGGACGCCGAAGGCAACATTGATAGGGGGAGGTTCCGGAATCTCATCTCCCCATCCCGTAGGTTGTATGACCTCATTAGCGAGGTTCCAATCTTCATGTGGGAAGATTGGCTCCATCGGAAGAAAGGCCAAGATATTCAACCTTTTATATAAAAGGTTGATTTCTCTGAAACAATCTTCTAGCCCCATGGTGAGGTAGTTCACACCGTCAATCAGAACTTCCTCCACTAAGGTCATCTCGTCGAGACTCTCTCTTAAGGCACTCACATATCTTACGAGAGTGGCCTCGAGGGAGAGCCTTCTTCCTCTTCTCTGGTTCCTCGAGCTTGTTGATGACGTTCCACTTTGCTGGCTTGACATCTTAAGAGAAAATGACCATCCGTTAAAAAGATATGGAAGATCAGAATGTGCAGCACGGCCCCGTGCCAGAGTGGCACGGCCCGCTCCTCCAACTGCTCCAGATTCTTAGCTTTAAAATTTTTATTTCAAGTTAGATTTTAATTATTTTTAATTTTCTGAACGTAAATAACTTAAAATAATGTTTTACTAAAGTGAATTTGCAAAACTTTGAGCTAAGAATCAAGAATATGACCCTCCTTTTGAAGCTTTTTAAGCTTAAAGCTTCAAGCTTCAATGGAGTTCATGGAGAAATGAAGAAGAGGAAATGACCAAAAGAGGAAAGGACAAGAAGGTCAAATGAGACCTTTTTAAGAACATACCTTTTGGGGTATGTGTGAAGAATTTCCAGGATCCTGCCCTTATGGAATGATTCCAAACATTCTCCCCAAAGGCTTACTTTATAGACAGTGACAGTACACGAACACGGCCCTGTGCTTGGGCAGCACGACCCCGTGCCAGATGCATGTGTCAGAGAATGTTGTCCGTTAGTAGAACATGGGCTACGTCATTGCTGACACGGCCCCGTGCCGAAAAATACGAGGGGAACGACCCCATGTTAGTTCGGCACGCCCCATGTTGTTAGAAAAAGACGGGTACGACCCCGTGTTCAGAGCTTTAATGAAGATTTTCTAGGTTTTTAAGGAATTATCCGTCATCGGGTGGTAAAATGTTTATTGGGGGTCAAACTAAAACAAGAATGGGTATGGATATGACAAAAGTGAAGTGTTACAATTGTGGTATATATGGACATTTCGCAAGAGACTGCAAGAGAACAAAAATGGAACGTCCTTACAGAGAAAGTCGTACATCTCAAGGAAATACAACAAGGTCAAACCAAGGGAATCAAAATACCACTTCAAATGCCACAATAATGAATGCTAATGCTAGTAGTATTTCTTCAACCAATGTTACTCCATCTAATAGTACTGCATTAGTTTTGCAAATGTTACAGTCTGTTTTCGAACCGTACAATTGAGGAATCGCAATGGAAGAAATGGCCAGTACGGTTGTGTCTCAAGCGTTTATGGCAGAGATTGTTAATGATGAAGAAATGGGTATTGATTTTGAAGCTGAGAGTTTCGAAGAGCTCACTGTGGTTGCAAAGGTTTTGAAAGAGAAGATAGTTTTAGAGAAGACTGATGGGATTGAAGAAGTGATAAAGGAAGAGACTAATTCTTTGCTAAAGAAAGCTGAAAGTGCAGGAATAAGTGAAGTGTCTGAAAGATTTGAGTTCAAGATTTTGAACGAGGAAATGCAGAGGTTTGCAGATGAAGAGTTGAAAAAACAAACTGATGATTTTAATGGAAGTCAAGAGAAGGCATTTATGCCCGACATTGAGGTAAATTCTAAATCTTTAGATAAATGGTGCCCTTGATGTGTTGAGTTTTTAGCCAAAATCGATAGATATGCTCCCCATAACAATAATTTGATTACTGATTGGAGAATTCTAGAGAAGTTGTTGCTGCTTTATCCGTTTCGGATAACGAATATAGGATTAAAGTGGTTGCTTTGAAGAAAGACATTTCCGAATTTTAGAGAAGATTGGCTTAGTCAACAATTAAAAATCAAGAATTAAAACTTAAAATAGAAAACAATAAAAATGCTATTTTGGAAAAGTGTAAAATTATTCTCGAAAAAGACAACTTGATTTTCTAGGTTGTTGATTCTGCATTGGAAAAACTGTTGTTACCAAACCACAAACAGAAGTGAAAAATGTTGAAAAGAATAAGATTAAAAATCAAAATGAGGTAAAATAAATGTTAAAAACAAGAGGTTAAATAAGTATTCAAACCAAAAGTGAAAAATAAAAAATGTGAGGTTCAAAAAGAAGAACCTTTTGACATTTGTAGTGGCAATGGACCAGATAGTTCATTGGGAAAACATGATGCTCATCAGAAAACACCCTTTCGACGACAAATTCATGTAAACTATCGGTCATGTGAGAATGATAATCGATTTGGTGGTTCTTATAACAACAATGTGAGACCTCATATTGATAATCGAT
Organism: Helianthus tuberosus; assembly: GCA_030545235.1. NCBI lineage: Eukaryota > Viridiplantae > Streptophyta > Magnoliopsida > Asterales > Asteraceae > Helianthus > Helianthus tuberosus. The sequence continues at coordinate 57,866,452 of CM060444.1, read as the reverse complement.
TTGCTGATAACCGACATGTGTCACCCCCTGGATTTCAAAATCAAAGAACACATTTTGGTAATCAACAGAGAATTTTTTTGAGAGAAAATGAAGTTCCAAGATTTGATAGAAGTTTTGTCCCACAACATGGTCAAAATTTTGGGAATCGAAACTTCAGAAGTCGTTTTGAAAATTATGGGTATAATAACCAATCTTCCATACCGTATAATCCTCGATTTATGGGAAATCATTCTAATCATTTCAGAATGGAAATGTTCGAAAGAATGGCGGAGATGGTTATTTTAAAGAATTATTGATGAAAATGGACAACCCAAGACCATCACAGCTTGGGTCCCCAACTCTAACTAATATCCTATTTTGTGAGTGCAGGAACAGCTGAAGAGGACTACCTATATTTGGTATAATGAAAATGGTTGTTCTAGGCATATGACGGGAAACAAAGAGTTGCTGTCCAATTTGAAGTCAATAAGAGGTGGAGGGATTTCATTGTTATTTCCACTCCCGTTTGTCTCAAGGTTATCGTTACAGGAAAACGATAAGGCTAAATAGTGGGGAGTGAAGTTTAGAATGCCACATTCCGATTCTTCATGCTCCTCCCCACAATAATCGCACCATAAACAGTATGAGTGGCGGGGATAGAAATAATCAAAGAAATCCATGTGTTTTTTTAGACCGTCGGGATCAGGCGGTCACTATTTTTAGTTATATTTTTAGCTCTTTTTACTCGCCGATTCAAGTTTTAAATTTATAAAACACGATATTCTGCTATCACTCTACACACACGCTAGGGCAAGTGCACCCATCCCAGATGTAGTATAGTGATGGCAAGATACCAAGGTTGTCCAAGGACACAAGAGCTTTTAATACCGACTTATCGTCAACGTCTAATCGAACCAAACTTTGAGAAAAGATTTTTAAACTAATAATAAGATTAAAAAAAATAAAATAAATTAAAGCAGATAGACAATAAAGAATCACTTGGATCCGACTTATTTTTCATGTACCCTTTTGATGATTTCCGCACTTTGGGCATTTTAAGAGATTATCTTATTTATAGTAGTAGGCCCCTCTTGTGAAGCCGACATTACCCTCAACCTAGTGGTTTGAGTCAGCAATGATACAATCCCACTAGGCCAGATTATTGAAAATATAATTAAGTAAGTTATTAATGCAAAATGTGGTGGGCCCCCTTCCAGGCAGCGGTCACCCTCAACCCGTTGGTCTGAGTCAGTAGGGATACAGTCCTCACGGGGTTGGTTTAAAGTTTTAATAGTAGTTTATGAATAAGGGATTCAAGCGGTTTCTTACTCTCAGTCGGGCCAGTTATTCCTGGTCAATCCATGGAGTAATACTAAGCTTGAACCAGGTTCTCGCAGGATCTATACACTGAACGAGGCATAAAATTACCAACCACCCTTCTAACCCCCTTCCAAGTAGTTAACGTGCTTTATATAGACCGTAAAGACACGGATACAAAACTAATTATTAAAGTCATTAATACATACCTAATTAAAAAGTTGCCAAAGATTGGAAATCATAAAAGAAAATACATAAAAGATATGTCTTCACCAAGTAATGCAAGAGTTTAGCCAAGCATCGCCTTTGTGTAGGCGCATATGTCTGTCGACTTCGTCTTGTATCGAGTCTTGTTATAGTTCAGTTAGATTAGGGCACGTTGTACGAGGAAAATAGGAGATAAGTGTCGAAAGTTGATTTCGCACGAAATGACTCTTGGTCATTTCGTACGAAATACCTACCCCTATAAATACCTGATGTGCTATGTCATTTGTAACGTTTTCTGATTCCGGTACCGAACTGCTGCCGACGTGTCATTTGATCTGTAATAGTGTTATATCAATATACAAGACATTAAAAGTGATCCTGTGTGTAAATCAAGTTGATTCCAAGTTGATACGATTGTTTCCGCCTTTCGTATTGATAAGAACACTTCTGAACGACTCGTTTGGTCGTGAAAACGATCCTACAAGTGGTATCAGAGCTAAGGAGGAAGAGTTCTTGCCAAATCAGCTTGATTTTATCAAAATTTTGATTTCTACACCTTCTATTTCAAAATTAACAAGATTTAACGGTCAAAATGGATTGAATTTCACACATTATAAGCGAAACACTGTTTTAACTAATCCTTGAAAGAATTGGACCTAAATTCGACCTAGAACTTGAACAATTTTATCAAAAACTGATCGAAAAGATGACATCAGCAGCATTTCGCATGAAATAGTATATTTCGTTTGAATCAGGTATCTTATTTTGCACGAAATACACCTTGAAATATTCATTTCGCACGGAATAGCCTTAGTTCTTGTTATTCTGTACGAAATCACCAATTTCGTACGAAATCACCATCATTTCGCACGAAAAGTACTATTTGGACCTCATTTCGCACGAAATCAAACGTCATTTCGTTTGAACGAATCATTTTGCTTGAAAGTGGTCATTTCGCACCAAAGGAGTATTTCACACCAGAAGTCATTTCGTTTGAGGAGTTGTTTTCGTGTGAAACAGTTCATTTCACACCTAACTCATTTCACATCAAAAGGCATTTCGTTTGAAAGTTGTAATTTTGTGAAAAAGTTTGCCGAAACATGGAAGAGGAATTTTACAATGCATTTGCGACACCAGTTGCTCCTGTTACAGCTGCTGAAACTATTTATAGTGAGAATGAGACAGGGACTTACCAAAAACCGCCAAAGCTTATGTACATTGAAGATTTTAAAGGATGGCAAAATCGGTTTGAAAACTGGGTGCGAGCATATAAGTTTGATGCATGGTGTGCCTTAGATGTAGATTACGTTAAACCAACTGATTAACGTGGAAATGAAAAAGCTTTTAGTGACTATTCAGATGGTGAGAAATTAAAGTACACCAGTGAAAAAATGATGATTAGCATTCTACAACAATCAGTAAAAGAGGATATCTTTGTTTTGCTTCAACATGAGGATACTGCTAGATCAATTTGGTTGGCTTTGATTCAAAAGTTTAAGGGAAGTGCTGATATGATCAAAATAAATGTGCTCTACTAAAGAAATCGTTTGATATGTTTGTAGCTTTTGAAGGTGAAACAACAAAAACGACTACCGATAGATATTGTCGGCTTGTTCTTGAAATGAGAAGATTGGACATCAAGAAGGAAGATGATGAATGGGTTGATAAACTTGCTGATGCGCTACCACAGAATAAATGGGGAACATATTTGTTGATTCTAAAGCATATGAGAAAACATGAAAGTATGAATTTGGCTAAATTCATTCAGAAGCTTGAAGAACATGAATTGGATGTATAGAAAATTGCTATCATGAGCAATCCGAATGCTCAACAAGATGTTAGTCTTTACTACAGAGGAAACAAATTTGAAACTACTCCGAGTCCAAAGGTTAAGACTGCTTTCAGTGCTGATAGTTCTTCTGGAACAAATGGTAGCACAGTTACTCAGAGTGGTGGATATTCGTCATCGTATTCAAGTTTTGATCCGAATTTTACAACACCAAGTCCTCAACGACAGAATTCAACAAATTTGCAATGCAACATTACTTTGAACATTCAGAATAGTCAAAATCTTTCCAGAAATAGCTAAGCAACACATGGCATCACTTGTGGCTATGTTAGAGTCGTATGAAAGCTTAGTTGCTGGAAGAATCGGAAATCCGATGCTCACAAAAGAGGATTATGATCAGATTGATGCTGAAGAACTCGAGTTGATGGACACCAAGTGGTGTCTAGCTAGTGCAGTAAGAAGAGCAGAAAAATTTACACAAGTCACTAGAAGAGATGATTTTCGTGAAATGGGTGCATCTCTGATAGGGTTTGACAAATCAAAAGTTACGTGTTTTCGTTGCAAAGAAAAGGGACATTTTAAATGAGAGTGTAAAAATAAAGAAGCAACTGGAAGACAAGATGGAAAAATGATTATTATCAAAAGTCAATTTTTCACCAGCTTGCTCAACAACCATCATCATCCCATGCCATTGAAGTTGAGAAGAAGAAAGCGTATCTTGTTAATCAAGATGATGAAAAAGTTGCAGAGGGATTTAGCTGGGACAAATACATTCCGACTGGTTCAGGTCTTGTTGCTAAAATCTTGGAAGAAGGAGAAGTCAAATCTCACCCGAAAAGAATACCGATTTTTAGTGAATTGGGATGTGATGCAGATACTGATGACGAAGAAGAATATATTAATAAAGCTAGAAAAGGTCTGGATACTTATAGTTTTAATTTGTTTTTTACAGATAAAATCGAGATGTTAAAAGAAAAAAGAGCTGCTCGATTGAAGAGAGAATTAGAAGAGTTAGAAGCAAGAAAGATTGCTGAAGAAAAAGCAAAAACAGAAGTTGAAGAAAATCTGACAAAAAAAGTCAAAGTTGAAGGATGGGAAGCAGAAATAGAATTTGATGAAGAACCGGATGTGGTTGAAAAGGTAGTGGAGAAAGTGATTGAAAAAATTGTTGAAGTAGAGAAAATAGTTGAGAAAATCGTCGAGGTTGAGAAGATCGTCGAAGTTGAAAAAATTGTTGAAGTTATGAAACCTTGTCTAAAATGTTTGGAATCTTGCAAACATTGTGAAGAGAAAGACAAGAAGATTAGTGAACTTGAAGAAATGAAAGAAAAATTGTTGTTTGATGTGAAATATGTAAAAGAATCGTATGATGTACTAAACAGAACAGTTGATGGTTTGAACAAGACAAATGTGGAAATTGATGCTGCTATGACAATGATGAGTTCAACATTAATGACGAAGCAGAAGGTCATCAATGAATATATTGAAGATTGTGCAAAGCTAAAGCAGGATTTGGAACTCGAAAAGATTGAAAGTGAAAGAATCAAACGATTATTGTTGAGTTATACAACTTTTGATTATTTGATTGACAGGGTTTATCCTACTGTTGCAGGTCTTGAAGCTTTTCAAGATAAAAGATGGAAGATACGGATGCTGGTAAGAAACCAAATGTCAAGTATAATAAGTGTCCGCCTCCGATCTGGAATAGTTATTCTCCCAGAAAGCCTAATGAGGAACGCTTAAAAAAGGCAGTCAATATCAAGTTAAAGTCTGAAACCATTGATGAGTTACCAGATAACATTGATGTCACATTCACAGCGTCTGACACTGATCATGAGTCTGAGTTATTAAAGAAAGTGGTCGATCAAGTGTTGGATATGGATGAAGAGTTAAAGTTGGAGTCTAAATCTGAAAGTTCGAGTTCGTCAGACAAGAGTCCGAGTTCACCGGTCAAACCGGTGTACAATAAAGAATTTCTGTTATCAAAAAATAATTTGAATGATGAATTGATCAAAGTGGCATATACTTTGAAAGATTCAGACAAATTATATTCTGATGAAGAATTTCCAATAAGAAGTGTCAAAACTGAAATGATCAAACAGGTTTTCAAATTAACGGAAATTATTTTTTCTGAAATAAAAGATTTAAATCTTGCAGAAAAACCTAAAAAATACACTTCAAGAGTTCAACAGAGATTGAACAAGAAAAAAGGTTACAGTTCTGGTTCTGGTAACCAAACCATAACAGTAATTTCAAAAAGAAGGGACTAGGCTTCATTTCTCCAGAAAATTATAAAAAACGAGAAAACTTATAAACCAAAAGCTAAATTTGTTTCAGGTAAAAGTTCAGAGGAAGTGAAGGAGAAACTGTTCAGGAAACAGTCAAATCAAGAGTTTTTCGCTGAAAAGAAAAAGAATATGGTGTAAGAATCTGAGAAAAGAATTGAAAGAAGAACCTGTTTCAAATGCCAAAAAGTTGGACACATTGCTTGGAACTGCCCAATGTCTAACAATACAAATCAGGGAGTTTCTTCTAACTCAGAAAAAATTCAAAGTGTTCAAAAATTTGACTTTCGAAACTGGTGAAAGTTCGAAACATTTTTATAAAAGAAAAGTTGATTTGAACAAACAGAAATGGGTTGTTAAACCTGAGAGTAGTTCTGACAATGAATCTGACTCGTCAAAGTCAGAGGGGTCATTTGTTGTGAAAGGTGATGAAAATTCTATTCCAGAAATGAATGAGGAAAATTTTCCGCCATTGTCAAAAGAAAATCTGAAGTTAAAAGTTGGTAAGTTTGAAATTTCAGATCAATTCTTCACCGGTAAAGAAGAATTTGATGCTGAAAAAGCTTTTAATGGAAAAGTAAAACATATTTTTGGAAAGATGGTTGATGGTAAGGTTAAATGTGTGAAAGATTTTTACAAATCTAAAAGACGGTGGGATAAAGATAAATCAAAATCACCCAAGGCTGGTCAGGCTTGGGTGACAGCTTTTTCTACTTAAAAACCTGACTTGCCGGAGCTCCCAAGATGGTAATTATGGAGCAGGAATCGGCATCTTTCTTGAGAAATTCACGAAAGTGATATTTTGAATTTACAAGTGGTTTTGGTTGATAAGTGAACCTACAAGTGGTTGATCAAGGTTATTAAGTTGAACTTGATTTAACTTTTATACAAAGTGATTGGAAAACAATGTGATGATCATAACCCCGATCTTACAAGTGGTAAAATCAACAAAACTAATTTTCCGGAAAAACCATTTTTGATTAAAACAAACTTAAGTGTTTTGAGATCATAATGGGAAAATAGTTTGTTGTCAGGGGAAGTTTTGATTGCTTATGCCAAGAGGATGGCGAATTGAAGCAATTCGAATCAGTTTGTCAGTTTATGTGTATAGGTTGTTTTCAAATTTCTTTAAAATGGTTTTGAATTTTAGGGGGAGTAAGAAATTTCAGAAAATCCAAAAACATTTGAAAATTTGAAAAATCCAAAAACATGATAAACTTTAAAATGAGTTTTGTTGTAAAAAGAGGAAATGATAGTGCATCAGTGGACTGTTATAGCATGCTAAAGAATTGGAAAGTCAAATGTGATAAACGGTCTCACTGATGATATGCCAGTAGGTTTTTATACAATTAGTAGATTGTTTTCGAGATATAAACCTAAATTCAAACTTGCTTAGTTCGTGGGGAACATCTCTCGGATATATGGGTAACCCCCGAAATCTTGTTTGAAAGATCACTCTTTCTGAGATACTAGGTCTATACGCTTAGTGATATCTGGGGTATTATCCCGGGACTTCTGATTTTTCGGAAGCAATGGCCTAGTCCCCGTATAATACTTTTCGCTTGCTTGAAATAATAGCATTCCCCTCAGCATAAAAAATGATTAAACATTGCAAAATGCTAATCATGTGCTGTTGAAGAAAAGATTCTCTAAAGGGAACACACCTAAAGTCGAAGCCGTCATCTCTCTGATTTTGCGGAAGCAATAGCCTGAGCTCTCATGGCCCTCGCATTTAACCCTTTACAGATATCATCTAGGTATACTCACCTGTAAGACTGAATATTGGGATATGGATACGGGAGTATATTCTGAGATGGGACACGCGAATAAGTTTAAGTCTCTAAAACATTAATCTCGTATCTCGAAACAGTTGAACTTTTTGTGAAAATTTAATTGGATCAGTATACTAACAATCTAAGTGAATCGTTTAGAACTTAAAATGTTTAAAGCTTAACGGTGTTGGTGATTTGTCTTATAAACTGATATGATCCTCTTACACAGACTCGCAAAAATATTGTTTGTAAATATTTCTTTACTGCATTTCATTTAATGACAAAATTCCAAAAAGATTTTTAGTGTGTTTTAGCATAAAATTTTGAAAAATTCAAAAAGATTTTCGACAACTGATGTTGGAGAGCTGATTTTCAAAATTCCAAGTGCTGAGCATGATTAACAAATGGTTTGGGAGAAATTGTTTAAAGAAAAATGATAAACATACAAGTGGTCATTAGAATTTAAAATTGTTAAATCATTTTTGATTTTTTTAGTGATGATTTCTAAAATTGTTAAACTTTAAATTTTATGAAATTTATGTTTTGGGTAGAGAATGTGCAGGTTAGTCAGGTTTCGAATTCTGAGCAGAAGTTGAGCCAGGTTTAGATTCTGATTTTGTGAATATGTGAAAGTCAGACTACGATCCCAGCATAACTCAAGGGGGAGTTTGCTAGCAAAGGGGAGTCTGAAGATGTAAAAGCCAGATTCAATTTCTGAAGTTCACGCTAACTGATGATGCTGATGAACTTAAAGAATCAAGAGATCTGATCGAGAATTAGATCAACATCCAAAGGGGAAAGTTAGTTGATAAGAGAAGAAGAGATAGAAATTGAGAATACTTACATTGTTAGATACGTTGGTAGAGTACGAAGACTGATAAAGACTGAAGACTGTGAAGACTCGACACCAAAGACTTCGTGAACATCCAAGGGGGAGTCTGTAGGTGCATATGTCTGTCGACTTCATCTTATATCGAGCCTTGTTATAGTTCAGTTATATTAGGGCACGTTATACGAGGAAAATAGGAGATAGGTGTGGAAAGCTGATTTTGCACGAAATGACTCTTGGTCATTTCGTACGAAATACGCACCTCTATAAATACCTGATGTGCTATGTCATTTGTAACGTTTTCTGATTCCGATACCGAACTGCTGCCGACGTGTCATTTGATCTGTAATAGTGTTATATCAATATACAAGACATTAAAAGTGATCCTGTGTGTAAATCAAGTTGATTCCAAGTCGATACGATTGTTTCCGCCTTTCGTATTGATAAGAACACTTCTGAACGACTCGTTTAGTCGTGAAAACGATCCTACACTTTGTTTCACAAAGACTCTTACTATCAATCTTGGATCTCGAGACTACACACACACTCTAAAAGATGGAAAATGGATGATAGTGGTGGATGATGGTGTTGTAGTGGTGGTGGAGTGGTGGCAAGTGAGAGAGAAGTGGTTTGCCAAGGGATGGTTTGGAATGGAACCAAGCACATCTATTTATAACTGAACTCAAAAGCTTCACCACAGCCCGTACCCACCTGGCATGGCCCCGTGGCCATCTCTCTCTCTCTTCCTCATTAACTGCTTGTAAGGTCTTGTACTAACACAGCCCCGTGTGTCAATGGCACGACCCGTGGCCAATGTACTTGATGTACTATCGTAGATTCTGAAAATCTTTGAGTTGAACACGACCCGTGTCAAGTCTTTTGTTCTTACTATTTTGTGGTTTGGATGTGAATCGGGGCTTGGCAGATTACGTCAATTCCTCCTTCTTTACTTTTATGTTGGTTTTTGCTGTCTTTTTGCTCCTTGTTGGGATTGAACCCTATCAGAGGAACAAATAATTAAAGCCGAAACCGGATCAGAGCAGTGGATACAAAATAAGCAGATGTTGTGTTTACATTCTCTCCCCTTGAAAGTGGTTTCAACATCTGATGACCTCCATCCACTGATCGTTTACATCAACTGCTGACTTACAACTGCTGATCATGTTAAAGACTGATGATGGCTAAAACCCTGTTGGATCAATCTACTACTATGGGTCAAGCACTGCTGAAGTTATCAAGTACTGCTGGAGTCACAACAGTGGAAGGATAAAGCAATAGTTTAGTTTCTCTTAAGTAATGAATTATAATCAGTAGTTAGCATAGCAGTGTTTGTATTAGATCAGTTGTTAGAGTTTGTTAGGAGGTTAGATGTCACTTTCATGGTGACGTCAGCAAAGATGCCATAGTGGTTTGTCCGTGCCTATAAATAGAACAGTACCCTGTACTGTTCTATTAGCTCTCTTCATCACTTTTCTTCCTGTACGAACAAACACTGTGAGCTCAGGCTGAGGGGGAGTTTGTGACATGCATGCATATTGTAATTGAATCTTGTAATAAATTCAAGCATTCGGTTCAATGTCAAACTTGTATGTTGAAAGCATTTCTCCTGTTTGATTGTGTGCAAAGTTTAATTCCATTTTAATTCCGCTGCATTACTTAATCATTTTCCATCTTAAATCAAACGTAAAACACAATCAATCCAAACTCAGATCCTAACAATTGGTATCAGAGCTCGGACAGTCAAATTTGATCTAACCATCATTTTGACATAAATAGTTCAGCTCACAATCGTTGATACTGATAGTTGTTCGTTTTGTTGAAAAATAGAGTAAGGTTTAATCACGTTCAAAGTTGATTAATCAGTGCCTGTAAAACAACCAGGATGACGTTACAATCACAAGATGATAAAATAACATCGGTTCACTTTTCAAACCACCCATGCTGAAACGACATGAGGACAACATCTGGGAGAGGAGTATGGGTCATATCCTTGCTCAACAGAATACTGGATGTTGGAGATCGGTTGTATTTGGACCCCATGTTCCAATGGTGCCAAGTGCTGAGGATCCAAAGAAATTCGAACCTAAAAAATATGAAAACTATACTGAAACTGATTTTCAAAAGTTCGAACTAGATGCCAAAGCATTTAGCATCATTGCATCTGCATTACCAAATGAAATCTATGCTGGGCTGTTACATTGTAACAGTGCCAAGGAACTATGGGATGCACTTAAGGAACAATTTGGGGGAACTGAAGAAGTAATTGAAAACAATAGGGAAATTCTGAATCAGCAGTATGAAACCTTATGTCACATTAAGGGTGAATCATTGACTCAACAATTTGAGCATTTCAGTTGTCTCATTAGTGAGCTAAGACTTGTTAAGGTTGAATTTCCAAAATCTACACAAAATAGTAGGTTTCTTAGATCACTACCTGAAAAATGGGATACAATTGCCTTTGTGACTAGAAATTCTGTTGAGTTCAAAGACCTGACACTGACCCAACTTCATGGTAGACTCCTGACCTATGAAAGGGAGTTAAACCAGAAAAAGAAGTTGCAAGAGTCTGGCAAAGTTACAGATGATTATTCATTTGGCAACACAGCTCTCCTGGGTCAAGAAGACTGTGGCAGTAGTAAGGATCAGAGTTATGATCATTTTATTGACATAACTGCTGGAGGTAATTTCATCTCTGATCCTCACTTATCCAACTTTGCTTTCACAGCAAATGGAGAAAGCCAGCACTCAGATAACTTGTGCTTTAAACTCAATGACTTACAGCATTTTGATCCCACTGACTTAGAAGAAATGGACATTCTGCATCAATTGGCTTTGCTTAGTGTGAGAACTAGCAAATTCTATAAAAGAACAGGGAGAAAATTCCCAGGGTTACATGGGAATTTAAAGGTGGGGTTGGATAAGTCAAAAATTAAGTGTTATAAGTGCAATAGGCTACGTCATTTTGCTAGGGAATGCAGGAGTCAAACCATTGGTCCAATTATAACTTATCCCAGCTCAAATCCTAGACCACAACACCAAAGTACTGTGCACTATGCCCAATATGCCCCTGCAACCCATGTTAACACTGCTCACTATGCTGCAACCCCTGTGCCTGTGCATTATGTTCAAACCACTGTCCCACAAATTCAGTATGTTCAAACCCCTGTCCCTCAGGCTTCAGTGCAACCTGTTGCACCTCAACAAACTGCTCCAGCAGTGGTCCAGAAGGGGTAGAAGCTGAAGGAGAATAGCTAAGTGTTGAAACAGTGGAAGAAGTGGCTGAAGCAGTGGTTACTGCTGTTGTTGGTGAAATACTGCTGGGAGAAAATTCAAAAACCCTGATTGAACCACTGTTTGACCCCTGGTCCAAAGAAGACAAAGAAGAAAAGGAAGAGAAGAAAGAGGGTGAGAAAGAAGAAAGAGCTGATGAAGAAAGTGAACATCAATGTGATTGTGCCATGATAGCTGTTGCCAAGGTATCACCTCAGGTTCTTAAAAATTTGTGTTCAGACAAATGCATTATTGCATTTGCTAGCATTAAAGAGGTGAATGAAAACCTTAGGGACAAGGTCTTAACTGATGAAGTCAAATTTGAAAAGTCATTAAAAGAACTTAAAATCAAGTTGGCTGAAAAAGACAAAGAAATTTGCAGTCTAAAAGAAGAGCAAAGCATTACCAAAAACCAACTCCAAACTATGATAGAAAAATATCATGTTTGCAAAAAGGAGTTGGAATCCACCCAAATTACTTGTGAAAAGTGGGTGGAATCTTGCAAAGGCTATGAAGTAATGCTTGAAAAACAGATTAAAAGCAATGTAAAATTTGGTGTAGGTTTTAGAAAGCATGACCAAGTTGAAAACAATGCTACAAATGAATCTGGTTCAGTGGAAATCATACCCACAAACAAGAATGGCCAAGAGATCAAAATAACTGACAAAAATGGCAACAAAATCACACTTGAAAGGCCACTGGACTCTTCAACCTATGAAGAGATTGAGGAATATCAATTTAAACCCAGATGGTCTGATGAGTGTGACATTCTTGAAAATTTTAAGCCTACGGATTTCACAACCACTGATGGTGTCAAAGCTCCTAAAGCCAGGGTCATCCCTCTCAAAGACATCCCAACAGTGGTTCAAAACTCTGTTGTTAAGGAGTCTGAAAAGAGGAAGAAAAGAGAAAAGATCAAAAACCTGTTTTGTGACTTTTGTGAAAAGAAGAATCATCTAACAAAAGATTGTTTTCATCTAAAAGCATATGATCTCAACAAAACAAGTGTCATTGTACCTGCTGAAAGCTACACCATCTGTGGTAAATCAAACCACAAAACTCAAGAATGTGTGTATCTCAAATCATTTGATGAGAAAAAGAATGAGTACACTGCAAAAACATCCTTGAGTTCATCAAATTCATCTGTCAAGTTTACCAAAAACCAACCACTGTTTGTGCCAGTTCAAACAGCTGTCACAAAACAGCTGAACCAAACATCTGTCAAAAGAGATGTTCAGGTGACTGATGCACCCCCTGCCAATCAATACAGAAGAGGTAAGGGACAACCACCATATCCTAGGGTCCCACACGTTTATGAGGCTTACAAAAGGCCCTCTAAACCAAGAGTGAACAGGCATCCCTTTGGGTATCAACAGATAATTGGGCAAGACCCCCAACAGTGGTTAGAGAAAACCAGTTCCAAAACTGTCCAAACACCTGATCTAACCACTGCTCATCCACCTGAACTTAACCTAGACACTGCTGAGACCCCATCCAAAGCCATATTGGCTTTGGAGACCTTAATGAACTAATCCTTTACTACATGTGCAGGGAGCTTCTGCATGCTTAGATAGTCTTTGGTATGTAGATAGTGGAGGCTCTAGGCATATGACAGGATGTAAAGCCCTTCTCAAGGATTTCAAAACTCATGGAGGGGGTGATATATCCTTTGGCAATAATAGTAAAGGAAAGGTTCTGTGGTCTGGTACTGTTTAGTCTGGTAAAGTTAAGTTTGAAAATGTCAATCTAATAGACAATCTAAATTTCAACCTCTTAAGTGTCTCTCAAATGAGTGATAAGGGCTATGGCTCATTCTTTACAAAAGAGCGTTGTAGGATTATAGGACCATAAATGGTTGAAAAGATTGAAGCAATAATCAAAAATGGAAAAACCCAAGTTGTTGCTCAAAGAAGTGCCAATGTTTATGTGGTAGATATGTCAAAAGAGAGCCTCTGGACTGATGCCTGTCTGTTCTCAGCTGCCTCCAATAAAGAGACATAATTATGGCACAGGAGATTGGGGCACACAAATCTCAAGACAATCACTGCTATTTCAAAACAGGGGTTAGTAAGAGGTTTACCTCAAAAACTGTTCACCTGTCCTGAGCATTGTGTTTCCAGCCTAAAGGGAAAACAACATAAAAGCTCTTACAAATCAATTGAAGAGTCCAAAACAACCAAATGTTTACAAATGCTTCATATGGATTTGTTTGGCCCAGTTAAAGTCATGAGTCTTAGGAAGAAAATATATTGTTTGGTTATTGTTGATGACTTTTCTAGGTTTACATGGACTTACTTTTTACACTCAAAAGATGAGACTGCAGGCATTCTGCAAGACTTTGTGAAACAGGTTGAAAAGCAGTTTGAATTGCCAGTAAAAATCTTCAGAAGTGACAATGGCACAGAGTTCAGAAACAAGGAGTCAGATGATTTTTGTGTGTCAAAAGGAATTGTGAGGCAATATAACATTCCAAGAACACCAGAGCAAAATGGGGTTGTTGAAAGAAAGAACAGGACTTTGATTGAGGCTGCCAGAACCATGCTTGCTGATTCAGGTTTGCCATTAACCTTTTGGGCTGAGGCAGTAAACACTGCTTGCTATACCCAAAACAGAGTTTTAATCAACCCCAGGCATCAAAAGATTGCCTATGAACTGCTGTATAAAATAAAGCCATTGATTTCATATTTCAAAGTTTTTGGTTATCCATGCTTCATTTTAAACTTAAAAGATTCTATCTCAAAGTTTGCAGCCAAAATTGATTGTGGTTATCATCTGGGATACTCAACCACTGCTAAGGCCTACAAAGTGTTTAACACAAGGACCAAAACAGTGGAAGAGACTTTGAATGTAAAGTTCAATGAACTTTCATCAATGAAAATCCCAGCAAACCCTGCAGAATTATTTGATCTTGATAAATTTACTTTTGAAAATACCGTGTCAAGACTAACAGTGCAGGTCCATCAGAAAATTTATCATCAGACTATGGGTATGAAGTCATCATTCCTCAACAAAAGTCTGCCTCAATGGGAAGAGCAGCAGTTGTACAAAACAGTTGTCAAAGCTCAACCACTGCTACCTCAACAGTTGTTGATCAAAGTAGCCCATCAACCCATGCTTCCACATCATCAAACACTACTGACAAAAGTCCCCAAACAATGGATAAAAGTCAGCATGTGTCCACACCATTACCTCCTATTCCACCACCATTTGAAGCCACTGCTGGATCATCAAAGTCACCAGCAGTGGTTAGCTCAGATGAATCACATCTGCAGCCCTCACCATTCAATGCCATTGTTCCATACAAAGGAGATTTAATCTTCTTGAAGTCTCATCCACCTGACCAAATCATTGGCAACATCAGTGAAGGGGTGCTCACAAGAAGTCAATCCCAAAACATCTGTCTTTTTGCTGGTTTCCTATCTCTCCATCAGCCAGTCAAGTACCAAGAGGCACTGAAAGACAACAGCTGGGTAGAAGCCATGCAAGAAGAGCGCCAACAGTTCTAAAGACAACAAGTATGGGAACTTGTGCCACTACCAGAGGGTGTAAGTCCTATTGGCACAAAGTGGGTCTTCAAAAATAAAACTGATGAAAAGGGCATTGTTGTCAAGAATAAAGCTAGGCTTGTGGTTCAAGGGTTCAGACAGGAAGAGGGCATTGACTATGATGAAACATTTGCCCCTGTAGCAAGACTTGAAGCTATCAGATTATTCCTGGCCTTTGCTGTCAACCACAACATCAAGGTGTATCAAATGGATATCTAATGTGCATTCCTCTATGGTAAGATTCAAGAAGAGGTCTATGTATGTCAACCTCCTGGCTTTGAGGATCCATTTAATCCAAATCATGTCTACAAGCTAAGTAAAGCTTTGTATGGCCTGAAACAAGCACCAAGAGCCTGGTATGAAACTCTTTCCACCTTTCTACTTTCCATTGGTTTCACAAGAGGTAAAATAGATAAAACACTGTTTTTAAAATGGAGAGGAAAGGATTTGATGATTGTCCAGATTTATGTAGATGACATCATCTTTGGAAGCACATGTAATAAAATGTGTGAAGATTTTAGGGAACTCATGACATCTGAGTTTGAAATGAGTGCAATGGGTGAACTCTAGTGCTTTATTGGTCTCCAAGTAAGGCAACTGCAAAATGGCACTTTTATCCATCAAGGCAAATATGCCAAAGAACTTTTAAAGAAATTTGAGATGGATGATTGTAAGCCATGCAGTACACCCATTGCAACCAATAAAATTGTCATGTCTGATGAAAAGGATGATTTGGTTGATTAAACTTTATATAGAAGCATGATTGGGTCTTTATTGTACCTGACTGCATCTAGGCCAGACCTCATGTTTGCAACACGTGTTTGTGCAAGATCCCAATCAGCCCCTAGAAAGTCAAACCTAATTGCTGTAAAAAGGATATTCAGATACCTAAAAGGTGCTCCCACACTTGGTATCTGGTATCCAGCTGATGGAAATATCAAGCTTTCAGGTTTTTCAGATAGTGACTTTGCTGGATGTGACAAGACAAGGAAATCCACTTCAGGAGGGTGCCAATTCCTAGGCAGTTGCTTAGTGTCTTGGCAAAGCAAAAAGCAAGCAGCTGTTTCCACATCCACTGCTGAGGCAGAGTATATAGCTGCTGCAAGCTGTACAACCCAACTGCTTTGGCTTCAAAATCAATTGCTGCATTTTGGTATCACTGCCTTAAAGACACCTCTCATGTTGGACAGCCAGGCAGCAGAAAATATCATCAAAAATCCAGTCTCCCATTCAACCACCAAGCACATTGATATCAGACATCACTTTGTGAGGGATTGCTATGAAAAAGGTTTGATTTCTCTGCACCATGTACCAACTAAAGATCAGCTGGCAGATGTGCTAACAAAAGCATTAGACACATCCACCTTTGAAAGCTTGATCTCTAGGATTGGCATGCTAAACATGGAATAACAAGCAAAATCTTGTTTTTCTACGAATAAAAGCATTAAAATGTTTTCAGAAAATCAAAAATCCATCCTTAAAAATAGCTAAAAATGAATTTTTCATTAAATCCTTAAAAGTCTGCCATAACCACTGTTTTGTTCAAACATCTGTTCCCTAAAGGCTGTCCACTGATGAAAGTCAACCCTTGTTCTCTCATTTTCTTGGTAATCACTGTTATTCAAAATCAGTGTTTTATCCACTGATAAGGCTATCCACTGATAGTTAAAATCACCCACTGCCTTCTTTATGACCGTTGCAACCACTGATATATGCTTCATCAGTGGTTTTCTAAACGACTGTCTTCCATTATTCATCTTATCATCAGAGGTTGGCACGTGGACAATACATAGCGGTCAGATCTTTTGTAATCGCTGCCACGTCTGCATTCACTTTTTCCCTTATAAAACCCTGATCAAAACCCCCAAACAGGGTTTCTACTGTCGAATCGAATTCAAAAAATTCCTTTCTCAAAGCAGTTATCATCCATATTTCTCCAATCATTCATCGTTCTTCTTCGTCAAAATGACAAAACCAAAATCAAAATCTTCTTCGTCTTCCAAAAAGGTCACTCAAATGGCCACTGAATCCATTGAGATTCCATACAAATCCCCTCATAATTACTTGGGTCTACTCACAAAACTCACCAACACCAAAACCTTCGATTCCATCATTGACGCTCTTTCAGCTTCAAAGTACAAAACTTTGTTAACTGCTGATGCTCCAATTTACCTACAAACCCAGAGAGAATTTTGGAAGAATGCTACACTTGAGTCTCAAGGTGATGCAGTCATAGCCATCAATTCCTCAATAAATGGTAAAAAGGTTCAAATTACACCAAAATCTATTTCAGAGATTTTTGAACTCAATGATCTACAAGGTAAAACTTCTTTCTCTAAACATGAGTATCAAAATGATTTTCTTGAGAGAGGGTATGCTGCACAAATGAAAAGGGACACCTTACAAAAAGGCTTCTTCCCTCCTGCACCAAAGTTTTTATTCCATACCCTCTTGATGTGTGTTTCAAATAAAACAACTGTTTTTAATGAAATACCACTAAAGATCCAATACCTAGGTTTTGCTATTCTACATAATGAAAATTTTAACTACTCCCAGGAGATCTTTGATGACTTGGTAAAAAATGTTGATAGCAAATCATTTTTACTTTTTCCAAGGTTCCTTAGCTACTATTTTCAACAAAAATTCGGAAAGGAAGATGAAAATTTGCTCATCCAAGGTGAACCTTTTCAAATAAATGGCTTAACATCTGAAACATTTACAAGAACGTTAAAACCTTCCAAAACACAGGCACAGGTGCCTGAGCAGACTTTAGCAGCTACCACTGCTCCTCAGGTATCTGCTGCTGAGCCCACTACTCTAGGTGATCATAGCAGCACAACCACTGCTATGAAACCCACACCTACCATTACCAAAAAGACCAAAAAGAAATCATCCAAAAAGCCCCCAAACCCAAATCAAAGGCAACTCTGGAAGATGAGATACCAGAGCAACTGCCAGTGACAACACAAAAGTCACAAGAAACCACTTCTGCTACTTCCTCACAGCAGATGGTAGAAATATCTCAACCCATGCCTCAAACTCCTCCTAATTCTTCACAAAAAGAACAGGTTGTACAGATAGGGACACCACAATATGATGCTCTAGAATCACTTGATTCTATCATCCACAGCCCACTTCTCGGGGCAAATTCGCTTTCTACACCCAACATCACCTCCACAATTCCCCCAAAAATAAAAGTATTGTTGGATGCTCTTGTTTTGAACCAGATACAAACCAGTCCTCCTCACTCACCTGTCAATGAGAATATACTTCAATAAGTGACTGGGTCTGGTGTTTCAATCATTGCTAACCCACCAACAACACCTGAGGAGGTTACACCCCTTGAGTTACATGTAACTCTTGGTGGTAGTTCAAGTGACGCAGCCACTTCAAGTGCTGAACCCACTGGTTTGCATTTGGACAGTGGTTTCATCAATAAGACTTCCTTGAAGGCAATTTCTTCTCTGGGAACATTTGTGTATCCAGTATTTACTAGTTTACTAAAAAGTGTCTCTCAATTTGAAGGAAGAAGTCCCCAGTACCAATACAAAGGGGCATCAGTGGATGATTTCTGGGATACACTTCCTGAATCAACTACTGTTACAACCACTGCTAGTGGGAAATCAGATGATCCCATTAAATTGGGTGATGGTTTAATGTACCGAGAATTTATGGGTAGAATTGATAAACTTGATACATCTGTTGCAGAAATTAAAGATATACTGCAACAGTTGTTGAAAGCTCAAAAAGTACCACCCACTGCTGCTCCAGCTCAAGCATCTGCACCACAACCTGCACCTGCTGCAAATGAGCTCTGGAATTTATTTCAACCACTGCTCCATCATCAAAGAGAATTAGTTGATCAGCAGAATGATATACAAGTTCAAAAGATCAGAAATCTCATGGAAGCAAGGTTTAAAGACACCCAGGCAGATATCAAGGCGACCAAAGCCCATTTACTGAAAACCACTGGCACTGCTCCTCCCTCTGTTATCTTTGTGGATAACCCACCACCAGTTAATGCCAAAAAAGGGGGAGAAGATAAAGCAGTGGAAGAAAAAGGGATATGAAGATGGGTTGTACATTGATGGGTCAAATTCAAGCATGCTTGCAGACATTCCCTTGCCAGATGGTAGTAAAAAGATTGATGTTACCACAAATGCACTTGCTGAAGCAAAAGCAAGAGTAAAAAGGGATAGAGAGGCTAAGGATAAATCCAGGTGGAATGAGGAGAAAAGAGCTTTTATGGAGCTGAATGAGCAGGGTATTTCTGAGCCAAAGGATGATAAAAATCCTGAGCCAAAAATAAAAAATCCCACTAGAAAAGTGAGGGAACCCAAACACACACCATCCAGACCCACAAAGCATGCTTCCAAACCACCTTCCAAAATCTCCAAACATCAATCTTCCACCCAAACAGCTGTTGTAACACCTGCTGTATCAACAACTGTTGGTACTTCAGTGGTTTCAGCAGTTATTAAACCAAAAACCACCACTTCAACCACAACAACTGTTCCCATTTCAACCACTGCTCCACCAAATATTCCATCATCACCAAAAACAATCTCACCACCATCACCTCCTGCCAAAAAGCAGAAGACAGCTGATGACACATCATCAGTTGTAATGACAACAGTGGTTGAAACACCAGTTGTTTCAACAACTGTTAGTCAGCAACCTCCTACTTAAATCACTTCCACTACAATAACCACCATCACTGAACCATCCAAAACATCATCAGCCTCTCCTCAACCAAAAAGGAGAAGGTTCATCCTGAAAGATGATGACTCTTCACCACCACCAACATCTTCACAACCTTTATCACTTGTTGAGATACCAAACCCTGTTCCTCTCTCTTCAGCTCAAGTTCAACAGCCAATCACTGATATTGCTCCTGCAGGTGTTCAATTTCCTCTAGAGCTTATAGCAGTCAGAGAAGAGATAAAATCCTTCTACTATGAGGATGATCCTACTAAAAGGAGTTTACCATCTGTTGAAGGATATCCCAGGCCTAACAACATTGAAGAATACTTGAAAGTTAAGGCTCAACAAGCTATGGATATCTCTAAAAGAAACTCACAAGGAAAATCTGATAAAGAAATTCAAAGGCATTTTCAATTTCTGCTTACATAAGTCAGATCCTTGGAGCAGTTTGCAAAGAATGCATGTCAGAAATTATCAGAAAGAGCAGATGAATCCCTAAGAAAAGACTATATTGACAACATCATGGCTTACAAGAAATACAAGGGAGAAAAATATATGTACAAAGAATGGACAATTCCTGAGCTTGAAAGTGAAGCAGCCAGGATTCAAGACATGATCAAAAACAAGGTTAAACATACTCCTCCTGATTGGGTAAAATACAAGAAAAATGTACCTGACAAGGTATTGGAGCTGAAGAGAATGAAAGAGGAATTAATCACTGCTGATTTTTGGTCAAAGAACCAAGTAATGAGGTGGAAAGAAGACAAAGTCAGGGCCACTTACAAAAAATTGGAGGAACTTAGAAAGAAAGATCCAAAGGTTCCACAAAAACCTGACTATCCTAAAGCAGAGGTTTCAACAAGACCACCAAAGCTGCAAGTCAGGAGAGCCACTGCTCCACCTGGTGCTGTTCTTTATCAAAGAAGAAGGCAAAAACAGATGGATGCAGAAACAGCTGAGGAATTAGCTGCTGGTAATGAAGTGTTAAAAATGGTTCTCAAACAAATGATGGCTGATATTCCTGAACTTGCTAATGCTCAAAGCACTGCTTAGTCAGTCATCACCAGGCCACCCTCTCCAAATACCTCATCTAATAAAAATCTCCCAAGAAACCCATTGGACTCAAAAGTACTAAAGTGGAAAACTGGCAAACAGACCCATGTACTGACTGTGATCAAGTCCAGTGGAGAAGTGAAGAAAATAACAAGGGAACAAACACTAGGCCTAAGTGTTGAAGATCTGCAGGATCTCCTTGATCTTCCACTATGCAGGGATGAAGATGACATAGATGCCCTAGGCTTTGAGTTGCAACTTAAAGGTCAGATAAGGGAACTGCTGATGAGGCAATAAAGATCTACAATAATGAAGGGTTTTGGCATTATCTGTTCCAGGGGGAGATTGTTGGGATTGAACCCTATCAGAGGAATAGATAATTAAAACCAAAACCAGATCAGAGCAGTGGATACAAAATAAGCAGATGTTGTGTTTACATTCTCTCCCCTTGAAAGTGGTTTCAACATCTGATGACCTCCATCCACTGATCCTTTACATCAACTGCTGACTTAAAACTGTTGATCATGTTAAAGACTGATGATGGCTAAAGCCCTATTGGATCAATCTACTGCTATGGGTCAAGCACTGCTAAAGTTATCAAGTACTGCTGGAGTCACAACAGTGGAAGGATAAAGCAGTAGTTTAGTTTCTCTTATGTAATGAATTATAATCAGTAGTTAGCATAGCAGTGTTTGTATTAGATCAGTTTTTAGAGTTTCTTAGGAGGTTAGATGTCACTTTCATGGTGACGTCAGCAAAGATGCCACAGTGGTTTGTCCGTGCCTATAAATAGAACAATACCCTGTACTGTTCTATTAGCTCTCTTCATCACTTTTCTTCCTGTACGAACAAACACTGTGAACTCAGGCTGAGGGGGAGTTTGTGACATGCATGCATATTGTAATTGGATCTTGTAATAAATTCAAGCATTCGGTTCAATGTCAAACTTGTATGTTGAAAGCATTTCTCCTGTTTGATTGTGTGCAAAGTTTAATTCCATTTTAATTCTGCTGCATTACTTAATCATTTTCCATCTTAAATCAAACGTAAAACACAATCAATCCAAACTCAGATCCTAACACTCCTTTTGCACATTTAAGCTCTTTTGACCCTGAAAATTAAAAAGGAACAGAAAACCAAGCTTTTTCCAACATTAGTACTAAAAAGGGGTTGATTTTACGCCGTATTTTATATAATTTATATGTTGTATTTTAAGCACATCAATTGTTATATATTTTGATGTATATAATGTAAATGATTATAATGGCTACTAGATTAAATGCAACTCCATAATATATTTAATCTTACATTCTCCCACTTAGCCGAGTAATCATTTACTATGAGTATTAGATAAGCCTGATGTGACACCCGGCTATTTAGGCTGAACCGTACAAATGTAACACGTGTCATGAATAAATAAAAGGCTGTATTTAACTGATATTGATGTTTATATGTGATATTTGATGTGTTGGTGAATCCAAACATTGATAAAAATTATGTTGGCAACGACAAGATAAACGCTTATCGCGTAACGAATAAATGCGAAACGAACGTCGGTGACCACCCGATCAGTGTTACAATCCTAAAAATAGTCTGTTATGATTAGAATGGTAATTTTAATCATGTCCGGAAGGAAAAATAAATTAAAACGCTAAGAAACTCTATTTTTCGAGTTTGAGCGCGTACCGCGCGATACTGAGCGTATCTGACAAAATATTGTCAACTCAGCCAGTCAAGGCAAGTGGTAATTATTGCAGTAATATTTTAGTGAGATTATTTTTATAGAATGATAAAAATAATTTAAAACGCACTAAAACGCTAAATAAAATACCCGGTATCTAGTAAAATACCAATTTTTGAGCTAATATATATATATATATATATATATATATATATAGGGGAGGGCTATATAGAAAACCCTTATGTTTTTAAAAAACTCTGGAAACTCAAAACTCCCCTCATTTTTACCCAACCTCCCGACAATTTTGTTTTGAAAAAAATAACACATGTAATATACATGTTTTTAAGAGTTTTGGGCCAAAAAAACAAAAAAGCGCCGAAGGGATGTTTAAAAAAAAATAAACAAATTTCAGCAAACTTCGGGTGACTAACATGTGTTAGGCAAAAAAGACTGAAACTTGCTGAAATTTGTTTTTTTTTAAAACATTCCTTCGGCGCTTTTTTGTTTTTTTTGGCCCAAAACTCTTAAAAACATGTATATTACATGTGTTATTTTTTTCAAAAAAAAAAAAAAAAAATGTCGGGAGGTTGGGTTTTCTAGGGTTTTCTCAAAATGGAGGGTTTTCTACCTAGCTTTAGCATATATATATATATATAAATATATGTATGTAAATGTTGAGAATGTGAGAGGTGGGCAAGGTGGCGGCCAAGGGGGGACTCTCTCTCTCCTCTCTCTCTTCCATATGTAGGCATTAGAGAATGTGCTTGATGATTACAACTTTTTATCAAATCTTCCAAATCCTTCCATAATCCAAGACATATCTCAAACAACTCAAACTCTCTCTCTCTCTCTCTCTCTCATACCAAGCTCGGCCAAACACCCCTATATTCATACACTTTTCAAAATTCCAACTTTGTTCTTGAGAATTCAAATCCATTTCAAGGTGATTTCAAGTTCATTTGAAGGTTTAAAGGTGATTCCAAGGAGTTTCAAGCAAGAACCAAGCTTCATATCATCTTTTTATTCAAAAACCCACTTGAATCTTGAAGGTATAAATACTATTTCCTTTAAAAATGTTCTTGATTCTTGGTGATGAAGATGATAGTGAAAGGTTTCTCTTGTTCTTGGATTTAAACATAAACTTGAAAACAAAAATAAATGGGTTTTTAAAGGAGATAAAAATGGATGAATATGTATGTATATGTGTGGTCGTATGTATGTATATTTGTATATGAGAGTTGAGTTTTGACTTTTGATTAAATCTTGTTGAATATGATGTTTGAAAAGTGATGCATGTGCAATCTAGAGAATGTTCTAAAAGGTTTTGTGATTTGAAAAGGACTTGTTAAAAAGTGAACTTTTGGAAGTTCATGTGTGTGTATATATGTTGTGTATGTATATGTGTATGCATGCGTGTAATTTTTGTCACATACTCATAAATGTAAGAATACTTGCATTTATGTATGTATGATTAGATGATTATGGATGAAATATGTTGTGATTTGTATACATGGAGTTAATATGTTCTTGGGTGTATTTAAATCATGTGTAATGATGATGATGTTATATGAGTGCATTAGATGCACATACATGGACATGCATGTTGATATGTAATCATGAAAGGATGATTTGATAAAAATAAGTTTTGATCAAATTATAAACACTAAAATAAGAATATTTGAAGTGTAAAAATGATATAAAACTTTGTCATAAAGTTTACTAGCTTTGCATGTTGTACTTAGTGCTTTATGAATTGTAAAATACGTGAAATCGCATGATTTATGTGACTTACACAAAAACTGCACTAATTTTATTATAATCATCATTTTAATCAGTAAATAAAATGCATTGCGTTAAAATATCAAGTCATTCCGAGTTGGGATGGTTATAGTAACGTTTTACGCAAAACTATGCGGTAAAACGGTCAAAAATAGGCTTTTCGAACGATTTTTATAAAACTGATTTAGATCAGTAAGTAAACTGATATTTTAGTTTAAATATAAGTATTTTAACTAATTTTAAGTTTACTTGGTGTTTGGTTGGTCATACATGACTTCCGACGCCCGAAAACGTTACCGAATCACTAAAATACGCGTTTTACCAAGAACACTAGCATGGGTTATTTATGGGTGAACCTTATGTATTAGAATGTGTTATGTGATTTAAACATGTGAATATGATAATATGTTAAGTGTTGACATTTTAGTGGGGAATTTATACTATGCATGTACACTTGTGCGTTTAGAGCGGTAGAATCGGTAAAATCGCGTTAAATGTGTAACTTATTGGTCGAGCATGAAAATTGATACATATGAGTTATTTTATGTATGCATGCCTTGAAAATGACAAAATAAATAAGTTAACGAGATTTCACGTGTTACGATGCTTAATTTATGTGTTCGTTTATGTATATATATTACGACGCGCAAATCGTAGATATATTATGTATAAACGGGTGTGTTAACGGATTTACATGATAATGGTCACCAATAAAATCGTTCAAGTCGCAAAATCTTAAATATATATATATATATATATATATATATATTAACGTGCCAACAAAACCTAAAACGATAACTTTTTGAGAAAATCTCAAAGTTATGTGAAAATTCTAAGAAACGGAGAAACTTAGGAATTTTTGTGATATATTGATTGATAAAATCGTTCCTACATATAATAGGACGTGTAGAAATCAATTTGTGGGATTGCGCTATTTAAAAATACGCACCCAAAGGTGAGTGTTACTAAACCCCATCTTTTTACTGTTTTGTATATGTTTTGGTGGAAGAACACTCCTAAAAAGGGTTTAATAATGTTTTTGGAATAAAACATACCTTTTGATATAAATTATATATTTTCATTGAAAATATATGGATTTATTAAATATATATGTTTCGGGGAGAAACGGTTTTGGTGTAAATATATGTTTCGGGGAGAAACGGGGATTTTTATGGTGTTTCAGAGAAAACGACCGTGTTGTTGGGATGAATTTGCTTGGTCCCAGGGATTTCAGTAAATTCGTACAACGTTTTATATTAAATTTGTCATATTAATAGGATATATATATTGTACATGAGGCAGGCATCATAGATGGCCTCGATATGGGCCATGCGCAAGTGATGTCGTTTAATCATTTAAGTATTGCACACGAGGAATTGTTGGTAGATCTATCGGGTTGACAACCCCGTCGTGACCGGTCGCTCTGTGTCAAGTCAAACGACGAATTGATATTCTGTTCATTGTCTAGCATTGATTATCCCTTCATTGTAAATATATAGTTCGTAATGTCTAGCTAACTTACGAGTCTGAACATTTGATACTATAAATTTAATATGTAAACTTGGGAAGATGCTTTGTTCGAAGGTTTTTGGGAAACGCTTGCGACGGCTGACCCTTGGATTTTTATTAAGGAAATAAATTGACTTTCGTAAATTATATGGATGTTTTGATAATAAACACATAATTAGAAAGTTTTTCCTTTGGATCAAATTATTTAAATTTGAATATGTGAACTCACCTTCCTTTGTGTTGACACTTGATTTTAATGTGTTCTTCAGGTACGTGAGTTCGGCTTCGGGAATCATGGCGTATCTTGTGGTTGTTGATGCACGTGTGGTTTGAAAATGTGTTGGACAAACTTTTAAAGCTGTTTGGGACAAATGTAATAAGATCCATAAGGATCAAGACAACTAAACTACGTTGTGGTTGTGTCGTGTTTTGAAACTCTATGTTTAAAACTTATGTTTTAATTAAGTTAATATGTCCAACAATTAAATGCATCGTTCAACAAGATATTAATGGGCACCAACTTCCGTCACCACTAAGTTTTATATTCCGCTGCGACGTTTTTGGGGTGTGACACCTGATCAGGAGTTAACACTCATTTTAGCTCTAAACCAAGAACTGTAGCAGAGAAATACAGCCGTTGAATCATTATGCGACTCAGGACCCCCATTAGTCATATTACAACCTCAATTTAAAACCTAATCATTATGATCAAAATACGCATTAGCCCTTTGTTTGATTCGTAATTTTATTTGTCTATATGCCATTATACCGGTTGAATATATTCTTAGAGACATACAAAATCAAACTGAGGAAATTTCATTAACATAAAACATAAGCTAGTACAATATGCTAAATAAGGTCTTTAGTAAATCCTATATTCCGAACATGTTCTTCGTAAACTTTAGGTGGGAGACCTTTAGTCATCGGATCCGCAAGCATATCTTTATTACTAATATACTCAATACAAAGATTATTTTCCTTAACTCGTTCACGTACGAACACATACTTTGTATCGAGATATAAACCAGCTCCAGTCGAACTGTTACTGTTCGAGAAACTAACGACAGCTGAGTTATCACAGTAAAGCTTCAATGGTCTAGAAATGGAATTAACGATTTTAAGTCCAGTGATTAGATTCCTAAGAAACAATCCATGAAAGGTTGCGTTATAAAATGCAATATATTCTGCCATCATTGTGGAAGTTGTGGTTAACTGTTGTTTATGAGTCTTCCATGAAATGGGTCCGCCTGCTAACATAAAGATATAGCCCGAAGTGGATTTCTTGTCATCTTTGCATTTGGCAAAGTCAGAATCATAATAGCCTACCACTTCTAAATGATTATTTCTTCTATAAGTCAGTTTATAGTCTTTCGTCCCTTAAAGATATTGAAGTACCTTCTTAGCTGCTTTCTAGTGATCTAGGCCAGGATTAGTCTAATAACGGCCTAGCATTCCAGCAATATAAGTGATATCTGGGTGAGTACAGACTTGAGCATACATCAGGCTCCCGACTACTAACGCGTAAGGTATCTGGCTCATTTGCTCCTTCTCAACCTCTGTTGTCATACACTGGAATGAACCGAAAACATCTCCCTTAACTACTGGAGCGACTGAGGGTTTGCACTGTTGCATGTTGTAACGTGTAAGGACATGATCTATGTAAGCCTTTTAAGATAATCGTAAGATCCCTTTGTGTTTATCTCGGTGAATTTCGATGCAATTGACGTAAGAAGCATCTCCGAGATCCTTTATGTCGAAGTTATGCGAGAGTAACCGCTTCGACTCATGCAATATGTCTAAACTATTACTTACCAATAGAATATCATCTACGTAAAGGACAAGTATAGTAAAGTTGCTCCCACTCATCTTGAGGTAGGTGCATTGATCCACTTGATTCTTTACAAAACCTTGTTTCTTCATAACTTCATCAAACTGTTATGGGTGGATTTCTACTCAGATATCCTGAATAATATTCTGACTATGTTTCTTTTATTGTGATCAGGATACCGGATCAGGATATTGGTAACATCCTGATACAGTATCCTGGTAGTGACTAATTAATTCACGTGCAGATTAATGAAGCAAGTTTATAACGTTCAAGTGGACTTCTTATCCCAAAGACTCGGGATAATATGTTGGAATAGGAATGTTGAAGCCGGAAGAGGTGGACTACAACGTTCACAAAGGGAATATTCGTTTTATCCCGGATTTGTAGGCTAGTTAGTTAGCTTCGTTTTACTATAAATAGGATTGATCGGATCAGATAAGAACACACACACAATTTCTCGAACACTCTTGCTCTCTAGCTGCAATAACTCACAACACACTTACACTTGTATTCAAATCGCATTGTAACACCTAGTTGATCCGTATCATATCCTGCACTGTATCCTAATATTTGAAGTAATAAGAAGAACAAGGCAGCTGCGATTGTCAGCTCCTGAGGTTTTGTGCCCGCGATCTAGATTGATCAAGGGCTTTCCTCGTACATCCTGTGTCACCCTTTACCTTTTTGCTCATTGTTTGATTGTTGATATAGCTAGACATCCCGAGCCGTATCTTGCAAACTGTTTTTTGTTAACAACTTAACCAGCAAATATTTTTCGAATACTTCTAGCACACTACCTCACTTAACTAATTTGATCACTTAATTACTTAGGTATTTTTTTGACCAAAACACAAACTTGAGATAACATTGACATGATGCTTGTTTTAACCCGTAAATGGATTTCTTCAACTTATAGACTAGATGCTCCTAACCTTCAGGTTTTCAGGTTGTTTCATGTAAACATCTTCGTCTAAGTCTCCATTAAGGAAAGCGATTTTAACATCCATCTGATGCAAATCTAAAACAAAATGAGCTACTAGGGCCATAACGATCCTTAATGAATCTTTACGAGAGACTGGGGAAAACGTCTCTTGATAATCAATTCCCTCTTTCTGAGTGTAGCCCTTTGCAACCAATCTCACTTTGTAGCGTTCAACGTTCCCATTCGGATCCAGTTTTGCTTTGAACACCCATTTATATCCTACGGGTTTGACGCAGTTGGGTAATTCTACCAAATCCCAAACATCATTTTTCTTCATGGATTCAAGCTCATCAATCATTGCTTTATTCCATTCAGAAGACTGATCACTGCTAATGGCTTCATTATAAGAGATAGGATCATTGAGCTTTCCGGGATCCATTTCAGTCAGGTAGGTAACATAATCATCCCAATTAGTAGGCCTTCCTTGCCTGGATGACCTCCTGAGTTGATTATCGGGTTCAACGTTGTCTTGGTTTTGAGTGTTTGATGTGCCTTCAATATGAGGTATAATGGTTTCTGATTGTGGAGGTAAATTTGGAGTTGGTGCAGTAGCTTCAGGTGCAGTAGTAGCATTGGGTACAAGAGGAGTAAATGGAGTAATGGTAAGCGACGAGTCTCTCCCCCCATGTCTTGTACTTCTTGCAATTCTTCGTAAGGGTTGGTACTGCTCCCACTTGTGACAACCCTCAAAATTCCATGTATTCCGTACAATTTATTAATGATAATTAAAGTGCGATCAACTACTAGTTGCTTTTCCTGTGCGGTGGTCTTTGATGAGTCACACCTGACGACTGTGTGGAATTACTTAACTGCTCTCTGATTACTGTGTTATACTTACATGTACTTGTTAACATACTAATAGTGTACAAAAAAGTCATTAAATAGTCCGTTATGCTTTCCTGAGTGTTGAAAATTAAAAACGTTACAAAAATATATATGTATGACACTTTACGGATTAATTAAGCACTTTAATGGAACAGTGTCAACCAAACAACCGGACTTTACCCGGAACATAAAAATATTACCAAGCACATTGTTTCTACTTTTCCGAGCTAGTTAGGGACCCCGAACACCCTAACACACCTTATATTAAATAACACACTAAAGCACTAACTAAACACCTTTAGATCCTAACTAAACAAGTAACTAGATCATCACAACCCAACCCTATACCCCCCCACCTCACGGTTATGGAAGCAGGGGACACACCCACATTCTTTTGATTATTTTATTTACATATGTTGGAAGATTAGGAGCACTATGTATGATGGATAAAGAATGAAATTGGGTTATAAATAAACCCATAAGATCATCATCTTCTCTCATCAAACACCCATCAAACAAACTTCTTCTTCCTCCTTCTCCTTTGAGTTTGGCAGCCACCATCACACCATCATACCACCACCTTCAAGCCATTCCAAGTCATCTCCATACATACAAAGGTGCTACGGGTCATACAGCGAAGCTTGGTGCTCTCGGAAGTTGAAAGACCTTCTGTATTCGCTATTAACCACCACATTTCTTCACTCGAACTTCCCTAGTCTTGAACTAGTGGTAAGAACTTAGATCCGTTCATTTTTCATGTTATTAGAGTGGTTAATAGTTATTTGATGATGAGAATTCATGAACACTAAGGAACCATGAACAAAGTCTTGCATATGAACTAACTTTGTAATGAAATATTGTTGAAATATAATGAAGTGATGATAATATGAAGTTGTCTTGATTATGTTGCTGATTACTTGCTGATCTACTTGGTAATATTGATGTTTGATGTTGTTGTGATCACTAAACATGTTAACGGAATCAATCGAACACAAGTTAGAAAGATAAAAGCTGAAACAGTAGGCTGATTGGTGATTACAGCCAGTTGGCTGTAACAGGACCGTAACTTAACAAAAAATGTATTTTCTGAAGTCTAGGTTTATGTATTATGAAATACGGTTCTAATGGAACTGGAATCATAATTTTTGGACTTCGTTTACTATTTTTAAAGTGTCATTTCGTAACAGCAGCTAGAGCTGCATTTTTGTGTTGAAAATATGCGTTTTGTTTTCTGTCATAACTTGAGTTCGGTGTAGAGTTAGATCATGAAAATTGTACTGTAGATGACCGCTGATGTATTTGTAATTCTCTCACTAGAATTTCGTAAATCGGACTATCGATGAATTTTAAATAAATTATTCCGTGGACTGTGGTCAGAAAAAGATAAATCTGATTTCAGTCCGGAAAAATGAATTTTTTAAAATATTGGTAATGAACTGGACCCCGATATTTTTACACAATAATATTTGGATCGTTTAAGACATTCTGTAAAAAGTTGGGAATTTTTGGAATAAGTTAACTATTTTATTAAAATGTCCGAAAACAGCCCGGTTTTGAATATTAATGCTGAAATGACATAAGTTGTAATTTGCATGTCTAAATGTCGGGTAGGTTATCCGTGAATGATATAATGTGTTATATGTGTTATGTGCATTATCGTATGTTTGTTTATGAGTGGGGAATGGAAGGGAAACTTATATGGGCATAAACCGTTAAAGTGATGCATGTTATGTGATAGATACGTGTAGGAACTTTGTGCTCTATTTGAAACCACTAAATGACTAACTGGTAATCATACTAGGACGTGATTGACCAACCTTGATTGTTAGCTATTTGTGAGAGTCAAACCGAGCAACCGAGGTGAGTTCACACTTTTCTACAAAGCATGGTAAATTCCCGGTGGGAATGGGAATGGGTACAGGAATAGGGATTCCTCGTCCTTTGGGACGCGTTCAGGAATGTGAATTCCTCGTCCTTGAGACGTGTTCAGGAATGTAAATTCCTCGTCCTATTGGGACGTATTAGACTTACTGGACTAGAACTCTATCAGCGAAGTCCCTCCCTTTTTGTATCGACTTAATCGCCGAGGCTATGGCGGGCGGGTCATTAGTTAATAGCGCTATTAGGTTTAACAAACCTCAGACCGTGCCAGTTGGACGGGTGTGTACTAATGGACTATGGCACGTCGGTGATGATAGAAACCGACGCTAGGGCACAATTGAATTTTTGTTAGTAGTCGATATGATAAACGAGTCTGGTAGTTTAAAATAATGGGGTAGCTCCCACGGCCGGAGTGCCGGGCTGGATAGCCAGGGAAGGTGAACATGGGATGGTTAACTAATAAATGTTTTCGAACTATGGGGTGACCCCCATGGCTGGATAGCTGATTAAGATTAAACTACGTTTTTGGAAACCATTCTAAAATGGACAACCAACCGTGAACTCACTCAACTTTGTTGTTGACTCGTTGCTTCATGCTTTGCAGGTTACTAGATGCTATGAAGCTTGCACATGGAGTTGGTCGTTGTGGAATGCGAACTAATATGTCCCGTACTTATTAAATAAACGTTATGAACTTATGAAACTTATGAACTACAAACTTATGTTTTGAACTTACGTTTTATGCTTCCGCTGTTAACTTAAAACTGGTTACTGTCTTATGGTCACCAATTGTATTGTGGTTGGTCTTACTTACTTAATTTCGTTGTTCAATATGATTGGTGGCTCGATCCTGGTCATGTCACGCCTCCAAGTGGTGATGCTCCGCATGGTGGATTTTGGGGTTGTGACAGATTGGTATCAGAGCCAGGTTATAGTGAACTTGGTTTTAAAAAGGGGAAAAGCTTTTTGATAAACCAGACTATAACCTGTACAGTGTTCAACGATCCACAACGACGCTTCGCTCCACGTGCAAGACTCGACACCCTAGGTGAAATGGTTCATGCTTACATTGCCTGTCTATTAGTTTACATAATACATTGCATGCTTAGTTAATATAACAACTGATAATTGAAACCCTGTGTGTTTGCTCTCTTCTGTCACTCAACTCTTACGCACTTTTGCGACACTTTTCTCACTTACGTTGCTCCGTTATGAAGATCATGAGCGGACGCGGAGGACGTATCAACCTCACTCAAGCCCAGTTGACGGCTTTGATCAACGAATGAGTTGCTGAGGCACTCGCAGCAAATCCAGCAGGAGGTCAACATGCTCAAACTCCTGTGTGCACGTTCAAAACGTTCATGGACTGCCAACCTACTACTTTCAGTGGCACAGAAGGAGCAGTAGGCCTTCTTCACTGGTTTGAAAATCTTGAGTCTGTCTTCGAGATGTGTGAATGCCCTGAGGATCGTAGGGTGAAGTATGCTACTGGTACTCTTGAAGGGGTAGCGCTCACATGGTGGAACGCTCAGGTTCAGCTGCTGGGGTTGGTTGCTGCTAATGCCACCCCATGGAACGGTTTCAAGGAACTGATCAAAGAGGAATACTGTAGTCGGGATGACATCCACAAGCTAGAGGTGGAATTTTTCAATCTGAAGATGACGGGGTCTGAGATTGAGGCGTATACGAAAAGGTCAAACGAGCTGGCCATCTTGTGCCCTACTATGGTGGACACTCCCATCAAACGTATTGAGCTTTACCTCAAGGGCCTTGTACCAGAAATTCAAAGTCACGTGACTTCGGCTAACCTGGGTACCATTCAGCAAATCATCAAGTTGGCTCATCGTCTCACCGACCGGGCGGTGGAGCAAAACAGGCTACCCAAACGTATTAGAACCACAGCTGCTCTCGATGCTCCTAGCGACAACAAGCGAAAATGGGATGGGAATTCCGGTAAAGGTTCTACTTCAGCTCAGTCCCAGCAGCGAAAGACAGGCGAGTACAGAAGCCCCAGTCAGCAGTCTTCTGGGAATCAAGGTCAGGGTGGATACAAGGGGAATCACCCTAAGTGCAACCGATGTAATTTGCACCACAGTGGGCCATGTGTTAAAGGCAATTGTCATCAATGCAACAAGCCTGGTCACATTGCACGGGATTGCAGGAGTCAGCGTCCGGCGAATCAAAACCGACAGCAACAACAAGCCCCACCAAATCAACGCCAGCAGCAGCAACAACAAGGTAACAAAAAAGGGTGCTTTCAATGTGGTGCTGAGGGCCATTTCAAGAAAGACTGCCCCCAGCTAAATCAGAACCAGAACAACAACAATCAGGGGTATGGAAATGGTAATGGGGGAAACAACAATGGTAATGGTGCCAGGGGACGTGTGTTCGTGATTGGTCAGGCTGATGCAAGGAACGATCCCAACGTTGTGATGGGTAAGTTTCTTCTGGATGATTTCTTTGTTACTGTTTTATTCGATTCGGGTGCCGATACTAGCTATGTGTCCTTAAAAGTTAGTCAAATGCTTAAGCGCACTCCAACACTTTTGAACACCAAACACACGGTAGAACTAGCAAACGGTAAAAGTCTTGAAGCCACACACGTAGTTAAAGGTTGTAACCTCGTCTTAGCTGGTCAGACTTTCTCTATCGATCTTATTCCTATCACACTGGGTAGTTTCGACGTCGTTATTGGTATGGATTGGCTATCTCATCATCAAGCGGAGATTGTTTGCAAGGAGAAAATCGTCCACATTCCTCGTTCTGGTGAAGAACCTCTGGTGATTCAGGGCGATAAGAGTGGTGCTGTTGTAGGCATTATCTCTTTCCTTAAGGCCCAGAAGTGTTTGTGAAAGGGCCACACTGCCATTCTAGCACTCGTTATTGACACCTCAACGGAAGAGAAGAGAATTGAAGACATCCCTATTGCGCGTGATTTTCCTGAGGTATTTCCTGAGGAATTGCCTGGTCTTCCGCCTCATCGCCAAGTTGAGTTCCAAATCGAGCTAGTTCCTGGAGCAACACCAGTAGCTTGAGCGCCATATCGTCTAGCTCCATCAGAACTTGAAGAACTATCCACGCAATTACAAGAACTCTTGGAAAAGGGTTTCATACGCCCTAGCTCTTCGCCCTGGGGAGCTCCAGTCTTGTTTGTGAAGAAGAAAGATGGTACTTTCAGAATGTGTATTGACTACCACAAACTCAACAAGGTGATGTTCCTATGGCCTTCACTTCTAATTCTCGATAATCCCTAACCTTAAGTGTTCTTTGGTTTCTTCCCAGCTTCCGGATTGAAAGGAATCCCTGAGTAGAGTTGGTTACATGAACCATAGAACCAGAATCAAACCACCAAGAATTAACAGGAACATTTAAATTATAGGACTCAAGTATCATGAAAAATCGTTACCTTTCTTAGCCAGCCACTCCTTAAAGTCAGGGCATTCCTTCTGCATATGTCCTGTCTTTTTACAGAAC
This sequence comes from Helianthus tuberosus, assembly GCA_030545235.1. NCBI lineage: Eukaryota > Viridiplantae > Streptophyta > Magnoliopsida > Asterales > Asteraceae > Helianthus > Helianthus tuberosus. The sequence goes on along the minus strand of CM060444.1, from coordinate 57,831,743 downwards.
TTGTAGTGGATTATGCCAAAATAGTTCTTAGAGATGGAAGGTGCACTTGTATTAGGCTTGGGCCATTGGACTTTGGAAGCATCCCTTCTTGGATAATTGTTCTTCCTTTTCTTAGAGTTGGAGGTGGTGAAGTTTGCAACATCAGTAGTGCGATCCATCTTCATACGCTCTTCCTCCTGTATGCACATAGCGATCAGCTTTGTTTTTCCAAGTGTTGTAATTGATCTTAAGTGCTTCATAGGACGAAGGAAGCGAAGTAATGATGAAGTGGACAAGGAAACCATTACTAATTTCCATATCTAGCCCTTTCGCTTATTGGCCATGTCATTCATCATCATGATGTCTTCGCGAATGCCGCTCCTCCCATCATATTTAGTTGTCACCATCCTGAGGATTAGAGTACTAGCGTGTGCTTTAGACGTCCCCTTGAATCACGCCTCCATAGAAGCCAAGTAGGTTTTAGCATCATCAGAATCAGGAATGGCTCCTCTGATTGCATTGTTTATGGACTGCTTCATAAACATGAGAGACATGCGGTTTTACCTAGTGCACTTTTCCTAAATCATCTGCTTAGCAAAAGTACTTTGAGGAGTAAGGTCCGCTGGCTTATTCTCTCTTAAAGCATAATCGAAGTCCAACAATCCAAGCGTAAGCATGAGAGAGTCCTTCCATTCAGCAAAGTTATCACCAATCAAAGGTGGAATCCCGCAATTGGGTGCTGATAGTGGAAATAAGATAAGCATATTATGATACTAATCAAGAAGTCCTAATGTGATCTAAGGGCATGCATAAATAATGACCATTTTAATTATGAAGTTGTGATATTGTCTATTACTAACATAAAAAAGTAGACTTAGTTAAAATTCTATTTAAAAAAAAGATAAATCAGCTTTAGCCAGGACTGTAATCATTTAAGCATGTGTGTAAAGTGATCGTGACAAATCAGCTTTGGCCAGAGATGAGACAGTCACTTTAGTTATGCAATTGTTAAGTATGCTAGACATAAATGAATTAAATCAGTTTTGGCCAGAAATAAGAGATTCACGTTTGTAATGCATACTTAACATTGCTTTCGTAATACTTGAATGATAAATAGATGCATCAAATCAGCTTTGGCCAGAAGTGATACATCAAAAACTCATCCAAGTAAAGCCATCTTGGTTTTGTAAAACATTATCTGATCCTGATTAATTAACTAAGCATTTACAAAAACCAAGTTTTTAATAGCAAACCACCTGTTAGCGGTGAGTTCGCTGGGGGTGCATCTATTTATCGTATCCCCCCAGATATCAAGGAAGCATGCCTCTGTAAGGGTTTTGGTTCCACTTTGATAGGATCAGCCTTAAAATGGCTCTTAAATTTTCCACCTCATTCAATTACATCGTTTGCTCATTTAGTCAATTTATTTAATAGTCAATTTTCTTGCAGTCGAAGTTTTGAAAAACTAACCAGTGATCTCTACAGGATAACTCAAGGACCTCAGGAATCCTTGAGGGATTATGTGAACAAGTTTAGTAGGGAATCTCTTGATATCCCACACCTTGATGTTGCAACAGCTGTGCAAGCATTCAAAATGGGTTTGCAAAAGGATTCCCAATTTTATCAGGATCTTGTAATGAATCCTTGCAGGAACCTGGATGAGGCTCGAAACAGGGCTTTAAGATATATTCGGCTGGAAGATGACAAGAAGATGCAAGAGAGGATGAATTCCTCCTCAACCTATGAATCAACTAACAGGAAGTCGGAATCCTCGTACAAACTATACCGCTCTAAGCCATATGGCAAGAATGACAGCAAGAAAGTGAATGCTGTTGAAGACGAGGATCCTGAGGAGTATCCTGAATTGTCAGAATATTGTTTTTCTATTAATATACCTGAACTAATGTATGCTATGCAGGGTTTGGGAGACAAAGCAAGGTGGCCTAGGAAGAACCAACAGAAAGCTGATTGGAAGGATAAATCCAAGTGGTGTGCCTTCCATGAGGATTTTTGGCATGTTACGGAAGATTGCATTTCTTTGAGGAAGGAAATAAGCTATCTCCTGAGCAAAGGATATCTGAAGGATCTCCTGGGAAGAAAGAAGAATAAGGGTCAGGATACTGAGAAGGATCCTGAACGAGCAGCATCACCTCCTGCAGATGCCAAGATAATTAACTTTATTTCAGGAGGATCAGACATTTATGGGACTTCATACTCTGCTGCAAAAAGACATGCAAAGGAGGCTAAGGCAGAAATGGGAGATAAGCTAACCAGGATGTCAACCCTCACAACTGATAAAGTGATCACGTTCGACAGTGATGACAGGGATACTGTCCAGGATCCTCATCATGATGCTTTGGTAATAACTTTATATGTTGCTAATCACTTTGTGCGCATGATACTGGTGGATAATGGCAGCTCCGTCAACATTGTTCAACTAGAAATGCTGAAAAGGATGAATGTTTCCCCGATGGATATCACTTCAAAATCCACTGTGCTTGTTGGGTTCAGTGGAGAAGCCAGGAATACGGTGGGAGAAATAAAGTTGCCAGTTTACGTTGAAGGGGTCAACTCAATGGAACGCTTCTGTGTCATGGACTCCTTATCCTGCTACAATATTATATTGGGTAGGCCATGGATCCATGATATGAAAGCTGTGCCTTCTACCTATCACCAGTGCATCTAGATCCCTACCCCTTGGGGGGTTATCAAAGTAGAAAGTGATCAGCAAGAAGTGAAGGAGTGTTATTTTTCTTCAATGAAATCCTCAACAAAGCCCAAAGCAGGATAGCAATTAAAGATGCGAGCCCAGGGTATCATGGAGGCTTCAGAGCAGGATGTTAAGAAGGTTATCCTGGATCAGGATAATCCAGATATCTCGGTGCTCGTAGGAACCAATATCCCTCAGGATATTGAAAATTAACTGACTAACTTTTTGAAATGCAGGATGTCAACATTCACATGGAAACATGAGGATATGACAAGTATTTCCAAGGATATTATAACTCACAAGCTTGGAATTGACAGGTCTTTCAAGCCTGTCCAGCAGAAACGAAGGAAGTTTGCTCCTGAACGGAACGCAATCATTCAGGAAGAGGTTGAAAGATTATTAAAAAGCAATATGATTAGGGAAGCTAAATTTCCCAAATGGCTAGAAAATGTAGTTGTGGTGCAAAAGAAAAATGGGAAATGGAGAGTTTGTGTAGATTACACAGACTTGAACAAAGCGTGTCCTAAAGACCCATTTCCTCAGCCTCATATTGACTCAATGGTGGATGCTACTGCCGGTCATGAAATGTTAACCTTCATGGATGCATCTTCAGGATTTCAGCAAATACAAATGGAACCTTCAGACCAGAAGGATACTGCTTTCATGACACCAACAGGTATTTATTGTTATACTGCTATGCCTTTTGGTTTGAAAAACGCAGGTGCAACATACCAGAGATTGGTGAACATGAAGTTTAAAGATAAACTGGGGGACACCATGGAGGTATACATTGATGATATGGTGGTAAAATCTAAGAAGGCTGAGGATCATCTCCGGGATGTTGAAGGAGCATTCGATATCCTGGACCAGTACAACATGAAACTAAATCCTGCCAAATGCCATTTTGGAGTAGGGGCAGGAAAGTTTCTAGGATACATGGTGACAAAAAGGGGGATCGAAGCAAGCCCGGAACAGATTAAAGCTATCCTGGATATCAAGTCACCTTCAAACATGAAAGATGTACAAAGATTAACAGGGTGAGTAGCAGTGTTGAACAGGTTTATATCAAGATCCTCGGAAAAATGCAAGGAATTCTACGACATCCTGAAGAAGAATTAGAAATTCGAGTGGGGAGAGAAGCATGAAGAAGCCTTGCAGGAACTAAAGCAGTATCTTTCAACTGCACCACTATTGATGAAGCCCGAGGATGGTGAGCCATTATCCCTATATCTTGCAGTATCAGGGAACGCATTAAGTGCTGTCCTGGTAAAGGATCACGAAGGTCAGCAGTATCCTGTCTATTATGTTAGAAAAAGTTTATTAGATGCTGAAACGAGATATTCTCATTTAGAAAAATTGATATTGGCCCTAGTTATGGCATCGACAAAGCTTAGACATTATTTTGAGACACATAGGAATCATGTTAAAACTAATTATCCTGTTAAAAATGTACTTAGGAAACCCGAGATGTCAGGTAGGATGGCTAAGTGGTCAGTAAAATTAAGTACCTATGATCTAGTATACGAACCTAGAAATGCCATAAAGTCTCAGGCTCTAGCTGACTTTGTGGCTGATTTCAGTAGTGATATTCAAAATGAAGTAGACATTATATACTGATGGTGCATCTAATGTGAGAGGTGTAGGATTGGGTATACTAATAAAATCACCACAGGGGGACATATTACCCCAGGTTATTAGGTGTGAATTTCCTGCCACTAATAATGAAGCAGAATATGAAGCTTTGATTGCAGGATTAGGATTGGCCAAGAATATGAATATTAAAAGTTTGCAAGTATTTATTGATTCCTTGTTAATTACTACTCATTTTAATGTATCCTATGCAGTTAAAGGTGAGAAGTTAATCGAGTATCTCGAAATTCTCAAAAAATTAGCAGGATATTTTGATGTTTTTACACTTGAACAGGTACCAAGAGAGGATAATGCTGAAGTAGATGCCTTGGCAAATCTAGGATCATCAGTCAGGATACCGGAGGGAACCCAAATACCAATACTACATATCCTGTATCCTGCGGTGGATCTTCTCAAATCTCAGGATAAGGAAGTAGTAAGTATCCAGGATCCTGGTGATAAGTATCCCGAGGAGAATCCTAAGTCCTGGACGGCTCCAATCATGAGATATCTCAAGGAAGGACACATCCTAAAGGATGAGAATCCTAAGGCATTTAGAATGAAGGTATCACGGTTCACTATTATAAATAATGTTTTGTATAGGAAATCTCTTGCAGGACCATACCTGAGGTGCTTGGAGGATCCTGAAACTAAAGAAGTACTTCAGGATATACACGAAGGGGATTGTGGTAACCATACTGGGGGCAGATCATTATTCTCAAAAGTGTTAAGAACAGGATACTATTGGCCGACGATGAGGAAAGATGCTGCAGAATATGCTCGAAGGTGTGATGCATGTCAAAGGCACAGTAATATATTACATCAGCCTGCTGAACCACTGTATCCTATTGCTTTCCCTTGGCCATTCATGAAGTCGGGGATGGACATAGTAGGAAAATTGCCAAAAGCTCCAGGAGGAAAAGTCTTTATGCTGGCAATGACTGATTATTTCTCTAAATGGGTTGAAGCTGAAGCATTTGTTCAAGTTAGAGACCAAGAAGTAGTATCCTTCATAAAAAAGAATATTCTGACTAGGTTTGGGGTACCAGCTGAGATAATTTGTGACAATGGCTCTCAGTTTATCAGTAAGAGGACAACCAATTTTTGTAAGAGTTGGGGAATTAAAATGGTTACATCCACACCAGTGCATCCTCAAGCCAACGGACAAGCAAAATCCTTGAACAAGATAATTGTCAACAATTTGAAGAAGAGACTAGGAGCTAAGAAAGGAAGGTGGGCAGAAGAATTACCCTTTTTTTATGGGCTGATAGAACAACAATAAAGAGTGCAACTGGCCAAACTCCATTCTCCTTAGTATTTGGAGCAGAAGCGGTGATCCCGACAGAAATGGTGATACCTATAGCAAGATCCAATCTCTGGGATCCTGAGAAGAATCCTGAAGCTTTGTGCCAAGAATTGGACACTGTGGATGAGACAAGAGATGCGGCAAAGCTAAGGATGACAGCATATCAACAGAGGATATCCAGAGTATATAACAAGAATATAAGGACTAGAAGGTTTCAAGCTGGAGATTGGGTGTTAAGAAAGGCTTTTCAGAATACTACTAATCCTGCTGATGGACAGTTAGCTCCTAAGTGGGAAGGACCTTATGAGATTGAATCGGAATCCGAAAAAGGAGCATACCGGCTTAAGAATATGGACGGGGAAATACTACCAAGATCCTGGAATGCTATACACCTCAAAGCCTATTTCAAGTGAGTTTAGAATTTAATTTCTAACTCAGGATGGTATGAATTCTATCTCTTTTAAATATAATTCTATTTTATTTGAACCCAGTACTGACTTAAGCATCGGAGGGGTGTTAGCCAGGCTAACACCCACCTTAGTTTAAGGTTGTTTTGCAGAATATGCTTTGGGATATAACTCCAGGATATACACTCAGGATAATTCGAAAGATTAGAGGATTGGCCCCCTCTCTCACGTTTAAAAGATCCTGATCCCTTCACAGGTTTAAAGGTATTTACCTTTCTCTCTAATTGGGTTTAAACACCCCGCCTGGAGTGTTAGTGCACTATGTGTGTGGCCATAGATAGAAATCTAACTGTACATGTAAAGTCTAGTGTCTTGAGTCTGTAAAATACCGGACAGAGGTTTCGCTAGGTGTCGTTAGGCAATGTCAAGTCAGTATATGGTACGGCACAATGTTAAGAATCTGAGCAAGATCCAAAGTGATGTCATCATTATACAATGATGACATCATATGCAATATCATACGCATGGATTTTTATTTCGTACAAAACTGACATGCTTGCATGGAGTTTGATTTCGCTTGAAATGGGATGAAAGCTTGGAATGAGATTCCGCTTGAAATAAGATGCATGCATGCTGGAAGTTGATTCCGTTTGAAATGCAAGCATTGACCAACTATATAAATCGGTGATCTCATTTCACACGGAATCAGAAGACAACATTTAGAGAAATTAGAGGAGAGAACTTATTTCGCTTGAACAGAACTTCTTCAAGTTTCATCAGAATCTTCATCAAGAATATCTCCGATTTCGTCACGTTGATTAGATTACGAGTGTCTAGTGTGTAGATCGAGTCGAAACTCTATCCGGTTGTAGTTGATACGTAATAAAACGTTGTTTAATTACGTTTTCGATCACGATTACGGTTCGATTTAACGGTTTCCGCACGTTAAATCGAATTTATCACAGATCTAGTGATCGTTTACGATCCGATCCTGAACTCACAAGTGGTATCAGAGCTACGGATAGCTCTGCGTGTAATCGTTAGCGAATCGGTCGAGTTTTGCTCAGTTTCAGTGAAATCGAATCGAATTTCGGTTAATTTCGGACTATTTTCGGTGAATTTTGATTTGTTTTGGTGTGTTGTTTGAACTCTCTGAACTGTTTACAGTGATAACGTGACTGATTTGATGCGATTCGATGATTTTTGGATGATTATCTGTTAGTGATTGATGTTGCGTCATGTTTCAGATCTGATTTGATTTAGGAATTCTGATAAATCAGGTTTGAATTGTTGATAGGTGTTGTTTGAATTCGAAGTGAAGGCTGAATCATGTTAAGTGTTGATGATTGTTATTCGTGTTTGCTTATCTGATTGTTATTCATGTTGATAGGATTGTTTTGATTGAATTTCGGATCATTTCGATTTGTTTCTGACTGTTTCAATCGGCATTCAATCTGTTTTTAGTTGAGTTCACGGTGATTTCAGTTCGTGTTTCCGATCATATCAGAGTTCTACGAACGAGAATTTCGGAATCATTTGATGAATTGTTGGTAAATTTCAGATCACAGAGGTAAAATTGATGGAAATATTTTACAAAACAAGTCTGATATTCACAAACTGTTAACAAACTGTTTACATCATCATACATAAAAATCAGATCTGAATTTGTTGTTGTTGATTGTTTGAAATAACAATATGCAGTAAGCTGCAATTCACAAGTGATCGAAATCAGACAAATTTCGGTGACATTGATTCTGATTTCGATCATTTTCGAATCTGATTTGGTTGATTTTTGATCAGTTTCGGCTTGTTGTTTGTGTTAATTCGGGCGATTTCGGACTGAGTTTTGATTGCTTTCGGTGAAAACTTATTGTTGAACTTAGATTGGTTTAGATCACATCGTAGAATAATCAAAGATCACATTTATGATATGAAGTTGAGATTTGTATGATTTCAGATCTGGTAATTGCCGATTGTAATTATTACTCCTTGTTTGAACATGAATTGAATTGCTGGTGCTTTATGACATAATGATTTGCGACGTTTGTGTTGTTATAAAAGAGTTTAAGGTGTTGTGAAAGATAACAAATTGAATTGACTTTTCATTAAAGTGTCAAAAACTGATTTCACGTGATTTCTAATTGAGAATTCATATTTTTGTCATTAAAGAATAATAAATGTCAAAAGGTTGAAAGAAGTGATGTTTGATTCTTGATAGTAGGGTTTTAGATATAAAAAAAAATTAAAGAAATAAAAACTGAGTTGGACAGTTCATATTTTTTTTAAAAAGGTGTGTTGATCTCAAGAATTGAAATTGTGAATTAAATCAAGTGTAACTAAGTGGGCCGGTACTAAAAGTTTTGAGTAGTTTGGATCGTGTTTGGTTAAGTGGGCCGACACAATTTGAAGTTTAAGTGTGAAACGAAAATTTTTTTTGGGTTTGGATCAAAAAGGTGATTGATTGAATTTTGAGTCTTAATTTGGTTTGTGTTTGAAAAGTGGGTTGTTTGATTAGTGGGTCGCTAGCTTGTGGATTTCTTGGTTACAAACATTTTGTGGGATTCGTGGAAGTTAAAATTTGTGGACTTTGAACTAAAAACAAATTTTGAACCATGTCATTTAACGAAGAAAGTATGGTTAAAATGTTTGACGAACAGGAAAACGATAACCTTGAAAGGTTAAATGATTGGTTTGATGGGGTTTGGGGTAGTAGATATCAGAATGAGAATAAGAATGTTTGGGATAAAAGATTTGAAAGTTTTTTGTGTATGAAAAATGAAACAGTGGATGTGTTGGAAAATCGGTTTGAGTTTCTAATTGAAAAATTAACAATGTACGAGATAAGGATGTCAAATGCTGAAAAGATATCAAAATTTGCAGACGCATTACCTTCAGAGTGGGATGAATTCTTGATTAATCTGAAAAAGGATTCTAGATTTTCAAATTTTTATCCAAAAGAATTCATCAGAGAGCTTAAAATACACAATTACGAAAATGATAAGAAAAAGAAAGAGTTGATGAATGGAATAGAAAAAGAATTGGGAAAAATAAGTTTCGATGTGATTATTGAAATGAGAAGAAGAGTCAATATGTGTCTTGTAGCAAAAAATGTTATGAAATATGATATTAAGATGGGTTGTTATATTGACAAAAACATGAATCCTCTTGATTTTGTTAAAATTTTTTGTGCAGGTACATACAAGACAGAGACAAAGGAAATTTCGAAGAATGAAGAATCCGAGAAAAGTGAAACTTCAAGTTCTGAAAATGTGTGCTCAAAATGTGATGATTTCAAAGCAGATAGTGTCAAACTCTTGAAAGATGTGGAGAGTTTGACATTAGAAATAAAACATTTGAAAGAAAAAGAAAAAGATTTTGAAAATAAAATAAAAATGTTTGAAAATGAAAAATTAAAAATTGAAAAAGATTTTCAAAGTCAAATAAAGATTTTAGAAGATGAGAAATCTATTTTTGGCAAAAATAACATTGAAAAACAAATTGAAATAAATTCTCATCTTGAGAAAATCATTCAGCTTGAAAAAGAAGCTGAATGTGCTAGAAATAAAGTCAATGACTTAGAAAAGACATTGAAAGGTTTTGTGACCTCGTCTGCATTACTAGATCATATATGTCCAAAAGTGATCAATGCAATTCCAATAAGTGACAATGTCACAAATTATGACGATGTCATAATTGAGGATTGTGATGATAAAACTGATGATGAAAATGAGAAAAAGAAAGTATTTTTGAAATTAAAAGAAAAGTTTCAAGAAACTGTTTTACATTCGACTGAAATAGGTGAATGCTCAAAGCAAAAACCTGTTAAGAAGAATGTAGAACAAAAACAAAATGTTAAAAATTCAAAAAAATTTCAAAACAAAAATAAAAGGTCATCAGTTCAGTTATCCAATCATTATAAAAAACCACAAAAATTTGAAAATCAAAACTCACAAAAAGTTGGTAATAACTGGTGTAGGTTTGACCACAGTGCTCAAAAGTCAAATCAAGCTTACTGGAGAAGATGGGATGAAGATTCTTCAAAGTCAAATCATTACAATGATCAAAAACTAAAGAATGATGAGTACTACGATTCAAATCAGTGTTATAATTTGAGTGTTTGGTATGAAAGTAATGAATGGTACGATAACAGAGTGTGTTACAACTGTGGTTTTAGAGGACACATTGCTGTTAACTGCCAGAGTCAGAGCTTTGAGATGAGGAGATGTTATGAATGCCAAATCAAAGGTCATATTGCCAGAGATTGCCCAATGAGATCAAAGGGAAGATCGAGTGCTGAATCTCATGGAATGGTGAAAAAATCAGTCAAAATTGATGAAAAGCCTAAAGAACAAAAAGTGAAACTTTCACAAGGGAAAAAAGATCGACTGAGAAAGAAAAGAAAGAAGGCAAGGGAGTATCTTGAAAAGATTTTGTTCTTGGGTACAACGGTTAATTAAGATAAAAGTTCTGATGAATCGCTTTGCTCAACAAAAAATCAGTCAAGTAAAATGAATCCATCAGATACAAATCTGAGGACAAAAGGTAGAGTAAAGGTAAAATTTGTTGATCAAACAGTTCCAATAAAGGTCGGCGATGAATCTGTTGTGTTAAAAACAAAGGAGCCACCTTCTAATGATAAATTTGTTTCTTCGAAAACAAAGAAGGTACATTCTGGCGATGATTCTGATTCGTCAAAATCAGAGGAGCCACAAGTTGAGCTCAAAAGTGAAAATTTAGTTCCGCCAATGGATGACATAAACTTTCCACCATTGCGAGCTGAAAATTTTAAACAAAAAGTTGAGAAAGTAGAAATTTTGGATCAATTCTATTCTGAAAAGAAAGAATTTGATGTCGAAAAGGCGTTCAATGGAAAAGTGAAAAATATTTTTGGAAAAATGGTCGAGGGTAAGGTAAAAGGGGTTAAAGAATTTTATGAATCAAAAAGATATGTTCAAACCCCGAGTGAAATTGAAAAGGTCACACCCAAGGCTGGTCAGGCTTGGGTGCCTACATTCTTTGCTTAAAATCCTGACTTGCCGGAACTCCCAGGTTGGTAATTGGGGAGTAGGAATCGTCATCTTTCTTGAAAAATGTGTATGTGAATTACTTACAAGTGGATTGAAGAACAGTGTGATAAATTAAACCCCATGTTTGTGAAATGGCAAACAAAACTAATTTTCCGAGAAAACCATTTTGATTAAAACAAACTTAAGTGTTTTGAAATCATAATGGGAAAATAGTTTGTTGTCAGGGGGAGGTTTGATTGTTTAAGCCAAGTGGATGGCGAATTGAGGCAATTCTCATCAGTTTGTCACTTTGTTTGTATAGTTTACTGCTTTATTTTTCAAATTTTCCCAGAAAATCAAAATTTGAAATATAATTTTGATTTTAGGGGGAGAAATTTTTTTTAAAAAAATAGAAAATTTGAAAAATTCATAAACATTTGAAAATTCAAAAAGAGTTTTGTGTAAAAAGAGGAAATGATAGTACATCAGTGGACTATCAGTGCATGCTAGAGAAATGAAAAGTTTTATAAAGTTTTAAATAGTCTCACTAGGGATGTGTCGATAGGCTCAGCTAAGACTAGTAGTTTTGCGAAAATGATACAAACATAAAGCAAAAGGCCTAAGTCTGGTGGGAAACACGGTCGAACGCATAGTACTTAGTTTTGTCCTTCTTGACTGTGTGCCTGCTCGGTAATCGCTGATTGTCTTAGGACATAAAACCGGTTAAGTTTGTGAGCTTTCACAACTGTGCTGAAAAGTCACTGTGATTCTGTGTTTTCATTTTGCAAAGATTTAAACTTGTTTTATTTCTTTATTTTGTTTAAGCATTGGACATCCTCTGCGTATACGTGAGTATCGACCTGGATGTTATTGCCTAAACGTTCTGCTTTATTTTCTTTGGTGTTTCGTTTAAGCTTTGGATCACCTCTGCGTATACGGGAGTATCGACCTGGTGGTTAAAGCCTAAACAACTTCAACTTGTTTTTATTTCTTATTTTGTTTAAACATTGGACTTTCTCTGCGTATACGGAAGTATCGACCTGATTGTTAATGTTTAAACATTCTGCTTTATTTTTTACACAAATCACAGTTGATGAAAGTTTAAAAGCATTACGTGAGTCAGTGTATTGCATGATGAGGGGATATGCTAAGATCGTGGGGCGCATAAGACTTTAGTGCTATCTAAATATACCTAATCGTATCAGTAAGCATTACGAACATCTTAGAGGAGTATAAGTGGATCACAATATCGATGATCTAAGGTGAATTATTTAAAAGCTTTAAGTGGTAATGTTTAGATCAACGGTGCAACTGATTTGTCTCAAAAAGCTGATATGATCCTCTTACACAAACTCACAAAAATATTGTCTGTAAATATTTTTTTACTGCATTTCAATATTGTTCCTTCTAGAAGTTTAGCTTTTATTTGAAAATCCAAAAAGATTTTAGACAACTGATGTTGATGAGCTGATTTTCAAAATTTCAAGTGCTAATCAAGATGAACTGGTTTGGGAGTGTGTTTGCTAAATTGAAATTTTTTTAGAATGATTGCATGTTTAGTTAATCAAGGTCATTAATTTGAACCTGATGTAACTATTAATGTTTGGTTAATGAATGTTCTCTATCAGTAAGTTTTTCAAAGTGATATAAATAAAAACTTATGTTTCGGGTAGAGAATGTGCAGGAAACGTTGAAAAAGCTAGGTTTCGATTCCTGAGGATTAATGCCAAGGTTTCAATCCTAAGCTACAAATTCCAGACTGCGATCCCGGAACAACTTAAGGGGGAGTCTGTTAGCATTAGGGAGTTTGAAGAGTGAAAGAGCCAGACTTAGAGTCTGAAGATTAGCTGATGATGGTGATTGAAGAGAATGAGAGAGTTTGAAGGTTGCTTAGCGTCAAATATTTTGGAAAGCGTGAAGACTGATTAAGACTGAAGTTTTGACGTACTAAAGTCTCATACTGAAGACTCCGTCAACATCCAAGGGGGAGACTGTTGGTGCATATGTCTGTTGACTTCGTCTTATATCGAGTCTCGGTTTCGTTGCAGATCTAAACAAGAATGATGTCATCATTATTGATGATGACATTATACAAGTAATCTCAATGATGACATCATGGAATAAAATCAGTCAACTTGAAATAGATGCACACATGAAACAAAAGTTAATTTCGCTAGAAGTTATATTGTAATTTCGATTGAATATTATTATGTGATTTCGCTTGTATAGTCAAATGTAGGTTTCAAGCGAAATCAAGAAGGCTATATATAGGTTGCTCAGTTTATCATTTTAGAACGAAATTAGAAGTTGGTGATTCCGCCCGAAATGACAATGTGTCATTTGGAGCGGAATTAGACCCACTATATATATGTGTGTTTGTTTCTCATTTGGTACCGATCGATGAAGTTGTAACCGAACTGCTGCCGGATTTTTCTGTGATCTATTAATGAGAAATAGTGTTTAAAGTGATATTCTGTCTACTTCTACTCATTTCTCTCTGATTCAAGCTGTTTGCGTGATTCCGCCACATAAACAGTGGTATTTTGGTTCTGATTGACTCACTAGATCGTCAATATCGATCCTACAATTAAGTCTGTGAACTTTCACAACTTTGCTAAAAAGTCACTGTGATTGTGCATTTCTTTTTGCAAAGATTTAAACTTGTTTTATTTCTTTATTTTGTTTAAGCATTGGACATCCTCTGCGTATACGAGAGTATCGACCTGGATGTTATTGCCTAAACGTTCTGCTTTATTTTCTTTGGTGTTTCCTTTAAGCTTTGGATCACCTCTGCGTATACGAGAGTATCGAACTGGTGGTTAAAGCCTAAACAATTTCAACTTGTTTTTATTTTCTTATTTTGTTTAAACATTGGACTTTCTCTGCGTATACGGAAGTATCGACCTGATTGTTAATGTTTAAACATTCTGCTTTGTTTTCGCACAAATCACAGTTGATAAAAGTTTAAAGGCATTACTTGAATTAGTGTATTGCATGATGAGGGGATATGCAAAGATCGTGGGGTCCATAAGAACTTAGTGCAAAATTAATATACCTTAACGTATCGGTAAGCATTTCGAAAGTTTTTAGATTGAGTTTAAGATGACAACTATATCGTCAATCTATGTGAATCATTTAGAACTTAATATGTTTAAAGCTTAATGGTGCTAGTGATGTGTCTCAAAAACTGATATGATCCTCTTACACAAACTCACAAAAATAGTGTTTGTACATATTTTATTTCTACATTTAAATTTTGCTTTTGCACTTATGTTACATATTTTAAAAAAAAATCCAAAAATATTTTCGACAACTGATGTTGAAAAGCTGTTATTCAAAATCTCAAAGGCTAAACAAGATGAACAATTGGTTTGGTTAAGATGATGAGAAGTTGGAAGATAATCCTCAAATGTTTAGATGATTCATTAATTTGAATCACAATATTGTGTGTTATATGTTTGAGAATTTTGAGTGAATTCTTTTAGAGTCAAAATTATTTTGTCTTATGAGAGGTTGAGATGTGTAGGTTTCTGATTCTGTTGCTACGAAAAGCCAGGCGTCGATCCTAAAAGCACGGAAGCTTGACGAAAGGGGGAGCCTGAAGAAATAGTCTACCGAGGAGAGGAGCAACTGAAGCTGAAGACAGATCCACGGGGATTCTGTTCGAAAAAGAGAAAGACAAGACGCTACGAGATTGACTGCGGCAATATCCAAGGGGGAGACTGTTAGTGCCGTAATGTCTATAGCCTTCGTCAATCCGAGCCGTAGCGAGAAACTGAAGATAACAAGTCTTTATTGTGTTATGACTAGTCAAAAGGCAAGGTGGCAATCTTGTAATTAATGAAAAGTTTCATTAAAGCCTTGACCTATATATAGAGGAGTTAGTAGTAAAGTTAAGGACTTTTTTGCTCATTTGGGAATTTTGGAGCTAATCTTAGAGAGAGAAAGTGTAGAGAGAGAAAGTTCTCTACGTGGTTCTTAGAAGCTTGTACACGTCATATTTTCAATAAGAATCACAGTTCTAGTACGTTCTTGTGTGTTCGGTCACGCACGTTCACGGATTCCGCACGTCGAACGTGTCGTTACGCAATCGTACAGTGTCAAAACCGATCCTACAAAAAGGAGAGTTTGTTTGTGATGAGAAATGATTTTGAAACTTGAATTTCAAAATGAAAATTTAAAAAATCGATAAGTTGGATAATCAAGGTCATTAATTTGAACTTGATCATCTGTGAGGGTTACTGATTTTGATCATGCTTAAAAGTCAAATCTGAACATTTGAATAATGATAAATTTTGACAGGAAGCTAAATGTAAAGGGGAGCAAGATTAAACGTCAAATCTTAGAAATTCAGGGCATCATTCAAGGGGGAGACTATGGTTTCACTTGAAGATGTTATCCAAGGCAGTTCAAGACTAAACATCACAGATTTCTAGCTTTGTCCAAGGGGGAGATTGTTAGTGCACTATGTGTGTGGCCATAGATAGAAATCTAACTGTACATGTAAAGTCTAGTGTCTTGAGTCTGTAAAATACCGGACAGAGGTTTCGCTAGGTGTCGTTAGGCAATGTCAGGTCAGTATATGGTACGGCACGATGTGAAGAATCTGAGCAAGATCCAAAGTGATGTCATCATTATACAATGATGACATCATATGCAATATCATACGCATGGATTTTTATTTCGTACAAAACTGACATGCTTGCATGGAGTTTGATTTCGCTTGAAATGGGATGAAAGCTTGGAATGAGATTCCGCTTGAAATAAGATGCATGCATGCTGGAAGTTGATTCCGTTTGAAATGCAAGCATTGACCAACTATATAAATCGGTGATCTCATTTCACACGTAATCAGAAGACAACATTTAGAGAAATTAGAGGAGAGAACTTGTTTCGCTTGAACAAAACTTCTTCAAGTTTCATCAGATCTTCATCAAGAACATCTCCGATTTCGTCACGTTGATTAGATTACGAGTGTCTAGTGTGTAGATCGAGTCGAAACTCTGTCCGGTTGTAGTTGATACATAATAAAACGTTGTTTAATTACGTTTTCGCGCACGATTACGGTTTGATTTAACGGTTTCCGCACGTTAAATTGAATTCATCGCAGATCTAGTGATCGTTTACGATCCAATCCTGAAATCAGTGATTACTGAGTAGGTACACAATCAAGAAGGACAAAACTAAGTACTATGCTTTCAACCGTGTT
The DNA here is from genome assembly GCA_030545235.1 of Helianthus tuberosus. Classification (NCBI taxonomy): domain Eukaryota; kingdom Viridiplantae; phylum Streptophyta; class Magnoliopsida; order Asterales; family Asteraceae; genus Helianthus; species Helianthus tuberosus. The sequence continues at coordinate 57,815,497 of CM060444.1, read as the reverse complement.
TCCCACTAGAACTAGGCTTTTTCATTTAAGTTTGTATCGTTATCACAAATCTACTAGTCCAGCTGAGCCTATCGTCACATCTTTAGTGAGACCGTTTATCACATTTGACATTTCATTTCTTTAGCATGCTGTGATTGTCCAACTGATTTACTATCATTTCCTCTTGTTCACAACAAAACTCATTTTGAATTTTTCAATGTTTTTGGCATTTTCAAATTTTCTATTAAATTTTTTCTCCCCCTAAAATCAAAATATGTTTCAATTTTGATTTTCTGAGAAAATTTGAAAACAAACTATACAGATAAATTGACAACATAATATCGAATTGCTTCAATTCGCCATCCACTTGGCATAAACAATTAGAACTCCCCCTGACAACAAACTATTTTCCCATTATGATTTCAAAACACTTAAGTTTATTTTAATCAAAATGGTTTTTCTGGAAAATTAGTTTTGTTTGCCATTTCACAAACATGGGGTTTTCATCACATTGTTCTTCAATCACTTGTTGGTTTTTCACAAAAACAATTTCCAACAATCATACCACTTGTAAGATAGTTAAATCAAGTACAACTTAATGTCCTTGATTAACCACTTGTAAGTCGAAATATCACAGTTACCAACCTGTGAATTTCTCAAGAAAGATGCCGATTCCTACTCCCCAATTACCAACCTGGGAGTTCCGACAAGTCAGGTTTTTCAGTTAAAGAGATTCACCCAAGCCTGACAGTCCTTGGGTGTATTTGAGTTATTTTCACTCGGGGTTTGAACATTCCTTTTTGTTTCATAAAATTCTTTAACCCCTTTAACCTTTCCCTCAACCATTTTTCCAAACATATTTTTTTCTTTTTCATTGAACGCCTTTTCGACATCAAATCCTTTCTTTTCAGAATAGAATTGATTCGAAATTTTCACCTTACCAATTTTTTGTTTAAAATTTTCAGTCCGCAATGGTGGAAAGTTGATATCATCCATTGGCGACACTGAATTTTCTCCTTTAAGTTCAACTGGTGGCTCCTCTGATTTTGACGAGTCAGATTCATTGCCAGAACGTGGCTCATCTGACTTTGACAAGTCAGATTCATCGCCAACACGTGGCTCCTTTGCTTCCAAAGAAACAAATTCATTGCCAGGAACTTTTTCTTTCTTAACACTCCATTCTGTCCTCAGATTTGTATCTGATGAATTCGTTTTGCTTGAATTGTCATTCTTTGGAAAGCAAGCCGATTTATCACGGAAGCAATAGCTTGAGCTCTCATGGTCTCGCATTTACCCCTTACAGATATCATTAGTGTACATTCACTTGTAAGACTGAATATAGGAGTCTGGATATGGGAGTATATTCTGAGGTGGTACACGCAAATAAGTTTAAGTTCTTTAAAACACAAATCTCGTATCTCGAAACAGTTGAACTTTGTGTGAAAATTTAAGTGGATCAGTATACTGACCATCTAAGTGAGTCGTTTAGAACTTAAAGTGTTTAAAGCTCAACGGTGCTAGTGATTTTTCTCAAAAACTGATATGATCCTCTTACACAAACTCACAAAAATATTGTCTGTAAATATTTCTTTACTGCTTTTCATTAAAAACAAAATCCAAAAAGAATGTGTTTTAGCATAAAATTTTGAAAAATTGAAAAAGATTTTATTTCATCTTATTTTCGACAACTAATGTTGAAAAGCTGATTTTCAAAATTCCAAGTGCTAAACATGATGATCGACAGTGGGTTGGGAGAGTTTGTTTTGAAATGAAAATTGTTATAATTAAATCTACTCAAAAGTAAGTTTGAACATGATATAAATTGTTGATTATTGAACAATATCTTCAAGTGGTTTATAAATTTGTCAAATTTTTAAATTTGTGAAATTTATTGTGAAGTAGAGATTTGTGCAGATTCCCGATTCTAAGCCTGAGCAGGGATTGAGCCAGGTTGCGATTTTAGAACAAAAGCTATGTCAGATTGCAATCTCGGAGCAATTTAAAGGGGAGTCTGCTAGCAAGGGGGAGGTTAGCTGCTGATAGAAGAAGAGAAAAGATTGAAGGAAGCTTACAATGTCAGATACTTTGGAAAGAGCATGAAGACTGATCAAGACTGAAGACTGGTCATACTGAAGACTCGACACCGAAGACTTCGTCAAAATCCAAGGGGGAGTCTATTGGTGCATATGTCTGTCGACTTCGTCTTGTATCGAGTCTTGTGTCTGGATAGGATAAACCAGTGCTCAGTATACTAGAAATTAGGGTTTTAGTGATATTGGACCAGTTCATACGAATTGGAAAGGCCAATTCGTACGAAATGGCCAAGAGTCCATTTCGCACGAATTGGGTCATGTCCATTCCATGCGAACTGGTCATCATCTATAAATACCTGAGCTTGGTTGTCATTTGTAACTTTGTGATTCCGGAGCAGAGGTGCTGCCGAAGTGTCTCCAGAGCGTGTAAAGCTAGGAAATCAATACAAGAGACATTATAAGTAATTCTAAGTGTAAATCAAGCTGATACAACATCGATACGTCTGTTTCCGCCTTTTGTATTGATCTAGAACTCTTCTGGTCGACTCGTATAGATCGAATCTCGATCCTACACATTGTCACATTGTAGAGAGAGAAAGTGGGATTATAAATAGATTTTAGAGAGACAAAGTTGATTTTGTATATAACTATATAATTGTAGGGTTGTATTAGGGGCTAAAATTAGATTTTAGAAGCATGTATTCGGTTACTTTCTTTAGGGTTTTTATTGTCACATTTTAGAGAGAGAAAGTAGGGCTATAAATGGATTTTAGAGAGAGAAAGTTGATTTTGTATATAATGTATAATTGTATTAGGGGCTATAATTCTATTTTAGGGGCATGTATTAGGTGACTTTCTTTAGGTTTTTCATTGTCATGTTTTAGAGAGAGAAAGTGGGTTTGTCTTGTAATATTTTATTCAATCGATACATATAATTCTAATGTACCGTTGTTTCAGGAATTCGTGTCTCTTGAAGAGTTGAATTCTTGGGTTTACAGAACAGGATTTGAGAATGGTTACATCATTATGACTGGACCAATGATATCAAAAGGCGAACGACCCTCAACAAGGATAATGAAGATATGGTTACGATGCGATCGTGGTGGCGAACACAATAGTACAATCATAGTTCGATGTTCTGGTAGAAAAAAGGTTGGTTGTCCTTTTAAATTGATAGGGAAACATGTCGCAAATAGTGGTGCTTGGAGGTTAGGGGCGAAGGATGGGGAACATAACCATGAACTTACTAAACATATTGAGTGTCAGACCCTGACCTGTGGAGGATTATCAGTCGTAGCAAGATGATTGTCCAAAACTTACGGCACTATTAAATGTTTCAATATTTATTCACTTCACAAGTTTAAAATGTCGCATCAAACATAACAAACTTCCAAATAATCCAAAATAATTCAAACATAAAGAATATTAAAATAATCCCATTTATTTAATCTAATGCAATCCTACATGTCTTCATCCTCGCTTCATGAAACTTCGTATCCTGTACCAAGTGTAAAATATTTGGTTCAACTAATAGAAGTTTGTGAGTAAATCTAAATATAGATAAAATAATTGATTCAGAATTTTAACATGCAAATAATGTGTTAACGAGATAATCACAACCAACAAACATTCAACAATAATCACACAAACCAAATGCGATACGCGAGTCTCAAGCATCAAAGAGCTAAACCAGTTGAAGAGCGAAACTCAATGATGATGGCGATACCTATTCACCTATGGCCATGGGGAACTGGACAGCTAGTGGATCCACAATGTAACGTGCTTGCATACAATTGACTAAGACACAAAGCTAAATAAATAAACAAGTAACAAATACACATAACATATAATCCAGACATTAACTTTGTATGTTTGATAATTGAATTGAATAAATATGAGATTTTGCGTACTCATGATACACCCCAAAAGTTTAATGAAAAAGGGGAAGAGATCTACTCACTGTTTGCGTAGTTTGATCCATGAAAAATACCGCACGAGAATAAAAAGAATAATCAAAAAGTAACAATCACCCTAAAAATATAAAATAAACAAACTCAAAAACAGAATAGAACAACACAAACGCAACTACGAAACCGAGTCTTATTATTTGAGGGCTTTTGTATAACTAACTTATATATAATAATTCTACACCTAACAATTCAATATGTGTAAAAATAAATGAATAACGTGATTAAATATGACAATAACAATTTACTATGTTATTATATGTGTAAATACTAATTTTAAATAAATTAGTTATATCCATCTAATAAATCTATAGATCAAAATTTGTCATTATCCTGTATTTTTATCTAAAATAATTAAATTTGTAAGAAAACTTAATTTCTTTTATAATTTAATTATCCTTTTATTAAAAAATAAACTACCAAAAGTGATGAAATTTGTTATAAAAATTCCATGTCTTAAAGATTTTCTAGAAACCTGAAATAATATTTGTGAAATTTTATTCTGTAAATTTTATACTTTTATATAGTTTTCTATATAATATAACATGAATAAAAATTGAAATAAAATCCATATGATGTCCAAAAATTACACAAACTAATCTAGCATGATAATCAACAGTAGCATAATTTCAATTTCACCAAAACATTTGCCTAAGATCAAAAGCCCCAAATTCTAATGTCTAAGAATGCTAAATAACAAGAAATTAAATTCAAATTCGTAAGCCATTCTATCACGGAAATTGATAGAAGGCTTTTGTAGAGCATGGAAAATTAAAGATATTAGGCTCAAGAATCACCTGAATTGGTTAAGAAATGAGAGAAACATCGATAGAAAAAGTTTCAAGCCTTATAATCTTTCTTTCCTTGAATCCATGAATTAGAACGAGTGTTTACAGAAATTGAGAGTGGGCAGTTGTTTGAAATATTATTAGATGTCGTTTGATATCGAAATTATGTGTTATGATTACTAAATTTGTTAAAACCTTTCTGCTAAGAAAGCTTTCATGGTGATTAAATTTAAGATTTAATTGAGGATTAACGATTGTTAATGGAACAAATTTAATGATAAGGAATCATTCTCTCCATGAATATCAATCACTTGAAACTGAAATGAAGTCTTTTGGTCACGAAATGAATAAGTTATGGATGATTCGGGTTGGTGGGTTCGTGTTTGAGAAGGAGAAGGATTGCATATGGGTGTAATTTGGATTGGAGATGTTGTCGTTTGGGTGGTAAGGGATGTTGTTTGGGGTTGGGTGATTTCGCTTGGATCCTGTCGTTTGGATGGGTTGATATCGTTTGAATGTGGTGTGAGGTGTCATTAGGTGTGGATATTGTTTGAGTGTGTGAGTGTCATTTAAATGCATGCTATATCGTTTGAATGTGATGTTGTTTGGAGTTCAATATCGTTTGGTTAGGGTCTCGCTTGAAGTCAGGTGTCATTTAAAGGATGTTGTCGTTAAAAGGTAACACTACACAAAAATAATAAATAATATGAGAGAATTCAAGTTCGTATTTTCATTTATTACGGTTCAGATCCGGTTTACATAACGAGTCAGGTTTCTAGGATCCGTTTTTTGGCGGATGTTACATTCTCCCCTACTTTTGAAAATTTTGTCCCGAAATTTGCGTGGGAGAATTCTCTGGAAAAGTTGTGGGTATTTATCTCGCATCCAGTTTTCACGTTCCTAGGTAAACTCTGGTCCTCGTTTTGTCCTATCACATGTGGATCGATAACGATATTGATAACCAACCAAGGGTGCAGAATCCCCTTGATAGATCAGATGAATACTGAAACAAGTTTATCAGATGAACGAACACAGAAATCACTTTCGAACCCCTCTTCTATTGTTTATCCAACACAAGTGCTTACAATCAATTCAAGACTCCAACTCAATCACTCTCACTCTTTCCTCTGTGTTTTCCCTCTCTCTAGAATACTCTAAGAAGACTAACTCTGAGGATTAACCAAACCCTAATGCAAAACATATTTATATACTACATGTCTGCATATTGGGCCTTGGGCTGGGCTAGGCCATTCTCCAAGCCCATTACAACTCTAAGCAAGCTAAACACAAATGCTAAGCCCAATACAAAATATCCAAAGACTAAACTATTAAGCTGTTGTCACAGAATAAGCACACGTTTAGATTCCCAGCGGACTTTTACTATTGGAATCTGACTGCGTTTCAACTGTTTCTCATTGCGATCCATGATTTCGATAGCTCTTTCAATAAAATGCATCGACTCATTGATCTGTATATCCGCAAGTGGAACATGGATATTTTCATCGGCAAAGCACTTCTTCAAGTTAGAAACATGGAAGATCAGATGAATCCTACTGAGTTCTTCTGGTAATTCAAGCTTGTAAGCCACCGTTCCAATTTTCTCGAGGATCTTGAAAGGACAAACATAACGTGGTGATAGTTTGTCTTTCTTTCCGAATCTGACAACACCTTTCCACGGAGATACTTTTAAAAGTACATGATCACCAACATTGAATTCAAGCATTTCTTTATTTATCAGCATAGATTTTCTGACAACTTCGAGCTGCTAAGAGTTTGTTGCACATCTGAATAAGGCTTCTGATGACTTCGAGCTTTTTTGACGACTTTGACCTGCCATTGGTCATTTCTTGGATCAATTCTGGTCCAGTAATATGAGCTTCACCGACCTTGTGCCAATAAACAGGGCATCAACACTTTCGACTGTGTAAGGCTTCGACTGGAGCCATGTTAATACTGGAGTGATATTGTTATTATAAGATAACTCGATCAATGAAAAATTAGTATCCCACTTCCATTTAAAATCGATAACGCACGAGCGCAACATGTCACACCCCCAAAATACCACACACGGGAACCCCCGCGAGGCGTGTGACGTACCAGGATCTAGCCACCAATCACATTGAACTCATAATAACATTTCAAATAAAACTTTCATTTATTAACATAAGCGTTACCCAACATTATTCACTGTTCAGTGGAAGCGTACGACAATAGTTAAGAATTTCATAACACAAATGCGTAAAGGCTATCAGACGTGTCGCGTGATTTCATACAACTCGACCCATGACCACTCCTGCATCCTAGACAGCAAGTTCCAGTGACATGCACCTAAAGGCCTACAAGCATGCAGAAAAGTGTATCAGACATCGCTGGTGAGTTCAAAGTTTGTTAACACGTTTTAGTTACCAGATATACGTCTAAAACATTTCAATGATTTAATGTTGTTAATAACTCGATTACCGCCGATGGCTCCAGATTATTTGCCCTATTCCCCAAAGCCTCTATCAAAGCAATGGTCAAGACTGGGGTCATTAGTTCACTCCCAACCTCCCCGGTGCGGTGTGAGGGTGCCAAACCTAAATAACGCTATCAACTAATACCCCGTTGCCTCCCCGGCAACAAATCGGTAGAAGGGACTTGATTGATAGATATGAGTGTATTAACCAACATCCCGAGTTTAACATTCCAGTCAAACCCAATAACCCGACATTCCTCCCCGGAATGTTTACCAGATGTCCCTCCCCGGGATGCATGCTTGGGAAAAGAGGAGTGAACTCACCTTAGGTTTGCTCGGTATGTTACGTTACATTACCCGTTCCCAGTTGGCCAACCAAACCCTATCGTGGTTACCAAACAATATCAGTTACACAATCATTCACGTCTCATATTTGCACACAGTAAATCACGTATTGTTACACAGATTGCTTTCACTGCAAAGATTACCATAGCATGTATCAAGTACCCGATTCTCATTCAAGTCCACATCACATGTGAATGTCACAAATCAATACATAACAGATGCATGTTCTACCCACACCAAACAAGTCAGGTTTCTCATTCTTAACAATATTGTTATCATGCAACAACTAGTATTTGTAAACACAAGTATTCATCCTCACATACACCTTAAACTATTTACTGTACTGTCTACTTGCATGACGAAGAACCCAGGCGACGAAACACCCATTCTTCATCGAAATTACAGGTGACGAAACACCACCATGTTTCGTCGAGTTACATATGACGAAACACCACCATGTTTCGTCGAGGTTACTTATGACGAAACGCCATTAAGGTTCGTCGAGGTCAGTTAACAGGGCCTTGGTCACATAACATCAATTCCATATTTTTTAGCATAATCAAAGGATCAAGTGGCGGTTACACTATGATGTTCTTATCAATCTTAATCGCATAACAGTTACACATCAGCAGGTCAATGGGTCAAGCAACAGTCAGTGCACTCATTCAAGCAAACCCTAATTATTATAACTGTTTCATTGCATCAAAACTAATAAACCCTAAGATTAGCATCGACATACAGTAGCATGGACTCAAACATAAGAACAAACATTGACAAAAACCTATTACTGATTCATGATAACAACTTTGCTAACTCTGCAAGTATGAAACCCTAAGTCATCATATGTAATCATCTCAATCATCACACCCAGATTTGGTTTAGTTCGTTGTCACAAGAACCCTACATCATGTAATTCTAGCATTACATCATTCACCTCTTTGACACATAATCACAGAAGCTTTTGCAACAGTAAAACCCTAATCACATGAACACCAGATAATCCAAACAGCAGTAATACTAACCGGAGATATAAAGGACATATATGTTAGAACGAGAGACGGTCCTCCTGGAGGGAAGAGCTTCAGAACGGAAGTGGCAGCCGTCAACGCCTAAAGAGGATTAGGGTTTGCAATCTGATAGATTTCATGAATTATGTGTGTGTATATGGTTAAATAGGTGAACTGGGCCCTTACTGGGCTTTGAAATGACTTGGGCCGACGAAACATCATTTTTCGCCGTAAGTGAGTGTGACGAATAACCCATTTTTCGTCGAAGGTGGAATGCGGCGAAATTCCATTATTCGTCGAGGAGTGCGAGTAATGAAGGATTCGTTCTTCGTCGATATGTTTAAACATAAAACAATACCCTAAACACAATACATTAACCATTAGCAATACTCAGACGTAACCATACATTAACATTAACTATTCTACTAACATGCACAAGTTATCGCATCATTAAATGAATTATGGAACAGGTAATACGTAAAAGAAAGGCCTTGATATCTCGAGTTGTCACATTATCCCCAACTTGAAAAAAATTTCATCCCTAAATTTGACAAGTAATCCAAACGGCAAAGTGTTAAATCAGGATGACTGTGGAATTTTCCGCGGTTACCACATCATCCCCAACTTGAAAGGGAATTTCACCCCGAAATTCGCTAGTGACATCAGGAGTTGCTCTAACCATCTGAACAATCGAGGATACTAGAGCTTTATCAGATCTTTATGTTCCCACTTGAACTCCGGTCCACGTCTTGAGTTCCAACGAACTCCCGCAATAGGAATTCAACTATGTCAACGAACCTTGACTTCCTGGTTCATGATTTCGATAGATTTCCCGACAACTGCAACTTGTCGTTAGCCTTAGATTCTAGTAAAGGTATCACAAGTGTTTCATCAGGCAAACACTGCCTTAGGTTCAAGACATAAATAACACCGCGTACGTTACCAAATTCTTCAGGTAACCTGAGTTTGTAGGCCATGTGACCGATTCTTTCCAGAATTTCAAATGACCCAACGCAACGTAAACTAAACTTGCCATGCTTCCCAAGTATACCACACCCTCCCAGGGTGAGACTTTCGACATGAACGATCGCCTACAACGAACTCCTAGTGTTTCCTAAACTTGTCAGTTTTCATGGCGGTCAAGCGTTACCGCCAAACGATTTCCGATTTAAGCAATCTTCCCGAGAGTTTCATGTATAAGTCCTGGACCCGTGATTAGGTTGTCATCTACCTCAGTCCAACAAGGAGGTTGGGATTATCGTCCATGCAATGCCTCAAAGAGAGCTGCATACATACTAAAACGGTGACGACTGTAGTAGAACTCACCCAAAGATAAGCGTCCTTCCAGTTTTACTAAAGTTAATCATACACATGCTCGCAGCATGTCTTCGAGTGTCGGAGTGGTTCGTTTACTCAGACCATTTGTCCTACGGTGATAAGCAATGCTCGTGTCTAGACGTGAGCCATGGATGTTGTTTTGCATGTCATAAATCATATATAGATCAAAATCAAAGGTAGCAGGAGTTGGCACCTCGTGCCTAAAAACCGCCTCTCTTAGAGGAATATTCACAAGCTATGAAGACTCGTCAGTTTCCTTGATTGCAAGAAAGTGTACTCGTCAGTCATCTTAGAGACAATCAACGATCACCCAGGTGATATTGTTTCCGTTCTGAGTTTTAGGTAGACCAGTGACAAAATCCGTGGCAGTCTGTTCTCATTTCCAAGTGAGGGTTTTTGGTTGCTCGCACAAACCAGAAGGTTTCTGATATTCCACCTTAACTTTCGCACAAGTCAAACATCGTTCACGCACTCCACTATATGGACCTTCATGCCAAATTATCAGTACCAGGTTTATAGATCCTAATATCTCCTACCAAAATCTAGATGACTAGAATAACGAGGCTGGTGTGCTTTGCTCAATACAAGTTCCGTACAGTTGCCGTATAGTAGGATCCACATTCGTTCCATGAAGTAGCGAATATCGTCCGCCCTGCCAAAGTTGCTCCTCCATGCCCCGCATGAACCCATCTTGAAAGTTCTATCCTTTCAGTGTCTCGATTTGGACAGGGCAAATCTGATCGTGTAGGCTAGAGTCGATGGTGAGCCGCAAGCTCATACACGTTTAGGTTCCATAGTCGAAATCATTCAAAAGTTCCATCCAGTGATGACATCACACGTTTAGCTCTTTAGAAACAAAGGTACATGGGAGGCCCTTGTGATCGGTCTAAGTAGCACATTTGGTACCATCCGAGTAATGCCTCCAACTTAAATCCAAAGACCATGGTTTCCACCGCAGGTTGTGACTCGTGCAATTCCTCTTGTAGATCCACTACGTAAGTCATCACCTTCTCGTGTTGCATCGGCGCATAACTGGGACTCTGATTCGAACCATCATGGTATACCACTGATTTACCAATACCCTAGGATAGAAGCGATGCTCAATACATTGCAGAGTTGGGTTTCAAAAGCTGAAAAGACGTTCCCCTGTTTTTGTCTCCCATGAATTCACAGCACCCCGCTGTGCTAAATGAGATAGTATTTAGCGAAACCAAGGAATTGCTGTATCCCCGCAGGGATCTTTGGTGTTGATCAGTTTCTAATAAAAAAAATGGGTCTTAGCGGGATCCACGTGTATTCCCACTTCGCTAACTATGCGACCAATAAAGTGTACTTCTCGAATCCTGAAGTCACACTTAGGTAAACTTCTCCTGGAGTTGCTCCACCCCTAGGAGCTCTAAGATGACATGTAAGTGCCGTTCCTGGTGTTCCTTTCTCCTGGTAGTGATTCAAAGCATCATAGATAAACACAGTTGACGAATCTGGCGAGATGAGGTTGGCACACGCTACTCATGTGATCCCTGAGGCTGCTGGCGTGTTGGATATCGTAAACAACTTGAAAAGGAATTTGTAATGGATGTACTGTATCTGTATCACCGTGTTAGGAATCATCCTCCCCCAAGTCTTCCATCAAATGACAGTTCGACCTTAAGTCAGTTTCCGAAATAGAAGCTTGATCATTGTAACGGGTCAAGAAGATCGTCGACGCGAGATAGCGGGTGATGGTCTATGATTGCCACTTCGGGGTAGTCTATACACAAATGAAAGGACTCATCCTTTATTTCCACACTAGGGCTCAGGCTTCCCAAGTCGAGGAGTTAGATCGATAAAACTCCCCTCCCATAGTTCCTGAAGTTGGTTAGACAGTTCTTACAACCCTTCCCGGTGCAAGGCGGTAAAGTGTACGAGTAATTAGGGCTGCCTCTGTCGTGAGATCAAACTGAGATTCTGCCTAACAGTTGTGGAAGTAAACCTGAAAGCTCATCGGATAGCACACCGAGAGAAATCACGAACAATTGGTGGATCCTCGATCCTCTTTTCCTTAACCTTAACATCAGTAACGGTTGCTAACATAGCGGGGTAATCCTTTCGTAGATAATTCTGGGCCTTCATAGCTGAAAATGGCGCTAACCTTCGCACCACTCTGACGCTTTAGATTAGATAATGATTCTCCACTAGGGAGAAGGATACGCAAGATTTTCTTCTCACAGGGTATACCTGCGCGATCTCGGGATAACTAATCCACACTAACTGCTGCATCGAGACCATCAAGGATAGTAGAAAGAAGGTCGGTGTCGAACACTTGTCCCACAAGGTCGAGTTTGCATCCCAACGAACATATGAGGTTTCATTTAACTTGCTATAAGCCGATTCCACAATAGGTTCGGTTTCAAGAAGCATCAGGGTTAAACAGAATAGCGACAAAGCGATTAGCTACCAAGAACGTGCAGGCCACCAAGTTGCTATATTCCTGGCGTCGCCTATGCCAGTCCTAAATGCCGTTCCACGAGCACCACTACTAGTGTTGTTGTTACAGTTACAAGGATCCCCAATACTGTCATTATTCCCTTGGTTGTTGACGTCTTGTCTTAACAACAGTCAATCCTTGTCGATGTCACTTTCGTTTCCAGTCTGTAAGCTACGATTACGAGTACCTTGATGTTGCCACGACTGTTGCCTCTAATGCCGTTACTTGTAACGGTGTCCTGCGACCTTTCACCAACAGGCTCCATCTTTTCACATTCCGTGTCACGTCCTAAGACACTACTCATTGTGCGGGCAGTTAGACATTCCACCCTATAGTCAATCGTCATCGCTTATGTCATGATTGGTTCGTAAGAGTTGACTCCCATAAGTCGCTTACTAGGGTTAAGGATTCGATTGAAGCCAATTTGCTGGTGTTCGTTGCCGGTAATCAGGGTCGTCCTAATACTGAAGTCGGTACAATGTTACGCTTATCCCCTTGGCCATCGATCTTGCAAGTTGATTGGGTAATACACGGTATGTTGCGAGAGTGTTGCAGAAGTGATCGCACTTCGGGATCTAAGGCGTCAATACGTTAAGTTCCAGCAAACAAAGAAAAGTGAGAAAGGTATAGGCCAATCATTCGACGCTGCAACATCCAACTCAGAGACGTTTGTACTAGCACCTAACATTCTACACAGTTCGTTAGTAGTCCAGATGTGTGTTCAGGTAATACTCAGTAGCTTCGAGATTCGTAAGGATTCAGTGAGGAGTGAAAAAAAATCATGTTCGAGTAGGAGACAATTACTGCTATGACTCCTATAGACTTGTTATGTTTCTCATTGATCGAATAACGGAACAGAACCCCTTTTCACTTCTTAAGCCTCACTAGGACTCACATGCACCCCACATTATTATTATGTGTGCACCTACAATAATATTGTGATTTGCATGCTCATCTCAGTTCCTCCTAACTCATGTCAAATGGTTCCTCAGACTCAGATGTCAAACGGGGGTTGTCAAAATGATAAGATCACAGAATTCCAAAGACTATGACATACTACCAACGCATCATAATGTAAGCAAGCGATTCATGTAATCATGCTATAGTGACAAGTATGTGTCCGTACGTTACATCAGAAACAAATGTGTACTAGCCATGTAATGTATGCAACAGGTGTAAAAGACGAACCTTGCAATCTGGAGCTGAGTGTCATGGTCGTATTCTCGTTTTCAGAACTGTTCGGTTATAGGCTGGTTTTATAAAACGTTCTTAAAACAAAGTTCACTATAACCAGTGGCTCTAATACCAAACTGTCACACCCCCAAAATACCACACACGGGAACCCCCGCGAGGCGTGTGGCGTACCAGGATCTAGCCACCAATCACATTGAACTCATAATAACATTTCAAATAAAACTTTCATTTATTAACATAAGCGTTACCCAACATTATTCACTGTTCAGCGGAAGCGTACGACAATAGTTAAGAATTTCATAACACAAATGCGTAAAGGCTATTAGACGTGTCCCGTGATTTCATACAACTCGACCCATGACCACTCCAGCATCCCAAACAGCAAGTTCCAGTGACATGCACCTAAAGGCCTGCAAGCATGCAGAAAAGTGTATCAGACAACGCTGGTGAGTTCAAAGTTTGTTAAAACGTTTTAGTTACCAGATATAAGTATAAAACATTTCAATGATTTGATGTTGTTAATAACTCGATTACCGCCGATGGCTCTAGATTATTTGCCCTATTCCCCAAAGCCTCTATCACAGCAATGGTCAAGACTGGTGGGTCATTAGTTCACTCCCGACCTCCCCGGTGGGGTGTGAGGGTGCCAAACCTAAATAGCGCTATCAACTAATACCCCGTTGCCTCCCCGGTAACAAATCGGTAGAAGGGACTTGATTGATAGATATGAGTGTATTAACCAACATCCCGAGTTTAACATTCCAGTCAAACCCAATAACCCGACATTCCTCCTCGGAACGTTTACCAGATGTCCCTCCCTGGGACGCATGCTTGGAAAAAGAGCAGTGAACTCACCTTAGGTTTGCTCGGTATGTTACGTTACATTACCCGTTCCCAGTTGGCCAACCAAACCCTACCTTGGTTACCAAACAATATCAGTTACACAATTATTCACGTCTCATATTTGCACACAGTAAATCACATATTGTTACACAGATTGCTTTTACTGCAAAGATTACCATAGCATGTATCAAGTACATTCTCATTCAAGTCCATATCATATGTGAATGTCATAAATCAATACATAACAGATGCATGTTCTACCCACACCAAACAAGTCAGGTTTCTCATTCTTAACAATATTGTTATCATGCCACAACTAGTATTTGTAAACACAAGTATTCATCCTCACATACACCTTAAACTGTTTACTGTACTATCTACTTGCACGACGAAGAACCCAGGCGACGAAACACCCATTCTTCATCGAAACTACAGGTGACGAAACACCGCCATGTTTCGTCGAGTTACATATGACGAAACACCACAATGTTTCGCCGAGTTTACTTATGACGAAACACCACTAAGGTTCGTCGAGGTCAGTTAACAGGGCCTTGGTCACATAACATCAATTCCATATTGATGCGTGTCGAGTGTGATAGGTTTTTAATATATATTTTAAGCCCTTTTACACTTTTTAGCCAAGTTTTAAATTTATAAAACACGATATTTACTAACACTAAACAAACATATGGGCAAGTACACCCATCGTGAGCGTAGTATAGTGTTGGTAAGATATCGAGGTCGTCCAAGGACACAAGAGCTTTTAATACCGGTTTATCCTCAACGTCTAATCAAATCAAAAGTTTAGAAAAATGTTTTTAAACTATAAAAATAAAACTAACTAAAATGCTGATAAATAAAAATAAAAAATAAAAACAGATAGACAAGATGAATCACTTGGACCCGACTCGTGTTTAGTGTAACCTTTGATTAATTCCGCACTTTTGGACTTTTTAAGAGATTATCTTAGTTATTGTAGTAGGCCCCTCTTCTGAAGGTGACGTTATCGTCAACCCAGTAGTTTGAGTCAGCAAGGATACAATCCTAAAGGGTTGGATTATTGAAAGATAATTAATTAAGTTATTAATGTATATTGTGGTAGGCCCCTCATCTGGAGGTGACGTTACCCTCGGCTAAGTAGTCTGAGTCAGCAGGGATACAGTCCTAAATAGCCGGGTTAAAGTATTAATAGTAGTTTACATATGAGGGGATCAAGGAGTTCGAACCCCCGCCATCCAATACCAGTAGGTATTGAAGGAGGTCCTACTAAAGTTGACCCAGGTCCTTGCAGGATCTATACACTGAACAAGGCAAGACTCTTACCAAACCGTTCCCTTAACCCCCGACCAGGTAGCCAACATACCTCCATATAGACCGTGGAGATATGAATGGTGAAAATCTTTTATTTTATTTAGACAATAAAATAATGCCAAGACACCACGGACAAACGATAAGGAAGACTCACCTTTAACATAAGAAACTAGTTATTAAAGTCATTAATACATAACCAAATAAAAAGTGCGAAAAGATTAAAAATAAAAAGTATTACACACTAGACACTTGTCTTCACCAAGTGATGTAAGAGACTTAGGCAAACATGGCCTTTGATTGTCAAGAACTCTTACGATCATTCTTGGATCCCGAGACTACTACACACACTCTATGATGGATGATGGATGATGGTGGTGGATGTGGGTTGTGATGGTGGTGGAGGGTGGGTGTAGTGTGAGAGAGGTGGTTTGCCAAGGGATGGTTTGCAAATGAGCCAAGCACCCCTATTTATAGCCTGCACAGAAGCTCGGACACGGCCCCGTGTCCATTGGGCACGGGCCCATGTCCACCCATCTTCTCTTTCTTCATTAATTGCAGTTTGTCTGCATTAGTTGACCACGCCCCCGTGTCCGCTGGGCACGACCCCGTGTGCAGAAGCGTATCTGTACTATCAAGATTTCCTCAGATTCTGCGAATCTTAGAGTTGACCACGGCCCCGTGTCCGCTGGGAACGCCCCCGTGGTGGGTGATTGAAGCTTCTACAGCTTTGTCTTTTTTGCAGACACTTGGGCACGCCCCCGTGCTCACTGAGCACGGGGCGTGTTCAGCCTTCTATTCTCTTGTTTTTGCTTGGGAAGATGCTGTCGAGGGGTCGGGCATGCCACGTTTATCCCTTTTCTTGTATTTTTGTTAGATTTAGCTGCCTTTTTGCTTCTTTCGTTCATTTGAGCTCATTTAATCCTGAAAATACAAAAGGAAGACAAAAACACACTTTTTCCAACATTAGTACTAAAAAAGGGTTAGTTTTATGCCTCATTTGATGTAATTTATATGTTGCATTTTGCACACATCAAATACCCCCACACTTGAATCTTTGCTTGTCCTCAAGCAAAACTCTTTATAATGTGGCTTTACACTCCCAAATGGAATGGGTAGAAGAGAAGGTTTTGGGCTTGTCATAGAGTGTCAGGATTTCCAAGATTCTTTGTTAAGTTTTATTTTTATTTATTTACAATCCTATTTGTCATGATTTATTTAAAACATTACATAAGATAAATTACTTATTAGGGCATAACATGCCTTTTTTTTAAATTCCATTTTCATACAAGTTCACATACCTCACGTGGGATCACTCAACACTCGGCCGAAGATGTATTTTTGTGAAACACTCGAGAGCGGCATGGAATTTACTTCTACCATAAGCTTGCCAAGCAATCAATCCTCCTCCTTTTTAACTATATATCTTTGTAAATATCAAGAGGACTTTTGGGGTAAAGGGTTAGGTTTGGGTTAAAGGTAGGTGGTTGGGTTAGTGGTTAGTAGAAAAGGGCGAAAGGCGTAAAAAGAGTCGGTTTTTGCAAAACATTTTTGTGACTTTTTATTCCAATGAAGCATTATTCCAACAAGCCTTCTTTTGATGAGCTTTGTTTGTTTATTGCTAGCTTTATTTTTCTTTTCTTCTTTATCAACGTTTTTTTTTTCAACATAAGAAAGTCACTTGAAAACCGAGCTTTGTTACTAAAATAAAGGGTTTAAAATGAAAAAGGGTTTTGGTGGGTAAAAGGGTGTTTGTTTAGGGTTAAGGAATGAAAAGGTTTAGGCTCATAGGGGTTAACTAGGTGGATTTTTGGGTAGGTGGTAAAAAAAAGAAAAATAATGGTGTTGAAATAAAAAGTGGTTAGTTCTAATGCCTCAATCATTTACTTACTCGGGTTTAAGTAGGTAAGGACCAGGAATGTATCATCGTGGCTAGTTCTAGAGTCGTAAGAACCAAGCGGCTATTCACACAAGAAACGAAAAATGAGCATTTAGTTTAAAGATGTGTATTTGTATGCTCAATAAAGGCTCAAAACTCACTTTTTGTGGGAATGGGTTTTTATGTGATCGAGTATATATAATCAAATTTTAACTAGGTTTGTCATGCCGTTTCATAATTTTCTTATGTTGGTTCTTTTTATCACGACGCTATCGGTTGTAAATTTGTAAAAATATCACCTTTTTTTAGAACTTGAAATTCCCAACTTATACCTAGACAAGTAAAAAAAATGATTTTTTTTGAAAAAAATTGGGGTGTTTAGCGGTTCCAATAGAGTTTTGTGTAAGGCTTGTAATTAGGATTTGCAAAATTCAAGGTTTTAGCATCCCCCACACTTAAATTACACATTGTCCTCAATGTGTCCCAAAAATTAGTTTTTAGGTTGATTGAATGTGTAAAAAGATGTGAAAAAGCAAAATTTTATGTTACTTGGCGTCTGGACACGGCCCCGTGGTGTCCGGGCACGGCCCCGTGATCAGATTTCCAGTAACAGAAAATAAAGTAAAGTAACAGAAGGCTTGACACGGGGGCGTGTTCAGTGAGCACGCCCCGTGTCCAGGTACCTGAACTGGGCAATTTTCTGCAGATGGTTGAGCATGGCCCCGTGCTGAACTTGCTGTAACGAAGAAAAATTGTCGGGAGGCTCTGGTTTTGTGCATGGGGTGTGGGTTCAAGTTTCCCTTAATAACCTCCACCATTCCAAGTCTGCTTTATTCCTGAAAATTAAAACTAAACTAGAAAACATAAAAGGTTAACTAATCTAAAACTAAGGATAGTTCCGCGGACCGTGCTGCACCACGTTTATAAGGGTCCTTGGCTAGACCCTCCTTATCGGGTGGTTCTGGCTCATCTTCAATTAGGGGGTCGTCATTGCCGATTGGATATTTCATTGATCGTTCAAGATCGACACTCCTTTTGAAGGACCCTAATTGAATAGATAGACTGTTGTGCTTCCGGATTTTCAAAGCTTCGTGGGTTTTTACAAAAGGTCGTCCCAACACTAGAGGAGCGTCATCAAGGATGACAAAGTCAGTTGGGATTACCATCTGATTTGTTTGAACCAAGACATCCTCAACTACACCGATTGATTTTATTACTTTCCGATTGGATAGAAAAATGGGTATTTGAAGTGGAGAAAAATCACTAATACTTAATTTTTCGAAAATGTAGTTTGGCATTATATTAATACAAAGATCTTTATCAATTGTGATATTACTAATAAATGAATTTTGAAAAAAAAAACATGGAACCGGTGTAATGTTAATTTCAAATGGATCTTCTTTTATTAGTGAGGTTTGATCATTAGTTAACTTAACGCCTACCGTTTCGTCAATTTTAGTGCTAGTGTTCAACTCTTTTAAAAACTTAGCATGAGTGGGTACTAAACAATGATTTTCGAAAGAAGGTGACAAGAGATTAATTTCTTCAAAATTAGACTCTTCTTGAATTTTAACGTTGTAGGACTCACCCTTTTCGTTGTTTAACTCATGTGTTGGTTTTTCACTTAATTGTTCTTCCATTTTTCATTTTCAACTATCTCTTTTTCATTTAGTTCTTCTCTTGCGTGGGACTCCTCTTCCCTTGCGCAAGATTCCAATATGCAACGTTCGATAGTTTTAATGTGTTCTATTATTTTATCGGCTATGTCGGTGATAGAATAAGGATCAGGATCCTCAAAGCTCGAATCCAGTTGTTCGATCCTTTGTTCCTCATAATACCCATAGGAAGTAGATGGTTCACACCATTGTCCTTCATTGTAAGTATATGATGGATAAGGGTTGTAATTTTGTTCTTCATAATACTCATATGAGGTGGGTTGTTCACGCCATGGTTCCTCATAATAAGCATATGAAGGTGGTGGCTCATATCTTGCTCAAAGTATGAGTATGAAGGCTCATACCTTGGTTCATCAAAATATGAGTATGAGGGAGGAGGTTCATACCTTGGGTCTTCATAGGTTGTGTATGAAGTTGATGGCTCGTACCTGGGCTCCTCATAATAGGTGTATGAAGTGGATGGTTGAAATAAGTCACAATATTGGACCGAGTGCGGGTCACCACAATTAGTGCAATAGTCTTCCCTATAATCATCCTCCTCATAGGTGTAGTTGTAACCTCCTGAGTATTAATCCATGAGAATCACTCAGCAGGCCACAACAAAGTCTCGAGACCAGAAAACAAAAATAAAAACGAAAACAGAAGCTGGACACGGCCCCGTGTTCAGTGAGCACGGCCCGTGTTTAGATTATGTATCTGGGCGTTTTAATTAAGGTTACTGATTCCGTTGAGCATGGGGCGTGTTAAGTGTGCACGGCCCCGTGTTCAGGCTCTGTATCTGTGTTTTTTATGAAAAATATGCAGCACGGCCCCGTGTTCAGGCTCTGTATCTGTGTTTTTTATGAAAAATATGCAGCACGGCCCCGTGTTTAGTGAGCACGGCCCCATGTTCAACCTGCTATAATGCAAAAACTAACTAAAATGTAGAAAAAAATTACGCGCGTTAAAAAGGTTTTGAAAAACTGATTAGGCCGTCGATTTTAAGCTTTCTTAAAATCCTTGTGCCCCGGCAACGGCGCCAAAAACTTGATGCGTGTCGAGTGTGATAGGTTTTTAATGTATACTTAAGCCCTTTTACACTTTTTAGCCAAGTTTTAAATTTATAAAACACGATTTTTACTAACACTAAACACACATATGGGCAAGTGCACCCATCGTGAGCGTAGTATAGTGTTGGTAAGATACCGAGGTCGTCCAAGGACACAAGAGCTTTTAATACCGGTTTATCCTCAACGTCTAATCAAATCAAAAGTTTAAAAAAAGGTTTTTTTAACTATAAAAATAAAACTAACTAAAATGCTGAAAAATAAAAATAAAAAGTAAAAACAGATAGACAAGATGAATCACTTGGATCCGACTCGTGTTTAGTGTAACCTTTGATTAATTCCGCACTTTTGCACTTTTAAAGAGATTACCCTCAACCCAGTAGTTTGAGTCAGCAAGGATATAATCCTAAAGGGTTGGATTATTGAAAGATAATTAATTAAGTTATTAATGCATATTGTGGTAGGACCCTCTTCTGGAGGTGACGTTACCCTAGGCTAAGTAGTCTGAGTCAGCAAGGATACAGTCCTAAATAGCCGGGTTAAATTATTAATAGTAGTTTACATATGAGGGGATCAGGAGTTCGGACCCCCGCTATCCAATACCAGTGGGTATTGAAGGAGGTCCTACTAAAGTTGACCCAGGTCCTTGCAGGATCTATACACTGAACAAGGCAAGACTTTTACCAAACCGTTCACTTAACCCCCGACCAGGTAGCCAACATACCTCCATATAGACCGTGGAGATATGAATGGTGAAAATCTTTTATTTTATATAGACAGTAAAATAATGCCAAGACACCACGGACAAACGATAAAGAAGACTCACCTTCAACATAAGAAACTAGTTATTAAAGTTATTAATACATAACCAAATAAAAAGTGTGAAAAGATTAAAAATAAAAAGTATTACACTAGACACTTGTCTTCACCAAGTGATGTAAGAGACTTAGGCAAACATGGCCTTTGATTGTCAAGAACTCTTACGATCAATCTTGGATCCCGAGACTACTACACACACTCTATGTGGGTTGTGATGGTGGTGGAGGGTGGGTGTGGTGTGAGAGAGGTGGTTTACCAAGGGATGGTTTACAAATGAGCCAAGCACCCCTATTTATAGCCTGCACAGAAGCTCGGATACGGCCCCGTGTCCATTGGGCACGGCCCCGTGTCCACCCATCTTCTATTTCTTCATTAATTGCAGTTTGTCTGCATTAGTTGACCACGCCCCCGTGTCCGCTGGGCACGACCCTGTGTGCAGAATCGTATCTGTACTATCAAGATTTCCTCAGATTATGCGAATCTTAGAGTTGACCACGGCCCCGTTCCGCTGGGCACGCCCCCGTGGTGGGTGATAGAAGCTTCTAAAGCTTTGTCTTTTTTGCAGACACTTGGGCACGCCCCCGTGCTCACTGAGCACAGGGCGTGTTCAGCCTTCTGTTCTCTTGTTTTTGCTTGGGAAGATGCTGTCGAGGGGTCGGGCATGCCACGTTTATCCCTTTTCTTGTATTTTTGTTAGATTTAGCTGCCTTTTTGCTTCTTTTGTTCATTTGAGCTCATTTAATCCTGAAAACACAAAAGGAAGACAAAAACACACTTTTTCCAACATTAGTACTAAAAAAGGGTTAGTTTTATGCCTCATTTGATGTAATTTATATGTTGCATTTTGCACACATCACATATTTTTCAGCATAATCAAAGGATCAAGCGACGGTTACACTATGATGTTCTTATCAATCTTAATCGCATAACAATTACACATCAGCGGGTCAATGGGTCAAACAACAGTCAGTGCACTCATTCAAGCAAACCCTAATTATCCTAACTGTTTCATTGCATCAAAACTAATAAACCCTAAGATTAGCATCGACATACAGTAGCATGGACTCAAACATAAGAACATACATTGACAAAAACCTATTACCGATTCATGATAACAACTTTGCTAACTCTGCAAGTATGAAACCCTAAGTCATCATATGTAATCATCTCAATCATCACACCCAGATTTGGTTTAGTTCATTGTCACAAGAACCCTACATCATGTAATTCTAGCATTACATCATTCACCTCTTTAACACATAATCACCGAAGCTTTTACAACAGTAAAACCCTAATCACATGAACACCAAATAATCCAAACAGCAGTAATACTAACTGGAGATATAAAGGACATATATGTTAGAACAAGAGATGGTCCTCCTAGAGGGAAGAGCTTCGGAACGGAAGTGGCAGCCGCCGACGCATAAAGAGGATTAGGGTTTGCAATCTGATAGATTTCGTGAATTATGTGCGTGTATATGGTTAAATAGGTGAACTGGGCCCTTACTGGGCTTTGAAATGACTTGGGCCGAAACATCATTTTTCGCCGTAAGTAAGTGTGACGAATAACCCATTTTCGTCGAAGGTGGAATGCGGCGAAATTCCATTATTCGTCGAGGAGTGTGAGTGACAAAGGATTCGTTCTTCGTCGATGTGTTTAAACATATAACAATACCCTAAACACAATACATTAACCATTATCAATACTCAGACGTAACCATACATTAACATTAACTATTCTACTAACATGCACAAGTTATCGCATCATCAAATGAATTGTGGAACAGGTAATATGTAAAAGAAAGGCCTTGAAATCTCGAGTTGTCACACAACATGTATTCAAGTGTTTGTATAGTACGTTCGGACTGAGTGTTAGTCTGTGGATGATACGTAGTACTGAGGTCGAGTCGAGTGCCCAACGCTGATTGAACGGCTTGCCATGTGGGTTAAGTAAAACTTCTGTAAGTGCATCAAAGAGTAAGAATAGATAAATCCGACTTTAAGGTCTTTAGGGGTATATTTGTAATACTCTTGTATTAGAGATCTTAGGTCAAGGGGCTATAAATAGGAAGGTCAAGCCTGTATTAGTTAGGACTTGGAGACACTTTCTAGGGTTTGTATGTGTAATCTAGATAGAGAAAATGTGGGTTTTACATGTAAACAACATCATTGATAATACAAGCTTGATTGATATTTAGATCTTGTGTTTGATCTTGTTACACCACATCGTGTTCGTTGGATTCCACACTTTGAACACGCTTATCGAGCAAATCGGTACGAAATGATCCTTACAAATGGTATCTGAGCAGACTTTGTATAGAGAGTGCTCATACTACTGTAGGTTTTTAATTTAAGGTTTAGATTCAACAGATTTCTGCATTTGAAGTAAGATTTCTGAGTTTTTGGTAACTTTCAGCATTTTTGGTGATTATGAGCGAGATTTGAGTTTATTTTAGTGATCTTCATCTGTTTGAGTCAATTAATGATGGATTTCGATTAGGTTTAGATATGAGATTCACAGAAAATTGGGTTGAATTTGCTTCAGATCTAAAGAATTATGGTCTGAATTACTAGGTTTTTGCAGAGATCTAAGATTTTGATCTGGTAACCGCTTTGTCCGAACTTCTGTAAGTAGTTAGAGTTCCGAATTACTTGTTAATGTTTCATGTTTCAAGTTTTCCTTCCAAAGTATCCATGACCTTAATGTAAAGTCACGTTTTGGAAGATAATTCGTAAGAGGATTATATAATTCGAACTATTCTCTGTCTGAACAAATTATCCAAGTTTGTTTATGTCCGAGTTTATCTTGGTGATCCGTATTACCTGATTTTGTTCTGAGTTTTAAAGAGGGTTTAGAGATTTGGTTGTCCATAGAATTCTTCAATAATTTAAAAGAGTATCAATAGTTCGGAAGAGTTTTATTCAGGTGTGATCCGGGGTGCTAATCTCTGATATGTGGTCCGAAAATCTGTGACCGAACTTTTGAAGTGTTTTCAGTATTATCAAATTTGGTTAGTAGTATTGATTGATCAGTGGTATTGCTTCGAATTTCTTACAAGTTTGAAAAAGTTTCTAAGTGTTGTGGTAAAAACATACTGTTTAATTTAAGTGAATTCATTTCCAAGTGTTTAACAATGGCAAACAGTTTAACAACTGTGGTACAAAATATCAAGCATAACACAAAAGTGGGTAGTAGTGATAAACCACCGATTATTTTACACGAGATGGATTATCCTGAGTGGAAATATAGATTTGAACGTTTTATTAAATCCAAGGATGTGAAGATGTGATTGTGTATTACCAACGGACATGGTCAAGAGCTTACCATTTGTGCTTACTTAGCTTTAACCGATGATACAAGAATGTTTTATGAAGTTGAAGAAAGAGCTATATTGATGATTACTATGGCTTTATCTCAATCAATCTTACATACCTTCAGGAAGTACACCAAAAGAGCTATGGGAGAGTATGCCTGAAAGATATGGGGGTAATGATTTATACAAGAAAAAAAGACTTGATCGCTTAAAGACACAATTTGTAGTCTTCAAGGCTATGAAGAATGAGGCTATTGATGATTTAGTGAACATATATTATCATTTACTTTGTGAACTTGATTGAAGTCATATTGGAATCTATTTAGAATTTGATAAGGTTGAATTTTTTTTTGAATAGACTACCCAAGGAGTGGAACATGTATACAACCTTGATTAAGGAGAATCCACTATATAATGAACTTACCTTAGAACAAGTGGTACAAAAATCGAAGGGATACTCTTGGAGTATGGAAGATCAAGCTAAGGCTTTTGATATAATTGAAGATCTGGGTTTATACAAGGCCAAACAAAATGAGAAAAATGTGGTGTTGGAGTTTCTTTGTTTTTTTTGGAAACAGTGAACTTGGAGAAATGTCAAGCTTGAGTGCTTATCTTAGTTCTAGCGGTAGTAAATCATTTGGTTCATCAAATGCTAATCAAGGAAGTGCATCTACAAATGAGAATCAAAGAACTTCTACACAAATCTTGAATGTGCCAAGTCTAGGCCGTCATTGTTTAAAATTAATCGAAGAGATCATGGCTTTATGAGCATAATTTATGACTGCCTATGAAAATCTTGCTTTAGGGAAGTTGGTAGAAACCTCTAGTTTAGACGAAGTTGTTGCTCTCCACAACAATAATTTGTTTACTGATTTGGAGAATTCTAGAGAAGTTGTTGCTGCTTTATCCGTTTTGGATAACGAATATAGGATTAAAGTGGTTGCTTTGAAGAAAGACATTTCCGAATTTTAGAGAAGATTGGCTTAGTCAACATTTAAAAATCAAGAATTAAAATTTAAAATAGAAAACAATAAAAATGCTATTTTGGAAAAGTGTAATATTATTCTTGAAAAAGACAACTTGATTTTCGAGGTTGTTGATACTGTATTGGAAAAACTTGTTGTTACAAAACTACAAACAGAAGTGAAAAATGTTGAAAAGAATAAGATTAAATACCAAAATGAGGTAAAATCAAATGTTAAAAAACAACAGGTTAAACAAGTATTCAAACCAAAAGTGAAAAATCAACAACGTGAGGTTCAAAAAGAAGAACCTTTTGACATTTGTAGTGGCAGTGGACTAGATAGTTCATCGGGAAAACATGATGCTCGTCAGAAAACACCCTTTTGACGACAAATTCATGTAAACTAATAGTCATGTGAGAATGATAATCGATCTGGAGGTTCTTATAACAACAATGTGAGACCTCATGTTGAGAATCGATTTGCTGATAACCGAAATGTGTCACCCCCTGGATTTCAAAATCAAAGAACGCATTTTGGTAATCAACAGAGAAATTTTTTGAGAGAAAACGAAGTTCCAAGTTTTCATTGAAGTTTTGTCCCACAACATGGTCAAAATTTTGGGAATCAAAACTTCGGAAGTCGGTTTGAAAATTATGGGTATAATAACCAATCTTCCATACCGTATAATCCTCGATTTACGGGAAATCGTTCTAACAATTTCAGAATGGAAATGTTCGAAATAATGGTAGAGATGGTTATTTTAAAGAATTTTCCTTTGTTGATGAAAATGGACAACCCAAGACCATCACAGCTTGGGTCCCCAACTCTAACTGATATCATGTTTTGTGAGTGCAGGAATAGCTGAAGAGGGCTACCTATATTTGGTATATTGATAGTGGTTGTTCTAGGCATATGACGGGAAACGAAGAGTTGCTGTCCAATTTGAAGTCAATAAGAGGTGGAGGGATTTCATTGTTATTTCCAATCCCGTTTGTCTCAAGGTTTTCGTTACAGGAAAACGATGAGGCTAATTAGTGGGGAGTGAAGTCTAGAACGCCACATTCCGATTCTTCATGTTCCTCCCCACAATAATCGCACCATAAACCGTAAGAGTAGCGGGGATATAAATAATCAAAGAAATCCATATGTTTTTTTAGACCGTCGGGATCAGGCGGTCACTATTTTCTTACAAACAGACGGTTTGACATGGCCCCGTGCTGCAGTTTGTATCTGGCAGAAAATAGTTTTTAAGATACTGGAGAGTTGACACGACCCCGTGTTAGGACAACACGACCCCGTGTCAACTCTTCAGAAAGTGAAAAATTAAAAGAAAGAGAAGAAAAACCTAAAAAGAAAAGATAGAAAGGATTAGGCCGTCAATTTTAAGCTTTCTTAAAATTCTTGTGTCCCCGGCAACGGCGCCAAAAACTTGACGTGTGTGCGGGTGCGTATATTTTTAGTTATATTTTTAGCTCTTTTTACTCGCCGATTCAAGTTTTAAATTTTTAAAACACGATATTCTACTATCACTCTACACACACGCTAGGGCAAGTGCACCCATCACGGACGTAGTATAGTGATGGCAAGATACCAAGGTCGTCCAAGGACACATGAGCTTTTAATACCGGCTTATCGTCAACGTCTAATCGAACCAAACTTTGAGAAAAGATTTTTAAACTAATAAAAAGATAAAAACAGAAAATAAAATAAAATAAAAGCAGATAGACAAGAAAGAATCACTTGGATCCGACTTATCTTCATGTACCCTTTTGATGATTTCCACACTTTGGGCATTTTAAGAGATTATCTTAGTTATAGTAGTAGGCCCATCTTGTGAAGGTGATGTTATCCTCAACCTAGTGGTTTGAGTCAGCAAGGATACAATCCCACTAGGTCGGACTATTGAAAGATAATTAAGTAAGTTATTAATGCAAAATGTGGTGGGCCCCCTTCCAGGCAGCGGTCACCCTCATCCCGTTGGTCTGAGTCAGCAGGGATACAGTGCTCGCAGGGTTGGTTTAAAGTTTTAATAGTAATTTATGAATAAGGGATTCAAGCGGTTTCTTACTCTCACTCAGGCCATTCGTTCTTGGCTAATCCATGGAGTAATACTAAGCTTGAACCAGGTTCTCGCAGGATCTATACACTGAACCAGAAATAGAATTACCATCCACCCTTCTAATCCCCTTCCAAGTAGTTAACGTGCTTTATATAGACCGTAAAGACACAAATAAAAAACTAATTATTAAAGTCATTAATACATACCAAATTAAAAAGTTGCCAAAGATTGGAAATCATAAAATAAAATACATAAAAGATATGTCTTCACCAAGTGATGCAAGAGTTTAGCCAAACATCGCCTTTGTTTCACAAAGACTCTTACTATCAATCTTGGATCCCGAGACTACACACACACTCTAAAAGATAGAAAATGGATGATGGTGGTAGATGATGGTGTTGTGGTGGTGGTGGAGTGGTGGCAAGTGAGAGAGAAGTGGTTTGCCAAGGGATAGTTTGGAATGGAACCAAGCACATCTATTTATAGCTGACTTCAGAAGCTTCACCACGGCCCGTACCCGCCTGGCACGGCCCCGTGGCCATCTCTCTCTCTTCCTCATTAATGTCAGGTCTTGTACTAACACGGTGTGTTGAATTTTTAGCCAAAATCGATAGATATGCTCTCCACAACAATAATTTGATTACTGATTTGGAGAATTCTAGAGAAGTTGTTGCTGCTTTATCCATTTCGGATAACGAATATAGGATTAAAGTGGTTGCTTTGAAGAAAGACATTTCCGAATTTTAGAGAAGATTGGCTTAGTCAACAATTAAAAATCAAGAATTAAAACTTAAAATAGAAAACAATAAAAATGCTATTTTGGAAAAGTGTAAAATTATTCTAGAAAAAGACAACTTGATTTTCGAGTTTGTTGATTCTGCATTGGAAAAACCTGTTGTTACCAAACCACAAACAGAAGTGAAAATGTTGAAAAGAATAAGATTAAAAATCAAAATGAGGTAAAATCAAATGTTAAAAACAAGAGGTTAAACAAGTATTCAAACTAAAAGTGAAAAATCAACAACGTGAGGTTCAAAAAGAAGAACCTTTTGACATTTGTAGTGGTAGTGGACCAGATAGTTCATCGGGAAAACATGATGCTCGTCAGAAAACACCCTTTCAACGACAAATTCATGTAAACTATCGGTCACGTAAGAATGATAATTAATCTGGAGGTTCTTATAAAAACAATGTGAGACCTCATGTTGAGAATCAATTTGTTGATAACCAAAATGTGTCACCCCCTGGATTTCAAAATCAAAGAACGCATTTTGGTAATCAACAGAGAAATTTTTTGAGAGAAAACAAAGTTCCAAGATTTGATAGAAGTTTTGTCCCACAACATGGTCAAAATTTTGGGAATCAAAACTTCGGAAGTCCTTTTGAAAATTATGGGTATAATAACCAATCTTCCATACGGTATAATCCTCGATTTACGGGAAATCATTCCAACAATTTCAGAATGGAAATGTTTGAAAGAATGGTGGCGATGGTTATTTTAAAGAATTTTCATTTGTTGATGAAAATGGACAACCCAAGACCATCACAGCTTGGGTCCCCAACTCTAACTAATATCTTGTTTTGTGAGTGTAGGAACAGCTGAAGAGGGCTACCTATATTTGGTATATTGATAGTGGTTGTTCTAGGCATATGACGGGAAACAAAGAGTTGTTGTCCAATTTGAAGTCAATAAGAGGTGGATACATGAACTTTGCTGGTGAAAAGGGTGGTTATATTACTGGAGAAGGTTCTGTGTCGAATAGGAGAATTACTTTACACAACGTGAATTACGTAGACGAACTGAAGCACAACTTAATGTCGACATCTTAAGTGTGCGACAACAAGTATACAATGCACTTTGCTGATAAAGCTTGCTTTGGCCTGAGACCCGGATTTCTTTTATTCCTGAAGACTGGGTTGTGATAAGAACAATACGTATGTAATGGACATGCGTCCATTAGTGAGTTCACCTGGAGCTGTAACATGTTTATTTTCGAAGGCGACAAAAGATCCATCATTTCTATGGCATCGAAGAATGGGCCATGTGCATTTGAGAAAGATGAACCAACTGATTAATAATGACTTAGTGTTAGGGGTTCTTTTGCGAATTTTTAAAATGCACAAGTATGAATTTTGTGAAAAAGGTAAAATAAAAAGAAAGCCACATAAACCCAAAAAGATAAAATCTATCCAAAAACCGCTTGAATTGCTACATGTGGAACTCTTTGGTCCAATCAATGTGACTAGGTTCAGTAGTATGTCTTACTGTTTTGTTGTCATGGATGATTTCTCACGGTTTTCATGGGTATTTTTCTTACAAACAAAAGATCAAACGTTTGGAATTTAAAAATATTTTTTTAAACAACTAGAGAAAAATTACTCTTTACCAATTAAGAGGATCCAAAGTGATAATGGGACAGATTAAAAAATCAAAGAGGGGATTAGTTATGTCGGGAAATGGGTATCATTCATCAATAGAATGGAGTTGCTGAAAGGAAGAATAGAACCCTTATTGAGGCTACCAGAACAATGATTTAAGAGTAGACATTGCCAATTTTCTTTTGGGCAGAAGTTGTGAACACGGCTTGCTTTGTGCTAAACTGTGTTCTCATTGTCAAAAAGCATAACAAAACATGTTTTGAACTTCTTGAAGGCATTAAACCAAATTTAAATGGTTTTCAACCGTTTGGGATAAAATGTGTTATTAAATGAATGAAAGATACTCCCAAGTTTGGTGAAGTTGGTGAAATCTGTTTCTTTCTTAGATACGTCGATGGGTCATCAAACCAGAGAGTATATAACATTGCAAAACGGATGGAGGAGGTTGTCTTTGATATCACTCCGTTGAGTTACGATCTGTCACCATCCAAGTTCGGTCCCAAAAATGGATTATATATATATATATATATATATATATATTATAAATTGTTTGATTCTTTTAATCTTTTGGTGTTAACAGATGAAAATTCAGAATTGATATACACACACTTGATCGATCAAGATGAAGTAGATGCTAGTTGGCAAACAAGCATTCCAACCAATGTGTCTCTGAATGTTAACTTGGGAGGATCTGTTGCTAGTTCTTTGAACAGTAATGATGCAGTGCCAGTTCCCAATGATGCGAATTTTAGTGACTCTGAAGTAGATAATGAAGTATTTCAGGATGCAAGTAATGATTCTTTGATTGTAAATGAATAGGAGTTTGTGAATACAACTGATGACGGGGAGATCCAAACCAATCTTGGAAACGAGTTGCATGCCCTAGTCATCCCAACTACGAGAGTTAATATTAATCATCCATTTGATAATATTAGTGGCAATCCTAGTTCGGGTGTTCAGACGACAATCAGAAGCTTATCAGAGATGCAGTGCTTGTTTACTGAGATCAAGTAAGGAAATGTCTACAATAAGAGCTTGCACGAGTGTTTCATGTCACAAGTTGAGCCTAAGAACTATTAGATGGCATTGAAAAAAAGTTCTTGGTGTGAAGTTATGCAAGAGGAGCTGGCTCAGTTCGATAATCTACAAGTGTGGAACTTGGTCGATCTTCCAAAAGGTCAATACACCATCAACACGAAGTGGGTCTTCAAGCGTAAGAAAGAAAACAAAGGTGTTATTGTTTGAAATAAAGCCAGGTTGGTCATTCATGGCTTCGATCAAGAGGAAGGGATTGATTACACGAAAGTTTACACACTCGTCGCTCAACTTGAGGCAATTCGTTTGCTCTTGGTGTAACAATCCTAAATAAACCGACACCCTCGAATAATTTTTCGACACCCCAAAATATTTTAAAATATCTCTATATGTATTTAAATACACCCCGTATGTGAAAACCGAGCCCGAAATACAGTATAACATTTAAAATAAATGAAAAACAATAAATAATAAGTTGAGGCGGGCCGCGTAGACCCCACCTCAACCCTTACGCGGGCGGTTTAAAGGTTAAAACCTGCTTTCTTTGATTATTAAGTTTAGGAGGGCCGCGTAAGACCCCTGTTAGTTAACGCGGGCTGCGTAAGATCGGAAAGATGGTGCAGCCCGGTAATGACACGTGTCATCATCGTGGCAAGTCTAGACGCTTACCAGGATCAGCTATGCTTTGACCGGGGATTGACGCGGGCCGCGTAAGCCCCTGTCTTGTGTTACGCGGGTCGTGAGAGGACCAGACTCAGCAACTATAAATAGATGGCCTCGGACTTCAGTCGAGAATCGTTCAAAATCGATTTCTTTCTCTAAATTTCTGATCATAGGCATAATACTCGGGTATTATACCCCCTAAATAGCGAAGTTCTGCTCCGTTATAAGTATTATAACCCCTGGATACGTATTAGATACGCTGCCCGATTGATCTAGGGTTCCGTAACGGCTATCGTGGTTCTGCCGACGTAGTCGTTGGAATGCCGTCTCGGGGAGGGTATTACTAATGTTAAAATGGGTTATTATACTAACGCGTGTGCATTTGTGTAAATTATAGATTGTCACCCGGAAACCCTTACGGAAAATCTAAGACAGCAATGTGAGTTGATCCACTTTTTGTTAACTGTTTTTACAAAACCTCATTTAATTAATTATATATTTAGCAGTTATTGAGTATTTGTAAGAATACAATTATCATGAGTATGTTGGGGTTTTGTGTACAAAATTTGTTACCACCTGGTCAAGGAGTAACATTGCCACAAGTCGGGTTTGACAGTACCATGGATGTTAATTGTGATGTCTTGGAAACAAATATAATTGCGGGATCGCCCTCAATACTGTACAATGGGATTTTTATTTAAACTTGATTAAACTGGGATTCACTCACCAGTATTTCCCACTGACAAAGGTTTTTAAAATGCTTTACAGGTAACAAAATGTGAAAGCCAAATAGAAGCCAGTTGGACAGCACTGAAGGCTTGGAAAAGTGGCAATAAAGTTACCTAAAAAGAAATAGATGTGTTTCTTAAATAAAATAGGATTTATTCCTATGGAAATGTGTGTAATGCAAACTTGGATTTTATCCCATATGTTTAATACTATGAAAATGTGGTATTTTACTCTGATCAAATATTTTCCTAACTACGGTCCTGATGAAAAATTCCGCTGCCAAATTAGACAATACGAGATACCACCAAAACTGGCTCGCGGCCGCCCGTTCCCAGGGATGTGGGATCGGGGGTTGCGACAGAAGGTTGTATCAGAGCTAAGCCACTGATTCAGCCACAGAAGTGTTCTGCTGACATCAAAATTCAATCTGTTAGGAAATAAATTATGGAAATACGTGCATAACTGTATTTAATTGTTATGTGTTATTTGACTATTTGTTAGTTTACAGTATGAGCGTCCAAGGACCATCTGACGCGTACCGTCAATTGTCTGGTTCGCCTAGAAGCGAAGGTACCTCCTCTTCTCAACCTGCCCTCTCAGGGTACTCTGCTGATACGGAAGAAGGAATCTTTGTGTTTAAGGCTCAATCAGAAGAGCTATTTCCTCAGAAAAAGAGGGGATGGTTCAGTAGAGGGGCACACGAGCGTAGAAAACGTATGAAAAAGTTACAAGACCAGAGGGCACTAGCAGCAGTCAAAAGAGAGACAGATGCCTATGCCCAGGATATGATCAATAGGGGAATAGCCAACATCCACATACTAGCAACCACTGCAACTGACCCTAATTTGGAACATATAATAGCACCCCAACCACAACCACCAATCCCTGATCAGCCCATGGAGATAGAAAACCCTGAAAACCAAGTAGAGATGCATGACTTCAATCCAGAAGAAATCCCTAGGGTACCTGCACCAAACCCCCTAGACCTAAATTACGATTCCTGGTGGGATGAAGTTAGGGACTATGTGCAACGATACCCGATACATGAAGACACACCCATGCAAAACATAGGAGCTTACCTAGGTTTAGACCCTTCAGATCCCTATTTCCACGATGAATACGTTAGGGATATTTTAGAAGATCCTTACCAATTCCAGGCACCTAAACCCCCATACCATGAACCCGCACCCCAGATTCCGAACCCAGTCCTAGAACCTGCACCCCCAATGATTGCAGAAAACGTACAAGAACTTAGGACATTCGGCGAGGAAATTTTAGAGAGTAGTGAACGAATGCGACAGGTGGAGGAGCGACTCGTCTGGAAGTACGACGAGCGCAATATGGATTTCTGGATGAATCCATATCCGTAGATGTGATGGAGGGAACGGTAATAGCAATAATAATATAATAAATAATGAAATAAAAAAAATAAAATAAAATATGTGTGTACTGATGCCTACTATTATTAGTGTAATTTTTATTTCAGTCGGTATTGTAATTTTATTTCAGTATTGGTTTGTAATAGATGCCTAATATATGAATAGAGTAAAGTCGCAATAATCGACGCTTGTTGGATTGAACCCTACCAGAGGAACAGATGATGTAAAGCCAAAACCAGGTCACAACAGTGGATTCACAATAAACACTAGTTTGCACTTGACTTTCCCCTTGAAAGTGATTTGAAACATCTGATGACCTTCAATCCACTGATTTGTACAACTGCTAACTTACAACTGCTGATCACACTAAAGTCTGATGAAGTACAAAGCCCTGCTGTTCAATCTACTGCTATGGGTCAAGCACTGCTGGGTTACAACAAGTATTGCTGGGTTCACATCAGTGGAAGGTTTCAGCAGTTGTTTAACTTCTTTTATGTTATATATTGTAGTCAGTGGTTAGCATAAGCAGTGTCTGTATTAGATCAGTAGTCAGAGTTTGTTAGGTTGTTAAACGTCACTTTCATGGTGATGTCAGCAAAGATGCTTCAGTGGTTTGACTGTGCCTATAAATGGAACAGTACCCTGTACTGTTTCATTTGGTTGTCTGGGAGATTCCATCTCCTCCAATCCTTTCATCCTGTGCAATCAACCTTGGGGCATCTTGCTGAGGGGGAGTTTTAGTATGTAAGCAGTGCTGTAATCATTCTTGTACTTTAATCATTCAGCTTAATGAAAAGCATGTGCTTACTAAAACTATTTTCCTTTTGATTGTGTTTACAAAGTTTGTTTATTATTTCCGATGCACCTTACATTGATTAATATCCATTCATTTGTTCGAATTATAACAAACAAACACTATCATGAGACCCTCCGATCCTAACAATTGGTATCAGAGCCTGGACAGTCAAATTCGATCTAACAATCAATTTGACATAACAGTTCAGCTCAAAATTCATTGATGCTAAGGTTGATCGTATTTTGTTGAAAACAGAGTAACGAGTAATCACGTTTAAAGTGGTTTATTCAAAAACTCTGTAATACAACCAGGACGTCATAAGACACAAAATTCACGTAACAACAAAATCATGCATAAATCACCAATAGTTCCAGATCTGAAAAATTCATCTGGTGACTTTGGTTAGATTATTCATATTACAAGATTGATTTCAAAAGTTATTGTGAAGTTTGTGATGTTCTCATCATAACTGTTGCTAAGGTGTTCACCTCATGATTAACAAAGGGCTATGATCAGATAAAACATTGGTGTCTTTGTTAATACTAAAAGAGGGAAATCAAAACTTTAGCTATCAGATCTTATGTATTGAAAAACAGGTTGAGAATCCTCAAAAAGGACCAAATCAATTGTGTTAAAAATACATTAAGAAAAATCAACAGTCAAAATTATTCAGATCATATGTAATGTGAAATTTGGCATAAGCACTTGCAAAAATGACCAAATTTCTTAAAACGTTGCTGTAAAATGATTTTGGAATCAAAGTATTCCTTCCTTAGAACCTTCCAGTAAGTATTTAAAACTTATTAATGGAAAGGACAAAAAGGGAAGAAGAAAAAATCACAAAACCTCTTAAGTGTGTTTAGCTCAAAAACTTTTGAAGTTAAAAGAAGTGAATATAAATACAAAACACTTAAGAGTTCAAAATTTGGGTTAAAAATGGTCATCAAGCAACCGTGTGCACTCATTGATTCAGGGAAATTCAGGTAACATAAGTATCAGTGGTGATTAACCTTACAAGAGAACTGGACAAAATCTTTCAAAATCATCACATGGTAATAAGGTCTATAAAAGGGCTTTCAAAACTTATGTGAACATGTCTCCTCATAGTTGCAATCAACTGATAAGGAAATGGTCTCAAAGCAGAGGTGATTAAAATGTATTTCAAACCACTGACCATATTCCTAAACTTGAGAATGATGTGATAATCATATATCAAGTTTTATTTCACCAGATCTTGTTGTTGCTGTTTTCAGAAAATATTGTTTTTGCAAAGGTTTTTCTTCAATAAAACGGGATATATTATTCTTGTTTTCTCTTATAGAATGATATATTTTGTACGTTTACTTGTTTTAGATAGTAAAAGTCTCAATCTCCTGTCAGGTAGTAGAACCCTTATTTTTTTTTTACTTAGGGTGATACTTTCCTTGAAAAATAGCTCAAAAGGTAATGGTGAAATAGATAAGGTCATTTCAAACTCAAGTTATCATCACAGATAAAAGATTGATTGCAAACTGACCTTAAAATGCTTGATTACTCATGGTTTATTCAAAAGATTAAAACACAAAATGAGTGGTCAATATAAAAGGTTTTAATCACCAGGAATATCAAACCACTGTTTATAATCCTGAATGTAAATCTCTGAAAGATCTGCTAAAATGTCAATCTTGACAATATGCATCTAAAATGTGTTTTGCAAAGGATGTCATTTTACAGATACTTCAAAACAGCTGGTGTACAAAACAGCTGTTAAAGATATATCAACAATTGCAGACCAATCTAGCCTCAAAATATCAATCACTGCTGATAAATTTCCATAAAAATGGATAAAAATCAAAACAGCCTTTTAATTTCATGATTCATCCCCATAACCACTGATCTGTTTCAAACATCTGTTCAGAAAATACTGTCCACTACTGAAAGTCAACCCCTGTTCTCTTGTCTCCTTAAAAATCACTGATGTCCAAAATCACTGTTTTCAACCACTGATATGCTATCCACTGATAGTGAAAGTCACCCACTGTGAGCCCATATGTCCTTCTAGCAACCACTGATACTTGTACCATCAGTGGTTTCTTAAACAACTGTAACCGCTGCCACGTCAGCATTCACTTTTTCTCCATAAAACCCCTTTCAAAACCCCAAACAGGGTTTTACAGTCGAATTAAATTCATAAAAATTCCTTTCTCAAAAATAGTTTTTCATCTCATTTCCACAAATTCCTTCACAACTTTCTTCGATCGTCTTCTCCAAAATGACTAAATCGAAGTCCTCCGCAAAATCCACTTCAAAATCATCTTCCAAAGAGGCCTCTCAAAAGGCTAAACCTATCGAAATCCCACACAAACCTTCTCACAATCTTCTGGGTCTTCTCACAAAACCCGACACCACTGATGCTTTCGACTCCATCATTGATATCATGTCTGCATCAAAGTATAAAACTTTGTTAATAGCAGATGCACCAATTTACTTGGCGACCCAAAGAGAGTTCTGAAAAAATGTAACCCTTGACAAACAAGGTGAGACTGTCATAGCCATTAACTCTTCTCTAAAGGGTAAAGCTGTCAAAATTACACCACAATCCATCTCGGAGGTCTTTCAACTCGATGATCAGCAAGGTAAAATTTCCTTTCCTAAAAACGAGTTAAAAATTGACTTTCTTGAAAGAGGGTATGCATATACAATGATGAAGAGGGATACCTTACAAAAAGGTTTCTTCCCTCCCGCAACAAGGTTTTTATTTCATACCCTCCTAATATGTGTTTCAAACAAAACCACGGCTTTTAATGAAATACCATTAAAGATTCAAAACCTGGGATATGCTATTCTTCAAGAAGAAAATTTTAATTATTCTCAGGAAATCTTTAATGATCTGGTTAAAAATGTTGAAACAAAGGCATTCTTACTGTTTCCAAGATTTCTAAGTTATTATTTTGAAAAGAAACTTGGTAAGAATGATGCTTCTGCAATAAAACAAGGTGAATCTTTTCAAATACACAGCTTAACTGCTGAAACTTTCACAAGAATGTCAACACCTTGCAAAACACAAGCAGAGGTGCCTGAGCAGAATTTAGCAGCTACCACTGCTCCTCAGGTATCTGCTGCTGAGCCCACTGCTTAAGGTGATCAAAGCAGCAAAACAACTGCTTGAAACCCACACCTAAAATTACCAAAAAGCCAAAACAGAAGCAGACTCAAAAATCCCCAAAACCTATCAAAAAGGCAACTCCGGAGGATGAGATACCAGAGCAAATGCCAGTGACAGCACAAAAGTCACAAGAAACCACTGCTGCTACTTCCTCATAGCAGTTGGTAGAAATATCTCAACCTATGACTGAAACTCCTCCTGCTTCTTCTAAAAAAGAACAGGTTGTACAAATAGGGACACCACAATATGATGCTCTGGAATCACTTGCTTCCATCATCCACAGCCCAATGCCCGGGGCCAATTCTCTTTCTACACCCAACCTCACCTCCATAATTTCCTCACCAACAAAATTATTGTTGGATGCTATTGATTTGAACCGGGAACAAACTAGTCCTTCTCACTCACCTATCAATGAGAACATACTTCATCAAATGACTAGGTCTGATGTATCAGTCATTGCTAACCCACCAACAAGACCTGAGGAGGTTACACCCCTTGGGTTACAAGTAACTCTTGGTGGTAGTCCAAGTGAAGCAGCCACTACAAGTGCTGAACCCACTGGTTTGCATTTGGACAGTGGTTTCATCCATAAGACTTCCTTGGAGGCAATTTCTTCTATGGGAACATTTGTGTATCCAGTTTTCACTGGTTCACTAAAAAGTGTCTCTCTTTCTGAAGGAAGAAGTCCCAGTACCGAGAAAAAGGGGCATCAGTGGATGATTTTTGGAATACAATTCCTCAATCAACCACTGTTAGTGGGAAATCAGATTATCCCATTAAGTTGGGTGATGATTTATTGTACCAAGAATTGACGGCTAGAGTTGACAAACTAGACACATCTGTTGCAGAAATCAAAGGCATGCTGCAACAGGTGTTGAAAGTTCAAAAGGTACCATCCACTGCTGCATCAACTTCAACAGCTGAGCCAACATACACTCTCACTTCAAGTGAGTTGTGGAATTTATTTCAACCATTGCTCAACCATCAAAAACAACTAGCTGATCAGCAACATGAGATTCAGGTTCAAAAGATCAGGAATATTACGGACACAAGGTTTAAAGACACTCAAGCTGATATCAAGGCAATTAAGGCCCACATATTGAGCACCTCTGGCACTGTTCCTCCCTCTATCATAATTATAGATAACCCAAAACCAGATGATGCCAAAAAGGGGGAGAAAGTGGAACCAGATGGCTCTAAAAAGATTAATGATACCACTAAGATCCTTGTTGATAAAAAAGCAAAGATAAAAAGTGATTTGGAGGCAAAGGAAAAAGCAAAGTTTGAACAGGAGAAGAAAGCTTTCATGGAACTGAATGTGCAGGGTACTTCTGAGCCAAAGGATGATGAAAATCCCAAGGATGAAAAGAAGAGGCCCACTAGACAAGTGAGGCAACCCAAATCCATACCATCCAGATCCAGAAAACACACTCTCAAACTTCCTAAAAGCTCCACACATCAGTCTTCCACCCAAACAGCTGTTGCAACACCTGCTGTCTCAACAACAGTTGATACTTCAGTGGTTTCAGCAGTTGTTAAACCAACAACCACCACCTCAGTTACAACAACTGCTCTCACTCAAACCACTCAAATCACTGCCCCACCAAAAACACCATCATCTCCAAAAACCATCTCACCACCATCACCTCCTGCTAAAAAGTAGAAGACATCAGATGTTACAACATCTGTTGTAATGACAACAGTGGTTGAAACACCGGTTGTCTCAACACCTATCAGTCCAAGCACCCTCACTTCACTTCAAGCCATCTTCACTCCAATCAACAAATCACCCAAAAGCACTCCTTCACTGGAGAAAACTTGCACCAGAAAAAGAAAAACAACTCAGGTAAATGATGACAAATATGATCCTATTGCTGTAAAATATCCACTGGAACTGGAAGCTGTAAAAAATGAGATGAGACAATTCTACACTGAGGATGATCCTTCAAAAAGAAGATTTCCTTCTCTCATAGGCTTCAGAAACCCAGAAAATATGGATGAATATCTCAAGCTCAAAGCAAGGCAGGCTAAGATAAGAGTCAAACTTGAATGTGAAGATCAAGGTGACAAAGCCATTTCTGAAAGAATGGAATTCTTGCTCACTAAAGTCAAACAGATGGAAGACTATGCAAGAGATCTGAGCAACGAAATGTCAAATTTACCACCCAAAGCAGATCTACAAAAAGAAATGAGAAAAGATTATCTTGCATACATCATGAAAGAAAAATTCTATCCAGCTGAAGAAAAACAATTCGAAGAATGGCCAATAGTTTCATTTAAGCATGAGGCAAACAGAATTGAAAGAATAAAAAATGATCCAAGCAAGAAGAGGACAGCTCCAAACTAGAGCAAATACAAAAAAGCTCATTGCTGATCTTACTTCAGAATACAAAAGGAAGAAACAAGAGCTGGTGGATGCAAAGGTTGGACCTGCCAATGTCATAGCAAAATGGACTAGGCAATATACAGATGAGGCTTATGAGAGGCTAAAGAAAAGAGAGATGACAGATTCAGACACACCAAAGAAGCCTGATCACATAAAGCCAGAACAGTAGATCAAAACTTCTGAACCACTGCTCACATCAACAGACATCTCAGACATTGAGTTAGATCAAAGAAAGAGACAAGAACTGATTGATAAAGAGACATCAGAAGATATAGCTGCAGCAAATGAGATCATCAACAAGGCTTTCAAACAAATGGCAGCTGAAAATCCTGAACAGATAAAAGTTCAGGATACAGCTCAACAAATCTTTACAAGGCCACAATCACCAGACTCATCTGTCAATAAACCTCTCCCAAGAAACCCATTGGGTTCAATAATACTAAAATGGACGTCTGATCAAAAGAATCATGTATTGACTATGATCAGATCCAATGGTGAAGTGAAGTACATATCAAGGAAACAAGCACTAGGCCTTGGTGTTGAAGATCTACAAGATCTTCTTGAACTTACACTGTGCAGGGATGAGGATGACTCAAGTTCCAAGGACTTTGAAGTGGAATTTAAAAGACAAGCTAAGGAACTTCTAATGAGAAGATAAAGATCCAGAATAATGAAAGGTTTTGGCATCATCTATTCCAGGGGGAGATTGTTGGGATTGAACCCTACCAGAGGAACAGATGATGTAAAGCCAAAACCAGGTCACAACAGTGGATTCACAATAAACACTAGTTTGCACTAGACTTTCCCCTTGAAAGTGATTTGAAGCATCTGATGACCTTCAATCCACTGATTTGTACAACTGCTAACTTACAACTACTGATCACACTAAAGTCTGATGAAGTACAAAGCCCTGCTGTTCAATCTACTGCTATGGGTCAAGCACTGCTGGGTTCACATCAGTGGAAGGTTTCAGCATTTGTTTAACTTCTTTTATGTTATATATTGTAGTAAGTGGTTAGCATAAGCAGTGTCTGTATTAGATCAGTAGTCAGAGTTTGTTGGGTTGTTAAACGTCACTTTCATGGTGATGTCAGCAAAGATGCTTCAGTGGTTTGACTGTGCCTACAAATGGAACAGTACCCTGTACTGTTTCATTTGGTTGTCCGGGAGATTCCATCTCCTCCAATCCTTTCATCCTGTGCAATCAACCTTGGGGCATCTTGCTGAGGGGGAGTTTTAGTATGTAAGCAGTGCTGTAATCATTCTTGTACTTTAATCATTCAGCTTAATGAAAAGCATGTGCTTACTAAAACTATTTTCCTTTTGATTATGTTTACAAAGTTTGTTTATTATTTCCGCTGCACCTTACATTGATTAATATCCATTCATTTGTTCGAATTATAACAAACAAACACTATCATGAGACCCTCCGATCCTAACAACGCTTTTGGCAAAAATGCATGTCATGTGATTGACTATATTAAATATTATTTTGTGATATTAATATGGGGTAAATGTTTAAAATTCAGATGGCCGATGAAGGAAATCAAGAAAATCTGAATAACGATAACCAGAGTAACATTAACTTGGTTAATGAGAATCCAAGCATCAATAACAATGGAAACCAAATGGATAATAGTGTCGTTCAACACATAGTGGCATAAGGAATCATAGATGCAATGCCATTTATTATTCAAACGGTTCATGAAGCGAATAATAAAAGTAAACGTAGCAGTAAGCGACCGATTGAACCAGAACACAGCGTAAACAATGGCCCTGTACTTCAAGCGCCCATTCCCAAAAGAAGAAGAACCATGTCTTATGGTTGTTCTTACAAAGAATTCTAGTCCTGCAAACCAATAGAATTCTCGGGCAATGAAGGACCCATTGCAGCTCTACGCTGGATAGAAAAGACTGAGGCTGTTTTAAAAATAAGCAAGTGTGCTGAAGAAGATAAGATAATGTTTGCTTCTAATCTGTTTAAGAACTCAGCCTTAGAATGGTGGAACACTATCCTCCAGTCAGGAGGAAGTGATAGGGTATATAACATGGAATGGGAAGGATTTAAGAATATGGTAGAAAGGAAATTCTGCCCTCCCAATGAAAAAGAACAGATAGCAAATAAGTTTCTGAACTTAAGGATGACCGGGGTAGATAGTAAGGGTTATACTACCACATTCTTTGAATATGCTAGAATAGTACCAACCCTTGCATCACCTGAACCAGTATTAATCTCCCGTTACATCTGGGGATTAATTGAAGAAATTAGGCATGTAGTCAAGGCAGCTAGACCTCAAACCATAGAAGAAGCTGTAGAACTAGCAAATACCTTGACAGATGAACTAATCCATACTAGAGAAGAAGAACACAGGAGAAACCTAACCCAAAGGCTTACTCAAGAATTCCGTTCTGGGAATTACAACCGTAGGAATATGAGTTCTACCTCTGCACCATTCTGCAAGGTCTGCAAGAAAAAGCATTCGGGAAAATGCTCCACTCTTTGCAATTTTTGAAAGATGCCAGGACACAAGGAAGAAGATTGCAAGAAGAAATCCAGTAATGGACTATGCTTCAACTGTGGAGAAAAAGGTCATATCAGGCCAAACTGTCCAAAACTAGCTCCAACTGCGAACAACAAGAAAACTAAAAATGCCAGGGCATTTGTTCTGACAGCAGATGAAGCCAAGATGATTCCAGACGTGATAGCTGGTACGTTTTTAGTTCATGATGTTTTTGCTAAAGTATTATTTGACTCTGGTGCAAACCAAAGTTTTATTAATACTTCGTTTTGCAAACTTCTAAATCAGTCATTAACTAAACTACCACAAGAATGTCTCGTAGAGACAGCTAATGGAGAAACAGTTAGGATTTCTGAAATCTTGCAGGGAGCAAGAGTAGAAATTTTAAATCAAAAGTTTATGGCAAACCTTTATCCTATGAATCTGGCAGGATTTGATATTGTATTAGGAATGGATTGGTTAATAGCCAATAAAGCCAGTATTTTATGTGATCAAAAGTCAATCCAAGTAAATTCACCAAGAGGTGAAAAGATCACAATTAAAGGAGATAAACCCTCTAGGTCCACAAAATTCATCTCTGTGATGAAAACTGCAAGCTATATAAGAAAAGGATCTATAGTGTATTTGATTTCTATAATCACTAACACTAAAGGAAAAGAACTAAAAGACATTCCAGTAGTGTCTCAGTTTTCAGATGTATTTCCAGAAGAATTACCAGGACTACCACCAGACAGAGAAGTT
The DNA here is from genome assembly GCA_030545235.1 of Helianthus tuberosus. Classification (NCBI taxonomy): domain Eukaryota; kingdom Viridiplantae; phylum Streptophyta; class Magnoliopsida; order Asterales; family Asteraceae; genus Helianthus; species Helianthus tuberosus. The sequence continues at coordinate 57,772,243 of CM060444.1, read as the reverse complement.
GAATTCAGAATTCATCTGTTACCTGGAACAGCACTGATTGCCAAAGCACCTTACCGTTTGGCACCAGCAGAAATGCAGGAACTAAAGAAACAGTTAGATGAGTTACTAGAGAAAGGATTTATACAGCCAAGCTCATCACCATGGGGAGCACCTATTTTATTCGTTAAAAAGAAGGACGGATCAATGCGTATGTGCATTGACTACCGTGAATTAAACAAGGTCACGATTAAGAATCGGTACCCATTACCGAGGATCGATGATCTGTTCGATCAACTGCAAGGAGCTCGATTTTTCTCTAAAATCGATTTAAGGTCAGAATATCATCAATTAAAGGTACAGGAAGAGGACATTCCTAAGACCGCCTTCAGAACAAGGTATGGTCATTATGAATTTACTGTCATGCCATTTGGTTCAACCAATGCCCCAGCTGCATTTATGGACAAGATGAACCGAATATGTAAGCCATATTTGGATAAATTCATAATTGTTTTCATAGATGATATTCTAATTTACTCTAAGAGTAAAAAAGATCTTGCAACGCATTTGCACGCACTTTTAAGTCTATTAAGAAAGGAAAAGCTTTATGCTAAATTTTCAAAGTGTGAATTTTGGTTAGAACATGTACAATTTCTTGGACTCTTAGTAAACCATGAAGGAATTCATGTGGATCCAACAAAAATCGAGGCGGTTACTAAATGGAAAACCCCTGAATCACCAACCGAGGTTAGAAGTTTCTTAGGATTGGCCGGTTATTATAGAAGATTTATTCAAGATTTTTCTAGAATAGTCATTCCTTTAACTAAGTTAACCTGTAAATCCATTAAGTTTGAATGGGGACCAAAACAAGAAGAAACATTTAGAATTCTTAAGCAAAGATTAACCCATACACCGATACTAGCATTACCAAAAGGAACTGAAGACTTTGTAGTCTATTGTGACGCTTCCAAACTAGGTTATGGATATGTGTTGATGCAACGCCAAAAGGTTATAGCTTATGCATCTAGACAACTTAAGAATCACGAAGAGAATTATTCAACCCATGATCTAGAATTAGGAGCTATAATTTTTGCCTTTAAGATTTGGAGACATTACCTTTATGGTAGTAAGTTTACCATATTCACTGATCATAAGAGTTTAAGGTATGTTTTCGGGCAGAAGGAATTGAATATGAGACAAATACGCTGGATGGAGATGCTCAGTGATTATGATTGTGATATCCAGTATCATGAAGGAAAAGAAAATGTAGTGGCAGATGCTTTAAGCCGAAAGTATCATGAAAAGCCAAAAAGGGTACGTTCTCTTAAATTAAATCTGCAGATAGATTTAAATGATCAGATAAGAGAAGCACAAGAATCAGTAATCAAGGAAGATACTGAAAAACTAAAAGGTATGCTAAAAGAATTAGAACAAGGAACGGATGGAATTTGGAGATTCCATGAAAAGAGAATGTGGATACCTAAATTAGGAAACCTACATCATTGTATATTAGAAGAAGCCCATAAGTCTAAATATACGATGCATCCAGGAAATGATAAAATGTACCAGAATTTAAGGAAAAATTTCTGGTGGATAGGAACGAAAAAGGACATAGCAGCCAATGTTTCTAAATGTTTAACTTGTTCACAAGTTAAAGCTGAACACCAGAAACCCTTAGGTTTGTTACAACAGTTAGAAATGCCAGTGTGGAAATGGGAATTAATAACAATGGATTTTGTTACTAAATTACCCAAAACAAAGAAATGTAATGATACAATCTGGGTGATTGTAGACAGGCTAACCAAGTCAGCTCATTTCCTACCAATGAAGGAAACCTTCAGTATGGAACAGTTAGCTAAATTATATGTAAATGAAATAGTTTCTTTACATGGAATACCTTTATCAATTATTTCTGATAGGGATAGTCGATTTACCTCTCATTTTTGGTCAAGTTTCCAAAAAGCCATAGGAACCAAGTTAAATCTAAGCACCGCTTATCATCCTCAAACGGATGGACAAAGAGAAAGGACAATTCAGACAATGGAAGACATGCTTAGAGCTTGTGTAATTGATTTCGGAGGTAATTGGGACGATCACTTACCTTTAATAGAATTTTCTTATAATAATAGTTATCACACAAGTATCAATGCTGCTCCATTCGAAGCACTTTATGGACGAAAATGCCGAACCCCAGTCTGTTGGGCAGAAATTAGGGAAAAGAAACTATCTGTACCTGAGATAGTACAAGAAACAACTGACAAGATTATTCAAATCAAGGAACGACTGAAAGCAGCACGTGATCGACAGAAGAGCTACGCTGATAACAGACGCAAACCATTGGAATTTCAAGTAGGAGATAAAGTATTGTTAAAGGTCTCTCCTTGGAAAGGAGTAGTAAGATTCATCAAAAGAGGAAAGCTAAGTCCCAGGTATGTTGGACCTTTTAAGATTATTAGAAGAATAGGACCTGTAGCTTATCAGCTACAACTGCCAGAGGAAATGGCAGGGATACATGATGTATTTCATGTATCTAATCTCAAAAAGTGTTTAACTGATGAATCACTAGTAGTACCTCTTAAGGATATAGAGGTAAATGAACAACTCAAGTTTGTAGAAAGACCGCTACGAATTGAAGACAGGAAAATCAAGAATCTCAACCATAAGAGACTAGTTTTGGTCAAAGTAAAGTGGGACTCCAAAAGAGGACCTAAGTATACATGGGAGCTTGAATCTGAAATGCAAAGGAAATATCCACACTTGTTCTAGTAGATCTCGAGGACGAGCTCTAAAACAAGGTGGGGAGGATGTAACAATCCTAAATAAACCGACACACTCGAATAATTTTCCGACACCCCAAAATATTTTAAAATATCTCAATATGTATTTAAATACACCCCGTATGTGAAAACCGAGCCCGAAATACAGTATAGCATTTAAAATAAATGAATAACAAGAAATATTAAGTTGAGGCGGGCCGCGTGGACCCCTCCTCAACCCTTACGTGGGCGGTTTAAAAGTTAAAACCTGATTTCTTTGATTATTAAGATTAGGCGGGCCGCGTAAGACCCCCGTTAGTTAACGCGGGCCGCGTAAGATCGGAATGATGGCACAGCCCGGTGATGACATGTGTCATCATCGTGGCAAGTCTAGACGCTTACCAGGATCAGCTACGCTTTGACCGGGGATTGGCGCGGGCCGCGTAAGCCCCTGTCTTGTGTTACGCGGGCCGCGAGAGGACCAGACTCAGCAACTATAAATAAATGGCCTCGGACTTTAGTCGAGAATCGTTCAAAATCGATTTCTTTCTCTAAATTTCTGATAATAGGCATAATACTTGGGTATTATACCCCCTAAATAGTGAAGTTCTGCTCCGTTGTAAGTATTATAACCCCTGGATACGTATTAGATACGCTGCCCGATTGATCTAGGGTTCCGTAACGGCTGTCGTGGTTCTGCCCGACGTAGTCGTTGGAATGCCGTCTCGGGGAGGGTATTACTAATGTTAAAATGGGTTATTATACTAACGCGTGTGCATTTGTGTAAATTATAGATTGTCACCCGGAAACCCTTACGGAAAATCTAAGACAGCAATGTGAGTTGATCCACTTTTTGTTAACTGTTTTAACAAAACCTCATTTAATTAATTATAATTTAAGTGGTTATTGAGTATTTGTAAGAATACAATTATCATGAGTATATTGGGGTTTTGTATACAAAATTTGTTACCACCTGGTCAAGGAGTAACATTGCCACAAGTCGGGTTCGACAGTACCATGGATGTTAATTATGATGTCTTGGAAACAAATATAATTGCGGGATCGCCCTCAATACTGTACAATGGGATTTTTATTTAAACTTGATTAAATTGGGATTCACTCACCAGTATTTCCCACTGACAAATGTTTTTAAAACGCATTTCAGGTAACAAAATGTGAAAGCCAAATAGAAGACAGCTGGACAGCACTGAAGGCTTGGAAAAGTAGCAATAAAGTTACTTAAAAAGAAATAGATATTTTTCTTAAATAAAATAGGATTTATTCCTATGAAAATGTGTGTAATGCGAACTTGGATTTTATCCCATATGTTTAATACTATGTAAATGTGGTATTTTACTCTGATCAAATATTTCCTAACTACGGTCCTGATGAAAAACTCCGCTGCCAAATTAGACAATACGAGATACCACCAAAACTGGCTTGCGGCCGCCCGTTCCTGGGGATGTTGGATCGGGGGTTGCGACACTTGGACTTCATTTCTCAAAAGAAAATTAAAGGCTATCAGGTAGACGTTAAGAGTGCATTCTTATACGGGAGGTTGTAAGAAACTGTGTACATCTCACAGGCGCCGGGTTTGAAGTTCTAGATGCTTCTGACAAAGTGTATCTGCTAGATAAAGCATTATATGGTCTTCATCAAGCTCCGCGTGTTTGGTCTGAGACTTTATCAAAACACTTGTTAGAAAATGGCTTCACTCGTGGTGCGATCAACTACATGCTGTTCATTTTGAAGAAAGGGGAGATTTACTGATCGTGCAAATATATGTGGACGACATTATTTTCGGTTCTTCAAATGTAGAGTTGTGTCTATATTTTGAAGGAGTAATGAATTTGAAGTTTGAGATGAGCGCAATGGGTGAATTGTCTTTTTCCTTGGACTTCAAGTGAAACACGAAGAGGAGGGTATATATATTCATCAGATGAAATATGTTCATGAAATCCTCAAATAGTTCAAGTTGGAAGATAGTCCACCGTATGATACGCCATTGCCAACCAATCACAAGCTGTCAACTGATAAAGAAAAGGATCCTAAAGTGGAACACACCTTATATCGTGATATGGTTGTGTCTTTAATGTATCTTACAGCTTCATGACCCGACATAATGTTTGTTGTGTGTTTGTGTGCCAGGTATTAATCGAATCCTAAGGAGTCACACATGAAGGCTGTCAAGAGGATCTTTCGCTACCTGAAAGGAAAACCAAAGCTGGGCGTGTGGTATTCTGCTCAAGGAAGTCTTGATCTGATAGCTATGCTGATGCGGATTTTGGTGGTTGCCCGATCAACAGAGTGTCTACCTCAGGAGATGCTCAATTGCTTGGAAACTGTTTAATGTCGTGGCAGTGCAAGAAACAGATTGCATTTTCCTTGTCCACATGTGAGGCAATGTACATTCAGCTTCAAGCTGTTGCTCAAAAGTGCTGTGGATTCAACAACAAATGGCGACTACGGTTTGAATTTTACACAAACTCCTATCTTAGTTGATAATAACTATGCTATTTCAATCACCAATAATCCAGTTGAACATTCACGAACTAAACACATTGGCATAAGACATCATTTTATTCGTGATTATACAAAAAAAAGGTTAATTAAAGTAGTAAGGGTCGACACGCTTGACAATTTTGCTGATTTATTTACTAGGACATTCGGTCGAGTTAGATTCGAAGATCTTGTTTGTATGATCGTCATGATAAATCCAGAGTAGGATGGTTTTTAAAACTCACATGGAAGTTTTCTTTTAAATTTTTACTTTGTTTTGTTTTGTTTTGTTTTGTTTTGTTTTTATTTCGTAAAATTCCAAAACAAATTTACTTAGTTGTAGGATTATTTTGATAAAATTCAAAAAACATTGAAAAATTGTTAAAATTATTTGAAATCATGTCAAGTAAAATAAGAAATGATAGTACATCAGGAGTCAAGTTTTTCTCAGAGTATCGATTAAAATTAAATAAATGGTGATAGATTCATTTTATGATGTAACAGTAAACTTTACTATTGGACCTACAAAAGAACAGGCGATATTCAAAAGCCAAAGCATGATCATATGATCAAGAAATCAACAAGACCTTGAACCAGATTCTCCCCAAAGATAGGGAATCTTGAACACCTAATCAGAACATTTGTTGAAGATAAGCAAACATCGATCAAAACCTTGGAGCCGCTGTTCAAGAAGAAACAAGATTTGTTGAAGCCTAAAGTTTGTTGAAGCCAAAGGTCTGATGAAGAAGACCAAATATCTATTTGGCCAAATAGATGTTTGGACTCAAAGCAACAGAGGATAGCTCCAACACTGGTTTCTCAATGTAACTGATACGCACCAAATGCAACATATAAATCATATCAAATAAGGTATAAAATCAACCCTTTTTAGTACTAATGTTGGGAAAAGTGTGTTTCTTTGTATACTTTTGATTTTTAGGATTAAAAGAGCTTAAAAGTATAAAAGGAACAAATTAACGGTAAAAACCAGCATAAATACAAAAGAAGGGAAGTTGATAAATCATACCGACCCTCCGAGCTTCACCCCAAGACCAAAAAACAACAATTCAGAAGATAAGCACGGGGCCATGCCCCAATCAAGATTCTAGAAAGAAAAAGACAAACAGAAGTAGACAAGAGACACGGGGCCATGTCCAATGGACACGGGCCATGGTCAACTCCCAGATATGCAAATCTTGGATAGTACAGTAAGTACAATGGCCACGGGTTCGTGCCGTTGACACACGGGGCCGTGCAAGCATACGGACTGACACAATGATGTATTGTAAAATACATCTATTATTCTTGTTTAGTTTACGTGTTTTTAGTTAGATTTAGTCTCGTTTTATTTAGATTGCACATACTTTTGAGTTATTTGTGTTTGGCAGGCCTTGGTAGATAAAAGCAACTGATAAGTGATGAAAAACGAGCTAAAAGTTGATAAAATAAAGTGTCGGATCGCAAACGAAAGCTTGGGAGTTGAAACGATGAAAAAAATCAAGTCTGAGAGGGTTTCATGGGGCGCGGCAGACTGGAGGTATATGTATCGCGGGTAGCGAAAGTCTGGAAAGTTATTTTGTTGAATTAAACATTCTGCGGGGCGCGATAGGTAAGGATTAAGGTGCCGCGGCCCGTGAAGGCCCCTTGCCGACAGAAATTACATGAATCACAAGGATTTTAGGGTTTTTCAACTACATAAAGAATTTTATGATCATAATTCATACCCTAGACGTTTTTGGACAAATTTATGCTCCTTGGAGCTCTGGTTTAGCAGATTTAAAGGCAGTTGAGCATACAGAATCACTTGGTGGAAGTTTGAAGCATAGAGATTGAAGATTCACGGGTTTTATCATCTTGTTTTCTTTATTTCTTTCGTTTCTTGTTCTATTAAGATGAATTCTCAAAATATGACTTTTGTTGATGCGTTTTTAAACATGTTTCTTGGCTAAACTCGTTAAGCTACATAGGTTAGGATGAAAACTTAATTAAAGATTGGATTTTTATCAGTTTCAAATGTGTTTATGGATTTCCTTTGAAAAGTAAAAAACTTTGGTTTCTTGATTTGGTGTGTGACGTGATGTCATGGTCACAATCAAATTTAATCCAATTACTACTAAATACATAGCGGTAAGTGGGTATCAAACACAGGGAGTTTGTGGAAAATGTGTTTATTCTTTGTGATTAACTACAATTAATCTAATATGCAGAAATTAAAGTTCAAGAGTTTGGATTGATTGATTTAAAAACTAAGTTATCAACTAATTTCTAATCAAAATTGGATTGTTAATCAGATTACGAGAGAATGACCATCTTAGGTTTCAGTTTCTTTTAACACTTGTGCAAAATTCCAACTAGAAAGAGTTACATAGACATAACTCATGCATAAACATTTGTTGTGATAAAAGGGAACAAAGTACTCGGATTATATTAACGCGAGATTGTTTCCCGATGATCAATTAATCAATATCCTACCCTAACCCTTCCCGTAATATCTCGATTGTCAACGACACCAAGAACGTACGATTTAGACTAGAGTTAAAACACCAATTAACAAGCGACAATCAAATATTCATACACCATGATAAGCATAGCAAACATACCAAGTTATCATTTTAGAAATAGAGGAAATACACACAAGAGTCATAGAAAAACCTTCACCTAAGATGATTTCCAAAAGCTTAGCCGGACATTGCTTGGTTGATCATCATAACATCAAGTTTATAGTTCATACGAATCGAAAGACAAAACGGAATATTAGAAAATGTTCACAAACACTATCCAAAGCTAAAATTCGCCCACAAACTGCAGAGAAACGTCTCCAATCATGAGTGACATCAAAAGACACTTGAAAACGATTTTAATAAGGCAGTTACGTTTTTCCTCGCTGACTCTACCGTAATTTACGGTACCTACCGTAAATTACGGTAGACTTGAAGTTGGTACGCTGCATTGCTACTGCCTTACAGTGGAGACTGGAAGCTTTTAGGGGCTACCGTAAATTACAGTAGCCACCGTAATTTACGGTGGGCCCCTGGGTCTTCTGTTTTGTTTCTTCTTTCCATCCTCTTGTGACCTGTTCTACTCCCTTCCATCCGCAGCAGCGTTATCTCACATTTTAAGCTCCAAAACGCACCTGAAACATGAGCAACTGTAGTAATCTAATTCAAGATAATTACGCAATCAAATGAGGGATTAACACATCTTTTAACACCATAAAGGTTTGTCCTATGGACCACCCGTCAGTGTGTTTGCGTATTTTTACTTGATTAATGATTGTTTATTGTTTCGCATGAATTCTGTTGAATGTCTTTCATATAATGAGTTTGTGTTGGTTATCGGGTCTTAACGGGTTCGGGTAATCTTTTGGTGAATTGGCCAATAAACCATAGAAATAATAATTAAGATTTAATTCGGTTTACATATTCTACTAATTTTAGTCACTGAGAAGTGCTAGGTTATTAATAGGTCTTGGTTGGTAAATTGCTAAGTTTAGGTTTTGGAAAAAGCCAGTTTTAGTTTCCTTGCCAATATATTGTCTATTAAACCAAATCGAATTCCTTAGTTGCCTTAGACTTTCCGCTGAGAAGTAGTTTGTCACTTTAGGGCACTTTTCTTGGAAATTAGATAACTGAAAGGGAGTCTAGATAACCGGTAGTCGTAACAGTCCTTTAGAGGTCCATTAGTGTCTTCCCGAGAAGGGTTGGGGGGTCCTGTTTGGTATCTCTTAGGATTTGCACATGAAGATCTCGGTTTCATAACACATTAGAATTGATAGAAAGCCATTCGATAGCACGTGGGATTCCAACCTAGGTAGTTCTTCATCATCACTGAGCAAAACCTTCGTTCTGAGTCGTGTTCTAGTTAGTCTAATTAATTAGTATTTCATTTAATTGCAAATTTAGGATTTTAGAAACCACCCCCTTTAAACATAAAAACTAGTGTCGTGTCAGTGTCAGTCTAGATAGAGTCGTTAACGTAGTTAAATTGAGTCTCATGGGTTTGATATCCGGACTTACTTAGCTTTACTATAGTCGATCGGTTCACTTGCCAGTTAGTAGTTTAGTCGAGTTTTAGAGAGTCTAGAGTATTACTTAGTGTCTAAATTAGGTTATTTTTGTTTGTTTTTATTAAACTACTTTTAGCACATCAAGTTTTTGGTGCCGTTGCCGGGGACTCTTTGGCAATTGCGTTAATTACTTTGTTAGGACTTGTTTGACATCATACGTGCTATTTGTTCGTTTGTTTGAGTCGTAGGAATCTAAGTAATTATAGTGTCTTTAATATTTTTGTCGAGTCTTTCGTTAGAGTCGTCTTACTTGCTTCCTTGTCGTTTTGCAGTGGATGCCCCATAGGCGTTCACAAGGACCGCCACCGAAGCCAATCTTCTCATATTCAAGCTTTAAGGTTAGTACTTCTTCTTCATCTTCCGCCTTTTCTGACTCTACCCTACAATCTAAACCACCAGCCCTTGACTTCACACCGAAGTCATCACCGCACAATTCCCCACCACCCTCCCGTCCTCCGAGTCCGCAACCCGTAGTCCAAATGGCTGATAATCAGACCGTCCACCAACACTCTACCGCCGGTTTCACCGGTGTGAACTCACCTATCACTCTTCCCGCCATCAACAATGAGAAATCATGGCAAATCCCATCCTACATCATGACCGCCATCACCAACTCATGCCAATTTCACGGTCATGATGATGAGGATGCCACTGTCCACATTAGTCGCCTCACCTGCCTCTGCAACACCTTTTCTATTGAAGGTGCCAATCTCTACGCTTGTTTCCTTCAAGTCTTCCCATTTTCACTTGCGGACCGCACAGCTACCTGGCTTGATTCGCAGCCTGCAGGCACATTCACCACATGGACTACCCTTCGAGATGCTTTCCTTGCCAAATACTTCCCACCTGTTAAAGCATCTCATCTTCGTGATCAGATCCATTCGTTCCGGATGGAGCCTGACGAGCCCTACCACCTCACCTGGGTAAGATTCCAAACCCTACTCTCTCGTAGCACTCAACATGGGTTATCTGATTGGGCACTTGTAGTGAAATTCTACAACGGTCTCACTACCAAGACTCGAGCCCGGTTTGACACTTCAGTAGGAGGCCACCTCATAGGTAAGAAGTCGGTGGCTGAATGCAATGACCTTTTTGAGAGCTTCGCGCATTCAGATATCGATCATCGCGCGACCACCAGGACTTCCATTCCTGTGTCTAGTACTTCCTCGGCTGGTCGAGGAATACACCAAGTTAGCTTGGAAACAACGGTAGCTACGGCGATGGAGAATCTTGAGAGAAAGTTTACCAAGGAGATGCAGGAGTTGAAGATAAAGTTAGATAAATGTGAGGTATGTCGAGGAGGTCATGCTATTATCGAGTGTCCCACACTCACTCTTAAGCAGGTCGAGTTCATCACAGGTCAAAGCCTAGGTCCCGCGAACCCTTCCAATAATAAAATTAATTATAGTTCTAACTGGCGAAATAATAATAATAATAATCTCCGTTCTTCCGGTAACCCCCTGGTTTCCAAAAAGGTCAAACTCAAAATAGGGGGCAGGGTTAATTCTATAATGGGGGTTCAAATACTGAAGGTCAGTTTTCTGGTGGGGGTTCACAGGGTCAATATAACTCAACGGGTTCAAATAGGCAATATACTAGTAGGGGTCAAACCAAGAGGGTCAAACTAGGAATGGGGGTTCAGGTGGTAGTCTAGATAGAATTGAGAAACTTCTTTCTCAATTAGTGGTTAAGGATTAAACCACCCAAAGAACCTTAGAAGAACATCCCACACTCCTAAAGAATAACCATTCCAACTTTTTGGACCTTCAGAGGCAAATTGGTGACATTGCTTGTCAGTTGCAAGAAAGACCTTCCAGCCAATTCTCAAGAAATACCCAACGAAACCCATCTGGTCAACTGAAGGCAATCACTACTTGAAGTGGTAAGAAGTTAGGAGAGGTAGTTAGCAAGAGAGTTGAGGATGAGGATGAGGAACAAGTAGACGAGGAGATAGATATCGAGGCTCCGGGGAAGGTGCAAATTAGGCTAGACCCAGAAAGTACCGCACCAAACCATGAGCCTCAGGTTGAGAGTAGGGTAGAAAAGAAACCGATAGAGGTTAGGCCGTCACCGTATGTAGATCTTTCACACCTTCCCTACCCCGCTTGCCTTAAGAAACAAAAGTACACCAAGGAATACGAGATTTTCCTTGAAATGTTCACACAACTCAAAATTAACCTTCCACTCACTAAGGTACTCCAGCACATGCCAAAATATGCCAAGTTTTTGAAGGACCTTCTTAAATGTAAGGATAGGCTGGGGGAGATCTCAAACATTCCATTGGCCGGGGGTTGTTCAGCGGTGGTTTTGAACAAACTACCGGAGAAACTAACCGATCCGGGTGTCTTCACCATCCCGTGTCTATTTGGGGGTGCCATTGCTCCCACTCATGCTTTAGCTGATCTAGGTGCCAACATCAACTTGATGCCATTCTCTCTTTATGAGAAGCTTGACTTAGGAGAGCTCACTCCCACTCGCATGCCACTGTCTTTGGCCGACCACTCGGTCAAGTATTCACGTGGGATCATAGAAAATTTGCTCGTTAAGGTTGATAATTTTGTTTTCCCAATAGATTTCGTTATTCTAGATACGGAGGCCGATGAGAGAGTTCCAATCATATTAGGTCATCCATTCCTTCGCACCACAAAGGAAATCATCGATGTCTTTGACGGCAAGATCACACTTCATGCTGGTGATGAGAATATCACATTTAAGATTGATAGAGCTATGCAACACCCGAGTGGTAGAGATGAGGATAGTGGTCCGTGTCATTCTGTTTGTTTCCTAAACTCATTCATTCCGTGCGTAGATCAGTGTCTCGAATATATTAGTGGAGCCGATTTGGTGAGTGAGAGCGTAGTAGACGAAGAGGTTGAAGAAGAAGATGTAAGGGATGATGCATTGTGGGTTCCCGAAACGATGGAACTTAATGAGATTAGTGAGACGAGTGATCCCGTAGATATTCCGGCCCCTTTAGAGCTTAAGGTACTTCCTTCACACTTAGAGTATGCCTTTTTAGGAGAGCAACCATGTATGCCCGCCATCATTTCTTCTAAGTTGATAGAGGAGGAGTAGTTAAAGTTGCTTGAGGTGTTGAGAACGCATAAGGAGGCTATTGCATGGAGGCTATCGGACATAAAGGGGATTAGCCCCACTTTTTGCACTCACCGGATTCTCATGGAGGAAGTTTATAAACCGGTTGTGCAACTACAGAGGCGCCTCACTCCAAACATACAAGAGGTAGTGAGGAAAGAGGTGATAAAGTTGAAGGAGGCCGGGTTGATATACCCAATTTCTGATTCCTTGTGGGTGAGTCCGACTCAAGTCATCCCGAAGAAGAGAGGGATGATGGTAGTTATGAATGAGAAGAATGAACTCATCCCATCGCGTACGATCACCGGTTGGCGAGTATGTATCGATTACCGAAAATTGAACGACGCCACTTGAAAGGACCATTTTTCGCTTTTGTTCATTTACCAAATGCTAGAGCTTCTGGCGGGTCAACAGTTTTACTGTTTTCTCGACGGATTTTCAGGTTACTTCCAAATCCCCATTACGCCGGAGGATCGAGAGAAGACAACCTTCACATGTCCCTATGGCACGTACGCGTACCGACGCATGCCGTTTAGATTATGTAACGCTCCGACGACATTTCAGCGGTGTATGGTTACTTCCAAATCCCCATTACAGCGGAGGATCAAGAGAAGACAACCTTCACATGTCCCTATGGCACGTACGCGTACCGACGCATGCCGTTTGGATTATGTAACGCTCTGACGACATTTCAGCGGTGTATGGTTGCCATCTTCCAAGGTATGGTTGAGAATTCCATGGAGGTCTTCATGGACAACTTTTCAGTTTATGGCAATTCATTCAATCATTGTTTGGGAAATATTGAGAGAATGTTGGAGAGATGTGTGGAGACGAAGTTGATGCTCAATTGGGAGAAGTGTCACTTTATGGTAACGGAAGGGATTGTTCTAGCACATAAATTTTCCCGAGCAGGTATAGAGGTGGATAGAGTTAAGATAGACACCATTATTAGGCTTCCCCCACCGACGAGTGTGAAATCGATTCGAAGCTTCCTTGGTCATGCGGGCTTCTATAGGCGTTTCTGTCACACCCCAATTTTCCACGTGTCACCGGTGGGCCCGGTGGGGAGTATAGTGATGTAGTTGATATCATCATAGTCAAACAACACAATATTTAAATGCACAGCGGAAGCAAAAGATAAATATATTACAAACCGATATAAAGTAATATCAAGTATTACAAACGGAATGTAAAGGATCCACAGGCGGATCGAAAAATAAAATGAAACATTTGTTCAACAGACTTTAAGGCATCCAAGCTTGTGAGACTTATTGTGGACGCTAGAAGACAGCCAGCGTAGTACGAGTAGTACCTGCACTTAACCTTTTGGAAAATACGTCAGTTTACACTGGTAAATACAATTTAACTGACTCATTTAAAAAAAAGTTGAAAATTGATTTGAATGCACGTGGCATAAAACATTTTATAACTTGGGATAATTATGCAATATAATACTTGTAAGGGAATTACATGTTACTTATGCGTTCAGTAGCCCGATCCGTAGACCGGGTTAAAGATTAATAGACACACCACAATATTGAGTTATGCACTGAAAGGTGTACGCCTACACCCCGTGCTCAGGTCGTGGCCATCTCGTAAGATGATGCCAAGGATATTCGGGACATGGTCATTAACCCCCCAAAGGCTTTAAGCAAACAAAACACATTCAAAACATAGCATATCAATAAATTTAACCTCTATTCGATTAAAGAATTCAATGCCGGACCAAGCGGTATTTTATATACCGTACCCCAAGCCCGTATAGGGAAAATAAGTTAAAAGTATTTACCTGAGCTAAATATAAATTCAATCCCAGCCGTATACCACCAAGCAAGTACAGTTAGCTTTTACTGGGCTCCTAAATCTGGAACGAAGGTTTTTAATAACCTATTAGAATCCTAACGGGTCTTTAATTAAGCTTAGACCGGTTAACTTTCAAAGGGAAGACACGGTTCAAACGCATGATAAAGCGAAGACCGGTTGAGAACGTGGTTTTAACCCGACAAGCTTGCATGCTTGTTTAATATGGGTAACTTATAAACATTCTGGATTTTGAGACAAAAATGATATGGTTTGACCCGTTTCGGCTAATATATGCGAACTAGTCACATAAGCCGATCCGAACGCGACAAGTGCGTAACGAGTAACCAAAAGAGTCATATACCGGTTTCCTAAGTTAATATGCCTTTAATATATTGTGATATCAGTAGGATATCTTCCATTATGCCCAAAACGAGTTTAAGACCAATTTATGCCCCGTAGGGGTATTTTGGTCATTTTAAAGGTTATAAGAGAGTTTAAATATCATTCTGAGTTACAGGTCTGATTAAATCAGTAATTATACTTAATTTAATAAGTCATATCAGTAGGGTATCATATATATGTGAAATTTATTAATTATAACCATACTATGCACCGTAGGGGCATTTTGGTAATTCCACATAGGCTTAAAAAGGGCAAAACAGAGAATCTGAGTTTGAAACTTTTGCTTAGTATTAAAATATAGAAATTTTCTGAAAATATCAGTAGGCATCAACCCTTATATATTTAAACTAATTTCGATACATACTATGCGTTGAAAACGCTTAAAAAGGCGATTTGGAGCCATTTCCGGGTTTTCAAAGGAAAGCTGATATTTTTATAATTCCAGAAGGCTCAAAATATTTTATTTATCAAATAAAATCAGTAGCAAAAGGTTTGGGGTCAAAAGGATTTGTAAAACTCATTTTATAGCTAAAAAGGGCAAAACCGACATTAACCGAATTAAAGCTACGACCCTAAGTTATGCTCAGCCTAAAATTAATTAAAAATCTTCAAAAATCCCAAAATATTATATTACATCAGTGGGTAAAAAGTTTGATATCAAAAAGTGGGTTTAAATAGGCTATACGCTAATTACGTCATTTAATTAACAAAAAGCTTTCTAATTACGCTATTGAGCATAACTCTTAACCTAGACCTCAAACTGATGCCAAATTTTAGGTGCAAGTTTATAAATCAGTAACTAAGGTTTCTACTCTTTTACATTTTCAAAAATCACGTTTTATAGTCAAATGGGCATAACGGTCAATGTTTAGGTATATAACGGAAACACGCATGAACTAGGATTTCTATGGAACCAAGTTGTATAACCTTGGAGGGTTATACTAACTTATAATATGGTCCTAATGGAATCCTAAGGCATATCTAAACTAATCTGAATCGGGTCAGAACTGAAAGTCAAAGCAAAAGTCAACTTTTGCGACTTTTGGTTCCGAACCGAGCCTATACTTAGAATTGTCGGGTTGAATCATGCTCAGGCATGTTCAACTAATATTTACCAAGTTATTAAAGTGAGAAAACAGATTTTTATGACTTTTATATTAATAGATATGAATTTTATTCAAAACAACCCGTTTGACTTTTATTTGACCCGACAATTAAACTAAGTAAACGTGGTAATTAGGAGGCACCCTTTTGAGGGTTAATTACCTACCTAATTACGGTCACGTAGCCATGTTCGTTGCGAACCATGGCTCAACCGTTTAAAAGTCAAGGCGTTCATCGATAACGCTTGACTTTTCGGTTTAAATGCTAAATAAATAAACTTACGCACAATTGAACACTTACAATGGGTCCAAAGGGCTAAAGGAGATTCTCAAGAAACTCAAGATCCTCCAGGAATTCAGAGAATAAGCAGATTAGAAAGGAAAGGTGTGAAAAACAAATGAACTCCTCACCTATTTATACTTTTCGGGACCTCACGAGATCGCGACAAGTGTCGGGAGGTCATGACCAGATCATGGGAGGTGTAAAAACTACTTTTGAAACTTGTGGGCTGCCCCTAGAGTCGGTTTTGTGAGCTAGGAACCAGTATTGAACAACATCCAGCAAATAGCAGGCTGTTTGCAGCTATTTTCCACGTCTGGGTAGGTCTCGCGGCCCGCGTAGGGTACCCCTGATGTCTCCGCGGCCCGCCTGACAGTTCATATCAGCAAACAGCTTTCATATATTGACAGAAATGGTCCCTGTGGGTCTTTAAGGTCATTTAAGGCACGTTTAAGGCCCGTTAACCTCAATTTAAGGCTCCATCATGAAGTTTAAACATAGGGGACAAGAAACATGCTCAAAAACATGTCGGATGTCGGTTCGTTTGGCCGTACGGTCATGTTGTGCGTCGAATTACGACGAAACACGAACGGACGCGAAAAACGATCCAAATTACACGACGGATGAAATTTTATCAAGGCGATCACTAAAATAAAATATTTTAGTGCTTACATAAATTTTTGGGTGTCCGGAGATATTCAGAATGTGAGATATGCGCGAAAATGCAAACTTGTGCACTTTTTGACACTTTTAGTCCCTGTATGACATAAAAGTTTATTTTTGCGCACCGAACACCTCTAAGCCCATATCTAAGCTATAAAAAGGATATTTAGGGCATGTGTAACTTAGGGTCATCTTCCGAAAGGTCCATTACCCAACGAATCGACTTACTTTTGCAGTTTGACGCAATTAGTCCTTTAATTGCGCATTGTAGCGCGAAATGTCATTTAATGATATCCAAGCTTCCCATGGCCCATATTGGGCATTACCAAGCATATACTTAAATATTAATACGCTCTCGTTCGCCTAGATGGTCACCGAAAGGCGTAGATTCAAAAGTTGACGCTTTAGGCCCCTCTATTGCGCAAACTTGCGCATCTCATCATTTATTAGCATTGAAGCCTCATCTAATCCATATTAGGCCTTCTTGGAAGTATTATTAACACTACGATGCTTCGGGTTCACTAAAAGGTCATTCAGAGATATAATTAAACATATTGACACTTTTAGTCCCTCTAACTTGAAAAGTTGCGCGTAACTTTACTTATAGGCATAAAAACCTTAGATGGCCATTATTTGGCATTCCCGAGAGTATAATTAAATATTATTAAGCTCCCAGTTTGTTAGAAGGTCACTCAGGGGTAAGAATTAACATGTTGACGCTTTTAACCCCTTTATTGCGCAAACTTTCAATTAATTACGCAAACAGCTACACTTATTCATCAAGTGGCACATTTGTGAATATAAGCATCATAAGAAACTTATTTTCAGGTATGTTATCACTTCCAGTCCTTTCATAATCAAAGTTTTCGATTTTTCGAAAAATTAGTCTCTCAATTTCAGTGTTTGACTTCATTAGGGTTTATTACACGTGTCAATACATCATTGGACGTGATTTTACGAGGTGTTACATCCTCACCCCCTTAAAAGAAATCTTAACCTCGAGATTTGCTAAAATGCTGGAAGTACTTTTTGTCACATGACGGACTTAACTTCTATAGCATATCTGGAGTCTCTCCAAGCTCCCAAAGTGACCTTTATATTTGGTACATGTATCCTTTTGGAGCTTCTTAACCTGTCGATCCTTAATCGATATAGGTTGCTCATCATATCATAAATCTGCATATCAATATGTGATAATGCTTCTTGACTTATTGGTGAAACAAATCCTCAAATCATTAGTGTATAATGCATTGCATGCTCTGCCAAGCTCCTTAAATAGGTTTTAGCTTATAAGCTATTTGATCTTGTTACATTCGATTCCTTCGAATGATTCTATATATTCAGAGCTAAACTAGCCTAATAATTAACAAATTGGTACACCCTTCCAGGGCGATATCTTTGTTAAACCTTATTCTTTAACAAGAACTTAGGAGGTTTGCTATTTTCATTAATCCATGATTTTCTTCCGAATACTGGCCACTTACAGATGATTATGGATTTGTTTGATCTTATTCGTTGTTTCCAAGGCAACTTTCAGATCCTGATAATTGGACTTACCAATCTTCGGTCTATTAATAGATGTTTAACATTTCATCTATACAAAGTCTTCAAAGGAGCAGCCTTGATACTTATATAACAATTATTATAGAAAAGCTTATTTTAAGGTGAGATGGTTATTCCAACCACTGCTTAAAACTAATCTTAAGGAATAGCTAACCCTTGCCGTTAGTCAAACAAATCGACGATCCTGGGCAGCTGATGGCAAATTCTTAATTGTTGCCTAATTTGGGTTGCGGTAACCAATGCATAAGCAAAATGAACCGTCTTTCTTAATTAACAATACCGAATTCTTAGAATATAGGGTTAGGCTATATGAATTCTTTATTTCAAAACTTATTTAATTAGGGTTTTGATTCTTCTAATAATGGCACTAGTCGTCTTGGAGATTTCATAATGATACAGCCCTAATGGGATATAAATCTTAATTCTACCTGCCTTTCAGGGGTAAACAGGGCAATCTTAGGAGAAGATAATCAAGTTATAAAGAGGTTACAGAGGTTTTCAAATCTCAGGCTCCAATTCATCTATCATAGCTTGTGTCAGATAAGTGACACATTTATGTCACAAGTCCATGAATTCCTTAATCGGGAACATTTACTTTGACAATTCCATTCTGGATATCTTCTTTGAATACCATTAGTTGACTTTAGTACCATATGACTATTAGAATATCCTTGCGGTTCCATGCATTAAACCTCCATATTGATCAGGCATGGAAGCAATCTATGGAACTTATTAAGATACATCAATCCTCATATGGCGCTTTTATCATACTGTCTGGTTTTCGCAATCGATAGAGATCAAGGAGATATCAACTATATATGCTGACGCACTTCTTCTTAGAGAGAGGATACTTCTAGAATTCCATAATTAGAGATTTCTAACAGGAACAGAAGAAATGGTTCTTATGATTTCGCCTGTAAGTTTTACCTTACACTTAATATCTGGGGTTCTTACGGGAAAATTTCTAAAAGTTTGCTAAGCTTAAAATCTTATGAGAGACTTAGCAGTACCTGAATCCAAACGTAACTCTTAGCCAAAATAAATCACAATAAGGGTTTATCTGGCGTCATTATTAATGTGAACTGCCTCTAATTATTCATCAGGAGGGTTAAACGCCTCCATTCTTAATCCTTTTAAACTTAGCTACAAAATCTTTGACAAACTTTTAGGGCAGTCTCAACTTTGACTGATTATTTCTTAATCTATATAACATGAGTAGCTGAGTTAGGTCCATAATGGATTCATAATGAGCAGGTTTTGAAACCCTAAAGTTCCCTTTTATAGTCGGTGCTAGATCATCGATATATATAGTGCATTATGCTTAAGTTCTAGGTTAACCGAATAAGAGCACTATTTCAACCAATGAACCAAGGTTTGCAACCTACTGCCGATAGTTTATAGCTCTTATGGGGGAGTCGGAAAAATTCTTATTCCATCTTTTCCATTTCGCAAGGCGGATACCAGGTTTTTCTAATAAGGTCCTTAAAATTTGGACCATCCCATAGTGTATAAGGGAATCTTTCTTGTAGACTCCATTAGTGTCCTCACTGATCAAGGGTATTACCACTGAATGATTGTGATGCACACCTTACCGTGTGCTTTCCAGCATAACCACTGATATACCTAATGGTTTCTACTTCTTTCAACAATTCCTTGCAATCAATGGCCCCTTTTAACTATTGAAGTCTCTTGACTTCCAAGAGACGAAGTACTTTTTAAGAACATCCTAAAAGAATGGGCTCCTTGTCACATATGATTTTATTTGGGTTATTTTTCGCATATGGAATATGAATAAAGCTCTTCTCATGAGCAGTGTCATGTGTTTTAGAGTGAGCAACGTTTGGCTCTTCATGGCTTTTCTCATAGCCCTTCTCAGCAGTGATAATTATAGTTTTGGAGATTAACTCTGTTAACATTGAGGTTCATACTTGATGCACTATTAACATTTGTCGCATCTCTTAGCATCGCGACTGTTGTTTGCCTCTTCTAAGTTTTCCATACTCAAATCTTTTGGTATTAAATACCAATTTAACAATTAATTGAGTGCATTTCCCAGCTAGTCATCATCCTGACGACTTATCATACATCGATCATGGTATTATTAAACCATATGAACATCCCTAAGGAGTGTTATTTGATTGTACATCAATCATATTCAGCCTAAGTCACGAAAGGATCATTAATGGCCTTTTGGGTTTTGACCGAGTCCGTTACCCTTTTGACAGGGGATCAACATGTCCCAACTGTCTTCGGTATGTAGATGATTTCAGATAGCTCGAAGGCTTGCCATAGCGGCTTCCTAAAATACAAAACATTTTGTCCGTCAGGAAGGACATAACTAATCATATGGCACGCAGGCCTTGTCGTAGAGGACGTTATAAGGTATGGCAACCAACTCCTGTTGCGGAGGACAGTAGTTTATAAGCCGCAATCTATTAGATTAGGGTTTTAAGATTTGAACCTAGTTTTTCACCGTTGAACAGGGAGTCATAGACTACAACTGTCATCGTCCTGAAAGACGATTCATTTCGGCACATAGGTAAAATATAGGACATCATTAGCGGATGCTTACATATATATATATGTATATATATATTATCATCGTCATTGAGTATATCAGTCATGATCTTATCGATCTCAGAGACTATAAGGCTTAGGCATTGCCCATTACCTCCGATGATGTACCATAACGGTTATATTTAGTAATGTCTCTAATGGACAATATAATATAAAACCCGTAGGCGATATAGACCCTATCGGTGATTCAGGATAACGCCACGAAGGGTAATACAATAAAAACACTTATATATAGGAAGTACTTGCGGCGTATCCACCATGCGTTTATTGTATTACTCTAGTTTTGTTATCTAAATCACCGTCAAAATACATATAATCATAACCATTGGGTCGGAAAGTACTTCTTGAGATCCTACTTACGAATATAGGAAGACTTAAGATCGTACTGCAATTATCCTATAAAATAATATGATCATCGTATCAGACGATTTTAGTTATGATTACTCTGATCATATAGACTGTTAGGGTTGGGTATACACCACTTTGAACAGGGGATCTTAAAGACCACCACTAACTTTGTCTTAATTCTTATTGAATAGAGTATAACCCGTAGGAATTTCATCGCTAGAGGATGCTAATTAGCATGATCATCATTTTAGACGATATTAGTCCCGATCGCATTGATCATATAGACTATTATGTTTGGACATAGTCCATCATTTTTAGACAGGGAGTCAAAGACCACCACTGTCGTTGTCTTATCGGACAATCAGTTTAGCCTGTTAAGCTCAGTCTTGCATTATTATTCTGACCAATTGGATGAGTGTGAGCTTCAGATGGGTCAGCCATGGTGAAGCTTTGAAGGCTACAGACCATGTAGTAATAATTTGCTGATTTGTCGAACTTGATGATTAAATAGCCATGGTGTAAATCAACCATATAGGCGAGTAGATAGTATTAAATTTATTTGATTATGTTTTGCCTAGGTTTTTAAATAAACCATCTTTGGCGTTTAAACGGAATAAAATCCTTTATGTTTATTAGACAGGGGACCTAAATCACGACTGTCAATGTCGTATCGACATTTTATATAGCACAAGGGCTTGTTCCAGAGGACTTTTGATGGCATAGAGGCCTTGTCACTAGGGAAATTTTAAAACATAATCAATGATTCCTTTGGATCGAAAAAATTTCATAGTTCATTGTCTTGACAAGAAGTTATGAAATAAAACTATCTTTGTCATAATTACATCTTTGCCCGTAGGCATATGTTTTAATGTATACATCATGTTCGACGTTTATTAGTCATGAATCCTCTTGATCATTTAGGCTAAATAAGGGGTTTGGAAAATTTCTAATATAAGGATGACAAGTGTGATTTTTATCGCAACACTGTTGTCAGGAGTGTTAACACATTTTCAGATGTTAACAAAGATCTGAATCTCTTTTTAAACAGGTTTTACCATCTTAGCTAGGTCTTTAATGACATTCAAGCTAGGTCAAACCTTTTAAGATTCTCTTTTAATATTTATACTGGCAGGAAAGGAATGATATTATTTTCATTCGGGATTTTTATTATAATTATCCTGAATTTAATTAAAATATAACTATAGCACAAAAAGTCAAGTCACAAGGACAACTTTAAATTATAAACCATGATTTTGTAGAATCAAGGTATTTAGGCTTGAACGTGTTCACGCCTTTTCTTGATAGGGAGTTGTAGGCTAAGGCTGTCTTTAGTCTCAGAGGACGTTAATTATAGCCCGTAGGCATTATATCCCTAATGGATGTTTAAATCACAAAATAAGAAAGGATTTCGGGAGAATCCAGTATAAGGATGATTTATGTGACTTTATCGAACCACGTCTGCCAGAAAAGTTAATATGTTACAGATGTTAACAAGGATGTGAATCTCTTGAATAGGTCCTACCATGTTGGCCTCGTCACATAGGCTAGGTTTACCTTTAAGATTTCTTTTTAATAATTAACGCAGAACAATCCTAACTTGGGATTTTAATAAGGATCTGAACCTAAATTGAGGAACTGCCATCTTGGCCGGGTCTTAATAATGACACTAGGCTAGGTCTTGTCCTTTTTAGATTTTGCCATTTTATCAAAATGGTAGATCTTATAAAAGGAATGTTATTTTAATTTATTTCATATATTATATTCATATATATTGAATAAATGAAATTTTGATAAAGCATTCCAATGATTTAAAAAAAAAAAAAAAGAGGTACAGAATTGCTCAAAAAGGGACTTTAAAAGAAATGATGTTGTCCATGAAGGGACTGAAAGATAAGTATGCCCTTATAAGGACTTACTAAGGAAACGAATTTCAGCAAAAGGAGTTTCTTCTTCATTTTACTTCTGAATGTCTTCTCCTTGGTTGTACGTTAATCCTAGTCGCAACACGAAGCTCGACCTTTCCTAGGCTTCAATGGGGAGAATTTCCACTACGGCTTCTTTGCTTGGCGACATATTAAAATATATAATTGAAAGTAAAAATCCTCCGAATAGAGACGAGAGTATTCCTATGTTAAGTCTAGACTCAGAAAGTTAAGGAATGTGCTACTGTGTCATTGAGATTAAACACAAAAAGGATAGTGTTTAATTCACTCAATGTTGGCTCTGATACCAACCTGTCACACCCCAATTTTCCACGTGTCACCGGTGGGCCCGGTGGGGAGTATAGTGACGTAGTTGATATCATCATAGTCAAACAACACAATATTTAAATGCACAGCGGAAGCAAAAGATAAATATATTACAAACTGATATAAAGTAATATCAAGTATTACAAACGGAATGTAAAGGATCCACAGGCGGATCGAAAAATAAAATGAAACATTTGTTCAACAGACTTTAAGGCATCCAAGCTTGCGAGACTTATTGTGGACGCTAGAAGACAGCCAGCCTAGTACGAGTAGTACCTGCACTTAACCTTTTGGAAAATACGTCAGTTTACACTGGTAAATACAATTTAACTGACTCATTTTAAAAAAAAGTTGAAAATTGATTTGAATGCACGTGGCATAAAACATTTTATAACTTGGGATAATTATGCAATATAATACTTGTAAGGGAATTACATGTTACTTATGCGTTCAGTAGCCCGATCCGTAGACCAGGTTAAAGATTAATAGACACACCACAATATTGAGTTATGCACTGAAAGGTGTACGCCTACACCCCGTGCTCAGGTCGTGGCCATCTCGTAAGATGATGCCAAGGATATCCGGGACATGGTCATTAACCCCCCAAAGGCTTTAAGCAAACAAAACACATTCAAAACATAGCATATCAATAAATTTAACCTCTATTCGATTAAAGAATTCAATGCCGGACCAAGCGGTATTTTATATACCGTACCCCAAGCCCGTATAGGGAAAATAAGTTAAAAGTATTTACCTGAGCTAAATATAAATTCAATCCCAGCCGTATACCACCAAGCAAGTACAGTTAGCTTTTACTGGGCTCCTAAATCTGGAACGAAGGTTTTTAATAACCTATTAGAATCCTAACGGGTCTTTAATTAAGCTTAGACCGGTTAACTTTCAAAGGGAAGACACGGTTCAAACGCATGATAAAGCGAAGACCGGTTGAGAACATGGTTTTGACCCGACAAGCTTGCAAGCTTGTTTAATATGGGTAACTTATACACATTCTGGATTTTGAGACAAAAATGATATGGTTTGACCCGTTTCGGCTAATATATGCGAACTAGTCACATAAGCCGATCCGAACGCGACAAGTGCGTAACAAGTAACCAAAAGAGTCATATACTGGTTTCCTAAGTTAATATGCCTTTAATATGTTGTGATATCAGTAGGATATCTTCCATTATGCCCAAAACGAGTTTAAGACCAATTTATGCCCCGTAGGGGTATTTTGGTCATTTTAAAGGTTATAAGAGAGTTTAAATATCATTCTGAGTTACAGGTCTGATTAAATCAGTAATTATACTTAATTTAATAAGTCATATCAGTAGGGTATCATATATATGTGAAATTTATTAATTATAACCATACTATGCACCGTAGGGGCATTTTGGTAATTCCACATAGGCTTAAAAAGGGCAAAACAGAGAATCTGAGTTTGAAACTTTTGCTTACTGTTAAAATATAGAAATTTACTGAAAATATCAGTAGGCATCAACCCTTATATATTTAAACTAATTTCGATACATACTATGCGTTGAAAACGCTTAAAAAGGCGATTTGGAGCCATTTCCGGGTTTTCAAAGGAAAGCTGATATTTTTATAATTCCAGAAGGCTCAAAATATTTTATTTATAAAATAAAATCACTAGCAAAAGGTTTGGGGTCAAAAGGATTTGTAAAACTCATTTTATAGCTAAAAAGGGCAAAACCGGCATTAACCGAATTAAAGCTACGACCCTAAGTTATGCTCAGCCTAAAATTAATTAAAAATCTTCAAAAATCCCAAAATATTATATTACATCAGTGGGTAAAAAGTTTGATATCAAAAAGTGGGTTTAAATTTTAGGTGCAAAAATTTAATTACGTCATTTAATTAACAAAAAGCTTTCTAATTACGCTATTGAGCATAACTCTTAACCTAGACCTCAAACTGATGCCAAATTTTAGGTGCAAGTTTATAAATCAGTAACTAAGGTTTCTACTCTTTTACATTTTCAAAAAATCACGTTTTATAGTCAAATGGGCATAACGGTCAACGTTTAGGCATATAACGGAAACACGCATGAACTAGGATTTCTATGGAACCAAGTTGTATAACCTTGGAGGGTTATACTAACTTATAATATGGTCCTAATGGAATCCTAAGGCATATCTAAACTAATCTGAATCGGGTCAGAACTGAAAGTCAAAGCAAAAGTCAACTTTTGCGACTTTCGGTTCCGAACCGAGCCTATACTTAGAATTGTCGGGTTGAATCATGCTCAGGCATGTTCAACTAATATTTACCAAGTTATTAAAGTGAGAAAACTGATTTTTATGACTTTTATATTAATAGATATGAATTTTATTCAAAACAACCCGTTTGACTTTTATTTGACCCGACAATTAAACTAAGTAAACGTGGTAATTAGGAGGCGCCCTTTTGAGGGTTAATTACCTACCTAATTACGGTCACGTAGCCATGTTCGTTGCGAACCATGGCTCAACCGTTTAAAAGTCAAGGCGTTCATCGATAACGCTTGACTTTTCGGTTTAAACGCTAAATAAATAAACTTACGCACGATTGAACACTTACAATGGGTCCAAAGGGCTGAAGGAGGTTCTCAAGAAACTCAAGATCCTCCAGGAATTCAGAGAATAAGCAGATTAGAAAGGAAAGCTGTGAAAAACAAATGAACTCCTAACCTATTTATACTTTTCGGGACCTCACGAGATCGCGACAAGTGTCGGGAGGTCATGACCAGATCATGGCAGGTGTAAAAACTACTTTTGAAACCTGTGGACTGCCCCTAGAGTCGGTTTTTTGAGCTAGGAACCAGTATTGAACAACATCCAGCAAATAGCAGGCTGTTTGCTGCTGTTTTCCACGTCTGGGCAGGTCTCGCGGCCCGCGTAGGGGACCGCTGATGTCTTCGCGGCCCGCCTGACAGTTCATATCAGCAAACAGCTTTCATATATTGACAGAAATGGTCCCTGTGGGTCTTTAAGGTCATTTAAGGCACGTTTAAGGCCCGTTAACCTCAATTTAAGGCTCCATCATGAAGTTTAAACATAGGGGACATGAAACATGCTCAAAAACATGTCGGATGTCGGTTCGTTTGGCCGTACGGTCACGTTGTGCGTCGAATTACGACGAAACACGAACGGACGCGAAAAACGATCCAAATTACACGACGGATGGAATTTTATCAAGGCGATCACTAAAATAAAATATTTTAGTGCTTACATAAATTTTTGGGTGTCCGGAGATATTCAGAATGTGAGATATGCGCGAAAATGCAAACTTGTGCACTTTTTGTCCCTGCATGACATAAAAGTTTATTTTTGCGCACCGAACACCTCTAAGCCCATATCTAAGCTATAAAAAGGATATTTAGGGCATGTTTAACTTAGGGTCATCTTCCGGAAGGTCCGTTACCCTACGAATCGACATACTTTTGCAGTTTGACGCAATTAGTCCTTTAATTGCGCATTGTAGCGCGAAATGTCATTTAATGATATCCAAGCCTCCCATGGCCCATATTGGGCATTACCAAGCATATACTTAAATATTACTACACTCTCGTTCGCCTAGATGGTCACCGAAAGGCGTAGATTCAAAAGTTGACGCTTTAGGCCCCTCTATTGCGTAAACTTGCGCATCTCATCATTTATTAGCATTGAAGCCTCATCTAATCCATATTAGGCCTTCTTGGAAGTATTATTAACACTACGATGCTTCGGGTTCACTAAAAGGTCATTCAGAGATATAATTAAACATATTGACACTTTTAGTCCCTCTAACTTGAAAAGTTGCACGTAACTTTACTTATAGGCATAAAAACCTTAGATGTCCATTATTTGGCATTCCCGAGAGTATAATTAAATATTATTAAGCTCCCGGTTTGTTAGAAGGTCACTCAGAGGTAAGAATTAACATGTTGACGCTTTTAACCCCTTTATTGCGCAAACTTTCAATTAATTACGCAAACGGCTACACTTATTCATCAAGTGGCACATTTGTGAATATAAACATCATAAGAAACTTATTTTCAGGTATGTTATCACTTCCAGTCCTTTCATAATCAAAGTTTTCGATTTTTCGAAAAATTAGTCTCTCAATTTCAGTGTTTGACTTCATTAGGGTTTATTACACGTGTCAATACATCATTGGACCTGATTTTACGAGGTGTTACAGTTTCATTAGAGAGTTTTCCAAGATCATACGCCCCATGACCCGACTCCTTGAAAAGGACGTTCCTTTTGTCTTCGATGAGGAGTGTCTCAAATCCTTTGAATTCTTAAAAAGAGAAACCTGTTAGTGCCCCCATTCTAGTTTTGCTCGATTGGAGCTTGCCATTTGAGCTCATGTGTGACACTAGTGACTATGCGGTCGGTGTTGTTTTGGGGCAAAGACGTGAAAATCATTTTCATCTGACCTATTATGCTAGCAAAACCTTAAATGACGCACAAGAGAACTACACCACCACCGAGAAGAAACTTCTACCTGTAGTGTTCGCATTCGATAAGTTTCGTTCCTACCTCGTGCTTTCGAAAACCATCATCTTTACCGATCATTCGGCTTTGCGTTTTCTCTTCCAAAAGAAGGACACTAAGCCTCGTCTTATACGATGGATTCTCCTACTTTCCGAATTCGACATAGAAATCAAGGACAAGAAGGGAGCGGAGAATGTAGCGGCCGATCACCTTTCTAGATTAGAGGATTCGGATAGAGAGGAAATTCGTGAGGAGGCAATAGGTGATAGATTCCCTCACAAATCAATTGAGTTTGTTGTTGCGGAGAAGGAAGGTATGCCATGGTTTAGTGATTTGGAAAATTACCTTGCGAATGGGTATGTGTTGAAGTGTATGAGTACCCAATAGAAGAAGAAGTTATTTCGAGATGCGAAGAGGTACATATGGGATGACCCATATCTCTTTAGGATAGGGGATATAGGATTCTTAGGAGATGTGTGCCGAGAGAGGAAGGTTTAGAGATCCTGAGGCACGTTCATGAGGGACTCACGGGAGGTCACCACGCTCCACACGTTACCGCCCAAAAAGTCTTTAATTGTGGTTTCTATTGGCCTTCGGTAGTTAAGGATGCTCTAGAGTTTGTTAGGAAATGTGACGCATGCCAACGTACCGGCAATATATCATCCAAGGACGAGATGCCCCAAAATCTAATCCAAATTCTTGAAATCTTCGATGTGTGGGGCATCGACTTCATGGGACGTTTCCCTATCTCTAGTGGGAATAGGTACATCCTCGTGGCAATCGATTATGTCTCTAAGTGGGTTGAAGCTCAAGCTTTGCCTAAGAATGATGCCCGAGTGGTGGTGAGATTCCTCAAAAAGTTATTTACGCGTTTCGGTACGCCAAGAGCCATCATAAGTGATTGTGGCACTCACTTTTGCAATGCCGTGATGGAGAAGGCATTAGCACGCTACAGGGTCACTCATCGTTTTTCCACCACGTACCACCCTCAAACAAGCGGTCAAGTCAAAAATGCGAATTGAGGGGTGAAGAGAATCCTAGAGAAAACGGTAGGTAAGAGTAGGAAAGATTGGCCAGACAAGCTTGACGATGCATTGTGGGCATTTCGAACCGCTTACAAAACACCCTTAGGTACCACTCCTTTCATGATCGTCTATGGCAAAGCATGCCATCTTCCCGTGGAATTAGAGCATCGGGCTCTTTGTGCTCTTAAAACCGTCAATTTAGATCTTACCGAAGCCGCTAAGAAACGTTACTTCCAAATTCACGAGTTGGAAGCACTTAGGGATGCGGCATATGAACGTTCTTGGAGTATGAAAATACGAAGGCATTACATGATAGGACATGACTCATATTTCAAAAATAAAAACACACCTTAAACCTACTTAATAATATAAATGTATAAACCTAACTTGATGATTGATGAACGCAAACCATTAATCTAAAGAATATAACGGAGATTACCTTACAGATCTTGGCGGATAAACAAAATAACTGAATCAAATTGAAAATATTAAGACAGATGAACGAAAATGCACAAAAAAACTTCCCAATAAATTACCGATTTGAACCCTAACTATCTTGAAGAGAACCATGGATGAATGATTTCTGAAATGTGATGAAAAACAACTTCAGTTTAAATTAAGATATCAGATACATAACCGAAGATTAAAATACCAACCTTGAATCGATTTACACATTCATTAATCAATTTACTGAAGTTAATAAGGATCATCTAGAGACAATTTCTTCGTTTTTTGCGATGAAGGTATACAAAATTTAGGGATTTGAACTTTCTTTACATCAATATATACCACGGGTCAAAAATCCGGGTATGGATACCAGACGCGAGATCCAAAAAATCTAATGGTTTCCCATATTTTCCCGCCAAAAACAACATTTGGTTGCACCAGAACATGCCATGTGTCCCAAACCTTATTTGTTTATATAATATATAGATTCTGCATTATATTAAAATTACCGACTATGCAGTTAATAGCGTGCTATAGCGCTTAGCGGACATACGAACCTATAGCAGTCCAAATAGCGGTCCCGCTATTAGCGGTGCTAAATCCCGCTATTGGACCGCTATTTTGAAACCCGTATAGCGGTCGTAGCACTACTTTTAGCGGTTTTTCTTATTTCAGCCCAAAAGTAAGGTAAAACCCACATTAATCAACTTTTTGTTTATAAATAAACCCAAAAGTAAAGGCCCAAACCCAAAATTAAACCTAAATTGGGACCAAAAGTCTTCATTTGCTGGTTCTTTATCAGTTCATCATTCAACAAAATTAAACCTAAATCTCTAAAACGCTGGACTTCCTCATTTTTTTTTAATTTTGATATTACTACTAATATTTTGCATAATAATATGATATTAAAATTAAAATACTATAAATTAGCAACTTAGTTATGCATATGTGTGTTGTACATGGTGCTTTGGGAGTTTTTCAAAAATAAATTTGAAATTTTCATTTCTAACTCTAAACTTTACATATTTGGTAAATTCGGTTCAAAGTTTCAATCTTAAGTAACTTAACCCTTTGATTAATTTGATATTTCATTTTTAATTCTAAAGTTTTTATCTTTTGCAATTAACCCCTATGATTTTTTTTTTTTGCTTTTAACACAAAGTTTTTCATCTTTTACAATTTAACCCCAACACTTTTTTACTTTCAATTTTGATTCCCTAGACTTTTCATCTTTCGTAAATTTTCCGTTTAACGTTTCGTTCTAAACTTTCTTAGTTAACACGTCGCAATGTGTGTGTGAGGTTCAATATTTTTTCATCTACTTTTCTCGTTTGACAGGCTCTTCGTAGCGCGTCTATTTTCCCGTTTGATAGGTCTGTCGCAACGCGTGGGTCAGAAACCGACTTAGTTATTCTTTTCTATGTTTTACACACAGACTCGTGATCGTGTAAGAAACATTTGCATTTATCTAATACGATATATAACTAAAGAATCCCCGCCGCATTGCGGCGGGTGGTAATTCTAGTTACTATAAATTTTGATATTATTATTACTATTTTTCAATATATATATTTATATATATAAAAAACTAAAGTATGCATGATATAAAAATTATCGCTATAACCTGTATAAAAAACTAAAGTATGCATGATATATATTTGATTTTGTACCGCTATAACTGCATAGATTACCGATATCCCACCGATATCTCATCGAGATAACCTGTATCTCAAATATCGGTTCTTGACCGATATCCGATATTTTACCGCGTTAACTGCATAGATTTGGATTCACTTACTTTTTAAGGTAACATAGGCTTACTTATAGTACGAATCTATAGGTTTTATGGAAGAAGAATATTGAATCTAGAAATGAGTGTAAGAAAGGAAGGAAGGAAGGCAGATCATTCTCTCGGTTGGAATCAATCTATAACTCTATTAATCGTAGGAGGTATGAGTGTATATCCTTTTTTTTTCGTTTCGTTGTTCTAGCTTATTTGGGTTTAATTACAAGGTCCCCAGTTAAAAATATAATAATATGATTGATAATCCCCATTCTACCCGTAATCTCTTGAAAGTTAATATAATGATTTCATGGTTTAGTGTATGCATGTAATAAGAAAAACTACAAGGTAAGGATTATTGCTTCAAATTGTTACCAGGTCGGTTTATGATTTTAGTAATTAACAGGTCAAACGGGTTGCTTTGTACGTACAAGTATTTATATCTAATGGGTCAAACGGGTAAACTTAAAAATAAAATAGTGATCCAAAGTGCTAACAACCTCTTGCACTGATCCGTATAAAAAAATAAACACCTCTAATATTAACATTGTACCATATCAAAATAACCGATATGATTTAGATATTTCTTTGCTTTAATTCCTCCCAAAGTTGTCAAGTTTTGCTGTTTAGTCTACTTCTAGGTTCACAATTTTTTATGTAATGATTAAAATGATGATATCTAAACAATTTTTCATCTAATGATTAGCATGACTGTAAAAATGCAGAATTGTTTGCGTTTTAATATGTACACAACTTGCCGCATGTATTGTCTAATGTATATTTTGCAGGCACTGTCACTACAGCAGGATAGCTTTTTCAACAAAGTGGATCAGCTTGACATGTAGTGCATCTGGGTGTGAATGGAACTGGAGCACCTTTGAGCATGCTAGAACATCAAAAACTGCATGATCTTGTGTACAACAAGTTGCTTAAGAATCTGTGTGATTCGAATGTGGCTTTTGATTCGATATCCTTGGAAGAAATTGATGATAGCAATGAATGGTTAACCGGGCAGAT
This sequence comes from Helianthus tuberosus, assembly GCA_030545235.1. NCBI lineage: Eukaryota > Viridiplantae > Streptophyta > Magnoliopsida > Asterales > Asteraceae > Helianthus > Helianthus tuberosus. Next base: position 57,740,112 of record CM060444.1, on the reverse strand, counting down.
GGATGACGAACGGGTATTTGATGATGATGGAAACTTGACTTGGAAAGTTGAATGAGATCTTCGCAGCCTTCATCTTCAAAATCAATTATTTCAAAGCAAACTTTAATCGATGAAGATAGTGAAGAAGACCAAGTGGAGGAGGCTGAAGCTTATGTAATTGAAGTTGATGACACATCTGATGATTTTGATGATTGATGAAGATGATCGTTTTGATAGATGAAGATCTTTTGGTTTTCAAGTTTTACTCTTTGTTACTTTAGTGAACTTTTTGTTTTCAAGTGTGAACATTTTCGTTTTGAGTATTTTGTTATCTGAGACTTTTTAAGTGTGAGTATGAACATTATTGTTTTGGTTTTGAGTATTCTATTACATTAATGAACTTTTTAATTTTTTTATGTAAGTGTGTTTTCTTTTCTCGGGTCCACGCTTTTTTTTGCGCCTATCGCCTAGGCCCTAAGCAGAGCCTAAGAGCGTTGAGTGCGCTTCGCGCCTTTGATAACTATGGTGCCAATCAAGATTATTCTTTTTGGATGGAGAACAAGGCTTAACGATATCACAACTATGGATGAGTTGTTGAAAAGAGTGGGTCCGATTGTGTGCGAATGCAGCTGAGTCGGTGGATCATATATTTATAGGCAGTCAGGTGGTGATTCTTGTGGCTATGTGGAGTATATGGAGAGCTAGAAACAAAGCCGTATTTTCAAACCATCAAGCAAAAAATGAAAAAATCTTGGGGGAAGCCAAAACGCAAGGATACTGTTGGATAAATAATATATATGGCTAAGAATGTGAATGTTAATTGGCAAATGTGGAAGTCCATTGATTTGTAATTCCTTCTTCTGTTTGTTTGTTGTTGTTGTGCCAGCCGCTTCTAGCTTCTTGCTAGAAGTTTGGCTTTTGGCTGTGGTTTATGAAGGTTGCAGTTCAAAAAAAAAAAAAAAAAAAGAAGTTACTGAAATCATTTATTCATTATTTCTGTTGAAAACTGAATTGAAGTGCTATAAGGCATGTTAATTAGAATGAAACTTTTCAAGAATCCAATTTCATGACCTCCCCCAATCAGTGGCGGACCCAGAAATTATTTGTTGGAGGTGCGGATGAGTGGTTCAAGCATATTTTCAGGGGGTGCGGTCGGGGATTTTTGCCTAAAAAATACACTAAATTTTTTTTTTTCAAGGGGTGCGCCCGTCCACCTGGACTTCACCTAGGTCCGCCCATGCCCCCAATAGTTATATATCAAACAGTTATACGTCAAACATTTACCTTTAAGTACTTATACATCAAACAGTTACCTTTATGTACTTATCATCATACATATCCCTTGGTAGTAATCGAAGCGATGCCATATGAGAAAAAAGCAATGTTGCATTAGAAGTAATTAGGCAAGGTCAATTGGACGATTTTGTCTTTCATAGCAAGTCGAAGCAAAGATGCTTTAAAGTGAACTAACTTTATGATCAGGTTCAAATATAATATGAGATGGCTGGTTTTTGGGGACATTTACTGATCACTTTTCAAACTAATGACAGTTTCCTGACGATCTAAAATTTAATTTACCAATTAGATGTGTTAGAAAGAACCCAAAATTAACTATTTATTTTACACATTCTCTCTTTTATTTATGGATTTGGGTTCATAAACTGCCATATAGCAGATCAGAAGGTAGATTCCTTTCTTTTTGGAAAGTGTAGCATATACCTTACTAATTAAGGGATGCCAAATTATACCTCAAGCAAATGAAAAGGGGTTTGAAAGATCTTATATCGAAGGTACTTCATTGTTACATGATTAATTGTTGAGGTTCATGCATGCATTCAAGTTGCCTATAAATATAGAGGCCATCAATCACAATAAGCACCAATTCAATACACATAAACATTTGAGTATACCTTTCTTTACCTCTACAAATTTGATCAAAAAGGGTATTTTCAAGTCTGGGCTGTAATGGCTCGGTCAATCGTTTGTCATGTTACACTGCTTGTTGTGGTGATGTTGTTAGCAGTTGGTGAGGCGGCAACCCCACCGGGTATTGCTAACAACCCTAGCCACGCAACCTGTAAAGACCCAACTTACAAAGAATGTCACAATCTTTTGCATGTTTGTCCTAAGTTTTGTGATAATGGATGTACTGTTGACTGTCAGTCATGCAAACCTATTTGCAGCAGCAGCAGCAGCAACAGCAGCAACAACAACAACAACAGTAGCAATGATAACATCAGCAACAACAACAACAACAATAACAATAACAACAACAACAGTAGCAACGATAACAGCAGCAGCAGCAACAACAACAACAACAACAACAACAATAACAACAACAGTAGCAATGATAACAGCAGCAGCAGCAACAACAACAACAACAACAACAACAACAACAACAACAACAATAACAATAACAATACCAACAACAACAACAACAACAACAACAACACCAACAACAACAACAACAATAACACCAACACCAACAACAACACCAACACCAACAACAATAGCAACAACAACAACAACAATAACAACAACAACAGCAACAACAACAACAGCAACAACAACAGCAACAGCAACAGCAACAGCAACACCAACACCAACACCAACACCAATACCAACAACAACAACAACAACAACAATAACAACAACAACAACAACACCAACACCAACACAAACACCAACACCACCAACAACAACAACAACAACAACAACAACAACAACAACAACACAAACACAAACACCAACAGCAACAGCAACACCAACACCAACAACAACACCAACACCAACACCAATAACAACAACAACAACTCACCGCCAGAGATAGAACCTCCACCATCTTCACCTCCCTCCATTAATCCGCCATCTCCAACTACTCCCACTCCCACACCACAAACACCTTCACCACCTCCCACCGTCCCTTCACCTCCAACACCGTCATTACCACCTCCTACCAACCCTTCTCCACCAACACAATCCTCACTACCTCCCACCACCCCTTCACCACCAACTCTATCATCACCACCTCCCACTGCCCCTTCACCACCAACACCATCCTTGCAACCTCCTTCCATTCCTTCTCCACTGATAGAGTCCACCACTCCAACACCCTCCTTACCACCTCCCCCCACTCCATCCCCATTAACCCCGCAATCACCGCCTACTCCCATACCTTCTTCCCCATCACCTCCTACGTGGTACCCTGCTCCACCACCTCAACCAAAGAAAGCCAAGTGCAAAAATAGCAATTATCCCCAATGTTATGCAACTGAGCATGTTTGTCCTTCTTCTTGTCCTACTCAATGCACAGTTGATTGTGTTACCTGCAAGCCAATTTGTAGTAAGTTCTTCATAACTCTATTTTATTTTGTTTATTAATTAATAATCACTTTTTCATGTATATAAACATCCTTGACTTTTAATAATATTTCAGTTAGATTTGAGTAAATATTACATACACATAGCCACTTAAACACCGGTATATATGTATGTAAATTTGCAGGTTGCGATATGCCGGGAGCAGTGTGCCAAGATCCTCGCTTCATTGGTGCTGATGGCATCACTTTCTACTTCCATGGAAAGAAGGATAAAGATTTTTGCCTTTTTGCTGATAACAATCTCCACATCAATGGCCACTTCATTGGCAAGCGAAACAAAAACATGGGCCGGGATTTTACATGGGTTCAATCCATTGGGGTTCTTTTTGACAATCATAAACTACAAATCAGTGCTCAAAAAACTTCCAACTGGAATGACGATAATGATCGTATCTCTATTACATTTGATGGGGAAACCATCTATCTACCAGAAACCGAAGGTTCTAAATGGCAGTCTTCCACAACATCAATCACTCGGATTCAAGATGCCAACAATATCGTTGTAGAAGTTGAAAACCTCTTCAAGATCACAGCCAAAGTGGTTCCAATAACAAAAGAAGAATCAAGAATCCATAACTATGATATTACCGATGATGATTGCTTTACTCATCTTGATCTCAAGTTCAAGTTCTTCTCATTAAGTGATGAAGTGGATGGTGTTTTAGGCCAAACTTACAGGAGTGACTATGTGACCAAGGTGAAAATGGGTGTGTTAATGCCTGTGATGGGTGGGGATAACAAGTTTTTGACTACTGATTCATTTGCGACCGATTGTTCTGTTGCTAAGTTTAAGGGAAACAACCATGAAAACGGTTCATCTTTGAACTTGGAGTTGCCAAGCGTTAGGTGTCAAAGTGGTTTGAACGGAAGAGGGGTCGTGTGCAAGAGATAGATTTTTTCTTCTTCTTGTTACTCATATACTCCATATAATTACTAAGTGTAACAAAGATGTGTAAGACAATAAGGAACACGGCTTCCGAGATATTGACCGAATAAAATGACTTTTATCTCAGTTTTAAAACATTATCAATTTCGGGTGTGCAAATAAACTAGCAAACCAGACTGTATAAAATAAAATAAGATCCACAGGCTCATATTGATCTCTTTGTATCTTTTGTTTGGATGGGTCTGAAACTGGTTCTCAAATTTTTTTTAAATTTCATGTATTACATAGTGATAAATATGTGACAAGTATGCATTGATTTAATCTACCAAATATAGGTATAATCTATCTAAATCGAAAGGTAAGCCCAATAAGTGTAGCCCGATTAAGGAAAATAGGCCCAAGAAATGAACAAGAATTGAAAGAGAGGACATGATCCAACTTAACAAGCTTTTGGGGCTGGAGAATGATAGAGGTAGTCAGGGGGTTCTAGAAGAGTGTAACGCGGTAGAGGAGCTGAACGACCAGGAGGTTAGGAGGGACGATTCTAGCAAGAGGGTTTCTCCTACCAATCCTAGCGGTCCTACTCTTATATCAGGAGGTGTATTAGTGTAGGGTTCGAACAATATCCAGGCGGAAGTCGACAAGGAAATGGTAGCAACAACTGTAATGGGAGATATTGTTGGGGCAAAGCTAGAGAGATTCGGAACGCTAGCTAAGGATGTTATTATGGAATAAGGTAGCTATGTGGTTAAACAATGAACTAACATTTGAGGGATAAGAGGTGGAGAAAAGGGGTCGTGGATTCGTGACATCAAAAACAAACAAGGTATCATTTTTATCTTACTGCTCGAAACAAACCATGAAATACTGATAGGTTCAGATCTTTTTAAGTTATGGGGTAGCAAAAACTTTCAAATGGATTATTGGGATTAGTAACACAATTTGGGGGGGGGGGGCACATGTTGTTGGGATTCGGAGTTTGTTTTGTTTTTATTACAAATGGTTGGTTAAAAATAGGAGTTTTCTTAAAATTATTGGTAAAATGAAAGGGAATGGGGAGGAGCTTAACGTTGTTAACGTTTATGCTCCACAAGGGGTAACTACTAAGAAAGCTTAGTAGGAAGCCATTAAAAGTGAGGTTGCGCACGGAGCAGGTATGTGGATTCTCATGGGTGACTTCAACGCGGTAAGGTTCCCGGAAGAAAGGAAGAACTCAACGTTTAACTCCTCAGGTGCTCATAATTTTAATACGTTTATACATAATCTGGGTTTTTTGAAGTATAGCATGACAGAGGAACAATTTACGTGTATCCATGACAATGGTAAGAAGCTGAGTAAAGTTGACCGAATGTTGGTGTGTCCGAGTTTCTTCAACAACTGGGTAGTGGCTTGCCTAAGGGCATTGCTGATTATCTTATCAGACCATTGTCCTTCGTTGTTGAACATGAAGAACACTAATTTTGGGCCAAGCCATTTAGAGTCTATAATCCTTAGATAGGGAAAAGTGGGTTGAAGACGCGATTAAAGAGGCAGTGGATGGTTTCAACGAAATGGGGCCGATAGATACGATATTGACGAAAAATTACTTGTATTAGGAATAGAATAAATATATGGAGGGATGATATGGTTCTTAAAGAAGGAGAGGTGGAAAATTCAAGGAGTTCGATATAGAAAAACTGGAAGAAGAAATGGAAGAAAGAGAGTGTAGGATCGTTTTATGACCCGAACGAGTCGATCAGAAGAGTTTATCTCTAAACGAAAGGCGGAAACAGACGTGTAGAGTTCAATTCAGCAAGATTTACACTATAAACTGTTGTATGATTGATTTCACAATGATTTACAACCTGACAACACTTCGGCAGCACTTCGTTGCACAAACCGGAAAGTTACAAATGAACTAGACATGATCCCTATATATAGGCTAGGCCCTTTCATTTGAAGGTGACATGCCACCCTTCAAACGGACACGCTTCAAACGGACAGGCATGCTTCAAACGGAACCCTCTTCAAACGGACTGGGCTCAAACACATCTAAAACCTACCCTATTTCTCGTATAATGTGTCCTGATCTAACACTTCTAAAGCAAGACTCGATACAAGACGAAGTCGACAGACGCATGCACTAACAGACTCCCCCTCGAATGTTGACGAGTCTTAAAGTGTCGAGTCTTCAACGTCTTCAGTCTTTATCAGTCTGAACGTGTAAGCATCCTCAAATCTTTCTCTTCTCTTTTTATTATCATCAACAGACTCCCCATGAACAATCTCTACTCGGATGTCTTCAGACTCCCCCTTTCGATATGTTGGGATCGCAGTCTGGCTTGATAAAACTCACAGAGTCTTCAGGTATCGAAACCTGGCTTTCTATCATTCAAATAACCTGCACATTCTCTACCCAAAAATAAATTTTCTGATGATAACTTGTAAAAACAATTTCACCATCTAATGAACCACTTGCAGGAATTATACAATCAAAGAATGATTTTACAATGTTAATCTTTTGATGAACCACTTGAAAATATATCATTTTTATTTTCAAAAACAACACACTCTCCCAAACCATCTGTTCATCATGTTTAGCACTCGGAATTTTGAAAATTAGCTCTCCAACACCAGTTGTCGAAAATCTTTTTGAATTTTACAAAATTTATGCTAAAACACACTAAAATCTTTTTAGATTTTTGAAAGAAATGAAATGCAGTAAAGAAATATTTACAAACAATATTTTTGTGAGTTTGTGTAAGAGAATCATATCAGTTTTTGACAAGTCACAAGTACCGTTGAGCTTAGTTACACATTAAGAATTAAACAATTCACTTAGATTGTCAGTATACTGGTCCACTTAAATTCTCACACAAAGTTCAACTGTTTCGAGATACGAAATTAATGTCTTAGATACTTAAACTTAATCGCGTGTCCCACCTCAGAATATACTCCCGTATCCAGATCCCAATATTCAGTCTTACAGGTGAGTATACCACAGATGATATCTGTAAGGGGTTAAATCGCGAAGAACCGTGAGAGCTCAGGTCAGAACTTCCGTTCAGCAGAGAGATGACGGCTTCGACTTAGGTGGGTCCCCTTTAGAGGATCTTTTTTTTACAATAGCATTGATTACCAATTTTATTGTCTCATCATTTATGCTGAGGGCGGCGCTATTGTAACACCCTTAAATTTTCTACTTGAATTTAGTAATAATTCATAAGATTTTATAACAAAAGATGTCTAAATTAAAACCTTAGTTTCAAGAACCAAGTTCTAAGGTAACAAACATTAGTTATCTACCGACTAATTAAAACATCCATAAGTTGTTTAACAAACGGTTTACATCATAACATTGTTTAAACAGAGTTAATTTATGCGGAAGCTTCAAAAGTTTGTGTTCGGTTCTTCAAAAGCTAGCTTGACCGTCATCCATAATCCTTGGATACCTAAAAACTGAAATGTTTTCATTAAACATTAGTATTAGAATACTTAGAAATAATACATATTCGAAACTACGTCTAAAACGGATTCGACTTAACAATGAAATACAGAATTTATCATAATTTCTAAAGCTCTACCGTAACTTACGGTAGATATCGTAAGTTACGGTAGCTTCTGGGAACTTCTAGTTCCACCGTAACACAGGGGAAACCCACTGTAACCCTTTGGTGTCTACCGTAAATTATGGTATATACCGTAATTTATGGTAGATGCTGGAATATTATGTTTGGCTTGATTTGTTTGTTTACTTGAATCAAGTTCTCGGATTTCAATCCTACAAACCAACATGTTTAATCCTCGTATTCTAATATATCATTTGTCAATAATAACAAAAGACCGAGTAACCATACAACGATGTATTACCATGCCTTACTTGGTTATTCGACCCGTTAGGCTCATCTAAGGAATCCTCCATTTTGATGACTACCAACGAGGTCTAACCATATTCTTGGCCTATTATTCGACATAGCGAATATCATCGCTCTAATCCAACTCAAATTTTAATACACAATCCAACTACATATATGCTAAATATCAAATTTACCCAAATGTAACGAATCAAGCTACATACCTTCAAAGTAAGCCTTTCAAACGCGATTCGCCACCCCCTTGTCCACTTGACGCTCCTGCTTCCTTTCCAATAGAGTCCATTTATATCATGTTTAGAACTCCCTTTTAAACCATGTATCGCATAGTAAACTGAAACATCATAATTGTGCGTTTCAACTTTGAATTTCAGTTTTAAGCCTTCTTTGAGGCATTTTCACAAACACTTTAAGGGCGGATTTTTACATGATTAAATATCAAGTCTCTAGCTTATCCTTTAGCCTTAATTTCACGTAAATCAACCATTTTACATAATTGTTAGCTTCTAGAATTCAGAGATCACTTCAAAATTGTCAAATTACACTAGAACCACACCCAATTTCCTAGTGTTTATCAAGCTCTACAAAACCCACTAATCACCTACAATGGTGTTCATGGATTTTACTGAATTTGGACATGATTTCACATGTAGTTGTCTAGGTTTCACCTCTAGACACTATATCATCCCTAAACTAATCAAATCACAAACATGCATCATCAAACTTTGAATCTCCCAAATTCATAAGAATTTCAAACAGAGAATTTTCATAGAATTTTACATACCTTACAACCCCCTTGTGATGGGGATCACTAATCTCAACTCGGATTTCAATTTGGACCAGATTTGAACCTTTCATTTAAGTGTTTTGTGGGATTTAGGGTTTTTGGCAAGCTTGGTCGCCCTCCCCCTGCTTTGTTCGAACTCAGACACTCCTCCAGGAGTGTTTGTGTTTTAATTAAATGTTTTATTTAAAACTTGATTCAAGACAAACACTTTTGGCCCCTCTAGTTTCCTTTAGTTCCCTTTTTGTCCTTTAACCACCCACTAGTCATTATCTAACTAGGTTAGTGTCACCCCTAGTTAATTTGTTTTGCTAATTTATTTACAAATAAAATTGCAAATTTTATGAATTTATATTTTCGGGATGTTACAAGTCCATCCCCCTTAAAAGGGTTTCGTCCCCGAAACCAAAGTACGTACCGAATAGTGTAGGATAGAGACGTCGCATCTCTTCTTCGGACTCCCATGTAGTGTCCGACCCTTTCCTATGCTCCCACTTGATCTTGACTTGATCGATTTGTTTATTTCGCAAGTGTTTAGTCTTTTGATCTAAAAATTATATGGGCCTTATGATATAATTCAAGCGATCATCCACTTCGATATCATTGTAGTGAATATAAGTGTCTCGTCCGCTAAATACTTCCGAAGATGTGATACATGAAATGTGCTATGAATTCCGCTTAGTTCCTCCGGTAGTTTAAGGCGGTAAGCTACCTTTCCTACACGTTCTATGATCGCAAACGGCCCTATAAACCTCGGGCTTAATTTTCCTCTTTTTCTAAACCTGATAACCCCTTTCCATGGGGATACTTTGAGCATGACCTTGTCACCAACCTGGAATTCGATTGGCCTATTCCTTTTGTCAGCATACGCCTTTTGTCTATCTTGAGCCGCTTTCAAGTGCGCCCGAACCACGTCAATCTTTTCATTAGTGGCTCATACTATATCTTGGTGGGCGAGTTCACGTGGGCCCACCTCACCCCAACATACCGGGGTTCGGCATTTCCTACCATAGAGCATTTCGTACGGTGCCATCTTAATACTAGCATGATAGCTGTTGTTATACGAAAAATCGACCAATGGTAGATAAACATCCCAACTTCCCCCAAAGTCGATTATACACGCCCGTAGCATGCCCTCCAATGTTTGTAATGTTCTTTCACTTTGTCCATCTGTTTGAGGATGGTACGCAGTGCTAATGAACAATTTGGTTCCCATTTACTCTTGAAAATCTCGCCAGAAATTTGAAGTGAACCGGGTATCCCTATCAGACACGATGGATACCGGTACTCCATGACGTGCTATTATCTCATTAGTGTAAACTTCTGACATCTTTTCTGACGTATAAGTCTCACGGATCGGAATGAAGTGAGCACTTTTTGTCAATCTATCCACCACTACCCATATGGCATCAAAACCGCGGTTTGTCTTTGGTAGTTTGGTTAATAGGTCCATCGTAATATGTTCCCATTTCCAAACCAGAATTTCCAACGGTTGAAGTTTACCGTATGGTTTTTGGTGTTCTGCCTTGACTTGTAAACATGTCAAGCATTTTTCCACGTACTTCACCACATCTCTTTTCATTCCGGGCCACCAATAGTTTTGCTTTAAGTCGTTATACATTTTGGTCGCTCCCGGATGGATGGAATAACGGGACTTATGAGCTTCATCGAGTAGAAGCTTTTTAACTCCACATATGTTAGGAACCCAAATTCTGTTGAAACGTGTTTTCAAACCATGGTTGCCCATTTCGAGATCTTTAACTTGGCCAACAATTCTTTCCTTTCTCCAGTTTTCCGTCTTTACTGCTTCATCTTGTGCTCCTCGGATTCGTTCAAGTAAGCCCGAAGTCACAATGAGCTGCAACGATCGTACTCGTATCGGGGCATAGTCTGCCCTTCGGCTCAACGCATCGGCCACCACATTGGCTTTCCTGGGGTGGTAATGTATTTCATAATCATAATCTTTGACCGTCTCTAGCCATCGCCTTTGTCGCATATTTAACTCCTTCTGATCGAAGAAGTATTTCAGGCTCTTGTGATCGGTGAATATGGTGCACTTTACCCCATATAAGTAGTGCCTCCATATTTTTAATGCAAATACCACCGCAGCCAACTCGAGATCATGCGTGGGATATTTCTTCTCATGTATCTTCAATTGCCTCGAGGCATAAGCTATAACTTTGTCCCGTTGCATCAAAACGCATCCGAGCCCCGATAGTGAAGCATCCGAATAAATCACCATGTCTTCGACTCCGTCCGGCAATGTCAGTACCGGAGCTTGAGTTAACTTCTCTTTTAGCGTTTGAAATGCTCTTTCTTGATCTACACCCCAAATGAACTTTTCTTCCTTCCGGGTTAGTTTTGTTAGCGGTGACGCAATCTTGGAGAAATCTTGAATAAATCTCCTATAGTATCCCACAAGCCCCAAAAAGCTTCTAATTTCCGAAGGGTTCTTCGGGGGATTCCATTTTGATACGGACTCGATCTTTGACGGGTCTACTAACACTCCATCGGCACTTATGATGTGGCCAAGAAATTGCACCTCTCGTAACCAAAAGGCACACTTAGAGAATTTCGCATACAACCTCTCTCGTCTAAGTGTCTCTAACACCTCTTGCAAGTGGTGTGCATGTTCAGCTTCACTTTTTGAGTACACCAAAATATCATCGATAAACACGATGACCGACTTATCCAACATTGGCTTGCAAACTCGGTTCATGAGGTCCATGAAAGCCGCGGGTGCATTTGTTAGCCCAAATGACATCACGAGGAATTCGTAATGTCCGTATCGCGTGCGAAAAGCCGTCTTCGACACATCTTCTTCCTTGACCTTTAATTGGTGATACCCCGATCTAAGGTCAATTTTCGAAAAGCAGTTCGCACCTTGTAACTGGTCGAATAAATCATCTATCCTCGGAAGCGGGTATCGGTTCTTTACCGTGAGTTTGTTTAACTCCTGGTAATCGATACACATGCGCATGCTTCCGTCCTTCTTTTTCACGAACAGTACCGGTGCGCCCCAAGGAGACACACTCGGCCTTATGAATCCTTTGTCAAGCAGGTCTTGAATTTGGGACATCAACTCTTGTAATTCCGACGGTGCGAGTCGGTACGGTGCTTTTGCTACGGGTTTTGCGCCCGGAATCAATTCGATCCCGAACTCTACTTCCCGTTCAGGCGGTATCCCCGGTAAATCCTCCGGAAACACATCTTCATAGTCTCGTACTACCGGTACGTCTTCAATCTTCCGTAATCCTTTCTCGGGCTCATTTGCGTGTATCATGAATGCCTTGCATCCTCGCTTCATAAGCTTGTGAGCTTTCATCATTGAGCATACTATAGGGTTGCCCCCTTTTTCGCCATAGATAGTGACGTGTTTCCCGCTTGGAGATATTAGCTTTATCTCTTTACGAAAACACACAACCTTCGCATGGTGCTGAGATAGCCAATCCATCCCAACGACTACTTGAAATTCCCCCCATTGACATCAGGATTAGATCTATCAAGTATTCCTCACCGTCTATGTTTAATTTGCAGCCTCGACAAACATCACAAACTATAAAACTTTTGTTGTCCCCTATTTCAACTTCTAAGGGCACAGATAATTTCGTCAATACAAATGAAGGATGTCGAATAAATCCATGCGAAATGAAGGATTTATTCGCACCCGTATCAAACAATACACGTGCTGGAATTGAGTTAATTGTGAATATACCTGAGACCACATCGGGTTCTATCTTTGCTTCGGCCGTGGTAAGTTGGAAGGACCTAGCCTTTGCTTTGGGGGCTTCTGCTGGAGACTCTTTTGTGTCTCTCTTTCCAACCAACTCGGGGCATTCAGACTTTTTGTAGCCGGGTTGATAGTATTTGTAACAAACGGAAACTTTTCCGGGACATAACGATGCAGTGTGCCCTGTCTTCCCACATACCGGACACAGCTTATCTTTCAAGCGGCACTCGCCTTTGTGACCCTTTCCACATACTTTGCAGCTTGGCGACCCGCCTTTAGCCTCCACTTTCTTCCCCGATTCAGCAGTTCTAGCTTTCTTTGTAGGGCTTGGATTCACATCTTGTACCCTTCGCTCACCCCTCTCAACTTGCTTCTTTAACTTGATTTCCCGCTCCCGGGCGGTGTTAATGATTTCTGTGAGAGTTTCATATTTTGAGGGAGTCATAAACTCCCGGTATTCAACACTCAGCATGTTGTAATAGTAGTATATCTTCTGCTCTTCCGTGGTGACTAACTCGTCACAAAATCTCAGCTTATCCATGAAGATGCCCGTGATCTTATCAATTGATTCTCCCTTTTGTCTTAACTGGATAAATTCCTCTTTAATCCTGTTGATAAATGCTTTGGGACTATGGTGTTTAAGGAACGGCACCTTAAACTCATCCCAAGACATGACCCTTGTCGCTTCGGCTCCCATTTCCTTCTTTTTATTGTCCCACCAATCCTTGGCTTGATTTCTCAATTGACCCGTTCCGTAAGCAACAAAGTCACCTACGTCACAGTGGGTTCGTTCAAACACTCCTTCAACGTCACTTATCCATCTTTGGCAGATTATCGGGTCAACTTCCCCGTTATAGATTGGCGGCTTGCACGCCATGAATTCCTTGTACGAACACCCTTTGCGTTCTCCCGATTTTTCTTTCATAAGGTTGACACTATCCTCCAACCTTTTGACTCGCTCTTCGACAAGCGACAACACCGTGCTTTGGATTTTGTCTATAAACCCGGATAGACTACCTTCAATTACCTTTCCTACTTCTTCGGCAATTATCTCTTTCATTTGTTCGGTGCTTGTTTGCACCGGATTATCATCGTTTCCATCAGACATCTTGAAACTGAAATGTTTACATTAAATGTTAAACATTTCATTTATAACGTTACTTCATTTGTTTCGGTTTAGCCAAGTTCCTAACTTGCTTTAACCGTTCTCATTTGGTGCACTTTCCGGGTTTGAGTGTGTTAACACGCTCTTCCCATGCACATAAATTCCTTTCTCATTCTTACATAAGACATAATTTGTTAACATAATAAGTTAATTCTTACCGGACGATCGATCAAGCTTGAACCGAACACTTGTTGACAACCTTAAGCTCTGATTACCAACTTCTAACACCCTTAAATTTTCTACTTGAATTTAGTAATAATTCATAAGATTTTATAACAAAAGATGTCTAAATTAAAACCTTAGTTTCAAGAACCAAGTTCTAAGGTAACAAACATTAGTTATCTACCGACTAATTAAAACATCCATAAGTTGTTTAACAAACGGTTTACATCATAACATTGTTTAAACAGAGTTAATTTATGCGGAAGCTTCAAAAGTTTGTGTTCGGTTCTTCAAAAGCTAGCTTGACCGTCATCCGTAATCCTTGGATACCTAAAAACTGAAATGTTTTCATTAAACATTAGTATTAGAATACTTAGAAATAATACATATTCGAAACTACGTCTAAAACGGATTCGACTTAACAAAGAAATGCATAATTTATCATAATTTCTAAAGCTCTACCGTAACTTACGGTAGATACCGTAAGTTACGGTAGCTTCTGGGAACTTCTGGTTCCACCGTAACACAGGGGAAACCCACCGTAACCCTTTGGTGTCTACCGTAAATTACGGTATATACCGTAATTTACGGTAGATGCTGGAATGTTATGTTTGACTTGATTTGTTTGTTTACTTGAATCAAGTTCTCGGATTTCAATCCTACAAACCAACATGTTTAATCCTCGTATTCTAATATGTCATTTGTCAATAATAACAAAAGACCGAGTAACCATACAACGATGTATTACCATGCCTTACTTGGTTATTCGACCCGTTAGGCTCATCTAAGGAATCCTCCATTTTGATGACTACCAACGAGGTCTAACCATATTCTTGGCCTATTATTCGACATAGCGAATATCATCGCTCTAATCCAACTCAACTTTTAACACACAATCCAACTACATATATGCTAAATATCAAATTTACCCAAATGTAACGAATCAAGTTACATACGTTCAAAGTAAGCCTTTCAAACGCGATTCACCACCCGCTTGTCCACTTGACGCTCCTGCGTCCTTTCCTATAGAGTCCATTTATATCATGTTTAGAACTCCCTTTTAAACCATGTATCACATAGTAAGCTGAAACATCATAATTGTGCGTTTCAACTTTGAATTTCAGTTTTAAGCCTTCTTTGAGGCATTTTCACAAACACTTTAAGGGCAGATTTTTACATGATTAAATATCAAGTCTCTAGCTTATCATTTAGCCTTAATTTCACATAAATCAACCATTTTACATAATTGTTAGCTTCTAGAATTCAGAGATCACTTCAAAATTGTCAAATTACACTAGAACCACACCCAATTCCCTAGTGTTTATCAAGCTCTACAAAACCCACTAATCACCTACAATGGTGTTCATGGATTTTACTGAATTTGGACATGATTTCACATGTAGTTGTCTAGGTTTCACCTCTAGACACTATATCATCGCTAAACTAATCAAATCACAAACATGCATCATCAAACTTTGAATCTCCCAAATTCATAAGAATTTCAAACAGAGAATTTTCATAGAATTTTACATACCTTACAACCCCCTTGTGATGGGGATCACTAATCTCAACTCGGATTTCAATTTGGACCAGATTTGAACCTTTAATTTAAGTGTTTTGTGGGATTTAGGGTTTTTGGCAAGCTTGGTCGCCTTCCCCCTGCTTTGATCGAACTCAGACACTCCTCCAGGAGTGTTTGTGTTTTAATTAAATGTTTTATTTAAAACTTGATTCAAGACAAACACTTTTGGCCCCTCTAGTTTCCTTTAGTTCCCTTTTTGTCCTTTAACCACCCACTAGTCATTATCGAACTAGGTTAGTGTCACCCCTAGTTAATTTGTTTTGCTAATTTATTTACAAATAAAATTGCAAATTTTATGAATTTATGTTTTCGGGATGTTACAGCTATATTTCAAGCAAGCGTAAAGTATTCTCCGGAGACTAGGCCATTGCTTCCGCAAAATCAGAAGTCCCGGGATAATACCCCAGATATCACTGAGTATAAAGACCTAGTATCTCAGAAAGAGGGGTCCTTCAAACAAGATTTCGGGGGTTACCCATATATCCGAGAGATGTTCCCCACGATATAAGCAAGTTTGAATTTAAGTTTATATCTCGTCACAATCTACTAAATGTGTAAAAATATACTGGCACATCATCAGTGAGACCGTTTATCACATTTTACTTTTCAATTCTTTAGCGTGCTGTGATAGTCCACTGATGTACTATCATTTCCTCTTCTTTGACACCAAAACTCATTTTTGATTTTATCTTGTTTTTGGCTTTTTCAAATTTTCAAATGTTTTTGGATTTTCTGAAATTTTCTACTCCCCCTAAAATGCAAACACATTTTAGGAAATTTGAAAACAAACTATACAAGTAAATGACAACTGATATCAAATCGCTTCAAATCGCCATCCACTTGGCATAAACAATCAGAACTCCCCCTTTCATAAAACTATTTTCTCATTATGATTTCAAAACACTTAAGTTTGTTTTAACCAAAATGATTTTTTCCAGAAAATAAGTTTTGTTGATTTTACCACTTGTAAAAATAGGGGTTCATCACATCGTTTCTCAATCAATATGTAGGAAAAACAAGTACAACTTAATGTCCTTGATTTACCACTTGTAAGTGAAAACCTTCTTCAACCACTTGTAGGTTCATTCACCAACTATAACCTCATGTAAATCAAAATAAAACAATATAAAGATATCACCTGTAAATTTACCAATCAAACATTTCAAAAATGATGCCGATTCCTGCTCCACTCTTACCAACCTAGGAGCTCCGGCAAGTCAGATTTTTAATGAAAGAAAATGTCCACCCAAGCCTGACCAGCCTTGGGTGATTCCAACTCCTCTTTAGTTGGGGTGTATGTTGCTTTCTTTGTAGCATAAAACTCCTTTACCCCTTTAACCTTCCCATCGATCATTTTTCCAAAAATTTTCTTAACATTCCCATTAAATGCTTTCTCAACATCAAATTCTTTCTTCTCAGAATAGAATTGATTCGAAATTTCAACCTTTCCAACCTTTGATTTAAAATTCTCAGCTCTCAATGGTGGAAAATGAACATCATCCATTAGAGGCACTGAGTTTTCACCCTTTTTAACAACTTGTGGCTCCTCTGACTTTGTGGAATCAGATTCATCGCCAGATTTTACATCTGATTTCTTAACAACCCAAGCTTGGTTGTCAAGATTTCCCCATTTCTTGTAAAATCTTTTGGAACACTCACCAACTTCATATGTAGAGTTTTTAAACACTTTAAATCGTTCAGTTGGTGGTTCCGTTTTATCAACAACTACTTCTTTAAGTTTTTCTGAGACTCCCTGTTTTGTGTTGGTTGCTTTAGGACAGTTCCAAGCTATATGACCAACTTCTTGACACCTGTAACAGGTTCTAGTCTCCTTTCTTTGATGAGCTTCAGTTTTCTTCTTTTCAGCAAGAAATTCCTGATTTGACTGTCTCCAGAAAAAGCTCTTTGTTTCTTCTTCACAATTTGTCCCTGAAACAAATTTTGTATTTATT
This sequence comes from Helianthus tuberosus, assembly GCA_030545235.1. Classification (NCBI taxonomy): domain Eukaryota; kingdom Viridiplantae; phylum Streptophyta; class Magnoliopsida; order Asterales; family Asteraceae; genus Helianthus; species Helianthus tuberosus. The sequence continues at coordinate 57,722,641 of CM060444.1, read as the reverse complement.
TTAGAAATTTTCTCAATTTTATGATTTTCAGGTGGAGTAAATCCTAATCCTTTTCTTTTGAAATTACCGTTATGATTTGGTTTCTTTTGAAAACCAGAACCAGAACTGTAACCCTTTTTCTTGTTTAAACGTTGTTGAACTCTTGAAGTGTATTTCTTAGGTTTTCCAGTAAGATTTAAATCTTTTATTTCAGAAATATTAATTTCTTCCATTTTGAAAACCTTTTTGATCAAGTCAAAACGAACACTTCTTATTGGAAACTCTTTATCAAAATATAATTTGTCAGAATCACTCAAAGTATAAACAACTTCAAATGTTTCATCATTCAAATTAGATTTTGATAACAAAAATTCTTTACTATAAACCCGTTTTCCCGACGATTTTGAACTTTTTCCAGACGAACTCGAACTCTCGACCGACAAACACGAACTTTCAGACTCGGACTTTGACTCTGACTCCTCATCCTTATCCAACACCTGATCGACCATTCTTTTAATTAATTCGGACTCATGATCTGTGTCGGATGCTGTGAATGTGATGTCAATGTTGTCTGGTAATACATCGGTTATCTCGGACTCCAACTTTATATTGACTGCCATTTTTACTTGTTCCTCATTCGGTTTTCTAGACGAATACCCTTCCCAAATTGGAGGCGGACACTTGTTATAACAAACACTCTGTTTCTTACCAGTATCCTTTTTCTTCGGCTTCTTGTCTTCAAAAGCTTCAAAACTTGCAACAGTTGGATAAATTCTGTCAATTACATAATCAGAACTTGAATAACTTTTCAGTAATCGACTGATTCTTTCATTTTCAACTTTCTCAATTTCCAACTCCTGCTTCAACTTAGCACATTCTTCAATGTAGTGGTTGATCTCCTTTTGTTTGGACATCATTGTTGCATTCACCATTTTCAAGGCAGCTTCTCTTTCTGAATTAGTTTTCTGCAAACTACTCACTGTTCTGTTTAATACATCGTATGATTCTTTCAAATTTTTCACATCAAACAACAACTTTTCTTTCATCTTCTCTGATTCACTAAACCTCTCGTCTTTTTCCTCACATTGTTTGCAAGATACTGAACATGTAAGACATGGTTTTGTGACTTCAACAATCTTTTCTACCTCCACAATCTTCTCAACTTCAACTACCTTTTCCACTTCCACTATCTTATCAGTCACTTTGACTTCCTTCAATTCTTTTGCAGCTTTTCTCTCTTTGAGTTTCTTCAATTTATCTGCAAAATAAAATTCAAAACTGTCAGAAGATAAATGAGATTTTCCAATGTTTATCTGTTCAACTTCTTCATCATCATCACTAGTATCTGTTGAACTGTTTTTAGAAGAAACAGATTCTTCATCTTCACTTTTTTCATCATCAGATAACACTGCTATCCATTCTTTCATCAATTCTGGCTTTTGAACAATTTGAGCAATGAATGCTCCAAGATTTGAATCAGCTGGAATGTATTTGTCCCAGCTAAAACATGCTGCCACTCTTTCATCATCTTGATCAATGATACCATAATAAGCTTTCTTGTTTGCATCTTCGATCATTTTCCCATGAGTAGTTGTTGAATCTTTTTGTTGATGCGGTTGATGAGTAATTTGTTGATATATAGCCTTCCGGTAGTAATCATGGCCACCGAACGGATTCTTTGCACCACTAACTTCCAGATTCTTGCACTCTCTCTTAAAATGTCCTTTCTCCCTGCATTTAAAACAAGTAACTTTAGATTTATCAAAACCTAAAGCTGAAAGATGAGCATCCAAAAAGTCATTTCGTCCTGTAATCATTTTAAACTTTTCAGCTCTTCTTAGAACACTTGCCAAAGCCCATTTTATGTCCATAAGTTCCAACTCTTCTGCATCTATTTGGTCATAATCTTCCTTTGTTAGCATCGGGTTACCAATCTTTCCGGCTATCAAACCTTCATAAGATTCCAAAGCAGTAACCAATAGGCCCATATGATTTTTCACAACTTCTTCAGAAAAGTTTTGACCATTTTGAGGATGCAATGCCATATTGCACTGAATCATATGCCCATTACCAACACTCGCACTTTGAACACTTGGAGGATTAACACTTGAAAATCCACTAGTGTTAACTGAACTTTGAATGCCTGTTCCAGATTGATTTCCTGCACTAAATGCAGTTTGGATCTTTGGACTTGCTTCAACAGTTTGAACATTTCCCTTGTAGTACAGTTTGATGTCTTGTTGATGGCTTGAACTGTTCATTCTTGCAATTTTCTGCTGTTCAAGATCCTGTGCCTCCAGTTTTTCAATAAACTGACCAATCGACAATCTGCTAAACTGTCCAGAATTCTTCAGAATCATGAGATATGTACCCCATTCCTTTTGTGGTAAAGCATCAGCAAGCTTTTCAACCCATTCTGCTGGAGTTTTAGTAATCTTCAACTGAGACATGGTGCGCACAAGATGGCAGTATCTCTCAATGAGAGTCTTTGTAGTTTCACCAGGCATGCTAGTAAACAACTCAAACTCCTTTTTCAGTAACGCTACTTTACTCTGTAACATCTTTGTACTTCCTTCAAATTTCTTCTCAAGAGCTTTCCAGATCGAATATGCATTTCCATCATGCTGGAGTAAAACAAATATATCCTCTTTGATAGCTTGCTGCAACAGACTTATCATCATTTTCTCTCCTTTATAACTCTCTCTCTCTCTCTTGATCTGAAAACTCTGAGATAATTTTATCAACATTCATAGCAGTCTGTGGTCTGATGTATGCTGTTTCAATACTTTCCCAAGCTCTTAGATGGTTTGCATGAACCCAATTCTCAAAACGATTTTTCCATCCATGATACTCTTCAATTCCCATAAGTTTCGGGGGTTTTTGTGTAGTTCCAGTCTCATTTTCTGAGTTCATGTTCTGAGCAATGGTAGCCGGAGTAATCGGGGTTGAAGCAAACGCGTTGTAGAATTCAGAATCCATGTTTCGGTATCGAAGAATTTCTCAAACAAGCTTTCAAACTAAACCGGTTCACCTTGTAAAACACCTGAATCACCTGAAGAACCTGACAACACACAAACAAAATACAATCAGTTTAAAGACTTATCAATTAACAGAATAAGACTGATACTCGGACTGGTGAATATTTTGTGCGGACTGAATTTGATATGAACTGAGTTTGATGTCAAAACATGCGAACTGCTATGACCTGGATCAATTTCAAACGACCTAACTCACTACGTGCGAACTGATGGACTTTCAAACAACGTGATAAACCTATGAAAACTTTGAACTCCAAACTGTATGAACTGGAACTGGTATGTCCTGATACAATCTCAAATGTCCTGGGTGAATTTTAAACAGATCTGATTTAACCCACACAACATGAATTACTTTCAAACCATCTTGAAATCGGTGAATTTTGATTCTGATTGGACTTTCAAACGAGCTACCACTTGTTAACAAAAATGATCTGATCACCTCGAATAAAATTCTTGTACCGACAACACTACTACTAATCACAATTCTATTGGGCCGCAATTTAGTGGGCTAACAACATGCAAACCTTATCAGAATTGAAACGGTGTCTAGAATTCTATTACAAACGAATGTAATGATGTTGGAACCTCATTGGACCTCCAATTTATTGAACTGACATGATATTAAATTGGGCCAACAAACTTCACATGGGCTGACATCTTGAATCACATTAATGGCCGACAAATTCACATGATCAAATGTCTTGATTTCCACATTTATATCTAATACCGAAAACAAAATTAATTCAATCACATGTATTCTGACCAACACTTTCTTGGGCCGATGATCACATGCATATATTATACCATTACCAAGTTTCAAGACTTATTGATTGGGCCGAACACTTAATCAGATCACATGCAACCGATTTTAATTCAAAGGAAATGATGACAATTGATCAGATCAAGACACGTATCACATGACCTGCTGAACCATTTTCAAACGGAAGTCGTGTTTCAAACGATACTCTCAAACGGAATGGTCATTTTCAAACGAAAGTCATGTTTCAAACGATACTCTCAAACGGAATACATTCTTCAAACGGGATGACCCATGATTTTCAAACGATATGTCAATTTCAAACGGAATGTTGCTGTTTCGTTCAAACGGAAGCCAATTTTCAGTCCATTTTTACCACTTTTATTTCGAATTTTGAACTGATATTCTCAAGGGTTTGTTAAAACACAATTACGCACACATTGTGAAAGTTTTAGCCGATTTTAACCGTGAAAAATTGTTCAATTTTGAAAGAAGGTGTGGAAAATCAGAATTTGCGGCTGAATTGGTATGAACTCTTCCTCCTGAGCTCTGATACCACTTGTAGGATCGTTTTATGACCCGAACGAGTCGATTAGAAGAGTTTATCTCTAAACGAAAGGCGGAAACAGACGTGTAGAGTTCAATTCAGCAAGACTTACACTATAAACTGTTGTATGATTGATTTCACAATGATTTACAACCTGACAACACTTCGGCAGCACTTCGTTGCACAAACCGGAAAGTTACAAATGAACTAGACATGATCCCTATATATAGGCTAGGCCCTTTCGTTTGAAGGTGACATGTCACCCTTCAAATGGACACGCTTCAAACAGACAGGCATGCTTCAAACGGAACGGCTTCAAACGGAACCCTCTTCAAACGGATTGGGCTCAAACACATCTAAAACCTACCCTATTTCTTGTATAATGTGCCCTGATCTAACACTTCTAAAGCAAGACTCGATACAAGACGAAGTCGACAGACGCATGCACTAACAGAGAGCTTTTGGTGGAAGAAGAATGGGCCCTTATGGAGAGCAAAAAAGTGGTTAAGGAAATAGAGTTATAGAAAAACGCGGATTTAATACAACGTTCGAGGATCTAGTGGGCTATTAATGGAGACGATAATTCGAAATTCTTTCATGGGATGATTAATAATAGAAAGGCGAAAAACTCTATCCTGGGGCTTAATATTGGGGGGGGGGGGTTGTGGGTAACGAAGCCCTGTTTGGTTAATATTGGGGGGGGGGGGTCGTTATGGGTAACGAACACCTCTATTTTGCCAAGCATATATTGTTCCACTTTGAAGTTTTTGTTAGAGGCCAATAACGCGATTCTTATTGAAAGTTTTTCCATAAAAGAGATTAAAGATGCGGTTTTTGAGTGTGGGGATGATAGGGAGCCATGGTATCAATAAAAAAATATTGAAAGAAAAAGTCTTGTTGATCCTACCATATGTCACGTTTAATTCGATCTTCTCGATTTCAGAAAGCAGCTGGGTGAACCTACTGATAGAGTCTTCTACGGTTTCACCCTCAATGCAACCGAAATTATTGAATTTTTGCCAGATCAATTCACAATGGGAATCAATGCTTGGAGAGTTCATCGTTGAACCAAGTTATGTAAAATAAAAGCTTGTTAATAACTGAGAAAACACGAGCCAAAGCAAGAAACAGTGGACTTGCTAACTCGAACACTTTGCAAATGTACGAACCAACTTCCTGTACTGCACCTCAAAACCATTAAAAACGTTCGAAAATTGTCCAAAAACTGTCTTTACCAAATTGTACCGTTAGACACGTCTTGAAATTATGAGTCCAATGATGTATAATATCCAAAACCTTTTTCGGGATTTTCGCGCCTTTTTTGTCCTAAAAATCAAACGAATCTAATTGTGCAGTCTGTTTGCTAGGATTGTTTGCAGATCAAATTCTGCATTAAATACGTTTAAAACCGAATACGTCAGCTGGTTAAAGTTCCACCATTCGAAATCAGGAATTCGAAACAATGTCCAACTCGAAAACCATTCCGAAATGCTATCAGAAATGGCTATCCGAAATGGCTATCCGAAATAGTGTGTCCGAAATGCTAAATTCAAAACAATAACTAAATTCCGAATAATCAGGGATTCGAAATCTTGTAAACCTGGTAACTGAAATCCCGAAAAATCTATTAACAAATTTTTCGAAATCATCCAAGCAAATATGATTTGAAATCAACACTAAGATGATCGAAAATCCTTGAATAAGATCCAGAATCCTTGAATATTATCTGAAATAGCAACAGTCACAGGCAGTCTTCAACAGCTTTTATCCGAAATCCAACAAGTATGATCTGAAATCGCAGCAGATGATCCGAAATGATGATTTTCACAGCAGACTTTGAACACAGTATCTGGAACAGTTCGAAAATCTTGAATATTTGATATCAAAACGAGCCTAGAAATAGGTTCTAGTGGCTCTGATACCACTTGTAAGTCCCAAAAACTTGGATCTTTCAATGATATCAAACAATCGCCAAGGATGGGAGGAATCCAAACTTGGTGAGATTCAAGAAAATTGAAAAACAAGAAAACACAAAGAACAATACCGAGATCACCTTAACAACTTGCACACGATTCTATTACTTGATATGCAAAACCATCTGGTACAAGATGAACACACTCGAATCGTAGCCACTCTCTGTCCTAGGGTTTCTATGGGTGTTTAACCTGATTTATGAAACATAAATTAGTTTATATACCCTTGACAAGTCCACCTCCCTACATGGGCTCCCCGTGGGCTTGACTGGCCCACATGGCCTTAGACAAGGCCCAATGACCTATTAAAGGTCCAAAACCTAATATAAACTAACCTGGTAAGGCCCAGTTTGCTACCATAGACCGTTGCGTATATTTGATGTGTCAGTCTCACACTTCTAGGGCCTAACAGGCACATGGGATATAAGGGGTCTTAACATCGGCCAGATCTTCGGTCCTTGTGATTAGCATGCCTACTTTCGAGTTTCAATGCGCCAAAGGTACGCGTCAAGGTCACCAATTGGGTCGAAATGCAAGAGAAATTCTTAAACAAATACTTCCATCCTTCTAAAATTGCACATCTGAGGAGCATGATTCAGTCTTACCATCAGAACGAGGGGAAGTCTTTCTACGAGACGTGGGAGAGATGTAAAGAGCTGCTGAACAAGTGTCCACGTTATAGGTTCGAGGACTGGTCTTCTTAATAGATGGAACAATCATCACTCGACAGCTCAAAAGCGGATCATGGGTGAAAATTTCTACAACGGAGTTAGATCGGCTACATAGAACATGCTGAACATTACTACAGATGGCAATCTGATGACCACCAAGATGCCGAATGAATGTAACGAACTATTTGAGGACCTAGTGATGAGCAACTATGAGTACCCGAAGATAAGAGATCCCGTTTCATCTTCTACACAACGAGGAGTGCATAAGGTCGATACTAACACCGCTCTGCAGGCCTAGGTTGATTACTTGGCGAAGATGTTCAAGGACATGTAGACGCAAAAGGAGTAGAAGTGTGAGATCTGCAAGGCAAGTCACGACACGACCGTGTGTCCCATTGCTGTTGATGATCTCTGGGAACAGGTGGAGTTTGTGGGGCCTCCCAACCTGAATTAGAACAATTTGGGTAGTAATTACAACACCGGTTAGAGGAATCACCCAAACTTATGTTTGAAGAACAATAACCTGATGTGCTTAAAATACAACATATAAATTATATCTACTACGGCGTAAAATCAACCCTTTCTAGTACTAATGTTGGAAAAAGCCTGTTTCTTTGTTCCTTTTTAATTAACAGGGTTAAAAGAGCTTAAATGAACAAAAGGAGCAAAATAGCAGCAGAAACCAACATAAAATGCAATGAAGAAGGATTGACGCAACTCGTTGAGCCCCCGTCCACATCTAAACCAAAGAAATAACAAAACCAGAAGCTCTGGCACGGGGCCGTGCTCACCTAGCATGGGCCGTGCCTAGTGGGTACTCTCTGTAGTAGAAAAAGACAACAACAAAAGACAAATCCAAAGCTCAACACGGGGTCGTGCTAAAGCAACATGGGGCATGGTCAACTCCAAGATTTCCAGAATCTGAAGTAGCACAGCAAGTACATTGGCCACGGGTCATGCCGTTGACACATAGGGCCGTGTTAGTACAAGTCTGACACTATAGTTAATGAAGAAGAGACAGATTGATGGCCACGCCGTGCCAGGCGGGCACGGGCAATGGTGGACGTTATGTTTTTAGCTATAAATAGGGGTGCTTAGTTTCATTCCAATCCATCCCTTGGCAAACCACTTCTCTCTCACTTGCCACCACTCCACCACCACTACAACACCATCATCCACCACCATCATTCGTTTTCCATCTTTTAGAGTGTGTGTTGTAGTCTCGAGATCCAAGATTGATAGTAAGAGTCTTTGTCAAACAAAGGCCATGCTTGGCTAAACTCTTACATCAAATGGTGAAGACAAATCTTTTACATATTTTCTTTTATGATTTCCAATCTTTGGCAACTTTTTAATTGGGTATGTATTAATGACTTTAATAACTAGTTTTTTTTATTGAAGGCAAATTTATCTAATCATTCTTCATATGTTGTTAATTCACATATTCGTGTCTTTACGGTCTATATAAAGCGCGTAAATTGCCTGGAAGGGGGTTAGAAGGGTGGTTGGGTAAATTTTATGTCTCGTTCAGTGTATAGATCCTGCGAGAACCTGGTTCAAGCCTAGTAACATTTCCCGAGTCGGAGCAGGAATTACCCACCACGAGAGAAGTGCCAAAAGCTTGAATCGGTTATCTATAAACTACTTTTAAAACCTTAAACCAACCCTGCGAGGACTGTATCCCTGCTGACTCAGACCAAAGGGTTGAGGGTGATCCCTGCCTGGAAGGGGGCCAAATGGAGGGTGTGAAGCCCTAGTGTTAACGCTCGTATTTTGTGTGAATTATTGTAGGTTAATTGATAATATGCTTGGAATATGTTAACTACGTGTGTTTGTAATGTTGCAGATTATTTGCGTAAATTGGTGAAGTTTGGAACGTTTGGCGATGGAACGGAACAAGCAAGGATGTTCATTACGATATATTACGTCATGAGGGACTCATTTGGATCGAGAGATGACTTAAATGTGTAGGAAACGTGAAAGAATGAAGTTGAGGGGCTTACCGGTCATTAGTTGAAAGTTGGAATCAAGCCAAACATGGAACATACGTAGCCTATGGTATATTCAACATGACCTACGGTGGGATTTCGTAGCATATGGACCAAAAAGAAAAAAAAAGAAACAGAACCTACAAATCGTAGGTTACATTTTATTTTTGTAGGCTACGTTGAATGTATAAGGAGCTCGTGGACTTTATTGTGAAAGAAAAAAAAAGGTTTAACCCTAATTATTAAAAAGGAGGATCATCACATAAAATAGAGGGGACTGGTGGCAAGCACAGAGGATCAATCACATCATCACCTTGGAAGATATCAACAACATCAGTGAACATCATCATCATCTTTTGACGGTTGACCTATTTTTTGGTACAAAATATTCACGTGGAAGGAAGAGTGGGTATTAATATTTTAATAACCATTATTATTCTTTGCATCAAATTTAAGAATGGTGAAGATGGGTTCAACCGTATATCAAGCCTCTGGAGATCACTCAACCGACATGAGTGGCTAGTTTTTTATGGTTTTCTCCGGATGGAGGGTTTATGTAATTAGGTACTTTTATGTGTTTTTAATCATTGTAATTTGGTGATCTAAGCATTCGATGCTTTTCACCATGGATTTAATTGACTGATTGTAATTGGTTGCATTTATTTAAACCTTAATTTCTAAGCATTCAGTTCCCGAGAGTTCTAGTAATTGGGATATATTTGACATGGGTTTAGGGTTTGTAATTGTAATTGATAATCATTCGATAACCTCTCGTTATGTATTGACCGGAGTACTTAGTCGTTGATTATCACAATTGGTTAATTAGGTTAAACATTTATGTCTATGTGAATGTTTTGATTAAACACTTAACTGAACTTGTTTGCAAACCTGAAATCTGGAGGAACCATCTTTCTTCTCATTGATTTAAAACACAATTTTTATTCGTTAATTTAACTATTTCTCAAAATCAAACAAATTGATTTCTCATTCAGTAATAGTTAATCAATCCTTTTCATTACGACACTTTCCACAATCCTCCCTTGGTTCGATACCCTGCTTATTCTATACTAATAGTTTAAATAGGTTTTTGCATGTCCTTAACGACAGACATCAAAATGGCGCCGTTGCTGGGGAGGCGTGCGCAAAGTGCCTAGTGTTAAGTTCTAGTTTAGTCAAAATATACAAAAATCCAAAAATAGTGTCTTTTTAGTTTGTTCTGTTTTGTTCGGATTTACGCGAGGTTTTCTTGTTTTTGTTTGTGCAGGTGATCTAGTAAGTGTATGCATCATACTCGAAATTCTAGGAAGTCATCACCATTAGTGTTCGACCCAGAGATCGAGAGAACAGTAAAGCATACGAAACGAGTATTACATCGTGAGAACAAGATTCTACAATCACCTATACCAACATCTAAAGCAAAGGAGAACTTAGCAACACCGGAGAAACAACCAGCAACTTCACAACAACAATTCTCGCCAACACCTACCCAACCGTCACCAAACACTACCATACCACCACCACCACCACAGTCTACACAACCTACTTCTACATCTCCAGTACCATCATTCTCAACCTTTTTCCCAAACCTTGATAACATTCAACCAACTTCTACCCAAGCAACATCTCTTCAACACCCAACTACGACCCAGACTGTTAATTTACAGCAGTCGTCTCCTTATGTTAGAATCATTCCTGATGACACTCCATTACCGAGTCAAACTCAAGCACCTAATGCAACATCAATTCCGCCAGCCGCCCGACCAGTTATTTCACAGCAAAGTCAGCCAATGCCAAATCTTTATAGATCGACCATTTATGATCAAGGAAATAACTCAGGAGATTTTGATGATGGCTATGAGGAATATGATAACTACGTGGGTCAAAACGAGTGACAAGTGGTTAACACGGGTAGCTATGAGAGGCAAACAGTCGGATTGGGTGCGGCCGAGAGAGTCAATCAAGGGAACGTAGGGTATCAACAATATGTGCAACCAACGCCAATACAACAACAGATACGACAACAATATCATCAACCTGACCCACTCAATCAGCAGCCTGCTCCGAGAAGGCCGGTGGTGGACATTCCATTACCACCGCCGGTACCTCAGATGCAGGGTCAGGCAAGACCGCTGCCACGAAACCTACACCGACCGGTGATTTTACCGGAAGGAATTCCACGAAGAAATAATCAAGGTCCAGTTCGAGGTATAGAGAGCCACTTCCGACCTGCTATAGTTAACAACCCATCACCGGTTGTGATCCCGCAACTACAAGGAGGGCGGTCATTCGAAGTACGAACACAATCAATATCCAGTATGCCTAAGTTTCATGGTCACGCACATGAAGAACCATATCTACACATTGCTGCATATGATGCACATTGCAACACAATCAGCAGCCAAGGGTTCTCAGTTGATGATGTGAAATTGGTACTTTTCCAATTCACACTTGAAGACAAAGCACAGCAATGGTTTCATTCGCTACCATCAGCTTCGATCTTCACATGGGGCGAAATGCAGCAACAATTTTTAGATGAGTTCTATACTCATTTGCGTACTAACAATGCAAGGAAGGATATTCGAGGGTTTCGACAACAGCCCGGTGAGTTATTTCATGAAGCGTTCAATCGTTTCAAAATGATGCTCAAGAACTGTCCACATCATGAGATATATTTGTGGGAGCTTATTAATACATTCCACGAAGGCCTAACAGATGAAGATGCCAGGGATGTAAATTCAATATCCAATGGTACTTTTGGAATGAATTACGAAGAAGATGATTGGGAATATTTAGAAAGAACCGCAAGGGCGTCAAAACGCAAAGCTCAATCCTCTAGAAGTACACGACAATCGGTAGTGAGAGCGGTGGACAATCCACCAGATTTTAGTGGACAATACCCGTTATGCGGTCATTGTGGGGATATAGGGCACATCGCTGATCAGTGCCCTAATATAATTGGTAAGCAGGATGATGTGAATATGCTGCAAGGCAGTGGGAACAGGTATTCAGGTTCCCAAGGCAACAATCAGTATTACCAGCCCTGAAATCAAAATAACTATCAAGGGGAAAATAACGTCGGTTATCAAAGGAACTACCAGTAAGGTAATGGTCAGGTGAATAGCGAGATGGTGGAGATGTTGAAGGCAATTCAACTTGAATTACAAAACCAAAGGCTTGAATTGAAAAATCGTGCTCAAAAGGAGGAGATGCGAGATAAGGCCATTCAATCATTGACCACACAGATGGAGCAGCTGGCTAGTGATGTAACAGCATTGAAATAGCAACAAGGGAAGCTGCCAAGTGACACTCAGACAAACCCTAAGAATACAAAGAAGACACTGATCAGTGGGGTAAATCCTGTTCCTAAAAGTAACTGTTATGATAATGATTTGTATGCTTCTCAGGTTATTGCAGGTTCAAGTGAAGCAGCTACGGAAGGAAGCGGGATTGATTTGGGGGAACCGGTTGTTCCCATCAAAGTTGGAAAGTTCAAAATCCACAAAGCATTGCTGGATTATGGAGCAGGAGTGAGCGTATTACCCGGTAGCTTATACGACCAGTATGATTTTGGTCCCCTACAAGCTTGTGATAGTATGGCCATGTTTGCGAATGCAAGTTTGAAGCAACCTCGAGGGGTTGTAAAGGATGTGGTAATTCAGCTCGGCGAGTTCTACTACTTGGTCGACTTTATGGTGGTCGATTATGCACCTGCGCCAACTTACACACAGCCGCAGGTAATTTTGGGTCGCCCGTTTCTGTATGCAGCAAATGCACAAATCGACTGCAGGAACGGGATGGTAATTCTAAGTTACAAGAATCGTAAGCTGTATTTCAATGTATTTTTAAAATCTATTGCTTATGATCTTCTGAATGATGTGAGTCCAACAGGTGCTACTAATGAGATTGGTTCGAGTGGAGGTAATTTTTGCAGGTCTGAGTTAAAAAATGGTAGAAATCAGGCGAATAAGGCAAGTGTGAGAAAGGAAGCTGAGAAGAGGGAACCACCAGATGGTGGGTTTAGATGGGGTGACCAAGTTGAGCGAAACCCCAACCGAAGTGAGGCTATCATTCTCCCGAAAGACTGGATAGAGATGTATGGAAACAATTGGGGAGGTAAGCGTGCATCTGAACCACCTTGAACATCAGGTACGGTCTGGCTGAAGACCTAAAACTTAGCGCTCTCGGGAGGCAGCCCGAGGATGTAGAGTAGTGTACTTTGGTTTGGTTCGTTTTGGTGTGGTTGTGTTTTGACAGGTTCTTGATTCAATCATCACGTATGCAACAATTCAAATGTGGGGATGTTTTACAACATCCCCGGTGAGATACCAAAGAATCTATGGAATGCGTCTATTTCGGTTAAAGCACAACAGCAGCATCACTACAGACACATGATCAGGTGCATGTGTTTATCTATCTTACTTTGTTTTTGGTGTGTTTTTTGTTGTTTTTGGTGGTGTGAACCTTTGTTTTGTTTAGGGGATGTGTTTTAGTTGTTTGTGTTGAGTTAGCCGCTCATTTAGGATAGTTGGTTTGTTTTCCCGGGCTATATTTTAAAATCACCATACATTGGGGACAATGTATCCCAAGTGTGGGGATGGGGGAGCCCGGGAAGGGATTTGTGGATGAAGCTTGAAGAGATTGAAATGTGATTGAAATCGATGAAAATTGGTGAAAATTGGTGAAAATTGAAAATTTTGAAAATTTTAAAATTTTTCATCGCCTTGAACAAGCTAATTGGATACGAAAACCTAAATTTTCAATCACTAATAGGCTTCTTACCGGTAGTAAGCTAGATTAGTCCCTTGTCATGGTTGTCCCTTTAAGTTTCATGAGAGTAGGTTTGACAAGTGTTTTATAGGAAAATAGTTGAAAAGAGATGTCTATCTAGGGGTAACATGTTTTAATTGCATATGCTATATGTTGTCAACCTTTTTACCTTTTCTTGGTGAGATTTTGAGCCTGTAGACGGATAGGATACATTATATGATGAATTCTGTTGAGTGCAGACTACGTGTTTTTCTGTGTTAGAACTTGTGTGATTTGATGCATGCTAAGATTGTGGGTTTGACATGTGCGCATAGATGATAAAGGCTTTAGGATTTCCCGTTACACCCTTTGTGTTTGTGCTTCTTTTGTCTTATTCACCAAATTTCCCTTAGTAGCCCTGTTGAGCCTATCTACCTTTCGTTTGTTTACCCACGGTTTATTGTGAAAAACCGACCGTGATAATATTGTTATGAAAAAGAGAAAAGAAAAGAGAAAAAGAGAAAAATAGAAAAATATGTGAAGGAAATTGAAAAAGAAAAGAACAAAAATAGAAGTATTATGAATATCGTATGTGTTCTTGGGTAGAAACCAACCCAATAGTATAAGTTGTGTTTGAATAAAATATCACGGTTTGGTTATTGTTTGTTAGCCAATTAGAAAAGAAAAGAAAAAAAAGAAAGAAAAAGAAACCTACAAATTTCCTACCTTTACCCTAAGCCCAAAACCCGGAAGTCCTTTTGATATGTGCCATGTTAGATGATACGGTAGAGGTGTGATTGTCATACAAGCCTATGATTGCAGGATTTCATGTTTGCTTTTGGAGTGTTTTATATACTAGCACATTACACGCTAGTCCAGATACTAACCCGAGAGGAGAGTACATTGTGAGGGGTGTGTAGCATGTGTTTAATTGTAAACATGTTAGTTTTAGATAGACAACTCTTAAGTTTTTAAAATTGCATCATTTACTTGTCAGACTGCCAATCTCGATTGTGTCAGTCTATGGGATGGGTATGACTTAGGACTTAACAGGTTGAATCGGTTAAGGGGTTTAGAGGTGTTGTTGCTATGGTGACTAGTTCAAGTTGGTTTGCTTGAGGACAATCAAAGGCAAGTGTGGGGATGTGATGGAGGGTGTGAAGCCCGAGTGTTAACGCTCGTATTTTGTGTGAATTATTGTAGGTTAAGCGATAATATGCTTGGAATATGTTAACTACGTGTGTTTGTAATGTTGCAGATTAATAGCGTAAATCGGTGAAGTTTGGAACGTTTGGCGATGGAACGGAACAAGCAAGGATGTTCATCACGATATATTACGTCATGCGGGACTCATTTGGATCGAGAGATGACTTAAATGTGTAGGAAACGTGAAAGAATGAAGTTGAGGGGCTTACCGGTCATTAATTGAAAGTTGGAATCAAGCCAAACATGGAACATACGTAGCCTATGGTATATTCAACATGACCTACGGTGGGATTTCGTAGCTTACGGACCAAAAAGAAAAAAAGAAACAGAACCTACAAATCGTAGGTTATGTTTTATTTTGTAGGCTACGTTGAATGTATAAGGAGCTCGTGGACTTTATTGTGAAAGAAAAAAAAAGGTTTAACCCTAATTATTAAAAAGGAGGATCATCACATAAAATAGAGGGGACTGGCGGCAAGCACAGAGGATCGATCACATCATCACCTTGGAAGATATCAACAACATCAGTGAACATCATCATCATCTTTTGACGGTTGACCTATTTTTTGGTACAAAATATTCACGTGGAAGGAAGAGTGGGTATTAATATTTTAATAACCATTATTATTCTTTGCATCAAATTTAAGAATGGTGAAGATGGGTTCAACCGTATATCAAGCCTCTGGAGATCACTCAACCGACATGAGTGGCTAGTTTTTTATGGTTTTCTCCGGATGGAGGGTTTGTGTAATTAGGTACTTTTATGTGTTTTTAATCATTGTAATTTGGTGATCTAAGCATTCGATGCTTTTCACCATGGATTTAATTGACTGATTGTAATTGGTTGCATTTATTTAAACCTTAATTTCTAAGCATTCAGTTCCCGAGAGTTCTAGTAATTGGGATATATTTGACATGGGTTTAGGGTTTGTAATTGTAATTGATAATCATTCGATAACCTCCCGTTATGTATTGACCGGAGTACTTAGTCGTTGATTATCACAATTGGTTAATTAGGTTAAACATTTATGTCTATGTGAATGTTTTGATTAAACACTTAACTGAACTTGTTTGCAAACCTGAAATCTGGAGGAACCATCTTTCTTCTCATTGATTTAAAACACAATTTTTATTCGTTAATTTAACTATTTCTCAAAATCAAACAAATCGATTTTCTCATTCAGTAATAGTTAATCAATCCTTTTCATTACGACACTTTCCACAATCCTCCCTTGGTTCGATACCCTGCTTATTCTATACTAATAGTTTAAATAGGTTTTTGCATGTCCTTAACGACAGACATCAGGGCCCACCACTTTTGCATTAATAACTTACCTAATTATCTTTCAATAATCCGACCTAGTAGGACTGTATCCTTGCTGACTTAGACCACTAGGTTGAGGGTAATGTCGCCTTCACAAGAGGGGCCTACTACTATAACTAAGATAACCTCTTAAAATGCCCAAAGTGCGGAAATCATCAAAAGGGTACATGAAAGATAAGTCGGAACCAAGTGATTCTTTCTTGTCTATCTGTTTTTACTTTTATTTTTCAGTTTTTAGTTTATCTTTTTAAAGTTTAAAAACCTTTTCTCAAAGTTTGGTTCGATTAGACGTTGACGATAAGCCGGTATTAAAAGCTCTTGTGTCCTTGGACAACTCGGTATCTTACCATCACTATACAACGTCCGCGATGGGTGCACTTACCCTAACGTGTGTGTAGAGTGATAGTTGAATATCGTGTTTTATAAATTTAAAACTTGAATTAGCAAGTAAAAAGAGCTAAAAATATACTAAAAATATATACACACCCGCACACGTCAAGTTTTTGGCGCCGTTTTTGGAGACATAAGGATTTTAAGAAAGCTTAAAATTAGCGGCCTAATCAAATTCTGAATTTTTTTTCAAAACTGCGCGCTCGTTTTTAAAATTTTTCTGTTTACAGTGGGTTTAACACGGGGCCGTGACACTGGGACACGCCCCCGTGCTGCAGATTTTTCTTAAAAACTTTTTAAACGCCCAGTTAAAGAACTGCCCACGAGGCCGTGGTCAACACTCTATTAAATTTTTAAATTATGTTTCTGATCCCAAGGCTCGTTATTCTTCTGGCTATCTTCCAAAACAATGGATTACTTCTTAGAAGACTACACCTACTATATTGAGGATGATTATGAGGAACCTTATTGTACCATTTGCGGAGAATCCCACTCGGTACAACATTGTTACCTTTTTAAGCCATCAACCTCATACACTACACCAAGTTCTTCATACACCACTTATGAAGAACCAAGGTTTTAGCTTCCAGAGTCAAACTTTTACTGGGACGCCAATCCGTTTGAAACTTACGACACACCACCAACAATCACTCCCGAAGCCGAAAGAGTCATAAAGGTCTCAAAAATCTAGAACTCTTATTAAGAGATCTCGAGAAAAAGAAGAGGCTATTTGTAGTAAAGAGGTAATAATTGTAGATGTAATAATTGAAGAGGTAAAATTAGAAGGACAAAATGAAAAAGAAGAGGCTATTTTTAGTAAAGAGGTAATAATTGAAGAGCTAATAAAAGATGAATATCATGAAATGAACATAAAACTAGTACCATGTTTTTTTCAAAACATCTTTGTTAGTAATATGCTAATTGATAAAGATCTTTGCGTTAACATAATGCCAAACTATATTTTCAAAAAATTGGGTACTAGTGATTTTTCTCCTCTTAAAATTCCTATTTTTCTCTCAAATCGTAAAACGATTAATACCACGGGAATGGTTGGAGATGTCTTAATTCAAACAAACCACGCGGTAGTCCCAACCGACTTTGTCATCTTAGTTGATTCCCCCCGAGTGTTGGGACAACCATTTCTAAAATCCCATCAAGCCTTGACCCAACGGAAGCAAAACAACCTACCCCTTAAATTAGGGGCCGACAAAAGGTACGTCAATCTTGACAAATCAATGAAACATCCAATTCATGATGACGATCCCCTAATTGAAGATGAAGCGGAGCCACCCGATACGGAAGAAGAAGAAGAATTCGTCGAAACGGAAACCGCCAAAGAACAAACCTTTTCGGCAATCGATTTTAATAAAGAAGAAAATAAGCGATCTCTTGAAGACCCACAACCACTTGAACTCAAGGAACTACCTAAAGGTCTAGAATACGCATTTTTAGATGAACATGGTAAGCTCCCTGTCATCATTTCTTCTAAACTAACACTTTTTGAAAAAAAAAATTAATAAAGGTTTTGAAAAAAACATAAAAATGCAATCGCGTGGAGGCTCATGGATATCAAAGGCATCAACCCATCCATGTGCACCCATAAAATTTTGATGGAAGATGACTATAAAACGGTAATACAACCACAACGTAGGGTAAATCCAAACGTATAAGAAGTGGTTAAAAACGAAGTCATCAAACTACTAGACGACTTATCTATCCCATTTCCGATAGTCCATGGGTAAGTCCCGTCCAAGTAGTTCCAAAGAAAGGAGGTATGGCGGTAATAACAAATGATACAAATGAACTAATACCAAAGAGAACTGTCACCGGATGGAGGGTTTGTATCGACTATCGTAAGTTAAATGAAGCAACAAGGAAAGACCACTTTCCTTTACCATTCATCGACCAAATGTTAGAAAGACTATCCGGTTATAAATTCTATTGTTTTCTCGATGGTTACTCCAGTTATTTTCAAATTTCAATAGCACCAGAGGACCAAGAAAAAAACAACTTTTACATGTCCCTACGGAACTTCTGCTTATCGACGCATGCCTTTTGGTCTATGCAATGCCCCCATTACGTTTCAATGTTGCATGGTGGCTATCTTCCACGATATGATAGAAAAAACTATGGAAGTTTTCATGGATGATTTTTCTATCTTTGGAGATACATATGACCAATGTCTCGATAACCTTGAACAAATGCTATCCCGATGTGAAGAAACTAACCTCGTCCTTAATTGGGAAAAATGTCATTTCATGGTAACAGAGGGAATAGTACTCAGCTATAAGATCTCAAACGAAGGAATAGAAGTGGATCAGGCCAAAATAGACACTATTTCCCGATTACCTCCACCTTCCTTCGTTCGAGCCATTCGAAGTTTCCTAGGACATGCCGAATTTTATAGGCGATTTATCAAAGACTTTTCGAAAATCTCTAGACCTCTAACAAAATTACTTGAAAAAGATGCACCATTTGTCTTCGACAAGGAATGCAACAAAGCATTTCTAACCTTAAAAGAAATGTTAGTCAATGCACCAATCATGATAGCGCCCGATTGGAAATTACATTTTGAAATCATGTGCGATGCAAGTGACTTTGCAGTTGGAGCCGTTTTAGGACAACAAAAAGAAAAACATTTTCACCCAATATACTATGCAAGTAAAACTCTTAACGATGCTCAAGAAAACTATACAACAACCGAAAAATAGTTACTAGCCGTAGTATTTTCTTTTGATAAATTATGTTCCTATCTTATTCTTTCTAAAACAATAGTCTATACGGATCATGCCGCCATTCGATACCTCTTCAAGAAACAAGATGCCAAACCACGTTTGATCCGGTGGATTCTTCTCCTCCAAGAATTCGACATTGAAATAAAAGATAAACGAGGAGCCGAAAATACCGCCGCCGATCATCTATCACGCTTAAAAGATCTCTCTTTGGAGTGGACTCGGGAAGAACTCATCAAAGAAAAAGTTTCCCACCGAATCTTTGGAAATGATTGAATATCAAGAAGAACCATGGTACGCCGACTATGCTAACTACCTCGTTTTAGTGCTCCAAAAGAACTAATTAGTGATAGAGGTACCCATATTTGCAATAATCAATTATACAAAATTTTAACAAAATATGGGGTCTATCACCGTCTCTCAACCGCCTACCATCCTCAAACCAAGAGTCAAGCCGAAGTAACAAATCGAGGGCTGATGTGTGTAAAATGCAACATATAAATTACATCAAATGAGGCATAAAACTAACCCTTTTTAAGTACTAATGTTGGAAAAAGAGTGTTTTTGTCTTCCTTTTGTATTTTCAGGATTAAATGAGCTCAAATTCACAAAAAGAAGCAAAAAGACAGCTAAATCCAACATAAATACAAGAAAAGGAACATAAGTGGACTGCCCGACCCCTCAGCGGCATCTTCCCAAGCAAAATAGAGAAGGCAGAAGACTGAACACGCCCCGTGCTCAGCCAGCACGGGGCCGTGCCCAAGAAGCAGCAGAAAAGACAAACCTAAAGAAGCTTCTATTGCCCACCACGGGGCCGTGTCCAGTGAACACGGGGGCGTGGCGAAAGTACAGCAGACGCATTAATTGTAATTGCGAATTACAATTAATGAAGAGAGAGAGTGTCAGACAAGCACGGGGGCGTGTCCAGCGGACACGGGGCCGTGCCCAGCCTTCTGTTCAGCCTATAAATAGGAGTGCTTGGTTTCATTTCAACTCATCCCTTGGCACACCACCTCTCTCACACTTCATCCACCACCCACCACCATCACAACACCATCATCCACCACCATCATCCATTGTCCATCGTAGAGTGTGTGAGTCGTCTCGGGATCCAAGATTGATCGTAAGAGTTCTTGACAATCAAGGCCATGTTTGCCTAAGTCTCTTACATCACTTGGTGAAGACAAAGTGTCTAGTATAATACTTTTTATTTCTAATCTTTTGCACTTTATATTTGGTTTTGTATTAATGACTTTAATAACTAGTTACTTATGTTGAAGGTGATCTTTCCTTATCGTTTATCCGTGGTATCTTGGCATTATTTTACTGTCTATATAAAATAAAAGATTTTCACCATTCATATCTCCACGGTCTATATGGAGGTATGTTGGCTACCTGGTCGGGGGTTAAGGGAACGGTTTGGTAAAGGTCTTGCCATTGTTCAGCGTTTAGAGGTCCTGCAATGGACCTGGGTCAAATTTAGTAGGACCTCCTTCAATGCTTCATGGTATTGGATGGCGGGGGTCCAAACTCTTTGATCCCCTCATAAGTTAACTACTATTAATACTATAACCCGGCTATTTAGGACTGTATCTCTGCTGACTCAGTCTACTTAGTCGAGGGTAACGTCACCTCCAAAAGAGGGGCCTACCATAATTTGCATTAATAACTTAATTAATTATCTTCCAATAATCCACCCTTTTAGGATTGTATCCTTGCTGACTCAAACTACCGGGGTGAGGGTAACGTCACCTTCAAAAGAGGGGCCTACTACAATAACTAAGATAATCTCTTAAATATGTGCAAAAGTGCGGAAATAATCAAAGGTTATACTAGATACGAGTCGGAACCAAGTGATTCATCTTGTCTATCTGTTTTTCTTTTTTTTTTTTTTTTTTTTCAGCATTTTAGTTAGTTTTTATTTTTTTCTTAGTTTAAAACATTTTTCTAAAATTTTTATTTTGATTAGACGTTGAGGAAAAACCGGTACTAAAAGCTCTTGTGTCCTTGGACGACCTCGGTGTCACACCCCCAAAATCCACCATGCGGGGTATCACCGCTTGGAGGCGTGACGTGACCAGGATCGAGCCACCAATCATATTGAACATCGTAATTAAGTAAATAAGACCAACCACAATACGATTGGTGACCAAAGCTAGTTAACCAAGTTTTAATTTAGACAGCGGAAGCATAAACGTAAAGTTCAAAACATAAGTTCGCAGTTCATAAGTTTAAAGTCCAACACTTAGGTTTAATAAGTTCATGATGTTTTAAATATTAAACACTGGACATAACCGTCCGTACACCACAACGACTCCTTCCTCGTGCAAGCTCCAAGTGTTTAGCGACCTGTAAGGCATGTAACAACTAGTCAACAACAAAGTTGAGTGAGTTCACGTTTGGTTGTTTAGTTTTAAGTTGTTTCTGAAAAACGTGGTTTGACTTTTGTTGGCTTATTTGCCGTGGGGGTCACCCCGTAATTGAAAGTATGTTTATCCATATCCTTTTTCTTTACCCAATCCATAACCATGATCAGTGGGGGTTTTCCCCGTTTGAACTACTAGACGGTATGATATCGACTGCTACGCAAATAAGTTTTGCCCTATATCAGTGTCTATCATCACTGACAATCTGCCATAGTCCATTAGTACACGCCCGTCCGACTGGCACGGTGTGAGGTTTGTTAAACCTAATAGCGCTATTAACTAATGACCCGCTCGCCATTGGCCTCGGCGATTAAGTCGATATAAATTGAGGGACTTCATGATAGAGTTTTGTCTAGCTAGTTTTAAGGTTGTTGTCCTGCACCAGGAGGACGAACGTACGTATTCTGCACCAGGAGAATTCGTAGGATTAATAATGGCATCCTATCTATGGAGGATGGCCGTACATATCCTACCCAAGGAGGATATGTAGATTTAGTTTTAAATTCTTTAACCCATTCCCAAACCACCGGGAATCCCATGCCTTAGAAAGTGTGTGAACTCACCTCGGTTTGCTCGGTTAGATTCTCAATATAGCTAACAGTCAAGGTCGGTCAATCACGTCCTAGTATGATTTACCAGTTAGTCATTTAGTGGCTTTCAAATAGAACACAAAGTTCCTACACGTATCTATCACACAACATGCATCACTGTAACGGTTTATGCCCATCTAAGTTTCCCGTCCATTCCCCACTCAAAATCAAACATACGATAATGCACGTAACATATATAACATGTCAAATCATTCACAGATAGCATACTCGACATTTAGACACGCAAGTCACAACTTATGTCGATTCAGCATTAATACTCAAAACCGGCTGTTTTCGGACATTTAAATAAAATAGTTAGATTATTCCAAAAATTCCCAAATTTTTATAGAATGTCATAAACATTCCATATTTTATTGTGTAAAAATATCGGGGTCCGGTTCATTACCCACATTTTATAAAAATTCATATTCGGGACTGAACTCAGATTTATGTATTTCTGACCACAGTCCACGAAACAATTTATTAAAAATTCATCGTAAGTCCGATTTGCAAAATTCCAGTGGGGTAATTACAAATACTTCAGTTGTCATCTATAGTAAAATTTTCATGGTCCGATTGATCACAAAACTCAGGTTATGACTGAAAGTACGACACCCATTTATTGCTGTCAAAATTCAGCTTAAGTTGTTGTACAAATTAACACTTTAAAAATAGTAAACGGAGTCCAAAAATTACGATTCCGGTGCCATTAGCACCGTATTTCATAATAACATATTTTAGATTCAAAATATCGATTTTTCGTTGAGTTTAAGACCTGTTTACAGCCAACTGAAGTTGGCTGTAAAGTATGGACAGATTTCTGTTTTTAGTGTTTAACCTTCTAAATCGTGTTCGATCGATTCCGTTAACAAGTTTAGTGACCACAACAACATGACACATTAATATTAATCAGTAAAACATCAGATAATCAACCAATAATCATAATCACACAAGATCTACATGATTTACACTAATATTCATCCATTAACCACCTTGTTCATCACTTTAGTAAACTTTTAGGCTTTGATCTTATATGTTCATAATTTTTAACCGACGAAACTCTTATTAACCACTCTAGACAAGATCAAGAAGAGGTTTAGAGTCACTTACTACTAGCTCGAGGCTAGGGGAGAAACTAGTCGAAGATTGGGTGGATAAAAGCAATGGGAAGAGGTCCTTCGCTTTCCGAATGCACCAAGCCTCCTCGTATGTGATCCTTAGCACTTGTATACCCTTGGAATGGTTTGATCAAAATCGAAAGGTGGTGGGGTGAAGATGGTTGTGTTCGGCCGAAGCCTATGGCAAGGGGAGAGAAGGAGTGATTTTTGTTGTGTGGGTTATGAAGTGATTAGTGGACTTGTATTGTTACTTATAGACAATTCCTTCAAGATTACCCAAAGGTCATTGTGTCACCTTGATATTAGACAAGTAGGATTATTTTAATCATCCAAGGACAAATGGTGTCACCATATGGTGACCGATTTCGTTGGGGGGGGGGGGGTCTCATGGTTGGTTTCTAACTAAATGGTTAGACATTAGTTGTTAAGTAGGAGGTTAATTGAGTTACTAGCATGTAGTAAGTTGTAACGGGTGTTAGGGTATTCAGGGACCCTAACTGGCTCAGAAAAAGAAAAACTATGTTAATGACAATATTTTTATGTTCCGGGTATAGTCCGGTTGTTCGGTTGAATACTGATTCGTTAAAGTGCCAAATTAATTCGTAACGCGTCCTATTTATATATTTTGTAACGTTTTTACTTTCTAACACTCAGGAAAATATAACGGACTATTTAGTGACCTATCTGTACACTATTAGTATATTAACAAATACGCGTAAGCATAACACAGATATCAGAAAGCAGTTAAGTAATTCCACACAGTCGTCAAGCACATTAATTATTATTAATAAACTGTACGGTTACATGTAAATTCGAGGGTTGTCACATTCTCCCCCTGTTAAGAGAATTTCGTCTCGAAATTTAGCGCGTGGTTACTGAGGAAGCTAGTTAAGTTGCGTTGTTTTCCAGATTTTCCTGGGGTGTCACATCATCCCCCCGTTGATTTGGAATTTCGTCCCGAAATTCTGTGGTAGCTTCAGCCTCAGTAGTGGTTGCGTTTTTCTTAAACAGTTGGGGATACTTGAGTTTCATTTGGTCTTCTCGTTCCCAGGTATACTCTGGGCCACGACGAGCATTCCAACGAACTCGGACCAGAGGTATCCTGGTATGCTTGAGGATCTTAACGTCTCGATCCGTAATCTCTACTGGTTCCTCGACGAATCGCAGCTGGTCGTTGATTGTGAGTTCCTTGAGAGGAACTATGAGGGTCTCGTCTGACAGACACTTCTTCAGATTTGACACGTGGAATACGTTGTGAACTCCGCTGAGTTTTTTGGGTAGATTCAACCTGTAGGCTACCTTGCCAATTTCTCAATGACTTCGAATGGTCCGACATAACGCGGATTGAGTTTGCCTCGTTTGCCAAAGCGGACTACACCTTTCCAAGGTGAGACTTTGAGTAGCACTCGATCCCCAACCTGGAGTTCGAGTGGTTTTCTTCTCTTATCAGCATAGCTTTTCTGACGGTCACGAGCTGCCGCCATTCGCTGTCGTATCTGAGCAATCCTTTCTGTTGTATCTACTACGAGTTCTGGGCCAGTGATTTGACTGTCACCAACTTCTACCCAACAGAGAGGTGATCGACATTTGCGTCCGTACAATGCCTCAAACAGAGAGGCTTGGATGCTGGTGTGGTAGCTGTTGTTGTACGAAAACTCCACTAGCGGGAGGTGCCTTTCCCAGCCATTACCAAAATCGATTACACATGCCCTAAGCATGTCTTCAAGGGTTTGGATGGTACGCTCAGATTGCCCATCCGTCTGCGGGTGATAAGCGGTGCTCATATCTAAACGTGAGCCAAAAGACTTGTGCATTGCTTGCCACAGTTCTGAAGTAAAACGCGCGTCACGATCAGAAATGATGGAGGTTGGCACTCCGTGCCTTGATACCACTTCCTTTAGGTAAATGTCTGCAAGAGTAGAAAACTTTTCCGTTTCTTTGATAGCCAGAAAATGTGCAGACTTGGTTAATCGATCTACGATCACCCAAATGGTATCGTTTCCGCGTTGAGATCTGGGCAGGCTAGAAACGAAATCCATGGAGATTTGCTCCCATTTCCATTTCAGGATCTCCGGTTGTTGAAGTAGGCCTGATGGTTTCTGATATTCAGTCTTGACTCTCGCACAAGTCAAGCACTTACTGACGTAGGTTGCTATGTGGGCTTTCATGCCAGGCCACCAATACGTAGTCTTGAGGTCGTGGTACATTTTATCCGAACCAGGATGTACCGAATAACGAGACTTGTGTGCTTCATCTATCACAAGCTCGCGTAGGTTGCCATAGAGTGGAACCCAAATACACCCCGTTACATAGTAGGTGCCGTCTTCCTTTAGTTCCAGCCGCTGCCTCGATCCTCGTAAGGATTCAGCCCTGATGTTCTATGCTTTCAATGCTTCAACCTGAGCATCACGAATCTGACAGGGAAGGCTAGAGTGAATGGTAAGCTGTAGAGCACGTACATGCTTAGGTATAGTATCCTTTCGACTGAGGGCGTCGGCCACAACATTGGCTTTACCCGGATGATACTTGATTGCGCATTCATAATCGTTCAAGAGCTCAACCCATCGGCGTTGATGCATGTTTAACTCCTTTTGCTTGAAGATATGCTCGAGACTCCTGTGATCGGTGTAAATGGTGCACTTGGTACCGTATAGGTAATGTCTCCATATCTTAAGCACGAATACAACTGCTCCTAGCTCCAGATCGTGAGTAGTGTAATTCCTTTCGTGAACTTTAAGTTGGCGCGATGCGTAGGCAATGACCTTGTCACGTTGCATCAATACGCAACCCAGTCCTTGGATGGAAGCGTCGCAATAAACCACGAAATCATCGGTGCCTTCGGGCAATGAGAGGATAGGCGTGCTACAAAGTCTATCCTTTAGATGTTGAAATGCGGACTCTTGTGCATGACCCCAACGATAGATGACACCCTTCTGAGTCAGCGAAGTGAGAGGTTGCGCAATCTTGGAGAAGTCTTTGATAAACCTTCTGTAATATCCTGCCAAACCCAAGAATTGGCGGATTTCTTTTGGTGTGCGGGGTGTAGGCCAGTTCTTGATTGAGTCAACCTTGGATGGATCCACATGAATTCCATCCTTGTTTACCACATGGCCTAGAAAGTGGACTTCGCGAAGCCAGAAGTCACATTTTGAAAACTTGGCATACAACTGCTCTTTTTGAAGAAGTTTCAGCATAAGTCGTAGATGCTGCTCGTGTTCCTCCTGATTCTTAGAATAGATCAGGATATCGTCGATGAACACAATAACGAACATATCCAGGTAAGGCTTGCACACTCGGTTCATGAGATCCATGAAGACCGCTGGTGCATTCGTCAGCCCGAATGGCATAACCAGAAACTCATAATGGCCGTAACGAGTTCTGAATGCTGTTTTGGAGACGTCCTCCCCTAGGACTCTCAGCTGATGGTATCCCGATTTTAAATCGATCTTAGAGTAATAGCTCGACCCTTGCAACTGGTCGAACAAGTCGTCAATACGTGGAAGAGGATAACGATTCTTCACAGTCACCTTGTTGAGCTCGCGATAGTAAATACACATTCTGAAAGTATCATCTTTCTTCTTTACGAACAAGACTGGAGCTCCCCAGGGCGAAGAGCTAGGACGTATAAAACCCTTTTCCAAGAGTTCTTGTAGTTGTGTGGACAGTTCTTCGAGTTCTGATGGAGCTAGACGATGTGGCGCTCGAGCCACGGGCGCTGCTCCAGGAGCTAGCTCGATTTGAAACTCAACTTGGCGATGAGGTGGAAGACCAGGTAATTCCTCAGGAAATACCTCGGGAAAATCGTGCACAATAGGGATGTCTTCAATTTTCTTCTCTTCCGTTGATGTGTCAGTTACGAGTGCTAAAATGGCAGTGTGGCCCTTTCGCAAACACTTCTGGGCCTTAAGGAAAGAGATGATGCCTTCGACAGCACCACTCTTGTCGCCGCGAATCATGAGAGGTTCTTCACCATAACGAGGAATGCGGACGATTTTCTCCTTGCAAACAATCTCCGCTTGATGATGAGATAGCCAATCCATCCCAATAACGACGTCGAAACTACCAAGTGTGATAGGAATAAGATCGATAGAGAAAGTCTGACCAGCTAAGACGAGGTTACAACCTTTAACTATGTGTGTGGCTTCAATACTTTTACCGTTAGCTAGTTCTACCGTATGTTTGGTGTTCAGGAGTGTTGGAGTGCGCTTAAGCATTTGGCTAACTTTTACGGACACATAACTAGTATCGGCACCCGAATCGAATAAAACAGTAACAAAGAAATCATCCAGAGGAAACTTACCCATCACAACGTTGGGATTGTTCCTCGCGTCGCCCCCATGGTTTCAGGGAGTGATCACCAAGGATCAAGAGTCGAGCCTTCCAAACTCTCTATGCTAGAGGGTGTTCGTTTCAGCGTCTTTGCATGGAGAAGCGAGAACGAAATGTCACTGTGGTAAGAGAATGACGGTTTGGTCTAAGCAAATGGTAGAAATTAGACATAACATAAATCAACAATCATGTGTAGGTACAAAAGCTAGTGTAAAGATTCCGCGTATTTAAGAAGACGGTCATGGAATAATACGATTTCTCATAGTGTAAGGTGGATCAGGTAAGCTTATAGATTATCGTGTTCGCCTGTAGGTTGAGTGATCCATATCACCGCTCTCGAACGTTCTGAAGACTATCTCATCAGTAAGGGCATCCATTCGCTAGGTTGGGTTTACGAAGGGGTAAATCAAGTAGAGTAAGCATTAACCACCCAACAAGGTAATGGGGGGGGGGTAAGTCTTGTGATCGGTGGAAATTATGGTATGGTTGTTAGCGTTTCGTTATACTGGTTTCCAATCAAAGAAACAGGGGATTAGTGAGGTTCATGCGAAGAATCGAGTGAAAACAGGGGTCCACCAACGACAGAAGAATTCAACCAAGTAATCTGTTGCTTAGAAGCAATTCTAGTAGTGAGGTGTGGCGGCACGACACACAAAAGGGAAGTTCGTTGCATCACGATCACGAAAGTATATCACTTGTCCAAAGCAGAGTTTGGTTGGTAGGGTTGCGAGTTGCAAAGCGACGAACGCGCGCAACTGTGGCTGCTTCGTTTCTGGTAACGACGACCAGTGGAGATGACGAGGTCCCTCAACAAGGATGCGTGGGTATAGTTTTCCAAAACCCGTGTTCGTTTGAGCCAGGTCTGGTCTTTGTGAATGTTGACGTACAAACCGAATGTATGGAGGGTCAGATGGTGACGTCATGTCGAATTAAGCGTGTAAATAGATAAAATGCATAAACAGTTGTCGTAGCGGGGTGACGAGAAATCAGAAAAGAATTTGACCATCACTTGTCAAATTTCAAGTAAACAATTGCATATCATAAAGAACGCAGTAGGGCCAATAGACAACACGCTACTACCCTAAATAAACACACCATAAACACCACACCGGACAAAAGTAATCTAGCAAGTAAGAAATATAAACTTAAATCATACCACCTAGTGTGTTGAGTCTTGCACGTGGAGCGAAGCGTCGTTGTGGATTGTTGAGCACTGTACTGGTTATAGTCTGGTTTTATAAAAAACTTTTCCCTTTTAAAACCAAGTTCACTATAACCAATGGCTCTGATACCAATCTGTCACACCCCCAAAATCCACCATGCGGGGTATCACCGCTTGGAGGCGTGACGTGACCAGGATCGAGCCACCAATCATATTGAACATCGTAATTAAGTAAATAAGACCAACCACAATACGATTGGTGACCAAAGCTAGTTAACCAAGTTTTAATTTAGACAGCGGAAGCATAAACGTAAAGTTCAAAACATAAGTTCGCAGTTCATAAGTTTAAAGTCCAACACTTAGGTTTAATAAGTTCATGATGTTTTAAATATTAAACACTGGACATAACCGTCCGTACACCACAACGACTCCTTCCTCGTGCAAGCTCCAAGTGTTTAGCGACCTGTAAGGCATGTAACAACTAGTCAACAACAAAGTTGAGTGAGTTCACGTTTGGTTGTTTAGTTTTAAGTTGTTTCTGAAAAATGTGGTTTGACTTTCGTTGGCTTATTTTCCGTGGGGGTCACCCCGTAGTTGAAAGTATGTTTATCCATATCCTTTTTCTTTACCCAATCCATAACCATGATCAGTGGGGGTTTTCCCCGTTTGAACTACTAGACGGTATGATATCGACTGCTACGCAAATAAGTTGTGCCCTATATCAGTGTCTATCATCACTGACAATCTGCCATAGTCCATTAGTACACGCCCGTCCGACTGGCACGGTGTGAGGTTTGTTAAACCTAATAGCGCTATTAACTAATGACCCGCTCACCATTGGCCTCGGCGATTAAGTCGATATAAATTGAGGGACTTCATGATAGAGTTTTGTCTAGCTAGTTTTAAGGTTGTTGTCCTGCACCAGGAGGACGAACGTACGTATTCTGCACCAGGAGAATTCGTAGGATTAATAATGGCATCCTATCTATGGAGGATGGCCGTACATATCCTACCCAAGGAGGATATGTAGATTTAGTTTTAAATTCTTTAACCCATTCCCAAACCACCGGGAATCCCATGCCTTAGAAAGTGTGTGAACTCACCTCGGTTTGCTCGGTTAGATTCTCAATATAGCTAACAGTCAAGGTCGGTCAATCACGTCCTAGTATGATTTACCAGTTAGTCATTTAGTGGCTTTCAAATAGAACACAAAGTTCCTACACGTATCTATCACACAACATGCATCACTGTAACGGTTTATGCCCATCTAAGTTTCTCGTCCATTCCCCACTCAAAATCAAACATACGATAATGCACATAACATATATAACATGTCAAATCATTCACAGATAGCATACTCGACATTTAGACACGCAAGTCACAACTTATGTCGATTCAGCATTAATACTCAAAACCAGCTGTTTTCGGACATTTAAATAAAATAGTTAGATTATTCCAAAAATTCCCAATTTTTTATAGAATCTCATAAACATTCCATATTTTATTGTGTAAAAATATCGGGGTCCGGTTCATTACCCACATTTTATAAAAATTCATATTCGGGACTGAACTCAGATTTATGTATTTCTGACCACAGTCCACGAAACAATTTATTAAAAATTCATCGTAAGTCCGATTTGCGAAATTCCAGTGGGGTAATTACAAATACTTCAGTTTTCATCTACAGTAAAATTTTCATGGTCCGATTGTTCACAAAACTCAGGTTATGACTGAAAGTACGACACCCATTTATTGCTGTCAAAATTCAGCTTAAGTTGCTGTTACAAATTAACACTTTAAAAATAGTAAACGGAGTCCAAAAATTACGATTCCGGTGCCATTAGCACCGTATTTCATAATAACATATTTTAGATTCAAAATATCGATTTTTCGTTGAGTTTAAGACCTGTTTACAGCCAACTGAAGTTGGCTGTAAAGTATGGACAGATTTCTGTTTTTAGTGTTTAACCTTCTAAATCGTGTTCGATCGATTCCGTTAACAAGTTTAGTGACCACAACAACATGACACATTAATATTAATCAGTAAAACATCAGATAATCAACCAATAATCATAATCACACAAGATCTACATGATTTACACTAATATTCATCCATTAACCACCTTGTTCATCACTTTAGTAAACTTTTAGGCTTTGATCTTATATGTTCATAATTTTTAACCGACGAAACTCTTATTAACCAATCTAGACAAGATCAAGAAGAGGTTTAGAGTCACTTACTACTAGCTCGAGGCTAGGGGAGAAACTAGTCGAAGATTGGGTGGATAAAAGCAATGGGAAGAGGTCCTTCGCTTTCCGAATGCACCAAGCCTCCTCGTATGTGATCCTTAGCACTTGTATACCCTTGGAATGGTTTGATCAAAATCGAAAGGTGGTGGGGTGAAGATGGTTGTGTTCGGCCGAAGCCTATGGCAAGGGGAGAGAAGGAGTGATTTTTGTTGTGTGGGTTATGAAGTGATTAGTGGACTTGTATTGTTACTTATAGACAATTCCTTCAAGATTACCCAAAGGTCATTGTGTCACCTTGATATTAGACAAGTAGGATTATTTTAATCATCCAAGGACAAATGGTGTCACCATATGGTGACCGATTTCGTTGGGGGGGGGGGGGGGGGTCTCATGGTTGGTTTCTAACTAAATGGTTAGACATTAGTTGTTAAGTAGGAGGTTAATTGAGTTACTAGCATGTAGTAAGTTGTAACGGGTGTTAGGGTATTCAGGGACCCTAACTGGCTTAGAAAAAGAAAAACTATGTTAATGACAATATTTTTATGTTCCGGGTATAGTCCGGTTGTTCGGTTGAATACTGATTCGTTAAAGTGCCAAATTAATTCGCAACGCGTCCTATTTATATATTTTGTAACGTTTTTACTTTCTAACACTCAGGAAAATATAACGGACTATTTAGTGACCTATCTGTACACTATTAGTATATTAACAAATACGCGTAAGCATAACACAGATATCAGAAAGCAGTTAAGTAATTCCACACAGTCGTCAAGCACATTAATTATTATTAATAAACTGTACGGTTACATGTAAATTCGAGGGTTGTCACACTCGGTATCTTGCCAACACTATACTACGCTCACGATGGGTGCACTTGCCCATATGTGTGTTTAGTGTTAGTAAAATATCGTGTTTTATAAATTTAAAACTTGGCTAAAAATAAGTGTTAAAGGGGCTTAAAATATACACCTAATATATATAACACTTCACACGCATCAAGTTTTTGGCGCCGTTGCCGGGGACACAAGGATTTTAAGAAAGTTAGGAATCAACGGCCTAATCATATTTTTATTTTTCTTTTTTACTTTTTTAGGATTTTGTTAGTTTTTCTGTTTCTGCAGAGCTCAGCACGGGCCGTGCCTGGTCAGACACGGGCCGTGCCCAGCATCATCACTGGCAGTTTTTATTTCCTGAGTTACAGAGAGCTGAGCACGGGGCCGTGTCGGTGCAACACGGGGTCGTGTCCAACTCCCAGTAACTGGGATCCTGAAAACAATTACTGTACCTCTGACCACGGGCCGTGTTCACTGAGCACGGGGCCGTGGTGAACTTTCTGACCAACGTTCTTTTCTGTTTTTATTGCAGGACTTGGAACCCAGGCGCCACATTTGAACCTCCTACGTTGTGCATGAGCTCCAGTTCTAGTAGAGACATAAAAGAACTTTTAGAAGAACCCGAACGCTTTCTCAGAAAAAGACTTAAGGGTAAAAAACAAGAGAAAGTTTCGGGGGACCCACTTCCGATGGCGGACCAACGTACCCTCATGGATTACCTACGACCCACAGTAGGTAATCTAGGCGCCGCTATCAATGCACCGAATGTCGAAGCCAATAACTTCGAACTTCGGCCGCATTTGATACAAATGCTTCAAAACTCCGCAACCTTTCATGGGCTTGCGGACGAGGATCCCCATCTACATATTACTAATTTCTTAGAAATATGCGATACCTTTCGGATCAATGGAGCATCAAATGACGCCATCCGCCTTCGAATGTTTCCATTTTCACTCAAAGACCGAGCTAAGGCTTGGCTCAATACCCTCCCAGTTGGCTCGGTAAACACCTGGGATGAACTAGCCCAAAAGTTTCTATATAAGTATTTCCCCCCTGCTAAAACGGCTAAATTAATGACTGAAATTAATACATATTCACAAGAAGATGGGGAATCCTTATATGAAACTTGGGAAAGGTTCAAAGAGCTACTAAGAAAGTGCCCTCATCACGGTCTTGCGGTGTGGCAACAAGTATCCACTTTCTACAATGGGTTGTTGCCACACACAAGGCAAACACTTGATTCTAGCTCCGGGGGACTTCTAGGTAATCGTCGCCCGAATGAAATATATAATCAAATCGAGGAAATTGCTCAAACCAATTTTCAATGGCACACTCCCCGAGGTAATAAATCTATTGCCCCGGGCGACCATAAGGTTGATGAAAGCACTTCTTTACAAGCCCAAATCGAGGCCCTCTCTTCAAAAATCAAAAAGCTAGAAATGATAAAAACGGCATCGGTTATGGCTTGTGAAGGGTGTGGTGGGTCACATGAAAATTGGAGTTGTATGAAAGAATTAGATGAACAAATAGAAACGGTAAACTACATTGATAACAGACCTAGGCCGTCAGGTCCTCCAACGGGTACCTACAACCAAGGATGGCGTAACCACCCAAATCTTGGTTGGAGAGATCCCAGCAATAGTAGTAACCAACAAAACCAACGAACTAATTTTCAACAACCACAAATTTTCTCTCAACAACAAGGTGGAAGAGAAAGGCTTGAAGATACTGTATCTCGCCTCATCTCTGACACTGAAAAGAAAAACTCGGATCGATTTCAACAATTGGAATCGAATTTTTGAAATCAACAAGCTAGCATTCAAAACGTTGAAAAACAATTAAATCAACTAGCTCAAAATTTCTCCGAGAGACCACAAGGCGCATTACCTAGCAATACCGAAACTAACCCGAAAGCACAAGTACATCTCATTACATTAAGAAATCGAACTGTGGGTCCCGAGGATGCTCCATTGCCGCCAAATGAAAGAAGCCAATCTAGCCAACCTGTGACTCCTCTTGCATCAGAAAAGGCTTCTCTACCAACTCAAGAGCCCACCAAGACTCCTCCAATTCCGTACCCCGGTAGGTTAAATCGTCAAAAGACCGATGAGCAATTCGCAAAATTTGAAAATTTACTAAAACAATTGCATGCTAATATTCCTTTTATCGAGGTCCTAACCCAAATGCCTAAATACACAAAATTTATGAGGGATTTCCTCACAAACAAAAGGAAAATTGAATCATTGCAATTAGTTAACTTAGGCGAAGAATGCTCCACCTTAGTACTCAACAAACTTCCACAAAAGAAAATCGATCCCGGAAGCTTCACAATTCCTTGCTCGATTGGGGAGTCTCCCGTTCGTAATGCATTAGCCGATCTTGGGGCTAGCATTAACCTCATGCCCACATCGATGTTCAAACGACTTGGCCTAGGAACAACAAGCCCTACAAAGATGAGCATACAACTCGCCGACAGATCCGTCAAATTTCCACAAGGTGTCGCTGAGAATCTATTGGTAAAAGTTGGCAACTTCGTTTTCCCAACCGACTTTGTCATCCTAGACATGAAGAAGACACCGATGTCCCTCTCATCCTCGGGAGGCCATTTCTAGCCACCGCCCAAGCGGTGGTGGACATGAATGACGGAACGTTAACATTGAAGTTTGGGGATAAGGAGGTAAAGTTTGAATGTGGAAAAAGAATTGAGGACGAAGACCCGGTCAACTACATGAAGGTCATAGACTCAAGCTTGGATGACGCCCTCCGACGGTGTAACATGGGATGCAATACATCCCACTTGGGTGACATATGACCGGCTTTGGGTCTAGCCAAGGATCCTTATAAACGTGGCGCACCACGGAGGCATTCCGCGGAACTATCCTTAGTTTAATTTAGATTAATTTTTATGTTTTCTAGTTAGTTTTAATTTTCAGGAATAAAACACACTTGAGATGGCAAAGGATACAAGGGAAACTTGAACCAGCACCCCATGCAGGAAAACAGAACCGTCCGACAATTCTCTCCATTACAGTAAGCTCGGCACGGGCCGTGTCCAACCAACACGGCCCCGTGCTGAACCCCTGCAGAAAAATGCCTAGTTCAGGTAAATGGACATGGGCCGTGTTCACCAGACACGCCCCCGTGTCCAGGCTTCTGTTTCTTTTCTTTAATTTTTGTTACTGGCACCTGAACACGGGGCCGTGTCCGTTCCCCACGGGGCCGTGTCCAGACTACCAGTAACATAAATCTTTGCTTTTAACACCATTTTACACATCTAATCAACCTAAAAATTTATTTTTGGGACACATTGAGGACAATGTGTAATTTAAGTGTGGGGGGGATGCTAAAACCTTGAATCTTGCAAGTCCTAAATACATGCCTTACACAAAACTCTATTGGAACCGCTAATCACCCCAAATTTTTTTCAAAAATTTCATTTTTTTTACTTGTCTAGGTTTAACTCGGGAAATTCAAGTTCTCAAAAAGGTTATATTTTTACGAATTTACAACCGATAGCGTAGTGATAAAAAGAACCAACATAAGAAAATTATGAAAAGGCATGGCAAACTTAGTTAAAATTTGATTATATATACTTGATCACATAAAAACCCATTCCCACAAAAGTGAGTTTTGAGCCTTTATTGAGCATACAATTACATATCATTAAACTAAATGCTCATTTTTTCGTTTCTTGTGTGAATAGCCGTTTGGTTCTTACGACTCTAGAACTTGCCATGACGATACATTCCCGGTCCTTATCAACTTAAACCCGAGTAAGTAAATGATGGAGGCATTAGGACTAACCCTTTTTATTTCTACACCATTATTTTTCTTTTTCTTTTACCACCTACCCAAAAATCCCCCTAGTTAGCCCCTTTGAGCCTAAACCTTTTCATTTCATAACCGAAACCAAACACCCTTTTTACCCACCAAAACCTTTTTCAATTTTAACCCTTTGTTTTAGTAACAAGTTCGGTTTTTCGTATGATCGTTCAAAAAAAAATGTGTTGATGATGAAGCAAAAGATAAACAAACAAGTTCATCAAAAATAGCTTTGTTTGAAAAATAGATTCATCAAAATAAAAGTTACAAAAATAGAAAGTCCTACGAAAACCGACACTTCTTACGCTTTTCATTTTTTTTTCTACTAACCACTAACCACTATCCCAACCACCTACCTTTAACCCAAGCCTAACCCTTCACCCACAAAGTCCTCTTGATATTTACAAAAGGTATAAAAGTTAAAAAGGAGGAGGATTGATTGCTTGGTAAGCCTATGGTAGGAGTAAGTTCCATGCCGCTCTCGAGTGATTCACTAAAAATACACCTTCGGCCGAGTGTGAGTGATTTCTCCCGTGAGGTATGTGAACTTGTATATAAATGGAATTTTAAAAAGGCATGTTATGCCCAAATAAGTAATTTCTCCTATGAAACGTTCTAAACAAATCATAACGAATAGGATTGTAAATAGATAAAAATAAAACCCAAAAAGATCTTGGATTCCCAACACTCTATGACAAGCCAAAACCTTCTCTTCTACCCATTCCATTTGGGAGTGTAAGCCACATATTAAAGAGTTTTGCTTGAGGACAAGCAAAAGTTCAAGTGTGGGGGTATTTGATGTGTGTAAAATGCAACATATAAATTACATCAAATGAGGCATCAAACTAACCCTTTTTAAGTACTAATGTTGGAAAAAGAGTGTTTTTGTCTTCCTTTTGTATTTTCAGGATTAAATGAGCTCAAATTCACAAAAGAAGCAAAAAGACAGCTAAATCCAACATAAATACAAGAAAAGGAACATAAGTGGACTGCCTGACCCCTCAGCGGCATCTTCCCAAGCAAAATAGAGAAGGCAGAAGACTGAACACGCCCCGTGCTCAGCCAGCACGGGGCCGTGCCCAAGAAGCAGCAGAAAAGACAAACCTATAGAAGCTTCTATTGCCCACCACGGGGCCGTGTCCAGTGAACACGGGGGCGTGGCGAAAGTACAGCAGGCGCATTAATTGTAATTGCGAATTACAATTAATGAAGAGAGAGTGTCAGACAAGCACGGGGGCGTGTCCAGCAGACACGGGGCCGTGCCCAGCCTTCTGTTCAGCCTATAAATAGGAGTGCTTGGTTTCATTTCAACTCATCCCTTGGCACACCACCTCTCTCACACTTCATCCACCACCCACCACCATCACAACACCATCATCCACCACCATCATCCATTGTCCATCGTAGAGTGTGTGAGTCGTCTCGGGATCCAAGATTGATCGTAAGAGTTCTTGACAATCAAGGCCATGTTTGCCTAAGTCTCTTACATCACTTGGTGAAGACAAAGTGTCTAGTATAATACTTTTTATTTATAATCTTTTGCACTTTTTATTTGGTTTTGTATTAATGACTTTAATAACTAGTTACTTATGTTGAAGGTGATCTTTCCTTATCGTTTGTCCGTGGTGTCTTGGCATTATTTTACTGTCTATATAAAATAAAAGATTTTCACCATTCATATCTCCACGGTCTATATGGAGGTATGTTGGCTACCTGGTCGGGGGTTAAGGGAACGGTTTGGTAAAAGTCTTGCCATTGTTCAGCGTTTAGAGGTCCTGCAATGGACCTGGGTCAAATTTAGTAGGACCTCCTTCAATGCTTCACGGTATTGGATGGCGGGGGTCCAAACTCTTTGATCCCCTCATAAGTTAACTACTATTAATACTATAACCCGGCTATTTAGGACTGTATCCCTGCTGACTCAGACTACTTAGTCGAGGGTAACGTCACCTCCAAAAGAGGGGCCTACCATAATTTGCATTAATAACTGTAACACCCCAAAACCCGAATATTCATATTCGTTAAAATACTATGATATGGCATCTCAAGAAATAAATGACTAGGCTCTTTAACCTAGTTAAGTGTGTGTTTAGAAGTATGAAAAGACAAGAGTTTTGCCAATATTATGAGTAAGTAATAAACATGAGGGGCCAAAGTTGAAATAGGGAAAAGTTATGTTTTAATAACAAAACTAACACACACACACATCGTGTGTGTTCTACAACGATCAGGGGAACACCCCCATGAACCAAACCCTAGTTCTAACATAATCATCAAATTGAGGAGTCAAACGAAGCTCAAATTCATAACCGAGCATAGATTAATGATCACCTTCACAAGGGGATCATAAGGTATGTCTTAGATTCTAGATTGGTGATGATGCACGAAATGGGTTATGTTGTAAATCACGAATTTGTATGAAATTGAGCATGAGTATGTGTTAGATTCATCATTTGGAACATGGATTATGCATGAATTGGGGTAATTTGATGTTTAAGGGTGAAACCCATTTGTTAGGGTGAAGAAGATGACATGAGTAAATCATCTATGTTTAAGTTCTTGCTTAATATTGATGTATTTTGAGTTGTATGATGTATTCTTGTTAGAAGGATTGAAAGAAATGTGATACTAGTATGTTTGATATTATGCATGTATGAATCATGTTGATTAGGAGGAAGAAATTGATGAATTTTGTATGAGATTAGAATGATATGCATGAACTAGTTGTACACTATGCTTACAAGGTAGTACATATATCAAAAGTATGATGAATTATGAAGAATTTTAGATTAAATCACTTGTAGGTGATTAACAAGTAGTTATGAAGTGGGTTTTAGATGATGTAATGTAATATGATGATTCACTTATGTTAATAATGTTTGGAATCATACATGTGTGTGAATGTTTAAAGAAATGGGATAAGAAATGATGAAGTGTTGTAGATGAAGTGAATGAAATGTGATGATAACATGTTTGATGTTTAATTCAAATACCCATGTTGGATTGTAGAAGCACTAGATGAACTATGTATGAATTTAGGAGATTTTGTATGAATAAGTTGTACGTTATGCTTAAAAGGTAGTACGTACATCAAGTGAATGATAAAATGTATATAATGTCGTCCGTATAGTCGATTATGATGTTACGGGAATATGTTGATAAGTCGATAGGTATGTATGGCTAATAGTTGACTTTTAAAAGTCAACTAAGTATAAGCAACATGAGTTGACTCGTTGTCATAAATATAGGTTGATGAGAAGTCGTAGGGTACATGTAATAGCAATCCGTGTTAAAAGTAATGACATGATGAGTTACATGAGTTATACGTATACGGACATGATTATATGAGTTATGTTTGTATGAAATGATTAATGAAAGTTAAGTGTGAAATATGGGATTGATACGATTGTTATCATGTACATATGAGTATGCTAATAATAGCGTGATTTCGATGACATGAAAGCATAGGAATCATGTGGAGATGGACTCAAGCGCGAAAGGCTAACGGGTCAAGAAGAGGCGTGGAAACGGATGTGAACACGGATGCATGAGGTAAGTGATTCCGTAATCACTTCTAAGTTGTTTATGTAGATTTATATGCATTTGAATGAAATATGATAATTTGAGATTTAATAGGAATGAATGGTGCGATGTCAATGAAGCATTAAACGGATCTTAGATTGATCCGAGTAAGGAATGTGAGTCTAAGAATTTAGGCTAAGTAGAAGGATGGGTTAATTATGTAGGGATTTCCTTTGTTGTTAAGGATAGAGAGATGTTGACCAAAATGCCCTTGATGGGTATTTTGGGCAAACGTTATTACAAAGTGGTTTAGGAACAAGTTAGTAGTTGAATATAATGTTTTGAACAAGTATGGGAGCGGAGAGAATGATCTTGGAATGTCCTAAACCAATTAATGCGCAAATGCCCTTAACGGGTCGAATAATTAGAAAGTGACAATAAGCCGATAGGGCGTAAGATAAGAATTTTATTAATCCGGATGTGGGATTTTAAGTTCATATGATAGAATGTGAAATTACAAGCGTGTAGGAAGAAACGGGAGGTTAAACGGGTAAACGGTTCAAAAGTTACGCGCGTTTTGGTGCGTTCGGACGACGAAACGGATCTGCAGAAAAGGAGCTTTTCTAGAGGCCGTCGCCGACGGGCTCCCACCCCGTCGCCGACGGGCTCCCAAAAACGTGAAAATGGCCGACGGCCTAAGTGACTGTCGACGGGAAAAAGGGCGCGACGGGCTTAACCACAACCCGTCGCCGACGGCTCAGGGGCCCGTCGCCGACGGGCTCCTGTTTGTGAACTTTTATTTTTCATGTTTTATGTTTCCGGTTGACTCGTAACGCGTCTTGATGCTTCGGTTTACGACCCGGTAGTATGTAAAGCTCCCGAAAAGCTCCCTAACCTTGTCTTATGTATATATGAAGATACGCGTGACAGTATGCATGTATGGGAATGCGTAGTAATGTAGGTATGTATGTGGATGTGTATGCACGAATGTATAAGGGTATGTATGAGTGTATGTACGTATGTAAAGTTGTAGGAAAGGTATGTTTGTACGTAGATGTGTATGTGTGTATGTATAAGCGTATATACGAGTGTATGCATGTATGTGATGATGTAGGAAAGGTATGTACGTATGTAGTTGCATATGTAAGTACGTGTGAAGGCATGTAGGGGTGTATGCACGTATGTAAAGCTGTAGGAGAGGTATGTTTGTACATAGAGGTGTATGTATGTATGTATAAGTGTATATACGAGTGTATGCATGTATGTGATGATGTAAGAAGAGTATGCATGTATGTGATGACGTAGGAAGGGTATGTACGAATATGGAAGTGTATGTATGTACGTATAAAGATGTGTATGAGTGTATGCATGAACGTAAAGATGTGAGCTTAATGTACGTACGTATGTAAGCATGATTTAGACACGTTGAGGGTTTACGTTAATAATGGTGTACGTTGAGAATGAAAGGTATGCAGGTACATTATTGAAGCCTCATCAGAAAATGGATACGCGGATGAGATGCTAAAAGCTTGTTAAAGAATGAAATGGAAAGTGTATATGAATGAGCTGGTTTATATAACTTGTGCTAATGTTTCGGATGTATGTGGTGAATGCAGGTTGTACGGATGATGAGCGATTATCACAAGGATTAGGGATCGAAGACCGAGTCACTAGAGAGATTGTACGGGGACGTTGAGTGTAAAATGTAATAAGTGAAAGCTATGTTTTTAGTTAACAGATAAGAGGATGATAGATTTTGATTAAGAATCAAGTTAAAGTTAAAAGTTTTAATAAGTTGAGATATTTTAATGCAAGAAATTTTATGGTTAGTGTTTCCGCTGCAACTTTTTGTCAAATACGAATATGGGCGTAACAAGTTGGTATCAGAGCCCTGGTTTGAGAGAATCAAGTGTAAGAAGGTAAGTGCTTGAACTCAAACCTGTGTGCTCTTGTGGTAAGAAACCCGTACAATCCAAGACTCGGTCAAGATTCAAAAGATAAAAGAGAATGTAAGTATGTACTTATGTATACGCATAAAGAAACTGACGGTTTTGTATATGCAAGGTAAGTATAAGCTCGTCTATGGGAAAAAATGTCACCTCCCTGTAGAAATTGCTCACAAGGCCTATTGGGCATTAAAAAACGTAAACCTAGACCAAGAACTTGTCGGTAAAAATCGATTCTATCAATTAAACGTATTAGACGAATTGAGAAATCAAGCATATTCTAACTCTGAAATTTATAAGGAACGCATGAAAAATATACATGATAAAATAAGCAAACCTAAAGAATTTCGGGAGGGGATCAAGTGCTATTGTTTAATTCGAGGCTTTGATTATTTCCGGGTAAACTTAAGTCAAGGTGGATGAGACCTTTTTCCACCACCCAAATCTTTCCACATGGAGCGGTAGAAATTAAGCCTCCAAACAGTGAGCCCTTCAAGGTAAACAGACAAAGGCTTAAGCTCTATCGAGGCTTCGTTGAGGATGAAGAAATTGAAATGGATCTTCAAGAGGTAGATGCATGATCGGTAAAACGATCAAATGTTTATTGTATAATTGCATATTTTTCTTTTTAATCATTTTGTAGGAACAATTGGAGAGCGTCATCCATGAAGACTTGACGAAAAACAGGTAAGTACCGAAGGAACCACAAAGAAACAATCACACACACGTGCACAAATGAAAAAATAAGGTTACTGGCAGTCTGAACATGGGGTCGTGCCCACGTGACACACCCCCATGCCCAAACACCCAAATGCAAAAATATAAATACGACACGGCACGGGGCCGTGCTGTATCAGCACGGGGCCGTGGCCGACTGACTGACAGGATATAAAACCCTCAGTCTTCACTTTTTCAAAAACAACACGACCCGTTTCTCTGGAAACACTGGTTCCTGTCTATTTCTCGCCGGTTTTCAACGTTCGATCGCTCTAATCCAACTAGAAGGTATGATTCTAACATCATAGTAGTTAGTTTAACGATTTGCATGTAGTTTAACACCAAAAATTTGGGTTTAATCTAGGGTTCTTGAACTAGACCTGTGCTAATCCCAAATTTTTGTTTAGATCTTGTTAGTAGTAGTTAGTATTAGTAATTTTGGAAGTAAATATCTGAACATTGTTGAGGAAATCGAATCATTCAAACTGTTTAAACGAAACCCTTGTTCTTGACGGAAAATATCAAAATCGAAAGGGTAAACGGGTGTTTTATGTAAAAATGATAGTTGGGGTTTGTTTTTCGGGGTAAACCGCTGCTAATGAACCAAAAATTTTGAATTTTTCGAAGCCGGCTCGAAAACCTTGATTTTTGGAGAAACAGATAGTTCGACCCGGGGCCGTGATGTCTCAACACGGGGTCGTGCCCAATTTAGACCTCAGACACGTGGTCGTGTCCAGCCGACACGGGGCCGTGTCCAGACCATCTGATGTCATATTTTTGCATATTTTTCAAACGTATCAGCCATCTTACTGGTTCTTTCTTGCAGGATGGCCCCACACAAATTTCTCAGGTTCAAAACCGTTGAATTGGAGTACCAAACGC
This sequence comes from Helianthus tuberosus, assembly GCA_030545235.1. NCBI lineage: Eukaryota > Viridiplantae > Streptophyta > Magnoliopsida > Asterales > Asteraceae > Helianthus > Helianthus tuberosus. The sequence continues at coordinate 57,679,693 of CM060444.1, read as the reverse complement.
GGTACGAAATCTTGCAAGCAAGGCATGAGGAACCTCCGAGGTAGGTTTGCTACAACACACTCGAGACGGTTGGACAAAGGGAAAGATACGATGCACTTGTGACTAGTCCTCTTCGTTTATTCTTGGAAACTCGGCTCCGGTCCATACATCAATACAATGTGGAGTTCTTGAGCACACTAATATTCAAAAGGACCGAGCTGGATCTCTTCGACAATGGAGTCGTTCAGTTTAGGTGTGGAGGAGAATGGTATAGCTTGTCTGTTGCCTAATTCGGTATCAACATTGGCCTATATACGGAGGAGGATGCAACAGAACCAGAGTTTCCCGAAGCCATTAGAGAATTACTGGATAACCTCCACCAAGTTGCTTGCGCAACCATTGGAGATGGACCATACAACCCAAGTTCGACCAAAAACACAAATATAAGGGATCCTCTCATACGCTACATTCATCGGGTCCTTAGCGGTTCCTTGTGCCAAATGAAGGACAGTGGTGGGGTGGTCAACCTACGAGAGCTTACTTGCTTACACTGTCTCGTAACCGGCTAACCCATCGACATCGCCACATGTTGCTATGGAATATGGCTGCCAAAGCCACCGCGGACACCCGAACGCCGATCTTCTTTGGAGGATGGATCGCCAGGCTAAACAAGAATTACATTCGGTGAACTCCATCGACGTTTAACAAGGGTGTTGGTACAACAAAGGTTGATCTCGCGGTATGCCAAAGCATGAATCTGATCGTTGATTGCCCGGATGATACTATGCGCTTCAAAGATGCAAGTGGTCGTGCTTGGAACCCAAACGACCCAGATATGATGTTGGCAATCGAAGGTATCCCAAACCATCCTCATCCTGGAAAATTCCCAGGGTCCTCATCCCAAGGATGGGGTGATTTTCCTAACCTTGTTAATTTGTATAACATTATGCTGGAAACCCTCCAAGTCTCCGAGAACGCCTATAGCTTAGGCCAAAGCTCAAGCTCCCGGATTGGTAGCATGGAACGTAACATCCTTACCATGCAAAATGATATCACTTACATCCGGGATCATATGGTGATTCAAGGAGGAGAGGATGAAGAGGAGGAAGAAGGACATGATATGGATTCTGACTAGGCGGCGGTGGTAGCGGGCGATGTGGTTGTCGTGCAGTTTAAATCTCCCACTCTTTTGAACATTATGGTATTTCCTCGTGCTGTGTCACTTTCAAGACAATTTACTTTCCGTAGACAATTTACTTTCTGCGTTTTAGTTTATGTTTTTGTTGATGTGGTGTGATGGTTAAAACTTAAACGTTCGTAATTTAGGTTTTATTTTGGTTTTGTTGTATTATGTTGTGTTGTGGTAGCATTGTAGCACGCAGGTACCATGGGAGGCTTGGACACACTGAGCATAGTGGTTCCTAAGCCCAGAAAACAGAAGCCAAATGTCAAAAACCTGCATTTTTAACAGAAACAGACAAACAGCACGGGGCTGTTGTAACACCCCAAAAATATTGGAAATTTTATGAAATGACCATAAAAAATATGTTGGTCACAATTAAGGATAAAATAACTAGGAAAAAATTAACCTAGTTAATTATGTGCCTTGAAATATTAAGGAAAACATGGTTAAAAACCCTTTATAAAAGCTTGAAGAAAGTTAAGGGGCCAAAAGTGATAAGACTGAAAATAGTTTTAAATAATTAAAACTTAAAAACCCAAAACACACACCTGGTGTGTGTTCTGGTTGTAGACAACACAGGGGGCGAACAAGCTTCCTTCAACCAAACCCTAACTAGCCAAAAATCAAGCAATTGGAAGGCCAAATCAGTCCCAAATCGAAATCCAAGCTTATTTTAGTGATCACCTAAGTGAAGGGATCACAAGGTATGTTAAATTTCATCTTTTGGTTACATCTTAGAATTTTGATGAACATGAGAAATCAAAATCTGAACTTGATTGATTGATATTTAGATGAAATTAGTAATGAAAACATGTCTAGGAGTAAACCCTAGTCAATAGCTTGTTGAATTAGTGATGAAAATTATGAAATTGATAATTACCCATACATGCGTTAAGTGGGTGTTGTAATTATGTAATGAACACTGAATTTCAATGTTGAAATAGTGTAGAATTGATGTTATGATACAAGTCTTGGTATTGTTTATGAATACTAGCCATAAGGACTTGAAGTTTGATGATTTAAAACTTGGTTAAAAGTTAGATATGAACTAGATAGAAGAAGAATAAAAATCATGCCCACAAGTGTTTGTTAAAATGCCTAAACGAATGCTAATATATCAAAAATTTCGAATGAAACGCGTAATTGAATATTATGGCGAATTACGTATAATATGAAATGATATGAGTTCTAAACACGGTGTTGGTTGAACTCTATAGGCACGGTGGTTGAATCTTCAAGCGGTCAAGTCGAAGCGTGTGACAACTGTCACTTTTCCGTACATTCCGTACACTAATTGAACAGTAATTTGTGCTTAAATAATTGTGCATGATCTAGTTTACAAGACAAATTAAATTTTGATTACTGTTATATACATACAATGGCATTTCATGATACAAGACTTTATTCGTTGCTACAAGCAACACGAGATAGTTCTAATGATACACATAACAGAATTGGCACCGTTACCAGATAAACTAAAAATGCTGACGAAGTTCAGTACATAGACATACAGTATTTTGAGGCCCAGTATGAGCCAGAAATGACGTATTACACTAGTATAGTGTGTAGGGAAGTAAGGACCACAAAACTGCATGCCTAAGTGATAGACAAAGAGCCGGAAAGTGCCTAAAACCCACATAAAGTGCAGAATTCCGCACAAATCAGCAAAAATTCAGCATTTAACAAGATTATTACATGCAAAAATATGACAAAATGGTCCTGCATGCTTTCCTAAGTGTCGGGAATTAAAAGTGTCACAAAAAGTTACATAAAGGACACTATACGGTATTACTTGACACTTTAACGAATCAGTATCTAACCGAACAACCGGACATTACCCGGAACACCAAAATATTGCTAGAAGCATTGTCTTAATTTTTCTGAGCTAGTCATGGTTCCCGAATACCCTAACATACTACATAATGCAAGAAACACTTAAAACACTAGACATTACACTTAACTTTCACTAATAACCTACACTTACCATCTATTTACTTTTAACCCCCCCCCCCCCTTCTCAATATCTACGGCCCATGTAGGGCCCCACTCCAAGATTGCAAAATCTCACTTGATCCCCATAATCTTGCTAAGATCATATGTGATCTCTAAGGATCTTGTAGAAGATATATTTTATACTTATAAGATCTTCAAAGATTGGAAAACTAGTATATAATACCACAAGACCCTCATGTCATCTTCAACCTCCATCCATCTTCTCCCTCCCTTCAAAACTTACGGCCCAAACACCCCCATACTACCATAATTTTTCTAGATAATTCCCAAGTAGTCCATGGTGATTCTAAGGTGTCTTAACCCTATCTAAGAAGGTTACAAGCAACGGAACTTGAAGGACCACTCACACAAGCTTTTATCCACTCCATTTTCATCATTGTTCTTCCCTAGCTTGAAGCTAGTAGTAAGATCCTTATAAACCATTGTTTACTTCATATTTTTGGTGGTTAAAAGATATAACATGTTTAAATAACAAGAACACTAAAGAACACAAACTCGAATCATGAAACATAAGCTTACATAAGATGAAATATGATGAAATAATGTTAGTATGATGTTGTTTGGTATATGTTGATGATTGCTTGTTGATTACTAGAAATATTGATGTTGATCATTACATGGAACTTGATAGATTATGATTAAAAACATGACTTAGCAAGATAAGGGATGATTATGTAACAACATGAAATAATCATCTCCTTGATTAAACATGAACTTGAAAGTAAAATGATTTTCTTGAAAAATAATAAACCAAGTGAACTAGTAATCTTGTAAATCCAAGACTTGTGAATGATTTTTCTAAAGGAACCAAGTTTAAAAAGATGATTCTTGAAAGATCATGGTTTTTATTAAACCTACACTATTTTTAGTGGAAAGACAAGTAAATAAACACTAGAGAAACAAGAAGATGTTATGGATAAACATTTTTGTAAATTATGTTTACAAGTTGTAAACATAAAAAATCCTCAAGAATGAAGTTTACCAAGTAGTGAATATATTTTGGACGGTAACTAAACCCACTAAACACTTTACCAAGTTACTACGCGTTTTTATGAAAGATCAAGTTCATGTTATTATGTAAAGTGTAATGTTTTTACACTTGGTAAATATAAAATGATTAAGTGATTTTTTGTTGATTGTTTGAATGATTTTTGAAAAGAAAATGATATGCTAGATAGCATGGACACCTCCATTTTTAGGGGAAACTATGACGAAATTTTCTAAAAATACCAACACCTAGAAAGTAATTTCTAAACAAGTGATTACAAGTGTATTTTTAACTATGATTTTCCATATAAACTTTGCCATAGATTTCGTTACAAAAAAATATATACATTGGAGGTTGGTTTTTGTAAATAAAAATGGGTAAATATATATTTAGAATATATATTTTACATTAAAGACACTGTGTGAATATGTGCATACCTTGTGTATAGTTATATCATTTTTGGATTTAAAATAATATGAATTTACAAAAGTACCAAGAACTTCCAGTCCAAAATAATACCAAAAATTGCAAGGAATAAAGTATATAAGTTACACACTTAAATATTGGCAAACCAAACAAGAACGTAACTTATAAAATATTCCGGAAAATACCGTTACAGATATATTTGTGGTAAATATTATTTTGGATACAAGAAGTGAAAATATGATTTTGTACATATTACCAAGTTATGACATATTTTCAACAAGAAGAAAATATATTATCTTTGGGAGATAAAAATATATATTTTCTTGGAATACATTATTTTTGAACAAAACGAGTCTATATATTTTCTAAGTGAAACTTGAAAATATATTATTTTTGAAACTACAAATACAAGAATACAAGAAATACATTTATGAAATACTCCCATCCTTGGGAAGGAAATACGAGAATAAATACTTGAGAAGTAATATAACTTTGGATAATGTTAAAGACATAAAGGAAACGTAACTCAAAACATGAATACTAAGACAAGGCATGGCCCGCTCGTCTAATAGACCCTAGCACATTGTAGGTAGTCGTATTTGCTGACGAGATTTGAGTTACGAGTACAGAAGACGCAAAACAGTGAGTTCATGCTCCCCATTTTCTTTAACTGTTTTTAGTTTTATAACTCTCGGGGGTGGAATACATGTTACAAATACTAAAACGGTATGAAATGCCTATGAAATACTAGATCATGTGAGCATAAACTAGATATTGAAATGCCATTAAAACATTCATTAGGGACGAGGGTTAGATCTAACGGGTACGGCCGAACCCCACTCATGGTCACAACTAGTACCTAGTAGTGCTTCGGAGTCCCAGTCGAGGTTAATCGACACTGTCGAGGTTAATCGACATAGTCAAGGGAAATTGACACAGTCAAGGTAAATTAACGCAGTCGAGGTTAATCGACACGGTCGAGGAAAATCGACAAGGGTATAAGCCATAAGTAGTGCTTCCTATGTCCTCACATGCCTTAAAGTCCTTGTAAAACATTCATGTTCATACATGTTTTTCATACTTGTTTACAAAGGAGTCTATCAAAGATTTACAAGAATTACAGTACACTAACTAGACGCATGAACTCGCTCAACTTTTGTTGATGTTTTCCAAAATTACATGTATTTCAGGTAACATGATGGATCTTGGGCGCGGGTATCGTAACTAGAAGTAGACTTCAAGTTTAGATGTTCTCCACTTTTGTTGAATTGTAACCTAGTCGAAGGTTGTGTTTTAAAAACTTGAATAAACAGTGTTCGTAATACTCAAATTTTATGAATGGATGAACATCGTTTTGATCATGTAGTTGTTTATTACGATTGAATGCAATGATATTAAACCAGTCACACATCATACGCTTCCGCAAAAGTCAGGGTGTGACAATTTGGTATCAGAGCTTCGATTGTAGTGAACTAGGATTCCTTCTCGAGTCTAGACTACAATCACTAGAGTTCTCTCACAAAAACATTTTACAAAAAGGTTTTCATTGCATTCACGTAAGCGACAAGATCCACGAGTCAAACACTTTTCAAAAAGAGACAAGGCAAGGACATTAGTAGGGAATACCCTCAAGATAAGGTGCCAATTAAGGCATAGTCTACACGAGTTAGACTTGCCAAAGATAAAATACACTCTTGGTGATAACTAGTACTGAGTAGTGTTTTTGTCGTGAATCGAGAACTAGAAAAATGACCCCCCCCCCCAAAAAAAAAAACGAGAGTTATAAGTAATATGATGCATCGAAATGCCTGTTTATGCTAAGTAACATATTTGTTTATCGATACATACATACGAATAGGTGTACGAAATAAATATTGACGTGAATACATACAAATAAGTGTACGGAATGGTTATTGATGTGAATAAGATACTTTCGACTCTGACTCCTATTACAGTACGTAACTCGCACGATGAAGCTATCGACCTCGCATTCATTGCAAAGGTCATAGCTAGAGTGATTACCAGACAAGATTCTGAGCTTGCTTCCGTAGGAGATGGCTGCTTTCCCTCTCGATCGTGAAGGTGCCTGACTACGGTGATGATGACGAGGCAGAGGCGGCAACCTTGAATGAATTCTTAATCAACGGGACGAGATCCCTGCGGCTTATGTTAAGCAAGATTGACGACATACTTGACCAGAAAAGGAAGATGGAGTATTCATCTTGAAGGTGCCCCTCCAACTACTAGGAATTTTCCTTATTCCTATTCCATTTAATCATCGTGCCTATTCGCGTGTAACGACAACGAGTGTTAGCGCATGGACCACCGCAATGGTCCTTTCCATGACAGAGGTATAAGGACAGTAGTGTCCCCTCCTCGATTGATCATCTGCTTGGACGAGAGAAAATTGGGGTAACTGTGCAAGACAATTTATTATTACGAGGGCCCACGTAATAACGACTTGTAGTGCACGGAAATTCTGGTGGACTCTACGGGTCGAGCTAATGATAACCACACCAAAATAAACTCTAGGTGTTCACACCTTCTTAGGGTAGAACAATACCTAGACCAGTGCTTTAGCACTTTATAAAGTAGGAAACCTGTCTTGCCTACTTCGTGTCAACTCGTGTACGAGATGTTTGAGAACCGATATTTAAACAAGCGAAGATGGATAACATCCGAAAAGGTTCAGTGACGTTACACTCTCTATCACCCCTACATGAACAACCCCATCTCTGGGAAAATATACACATCAGTAAAGCTAAAGACCTAAGAAAACCAATGTAGCAGGAAATAACTAAAACTTGAATGACCAAGGCGATGTAGCCTCGAGTTCATTTTTCCATTGCAAACAATAGGCCAAGTAGCCAAGCCTAAGAAGGCTCAGTAATTATTTCCTCGCTCATACATTGTTGATTATATATACATGTGAAATTGGGTGATTACATGATGGCTTATGGTGCTATGTACCTCATAGACAATTATGGAATGTTGTCTAACCCACTTCGTACCATTTTGACAGAAGAGAATGTCGCCCAGACGTGACACAGACACCAGTACGTTACCAAGGACAGAAGCTGAGCTTCAAGAACGAATCTCACAGGCAATTGCATGACATGAAGCCTTCCGCTCCGAACACAGCGGTGGCACTACCGGAAATAACCCTCCAACTGGCTGCACCTATAAACAATTCCTGGACTGCAAGCCATTGAATTTTGATGGCACAGGAGGTGCCGTTGCATTTGTTCGTTGGGCGGAAAAGACTGACTCAGTTCTAAGAATGAGTAACTGTTCACCCCAGCAGAGAGTTACCTTTGTCTCAGGGTTGTTTTTGGATGGCGCACTCTCCTGGTGGAACCTTCAGGTTCAGACCCTTGGTGCAGATGCTGCTTATGCACTGAGCTGGGACGAGCTCAAGGAAATGATGGAGAAGAAATACTGTTCTAGGGCTGAAATCCAAAAACTTGAGGTAGAGTTCTGGAATTTGAAAATGGAAGGGCCGAAGATCCCTGAATATGTCCAACAATTTCACGACTTGTCTAGAGTCGTCCCCTACTTAGTCAAACCGGAATTCAAGAGGGTTGAGCGATTCATTTAGGGACTTGCACCTCAAATTAGGAGCATGGTTACTACCTCAAAACCTTCAACCATTGCAGAAGCTATCGATTTGAGTGTTACTTTTACTGAAGAAGCTCTACGCATGGGAAAATTTTCAGAATCTAAGGATAACAAGAAAGAGACTTATGTGGAGTCATCAGGCATCAAGAAGAGGAAGTATTCAAACCTAAAGTCAAGCACCCAAGCCAGCTATGGATGCTCTAAGGCAAACAAAAGAAAGGGAGTGAACCCGCCACATGGTAGGAAAACTGATGGAGCCACTAATAAGGCTGGTGGTAAAGTTTACTCAGGGACTAAGCCGAGGTGCGGGGAATGCAATTTTCACCATAAAGGTCGATGTCTGAGGTCTAAGTGTGGAAAGTGTGGAAAGGAAGGACACAGCAAGGATGCCTGTTGGGCGAAGGATCCAGACAAAAGAAATAAAGGTAGAGTACCAGGTTGCTACAAATGTGGTGAAGCAGGGCACTTTAGGAAAGATTGCCCTAGGAAGAAACAAGCAAGGAATGGTGTTCACGATCGAAACTCGTGAAACACGCCAAGATCCAGATGCGGTTACAGGTACGTTCCCTATTAACCAACCTTATGCATCTATTTTTTATTAACACTGGCATCAACTTTAAGCTTGCATGCTTAGAACTTAAGAAACTGCTTGGCCTAGTTTCGAGTAAAATAGACGTTCCGTATTCTTTAGAAATGGGCATATAGAAGGCTAGTTTAGGCAGACGAAGCAATTAAGAATTGTATTTTGGGGATTCAGAAGGCCGGAACCTTCTGTTACCATTAACTTGAGAAGTCATAATATGATAGTGAAGCATGGATTGGATATCCAAGTATAGAGCCTGAAAACATCCCCGTTATGGAAGAAGTTCCAGAAGCCTTTTCTGAAGACTTGCCCGGAACGCCCCTCCGCAGCGACAAGAGGAGTTTAGGATAAACCTCGTGCCGGGAGCGGCACCAGTGCCGAATGACGCCTTACCGACTAGCTTCGTGCGCGAAGCATGAACCTCTGATATTACTGCAAGAGCTGCTAGACAGAGGAAATTAAGGACATGACATCCTTAGTTAAGGACACAAGGAGAAAGTTAATAGACTCCACTTTGCATAAATTTAAGAGGATTGAGAATCAGAATCCTTGCCAAGGATTGATGACATGAACAGACCAATCTTAAGGTCCTAGTTACCACTCAAAGATCGACTTGAGGACAGGATGTCCACAACTGTGAATACAAAGAGGAAATATCCCTAGAACGACCTTTAGGACTCGCTTCGAGCATTATGAGTTCCTTGTCGTACCATTTGGCTTAACACATGCATCGACAATATTCATGGACCACATGAATCGAACGTGTAAACCATACCTGGATAAATCATGATTATACTTATTGACTACATTCTTATATGGCCAACGACCAAAGAAGGTCGTGAGCAACAACTGCAATTTACCTTGCAACTCTTAGAGAAAAGAACAGTTATATGCTATGATGACAAAAAGCGGATTTCGAATTCGCGAAGTGAGAACTTTAAGATACATGGTGGATAAGAACGAAATTCATGCCAACCCTACAACCAAGAACTAAGGAGTTAGAATTGCAGTTAAGTGACGCTTCTCGACAAAGTCTCAATTGCGCGTCAATACAACGAGACCACGCCATTACATACACGTCACTTTGATTAAGGGATCATGAGAAGAAACCTTGATCTAGATACAGAAATTGCGCGCCGCAAATTTGACAACATTACCTGTAAGAAAACGCTGCACGATCTTTACTGATCACAAGGGTTGCAGCACACCGTTGATCGTAAGAACTTAAATATTAACAAAGATGGACTAAGCTACTGAACGATGCAGACTGTATGGATGTGATACGTGCTTGTGTGATAAACTTTGATGAAAAGTGGAACACTCACTTGCCCTTAGTGGAGTTTTTCCTACAACAGTATTTATCACACCGCCGTTTAAACCGCTTCGTGTGAAGCTTTAGATGGAACATAATAAGTTGATCCCCGTCGTGTTGAACGGAGACCGGAGATAAACAATCTACTGGCCTGAGTTGGCCCAGGAAAAACTAGAGGCAAGATCGTTCAGATATGTGATCATATCAAGACAGCCCGAGGAATACAGAAAGATTGCGCCGACGAGCGGCAAAAATCATAGAAATTTGAGATGAGAAGTATGACTTTAATGAGAGCCTTGCCTAGAGAAGGCGTGGTGTGATTTGGAAAACGAAAAGGTTGAATCCCCAGTGTAGGGATAGAAACCATTGCTCACAAGATGAAGCTTCCAGAAAAAGATCAGTAGTGATCGCGACACATTCCATGTATCTAGTCTTTAGAGGAGTCTGACTCAAGGAACAGTCGTGTTCCCACAAATAAGATTCACGTCAATGACAAACGACAAAATTACTACAAAACTTGTTAAGGTTTCGGACCAAGAGTCCACAATACTATAAAACCTGTTAAGGTTACGGACCAAGAGTCCACAAGATACAGAAAAGACATAATTGATTACTTGAAGTACGACAGAATTCATAACACGATCCAGAGTACATGGGAACATGAAGGCAAATTTTAAACATAAGTGACCCTATTTGATTCACAACTCCCCTGTAACCGATGGCATCGCTTGAATTTCGGGATGAAATTCTTTTAACAGGGGGAGACTGTGACAACTGTTACTTTTTCGTACATTCTGTACACTAATTGAATAGTAATCTGTGCTTAAATAATTGTGCATGATCTAGTTTACAAGACAAATGAATTTTTTATTACTGTTATATACATACAATGGCATTTCATGATACAAGACTTTATTCGTTGCTACAAGCAACACGAGATAGTTCTAATGATACACAGAACAGAATTGGCACCATTACCAGAAAAACTAAAAATGCTGACGAAGTTCAGTACATAGACAGACAGTATTTTGAGGCCCAGTATGAGCCAGAAATGACGTATTACACTAGTATAGTGCGTAGGGAAGTAAGGACCACAAAACTGCATGCCTAAGTGATAGACAAAGTGCCGGAAAGTGCCTAAAACCCACATAAAGTGCAGAATTCTGAACAAATCAGCAAAAATTCAGCATTTAACAAGATTATTACATGCAAAAATATGACAAAATGGTCCTGTATGCTTTCCTAAGTGTCGGGAATTAAAAGTGTCACAAAAAGTTATATAAAGGACACTATACGGTATAACTTGACACTTTAACGAATCGGTATCTAACCGAACAACCGGACATTACCCGGAACACCAAAATATTGCTAGAAGCATTGTCTTAATTTTTCTGAGCTAGTCATGGTTCCCGAATACCCTAACATACTACATAATGCAAGAAACTCTTAAAACTCTAGACATTACACTTGTCTTCCACTAATAACCTACACTTACCATCAATTTACATTTAACCCCCCCCCCCCCCCGGCCCCTCTCAATATCTACGGCCCATGTAGGGGCCCCACTCCAAAATTGCAAAATCTCACTTGATCCCCATAATCTTGTTAAGATCATATGTGATCTCTAAGGATCTTGTAGAAGATATATTGTGTACTTATAAGATCTTCAAAGATTGGAAAACTGGTATATAATACCACAAGACCCTCATGTCATCTTCAACCTCCATCCATCTTCTCCCTCCCTTCAAAACTTACGGCCCAAACACCCCCATACTACCATAATTTTTCTTGCTAATTCCCAAGTAGTCCATGGTGATTCTAAGGTGTCTTAACCCTATCTAAGAAGGTTGCAAGCAACGGAACTTGAAGGACCACTCACACAAGCTTTTATCCACTCCATTTTCATCATTGTTCTTCCCTAGCTTGAAGCTAGTAGTAAGATCCTTATAAACCCTTGTTTACTTCATATTTTTGGTGGTTAAAAGATATAACATGTTGAAATAACAAGAACACTAAAGAACACAAACTCGAATCATGAAACATAAGCTTACATAAGATGAAATATGATGAAATAATGTTAGTATGATGTTGTTTGGTATATGTTGATGATTGCTTGTTGATTACTAGAAATATTGATGTTGATCATTACATGGAACTTGCTAGATTATGATTAAAAACATGACTTAGCAAGATAAGGGATGATTATGTAACAACATGAAATAATCATCTCCTTGATTAAACATGAACTTGAAAGTAAAATGATTTTCTTGAAAAATAATAAACCAAGTGAACTAGTAATCTTGTAAATCCAAGACTTGTGAATGATTTTTCTAAAGGAACCAAGTTTAAAAAGATGATTCTTGAAAGATCATGGTTTTTATTAAACCTACACTATTTTTAGTGGAAAGACAAGTAAATAAACACTAGAGAAACAAGAAGATGTTATGGATAAACATTTTTATAAATTATGTTTACAAGTTGTAAACATCAAAAATCCTCAAGAATGAAGTTTACCAAGTAGTGAATATATTTTGGAGGGTAACTAAACCCACTAAACACTTTACCAAGTTACTACGCGTTTTTATGAAAGATCAAGTTCATGTTATTATGTAAAGTGTATTGTTTTTACACTTGGTAAATATAAAATGATTAAGTGATTTGTTGTTGATTGTTTGAATGATTTTTGAAAAGAAAATGATATGCTAGATAGCATGGACACCTCCATTTTTAGGGGAAACTATGGCGAAATTTTTTAAAAATACCAACACTTAGAAAGTATTTTCTAAACAAGTTATTACAAGTGTATTTTTAACTATGATTTTCCATATAAACTTTGCCATAGATTTCGTTACAAAAAAAAATACAAACATTGGAGGTTGGTTTTTGTAAATAAAAATGGGTAAATATATATTTAGAATATATATTTTACATTAAAGACACTGTGTGAATATGTGTATACCTTGTGTATAGTTATATCATTTTTGGATTTAAAATAATATGACTTAACAAAAATACCAAGAACTTACAATCCAAAATAATACCAAAAATTGCAAGGAATAAAGTATATAAGTTACACACTTAAATATTGGCAAACCAAACAAGAACGTAACTTATAAAATATTCCGGAAAATACCGTTACAGATATATTTGTGGTAAATATTATTTTGGATACAAGAAGTGAAAATATGATTTTGTACATATTACCAAGTTATGACATATTTTCAACAAGAAGAAAATATATTATCTTTGGGAGATAAAAATACATATTTTCTTGGAATACATTATTTTTGAGCAAAACGAGTCTATATATTTTCTAAGTGAAACTTGAAAATATATTATTTTTGAAACTACAAATACAAGAATACGAGAAATACATGTATGAAATACTCCCATCCTTGGGAAGGAAATACGAGAATAAATACTTGAGAAGTAATATAACTTTAGATAATGTTAAAGACATAAAGGAAACGTAACTCAAAACATGAATACTAAGACAAGGCACGGTCCGCTCGTCTAATAGACCCTAGCACATTGTAGGTAGTCGTATTTGCTGACGAGATTTGAGTTACGAGTACAGAAGAGGCAAAACAGTGAGTTCATGCTCCCCATTTTCTTTAACTATTTTTAGTTTTATAACTCTCGGAGGTGGAATACATGTTACAAATACTAAAACGGTATGAAATGCCTATGAAATACTAGATCATGTGAGCATAAACTAGATATTGAAATGCCATTAAAACATTCATTAGGGACGAGGGTTAGATCTAACGGGTACGGCCGAACCCCACTCATGGTCACAACTAGTACCTAGTTGTGCTTCGGATTCCCAGTCAAGGTTAATCGACACAGTCGAGGTTAATCGACAAGTCAAGGGAAATTGACACAGTCAAGGTAAATTGACGCAGTCGAGCTTAATCGACACGGTCGAGGAAAATCGACAAGGGTATAAGCCATAACTAGTGCTTCCTATGTCCTCACATGCCTTAAAGTCCTTGTAAAACATTCATGTTCATACATGTTTTTCATTCATGTTTAAAAGGAGTCTCTAAAAAATTTACAAGAATTACAGTACACTAACAAGACGCATGAACTCGCTCAACTTTTGTTGATGTTTTCCAAAATTACATGTATTTCAGGTAACATGATGGATCTTGGGCGCGGGTGTCGTAACTATAAGTAGACTTCAAGTTTAGATGTTCTCCACTTTTGTTGAATTGTAACCTAGTCGAAGGTTGTGTTTTAAAAACTTGAATAAACAGTGTTTGTAATACTTAAATTTTATGAATGGATGGACATCGTTTTGATCATGTAGTTTTTTATTACGATTGAATGCAATGATATTAAACCAGTCACACATTATACGCTTCCGCAAAAGTCAGGGTGTGACAGAGCGGACGCGCGCTTGAAGGATATGCTTTGAAAGGTACGCGACTTATCGTCCCGTTACATTTATGTGGTCATAGATAGTTAAAATATGTGTAATATTGATATAAACGGTTAAAGTATGTTTGGAATGTCAATGAAGTGATGTAACTCACTCGACAACCAAACGGGTCAAAGTAGTTATTTAGATATGTTTGTTGATAATATTGTTTAATTAGTCATGTTTGGAATGTAAATAAAGTGATGTAACTCACTAGACAAAGAAACGGGTTAAAATATTAGTTGAAATAAGTTAATATGTTGGTAAAATGGTGAATTCCGTTAGACAACCAAACGGGTCAAATAATGGTCGAAATGGTAGTGTTCGAAGTGACTTAGACGTCACTCGTTAAATTTGAGTTATAAAAGCGTAAACTATGAAATGGGAGTGATACGCTAAAGTTGACAAGCCCGGGAATGGGTAATTATGGTAAGAAACTAATGTTGATGAATTATGCAAGTACGTATCCTTGGTTCCGTTACTTTATGTTGGATGTAGTTGGTTAACTTGAATTAGTATAACATTTGAATTTGGTATATTGGCGGAATGAAGAAGTTCATTAGACATAGAAATGGGTCAAAACATTTGTTGGAATAAGTTTGGTATGTTGATAAAATGGAGGTTTCCATTAGACGATCAAACGGGTCAAACAAGGGTTAAATTGGTAGTAATAAAGTGATGCGAATGTCACTCTATGATTGGGAATTATGAAAGCGTAAAACCATGGAATGGTAATGATACGCCGAAGTTCACAAGCACAGGGAAATGGGTATGAATACTTAGAAGTAATAACGAATGATTAACATGTGATGTAAAGTATAAAACAAACGGGTCGAATAAATGAAACAGGAATTTATAAACTATTCATTTATAATTCAAGTTGCGATGAGGGAAAATAGGATTAATTGATGCGTGTTTTTATTACGAACGCGTAGGAAAAAGAATCACCTAAAACGGACTTGTAGATAAAAAGTTATGGCCAATTGAAGTTGATTTTTTTTTTTTTTTTTTTTTGTAAAAAATGGAGCTGGGCAAATATGCAGGTCCAAAGAGTGGACCTGCTGGAAAACTGACTCCCCCGCGACACGCGAAGGGATGTGTGGGTGCTGGCGTGACACGCGACAAACGTCACGGCCCGTGCAAGATCATAAGGTGTCTCTCGCGTGGCGCGAGAGACTTAAATCCGGAATTTTATTTTTGTTTTGATGCTAGAATTTGATTATAACTTATTTTTAAACTGTTTAAACTAACTTTATGTTGGTTTAAATTTAGGTGATAGTAATATGCCCCCGGATAAAGATCGAGCGGTTATCAAGAATCGAACACACGACCAAACAAAGCTTCCACATTGATCTATTTTGTTTTAGTTAAAAGTAAATCTTGTAAACACTTAACACTACATTTTGGAATGTTTTAAACTTGTATGAAGTTATCATGATAAATTTTTGTAACGTCGTATTTTTATCTAAAAATGCGTATTTAGTATTAAATTCGGGTTAAATTGAGACGGGTCTTACAAGTTGGTAATCAGAGCTCAAGGTTGTTAACAAAGTGTGTTCGGTTCGAAGCGTGATCAAACATCAGGTAAGAATTATTTATATAAGTAGATTGTAACAAAATATTAGGAAAAGAATATGAATTAAAGTGCATGGGAAGAGTGTGTTAATACACTCAAGCCCGGAAAGTGCACTAAACACGAATGGTTTAAGCAAGTTACAAACTTGGCTAAATCAAAGTGAAAGATGCAAATGATAATGAAACAAAATGGTTGACAATTGATATAAACATTTCAGATTCAAGAGGTCTAGTATTGGTAAAAGACGATTAAGTAGTATAAAGCCTAACCATAGATTGACTATAAAATAGGTACTTGTGAAATAAGTATATTTGGATGTCTCGTATAACAATACGGGCAACATTGAATAACAAGATTGTTAATAAATTGGAAATGTTCGAATGATATGATTAGCGCATCTGAAGATGAGGTAAAAACCGCTCGTTTCGCTTTTACAAATTAATTATATATTTGCCTAAATTATAGTGTGTCAACGAGTATTTGGAACCAAGTCCATATCGTGTTGAACCGACCCTAACCGTATAAACCAAAGCATATGTCGTGTGTCGATTCAACCCACTCGCGTAGCTCTGAACTTATGAGTCCCGAACCATAACATGATCATTTTTTTTATTATTAGTGGATTATTTAAAAAAAAAACGAAAGTTACAAAACTTACAAAATTAGCTAACCAAAAAAAAAAAAAGAACCTGTCATGTGCTTTTGCCAATTTGTGACCCTTGCCCATTACCTACGGCCAAGCTCAAACCCCACTTTTATATTGGCCCATGCCCTATATCTACTTTTAAACCGCCATGTACGTAGTGTTATTAATTAGGTTACATATGTGCATGATAACTACCCTAAAACAAAAACCCTACCTGCAATCATACCAATTATTTTTTTTGCCTGTCCTCCTGTCAACGTAAGCAAGGGTTCCAAGAGGTTCCTTCGTGACCTTTGATTGAAGTTCTAATCGGATCTCGCATCATATCTAGGCTGGTAACCTTTTTAGTCATGGTTTTGTTTATTGGTTCTTTTAGTTAAATTATAGATGTTAATATGTTGCGGCTGTGTTTATGTTGCGATGATGACCAATGTTGTTTGATTATTTCATGTGATATTAAGTTTTAGAAATCTCATTTGTTGCTAATTTATTTGATTAGGATGTTCGGTTAGTCGCTAAGGTAGTGTTGGTGGGTTTAATATTGTGATTTCTTGTTAAACTAATTGATAAGTAAATCTGAGTTTCACATTAACCTGTTGTAAGTGTGTTTAAGCGTCATTGTTGTTCGTTAAACACGTTAATGGAACCAATATAACCCGCGTTAGAGCATTATAAACTGAAAACGGTAAGTTGTCAAGTGTTTACAACCAACTTCGGGTGGCTGTAACTGGGTCATAATTTAATGAAAATAGGATTTTCTTGAGTCTATAACGTGGCATTTTGAAAAACGAATCAAATGGCAATGGAATCATATTTTTTCAACGTCGTTTGCAATTTTTAAAGGTCCGTTTTGTACAGCAGCAAAAGCTGCGTTTTTTTTTTTTTTTTTTGCAGAAAATGCGTATTATGTTTTTCGTCATAGCTTGAAATCTGTATAGAGTCAGGTCATGAAATTTATATTGTAGATGGACACTGATGATCGTTGTAATTCTCCAACTGGAATTTCGTCAATCGGACTTACAATGAATTTTAAATGAATTTTTCCGTGGACTGCAGTCAGAAAGTGACGAATCTGATTGCAGCCCGGTAAATGATTTTTATAAAATAATTGGTAATGAATTGGATCTAAATGTTTTTACATAATAATATTTGGATCTTTTAAGACATTCTGTAAAAAATTGGGAATTTTTCGAATAAGTTAACTATTTTATTAAAATGCCCGAAAACAGCCCAGTTTTGGATGTTAAAGCTGAAACGACGTAAGTAGTAATTTGCGTGTCTAAATGTCGGGTAGGTTATCTGAGAATGATCTAACGTGTTAGATGTCAATGAAAGTGTTATGTGCAATATCGTATTCTTGCTTTTTAATGGTTATAAACGGGATGTTTATATGGGCGTGAACTGTTAAAGTGAGTGCGTGTTATGTGATAAATGCGTGTAGGAACTTTGTGTTTTATTTAAAACCATTAACAAACTAAATGGTAATCATATTAGGACGTGATTGACCATCCCTGACCGTTAGCTATTTTAAGAGTTCGACCGAGCAACCCAAGGTGAGTTCACACTTTCCACAAGGCATGGGATTCCCGGTGGTTTGGGAATGGGTTAAGTATACTAAGGAAACCTGCGTATTCTCCTTGGGTAGAATGCGTACTCCCACCCACTTAGTTTAAGGGTGACAACATTGAAACCTGCGTGTTCTTCTTGACACGTACTCCCACCCTCATAACTGAAGGGTGACAACATTGACACTAGACAAAAACTCTATCATTAAGTCCCTCATTTTATATTGACTTAATCGCCGGGCCAATGGCGAACGGGTCATTAGTTAAATAGCGCTATTAGGTTTGACAAGCCTCACACCGTGCCGTAGAGGACGGGCGTGGACTAATGGACTTGGGCACTAGTCAATGATGATAGACATTGATGCAGGGCACATAAACATAACTACAGTCAGTAGTCGATATGGTAACGGGTCTAGTGGGATACATGGGGAAGCCCCCACTAAGTATGGTTTGGGAAACAAGGAACTGGTTAACTCGTGGTTTTCGAAACATAACTATGGTTTTTGGAACAACGTTAAAATGGACAACCAATTGTGAACTCGCTCAACTTTGTTGTTGATTCATTATTATATGCCTTGCAGGTCGTTAGGTGCTTAGATCGAGCTTGCACAGGAGTAAGTGGTCGTTGTGGGACATGGACTGTTGAGTTCCATGTTAAACTTATGAACTTTTATACTTTATTATGGTTTTGAACTTAATGCTTCCGCTGAAAACTTAAACTTTGTTGAATTGTTTTGACACCAATTATATTATTTGGTTTGGACTTTTATTTATTTAATTATATCATTCAATATGATTGGTGGCTGGATCCTGGTCAGTCACGCTCCCTGCGGTGATACCCCGCTTGTGGATTTTGGGGGTGTGACAGATTGGTATCAGAGCCATTGGTTATAGTGAACTTGGTTTTAAAAAGGGAAAATCTTTTGAAAAAAACCAGACTATAACCTGCTCAGTGCTCGACGATCCACAACGACACTTCGCTCCACGTGCAAGGCTCAACCCTTTAGATGGTATGGTCTATGATTATGTTACCTACTTGTTAGTTACATTTGCATAATGCGTTGTTGATGGTATGCTTAGTGAACGTAGTAGCATGTTGCCCTTATTAGCCCTAGTGTGCTCGCTTTGACACTCAACTGTTTACTTGAAACTTTACAAGCAGTGATCAAATTCTTTTCCTGTTTTCTCCTCACCCCACTACGAGAACTGTTTTATGCGTTCTATTTATCCATACGATTGTCTCGACATGACGTCGCTGTTACAGCTAGAATTCAGATCTGACCTCCATACATTCGGTTTGCACGTCGACATTCTCGTAGACCAGAACCAGCCCAAACAAACTCGGATTTAAGAGAACAATATACCCACGCGTCCATGTCAACAAACCCCGTCATCTCCACTAGTCGTCGTCACCAGAAACGAAGCAGTCACAGTTACACGCGTTTGTCGTTGTACAAATCGAAACCCTATCATCCAAACTCTGTTTTGGACCAATGATACACTCACGTGACCATGATGCAACGAACTTTCCTTTCGTGTCGTTGCTGCCATCTACCATTACTGGAACTGTCTCTGGAGAACGGATTAGTCACCGAAATTCTTCGGTTATTTGTTGGATTTTTGTTTTCACTCAATTCTTCGTATGAACATCACCAACCTCCTGTTTCTTCGATCCGCAACCGATATAACGAAACGATAACAACCATACCATGATTCCCACCGATCACAAGATTACCCCCCCCCCCCACATTACCCTGTTGGGTGGTTAATTCTTATTCTAACTTGATTTACACCTTCGTATATGCAACTTAGCAAATGGATTCCTTCTAATGATGGGATAGTCTTCAGGACATTCGAGGACGGAGATACGGATTACTCAACCTACAGACGGACACGATGAACTACACATTTACCTCACCCCTTTCCCCTTACACTACAAGAGTTACATTTTGACCCTACGATAGTTTATCTAAATTATATGAAATCTTTTCACTAGCTTTGTACCGACCTATGCTTGTTGATTAATGCAATGCCTAATTCCTGCTATTGATTTAGACAAAACCGTCATTCCTTTACCACAGTGACACTACACCCTCGCTTCTCCAGGGAGCGACACTAACACGAACTCACTCTAGTTTAGAGAATTTGGAAGGCTTGACTTTCGATCATTGGTGATCACTTCATGAAACCCTGAGGATGGTGATGTATTGTTGATACGATCATACCCTCTTGAACATGTTATCACGTCTTTTCTTTGAAACCTCTTGACTGCACAGGTATATTTCAGATTCATTCACACGACCTAAGGAAACTCCTCTGAATTTGGTTGCTTACCGACATGATAAATCGCACCCTCATCTAAGTTCATAGATCAAGGTGAATTATTCCTCCTTCGCGTGTGGGCGAGCACGACAACTTAGACGGAAATTTCAGTGAATCTTAACACTATGAACTCGTGCGATAACCATTCGTCGATGGTAAATTCTTGTTATGATTGATATATCCACGTGACACCCCTTTTTGACAAATGGCGTTCTTCATTTTAACCTTATGCAACTTGTGTACGACCAGCTATACCCCTGACATCAAGTAAACCCCGGCTACGGATTCTTAAACGCTTACGCATCGATTGCGACAACCCTTTTTTCATGTTTTCACATCTATTCATGATATACTTCTCGACTTCTATGATCCTTATCCCAACGACATTCTGCGCGAACCCTCGCTTGGACGAGTTACTCTCTACGAACGTTACTCAAGGAGTATCGAGCCATGGATACCACCGATATGAAGACATCACAAGTTCCTAGTCACGACGTTCGAATTTATCCTACCTTGACAGATTTGTCAGTTGTTTCCTTCGACGACGCCCGAATCTACTCCAAGAAACAGTAGGAATCTGAACGACACCTACGCCATACCGTGGAACTTCTACAACACAAACAACCTTATGTTAAGTTTACAACATATGACCTTTGATGTCATGAAGCCCACTTTTCTTGATCGTAGGCACAGACCCTCGCAACTCTAACTCGAAAGATTGCTCAGTTATCCGCGTTTCAACAGTTGAAGGTGAAACTTTGTAGCGCACCCATTCTTTCGTTACCTGAAGGCACAGAACACTTCGTTGTTTATTGTGGCACGTCAATCCAAATACTTGGTTGTGTGTTAATGCAACATGAGAAAGTCATTGCTTACGCATCACGCCAACTCAAGGTTCACGAAAAGAACTACACTACCTACGATTTGGAGTTGGGGGTAGTAGTGTTTGCACTCAAGATATGGAGACATTACTTGTACGGTACCAAGTGCACCATCTACACCGATCACAAGATTCTCCAGCATATCTACGATCAGAAGGAGTTAAACATGCGACAGCGTCGATGAGTCAAACTGCTCAATGACTACGAGTGCGCAATCAAGTATCATCCAGGTAAGGCCAACGTTGTGGTCGATGCCCTCAGTCGGAAAGAAACCAAACCTAAGCGTGTACGTGCGTTACAGCTTACTATCCACTCCAGTGTTCCTACCCAAATCCGTGATGCTCAGGTTGAAGCATTGAAGGAAGAGAACCTCAAAGCTGAGTCCCTTCGAGGCATGGAAAAGAAACTCAAACGCAGGGAAGACGGCACTTACTATTTCATGGAGCGTATATGGGTTCCTGTAACATCCCGAAAATACAAATTCTTAAATTGCAATTAAGTTGCAAATAAATTAGTAAAATAGACTAACTAGGAATGACACTAACCTAGTTAGATGATGACTTATGAGTAGTTAAAGAGTTAAAACAAAATAAAAACGAAAGTTGAGGGGCCAAAAGTGTTTAATCTGAAACTAATATTGATAAAACAAAAAAATTAAAACTCAAACACACTTATGTGTGCTGAGATCGAACCAGGCAAGAAGGAGGGGGCTACCAGGGCTGTCCAAAACCCTAACATCCACAAAACTCATGAATTGAAGGTCCAAATCTGATCCAAAACGAAATTTGAGCTAAGATTAGTGATCCCCATTGCAAGGGGGTCATAAGGTATGTAAAATTTGATAAGAAATCTCTACTTGGAATTCTCATGATTCTAGGGAAATTGAAATCTGTTGATGCATGTTTGTTAAATGAATAGATTAAGGATGATATAGTGTCTAGGAGTAAACCCTAGACAACAATAAGTGAAATCATGTCTAATATCAGAAAATTTCATGAACACATTGGAGGTGATTCATGGGTTTTGTGAGAAGTTGATGAACACTAGGGTTTAGAAGGCTATTCTAGTGTAATTTGATTCATAGAAACTGAATTCTGGAAAATTTGATGTTTAATTCTGTATATGATAACTCAATTAATGTTAATCGAGGCTAAGTGACAAGTCATGAACTAGAAAATAAAAGATATAAAAACCCGCCCTTAAAGTGTTTGTTGAAATGCCTCAAAGAAGGTTCAAAACTGAAATTTAAAGTCAAAACGCATAATTATGATGTTTGGGCGAATTATGCGATACATGATTGAAAGGAGTTCTAACCGCGTCATGATTGAACTCTATAGGAAAAGATACCGGAACGTCGAGCGGACAAGCCGGTGGTGATTTGCGTTTGAAGGGCGTGCTCAAAAGGTATGTAACTTTACCCGTTACATTAAGTGAATTGTTATTAAACTATGTATGGTCAGATTGTAGAATAGAAGTTGCGTTGATTGTAGCAACCATGTTCGTTACTTAAATATGTAGGTTAAGAATTGGTTAGAAGTCGTTTGGTAGTCATCATAATGGAGGATTCCGTAGATGAGCCAAACGGGTTGAATAATGATGTACATTGTAGTGTTAGTGTTTTAAATAGATTGCGAGGGTGATAATGATCACAAGAGCATGAAGCCATGAGTTTGGTAATGAAGTGCCGGTGACAATAAGCCTCGGAAGTTGGGTAATAAGTGCCTTATGTTTTCTATTTACAAAGGTAGCAAAATAAGAATAACTAGAAAGGGCCGAATGATTACATAGTGACATCTTGTCGTCCAGTCCATAAAACAAACTTTTGGCATGGAAATCATTATAGTTACGTCGGTATTGAATTTACAGACGCATAGGAAAAAGAATCACCTAAAACGGACTTACGAGTCAAAAGTTATGGTCGTTTTAAGCTGAAAATCTGAATTTCCGGAACTGGCAGCAAGTGTAGGTCACAAAACTGGACCTGCTGGAAAACCAGCTCCCACGCGCCACGCGAGGGCCTGTCGCACCACGCGACAGGGTCAATTTTTTTTTTTTTGTATGTTCCAACGTTTGGGACTTGTTTATACACTTCATACAAATGTCAAAACTAACATTTTAAGTGGTTTTGACCATATGTAATAAAGGGAACTATCCGGATGGCGATCGAGCAAGTTTTTGAAGAACCGAACACAACTTTGCAAGCTTCCGCGTTAACTTAGTTTATGTTTAAACAATACTTTGGAATGACTTCGTCTAGACAATGTTTTTGATGTAAATGATTTGTTAATCATGTTATGAATGTTTAAACTAGTCGGTAGTTGACTAGTAGGTGTTACTTTAAAACTTTTATTTTGTAATTATGTTTAACCAAGGTACTAAATTTATCTAAAAATTAGTATCTTTTATTGAACTTAAATTAGAAAATAAATTGAGTGTTACAAGTTGGTAATCAGAGCTTAAGGTTGTCAACAAAGTGTTTGGTTCAAGCTTGATTGATCGTCCGGTAAGAATTAATTATTTATGTTAGTAGATTATTTTTTATGTAAGAAACAAGATGTAAATTGATGTGCATGGGAAGAGCGTGTTAACGCATACAAACCCGAAAAGTGCACTAAAGGCAAACGGTTAAAGCAAGTTATGAACTTGGCTAAACCATAGCGAATAAAGCCATGTTATAAATGAAATGTTTAACGTTTAATGTAAAAATTTCAGTTCCAAGATGGCGGATAAAGGTAACAATGATGCGGTGCAGAGAGTCACCGAGCAAACAAGAGAAGTGATTGCCGAGGAGGTTGGAAAGGCAATCGAAAATAGTTTGTCTGGTTTCATCGATAAGATCCAGAACACAGTACTATCAATGGTTGAGGAAAGAATCAAGAGATTAGAGGATAATGCCAATTTAGCAATGGAAAACTCCGGAGGACGAAAGCCTTGTACATACAAGGAGTTCATGGCGTGCAAACCGCCAGTCTATAATAGGGAGGTTGACCCAATCGTATGCCAACGTTGGCTAAGCGATATTGAAGGAGTATTCGAGAGGACCCATTGTGATGAAGATGACTACGTAGCTTATATGTTGTTTAAGATTCGCCAGTTCCTTGTGTACGTAAAAATACTCCTCCTCGCACCCTTCGCTTAAAGATTTCAAATCTAGCTTTTTCCAAAAGGGGTCTATCGACTCCAACGGTATCCTTTCACCTAAATTAAAATAAAATAACAAGCAACAGAAAACGTGAAAATCATTGCGTGATGAAATGCTCTTATTTTAAGATGTGGTTGATCGAAGAATGTATTATGTTTCTGTATATACGGTACCAGCTGGCACGCGCATGGCAACCCACAGCTAGTAAAAAAATGGCACGCGCATGTACCGTTAGATTCTTTTAAGATTTCTATTACTTGTATTTCGTTAGATAACAGGTCCAGGCATACATGTGAAACCTTCTTTCATATGATATCAAAAAATGATTTGTTATGGTGATCCATTATCCGGCTCCTGCTTGCTTCAATGCTGCATTTTATTTCTGTGACCTGGTTTTTGATGAGCTGATCAATAAGTGGTACAACTTTATCCAGCATGTTGTTGGGTTCGTCGAGATATTTCTTCAAAAGCGCATGTTGACTCTCTACCCTGTTGGTTGTACGCTGTCCGAAGTTCAGATGTTGGTCGGTCTAGAAAGAAACAAATCGGTCTCTAAATGGTTCTAACCAGTTTGAAAACAAGTAATCCATAATCTCGGAAAACAAACTGAAGTGCAGTCAAGACATGTCAGATAAGTACGATTAATAAGAAAATTACTAGGAAACTTACCATTACATTTTTTGCTAGGCAGTCCTGCTCGTATTCGCTCGTACCAGTAGGTGTAGTTAACATCGATCGTTGAGTTAATCACCATGCCCCACTTGTATACAAACTTTTCCAAGTCTTCTTCTGTTTTAAATCTTGGCTTGCAATATTTGGCGACGCTTTGTTGTATGTGCCACCTACACAGTGAATGTCTAGCGTTCGGAAACACACTTGCACATGCGTTCATAAGGGTGAGATCTATGTCCGTTACTATTACACGGGGCTCCATAACACTTTCCAGTGAGTCTATCAACCTCTGTAGCACCCACGTGAAGTTTTCCTCTTTCTCGTTGGTTATGAACGCATGCGTAATAGAGAACGATAAGTATGTGGATGTGACACCGATAATCTGAACTAGCGACATTTTGTACCGGTTCGTCTTGTAGGTGGAGTCTATAAGCAACACATGTGGGAAGGCGCACCATAACCTGTTCGACTCCGGGTGGATAAAGAAAACCTCATTTACCCTTTCGTCGTTTTCAGATGTTTTGTGGAAGAAAACAAACCCAACTGTCTTCAACCGGTGGAAAAGTCTCTGCATTGGAGTCTCGCCGACTTGCTCCATTCGACCCAATTTGGCTCGCGCATTGTATATGGTATTTCTTGTAGAGACATTTTTGAGTTTTTATTCTTTAATGATAGTAAGAATGTCTCGTGGTTTCATATTCTGATACGTCAGTTGCTCCAACGTCCTCTTTTCTATTGGAGTCGGCCTCATTAGGGATGGATTACCCTCTGGATACAAAAAGGGTTCGTGGTTATGCTTAGCTTTGTCAACCCTTAGATTCCAAAAACATGACCTCTTTCTGTATGTCCCGATCAGTTAGAACTCGCAACCGGTTTTCCTGCTCCCACTACGTCTGACCGTGGCTGTTGGCTTGTAGTAGCCGACACAATCGCACGTAAGCCAAATTTTTAACGGCTGCCCACTTGGGGTTGCTCGTAGTTCGTGTGTTTGGTGACTATGGTGTACCCATTTTGGCGTCTAACTTCTCTACACCACTCCACCAATTAATCCATGCTATCGAATTTCTAACAAAACACTTATATGTGAGAATTAATGATTGTATACAGGCCGTATGACGTTATACTGGTCGTATACAATGTCTATTATTATTTTTTTTCACTCGTATACTCAACATACGAACACTGTTTACGTCTTGTATACGGGTCATATAACTGTATACTTTGCTTTTTCTAACACCCTAGCACATTTTGATGCAAAATGACGCAGCAGAAATATGAACCATAAAATTCCTTTCTTGACAGTCTTTCAACGTACTAGAAAGACATTCAAATCGACTTCTTTTAAATCTTTTACATCGTTCGTTCCTAATCAAGATAATTATATTACATATGATTGTAAACATGTGACCACATCCCCATACAATCCTTGATCTTCAACTCGATCCCTGTTGATTTGCCCATCATGATAATCCGACTATCTGTGGTCACCATATATCACCAACACGTTAGTAAATGGTAACATCATATATTTTTAAATAAATACATAAAAATCAATATCGGCATAGCTATCTATCAATTTATAAAACTCCAATACGATGTTCTTCAGATTCATTCCTTACACCGAGCCTCAAACCTTCGAGAGCCCAACACTTACATACCTGCATTTCTAGTTTCATTCTCAATAACAAAACAGTTAGCAACACATACCCTCCAACGTATTGAAGACTCACATCTTCATATGAACACATAACATCAATCTACTTTCATTAAAATACATCATGTGTGAACAATACCATATATCCACAAACCTACAAACATGTCCCATACAAACATCTCACAATAACGACACCTAACTCTCACACTCTATAACTATATATATCTTCATACTTGCATTCAAGTCATATCCACTTATCCACATCCAATTATTGTACTTTAATCATGCATAATAATAATTCACATATAAGCTTACTATTGAACAAGTTTCATCTTCCTATCCGTATAATACATTCCAACACATTCAGTGAACACCAAGCATTTGTATACATCCAGTTAACTACATCACGAGTACATCTTTTCACATAATCATGTACTTACATACATGTCTCCTACACATATTACACATACTAGTTCATACGATTTATACCTACCATGATTCTAAATATACATACCTACATACATTCTTGTTCGCTCAAACACATTTAACGTACCATACTAATTCATGCATATGATCATCCGACTATAGACATGCTCATAAACAAGTTCTATCCCTTCTCACATAAAACACATTAGTATGTACAAATTGTAATCACATACTAATATGTATATATGCATATTTGTATTCGTAGGATATAAATAAACTTTTACAATCTTTATGTAGGTTATACTACCCTCTGAAAGTTTATCGGGACCTATACATTAGCCTTACGGGATACAGAAGTTCGAGACGGAAATAAAATACCAAAATCTGGGAAATTTGTACTTGTTGCAAGAACCCATCGTAAGCTATGGTCTACTTACCGTATCTGATGGTGGAAACATCCTGCCACAACCAGAACCTCCCTACCGTAAGCTACGGTCAGCTGCCGTAGTCTACGCTGGCAGCAAACTGTGAATCCGGACCAGCTCAAGCTATGGTCTACCTACCGTAGCTTACGGTGGGGAGCTGCAGTTTATTGTTACATCTTTCTTTGACCTGTTTTGAGTCCTGATCGATTAGGTTGGTCCTAAAACCTCCAAATGAACCTTTCTCTGATATCTTATCTATTATACTTCTTTCCAAACCTTTCCCTTAACATTACCAAAACCCCATACTTCCCATCTTACTAATTTTTCTATTAAAAGTTATGACCCATTTACCGCTCTATTGAAGTTTTACAGGTTTATCGTCGTACCAACCATTTCCAACAATCTTACCTTAGCATTTCCATTTATTGTATGTTCCACTTTTATTACGATTGTTCAAGTATATAACATCTTCAGGTACTTAAATACGAAGTGAGTTTGGGAACCACTTACCTTTAGCGTCCATGTCCATGCTCGTCTTCTTGCCTCCTTTCGACTCGCTAGCCTTCTGTGCATGAGTCCATGCTAATTTGATTCCTATTCTTTCATACCATCATTCTAATAACTTTGTTAGTATGCATGTTCATCCATATCAAGATTCATTTTCAAATTCTTAGTTGCATTGCTTTCATTAGTCAATCATTCACTATCATGCATATGACACAAAACGATAATCACTTTGTTCCACTTCAAGGAAATTAACTCCTATTTATACATAACACATCATTTGTCCAACGAGTATCAAATGATTATCCCTAACCTTACTTTATGGTGAAAGTCTAACCATGTTTTTTATGCGTAGTTGACCTACCTTAAGAAAGTCAACTGCCTATGATTTGAACTTTCAACTTAATCTTTTGCATACATCTTTTATAGTGGGTTATACTACAAACGTTATATTCATTTCATACTTCATGTAGTGACGCACATATGAACACACGATCAATTAATTACATGTATACTCATTTCGTTCATGTTAGCATTTTCGTAACTTCCCAACTGGCACCCTATCACATACTTAGCTAACCCAACATCCTTCCAACACTACCCCTTTCTAGGATCTCATATGTTTCACTCTTGCTTATCAATGACTAATAGGCAATCGAACAATCCACAAGGTGTGCGTTACATCAATCAAGACTATGGTGCAAGCTTTTAAAGTGCACTCCCACCGAATCATTCATTAACTACGTTCTTACATGGACTTCATCAAGGACATATTCATCATGATATTTTACTATCAAATTTCTCATTATCATTTTTACCCATTAACATTTGCTATTTGCTTACAGTTCCACTTATCATTTTCACCTAAGCATTTCATCAAACACTTGGTGTGCACACCACTTTCTAAGCATAATGTACAAGTGGTTTTAGCATATATTCTTCCCAAGTTCATCTCATGAACCATTTCATTCAAACAAAATCACATTGTCATTAATTCTACATCATTATTAACTATCAAATCTATCATATAACATCTTATGCATCTATACAATCACAATTTAACATTTACATGTTCATCATAATTATCTTCATACTCATGCATATGGGTTTCATCCTAAATCATCAAGATAACTCAAAATTCGAGCATAAATCAACTTAAACACAATAGCATTAACAAGTATTCATTCCAATATCAATCCAATTCACGGATTCATTCTAACCCCTTTTCATCAACAATCACTAGATCACAAAATTTTACTTACCACATTATTGTGAGTACTAGATCATCAAGAAATCGGTTCATTAATCAATCTCAACTTCCTTAGCCTTTCAATTTGAAGATTATGAAGAACTAGGGCAAGATGAGTTCTTCCCTCTTCTTTTCTTGTTCCTGGTCGACACACAGACACACATACAATTGTGTGTGTTGTGTTTTATTTTTGTTTATTTAAAACAATTAGTTTCAAATTGTTCCCATTTAGTCCCCCCCAACTATGGTTTTATTATAAAAGCCACTAATTCATGTTTTCATCCATTATTTAAGATTAATAAACTAGGTTAGGTAATCCTAGTTATGACCTTTTATTCCATAATACATGGAAACCGTACTACTGGGTTAAACTTCCAGTTTTGGGGTGTTACAAGTCTACCCCCCTTAAAGAAGTTTTCGTCCCCGAAACCTGCTTCATCACTATCGGTTTATCTATTCAACATACCCCAAAAGATATCATAACCCGGATCCACTCATAGCTCGTATATCAACCTTACTCACAAACAAACATAATTATACTTCTTGTTTCTACTTTCTTAATTAAGCATAAAACTTTCGAGCATTTACTAATCATAATGAATCTATAAATTTCCAGTTCACTCATTAATCATACTCAATGTTGAATCCTTTCCTTAGTCGCATAAGTACTTTAACAAGAGCTTACTAATGCACCCCACTATTAGTATTCGTTCTAAAAGTTTCTTTTACACCTGAAATTTTAACCATTAACATACACATGTCTTGAATATTTAATCAGAGTTATCACATCCACAATATGCTTACTATTTCATCCTCACTCTTTTATACTTATCTCAAGATTTAAACATCATTTTACGTTTGTTATTGTTACATGGTGCTATGTACATTCTTAAGTTGAATTCCGATTCATTCCATTCGTGACACCTTGATTTATCAGTCCATTTATTTAACACATTACTTACTATACACATATATGTGTGTAATTGTATGACATTAAGTCTAAACTAAAATTTTATTCCTTTGTTGACCTCTAAAACTCAAACCTTTTATACCATGTCATGCTTGTGCTACCATTAGTTCGCATTGAAGTACTATTCAATCTATACTTTCTATTTAACATCCACAAGTTAAAGAATTTGCTAACCTCACTTATTTGGCACAATTCAATGAACCACAACCCGAGTTGGCTCGCTCCTTCACGAGTCCATACCATAACGGGGTTGATCTCTCCCATCCATGCGATGAGCTTCCGCTCGTGGGCATACTTTCACCAACTCTATTGGTTTCATCACATCAAGAGTTCTACCATTATCATCTACAAAATTAGCGGTTAGCTCATTTCCTTCAAATATTCATTCTACTCGGTGATTAATTACCTATAATTCTTTCACAAATTTCCTACGTACATGCCATACATGTCAAACATTCCATTTCTTACATACAGTTC
This sequence comes from Helianthus tuberosus, assembly GCA_030545235.1. Taxonomy (NCBI): domain Eukaryota; kingdom Viridiplantae; phylum Streptophyta; class Magnoliopsida; order Asterales; family Asteraceae; genus Helianthus; species Helianthus tuberosus. Next base: position 57,648,659 of record CM060444.1, on the reverse strand, counting down.
TTTTATTTTGTTAATTCTTTTGCCAACATTTCGCAGTTTGACATTTTGACACTTCATACTTATCGTAGATGTATTGAAGTACACCTTCGTACATCCTTTCCATTCAGGCATACTTGCAAAGACTTCATTTCATCATTTCAGTATTTCTTGTGAAACTTACCCTTTTCGCCCATACTTAAGTCATTTGTCGGGGTCGTAGCCCGTCTTTCATTCTGACTCTCAAGAGTCGATTACTAACATGTCTAACACTCACTTATTCAAATCATCTTTCATTCAACTAAATTTTCTTGTCCCAACAACCTTTTTCAGTGGTTATACTTACTTAATTACTTAAGGGACCAAACTCTTCTTTCTATTTTTTCTATTACTTGCTTTATTATTAACAATTCAACTTCATTTGACCCTTCCAAAAAGTCAAAATGTAAATACTTTCTTACCTGTGTTTTATCATTTAGCTACAATTTATCCCAAGCGTGTTCAGATACGCACTACGTATGCATTACTTTAGTTGAGCAACATATTTAACCAGTCAAGATTACCGTCACTACTTATTTACAAGGTCTATGCCTACCTTGCTTGGGAAGAGAATCACATTTCCTCCTCCACCCTTACCTGATCCTTACATATTTATAGATCAGTTTTTTTTTCATCCCCACAAGTTTAATTCGTACATACTAAAGGATTTTTAAAGCTTTTCAACCATATATGTTGGATCCGTACTCACTTACGGATTCAACCTTTCCATTATTAGTCATTTGAGTTTCATTCTTATCTTTCATTTTCACTTGTTTATTCCGTACTTACTTATAGAATCAAACCTTTTATTCTTTTACCTTTCATTCTTACCTATTTGATCCGGCTTTACACACGAATTCAAAACTTTCATTCTTACTTGTTTGGTTCGTCTTTACTTACGGATTCAAACCATTCATTCATTACTTTTCATTCTTACTTGTTTGATCTGATTCTTAAAGAATCCTTGGACCCCCTTTCATCCCCACACGACCCCTATTTCTGTCGCAACCCCCGACCCCTGCCCCCTGCCCCGGGAGGCGGGCGGTCGCGGCACGCAGATTCGGTGGTATCGGTGTTTATTAATTTGGCAGTAGAAATTTCATCAGGACCGTAGTTAGGAAATAGTTTATCAGAGTAAAACACCACATTTTTATAATAATAAATACATGGGAAAAACCCAAGTTTTCATTACAATATGTTTATAGGGATAAACCTTAATTTATTGAAATAAAACTTCTTCTTTATTTAGGTAACTTTTATAGCCACTTTTCCAAGCCTTCAGTGCTCTCCAGTAGGCTTCTATTTGGCTTTCACATTTTGTTACCTGAAACGCGTTTAAAAAGTTTTATCAACAAGAAATACTGGCAAGTGAATCCCAGTTTAATCAAAACAAGTTTTATCATTTTACAGCATTGAGGGCAACCCGCAATTACATTTGTTTACATCTACTTTAATTACCACCCATGGTACTGTCAATCCTGACTTGTGGTCATGCTACTACTCACAGTGTAGTAACAAGTTATGTATACAAAACCCCAACATACCGACGATAATTGTAGATTTACAAATACTCAATCACTGTGAATTGTAATTTAAATAATTGAGGTTTTGTAAAAACAGCTTACAAAAAGAGGGATTACTCACATTGCTATTTTAGATAGTTCCTGGTGACTTCCTGGTTATAATCTATTAATTTAGACAATGCACATGTGTTAGTATAATAACCCAATTTACATTAGTTATACCCTCCCCCCGAGACAGAACTCCAACGATTGAGTCAGGCAGAGCCTAGACATGCGTTACGGAGCTCTAGATCAATCAGGCAGCGTAACTAATACGTAACCGGGGGTTATGATACTTACATCGAGGCAGAGCTTCGCTAATTAGTGGGTATTATACCCGAGTATTACTTCTATTAGTTCAGAAATTGAGAGAGAAAGTTTGATTGTGAAGGATTTGAAACTAAAGCTCGATCGTCCAATTTATAGGCTGGAAACATGGGCGGCTCACGCCCCGCGAGAGCTGAAGCACAAGACTTCGCAGCCCGGGAGACCTTCTAGGGTAGGCCCTAGCTTAGCTGAATCAACGGCTAGCTTCGACACGACTGGGACACGTGGCAGCACCAGGTTGCGCCTGGTGGCCACCTTGTCACGACCCGCGAGCGACCATGAAATTTTGTTTTATTTGATTTTTGTTAAATTAAAGGTATTTCGGGCCCACTTTTCGTATACGGGATGTATTTTAGGACATATAGGGGTGTTTTAGGGATTTCGGGAAAGTTGTTATATCCTCCCCACCTTGTTTTAGAACTCGTCCTAGAGGTCTACTGGAACAGGTGTGGATATTTCTTCTGCATCTCTTATTCGAGCTCACAAGTGTATTCTGGTCCTCTTTTGGAATCCCATTTTACTTTGACTAGAACTAACCTCTTGTGTCTGAGATTCTTGATTTTTCTGTCTTCGATCTGTAGGGGTTTCTCTACAAACTTAAGTTTCTTATTTACCTCTATGTCTTTAAGAGGTACTACTAACGATTCATCTGCTAAGCACTTCTTGAGATTACATACATGAAATACATCATGTATTCCTGCCATTTCCTCTGGCAGTTGTAGCTGAAAAGCTACTGGTCCTATCCTTCTAATAATCTCAAAAGGTCCAACGTACCTGGGACTTAGCTTTCCCCTTTTGATGAATCTAACTATTCCTTTCCATGGCGAAACTTTTAATAATACCTTGTCTCCTACTTAAAATTCCAACGGTTTTCGCGTGTTATCAGCATAACTCTTTTGACGATCGCGTGCTGCTTTTAGTCTTGACTTTAATAATCTTGTATGTTGTTTCCTGTACTATCTCTGGTCCAGACAGTTGCTTTTCTCCAATTTCTGCCCAACAGACTGGAGTTCGGCACTTTCATCCATAAAGTGCTTCGAATGGTGCTGCATTGATACTGGTATAATAGCTGTTATTATAGGAAAATTCTATTAATGGTAAATGATCGTCCCAATTTCCTCCGAAATCAATTACACAAGCTCTAAGCATATCTTCCATTGTCTGAATTTTCCTATCGCTTTGTCCGTCCATTTGAGGATGATAAGTAGTGCTTAGATTTAACTTGGTTCCCATTGCTTTTTGGAAACTAGTCCAAAAATAAGAAGTAAAACGACTATCTCTATCAGACACAATAGATAAAGGAATTCCATGTAATAAAACTGTTTCATTTACATATAACTTGGCTAATTGTTCCATACTGAAATTTTCCTTCATCGGTAAGAAATGAGCGGACTTGGTTAGTCTGTCTACAATCACCCAGATTGTATCATTACCTTTTCGTGTCTTGGGTAATTTGGTAACAAAGTCCATTATTATCAATTCCTATTTCCATATTGGCATTTCAAGTTGCTGCAATAAACCTGAGGGTTTCTGATGTTCAGCTTTAACTTGTGAACATGTTAGACACTTGGCAACATAGGCTGCTATATCCTTTTTCATTCCTATCCACCATAAATTCTTTCTTAAGTCTTGATACATTTTATCACTACCGGGATGTATCGTATACTCAGACTTATGGGCTTCTTCTAATATTTGGTGGCGTAGGTTTCCTTGCTTGGGTACCCAAATTCTTTTCTTATGGAATCTCCAAATTTCACCTGTTCCTTGTTCTAATTCCTTAATCATTCCTTTTAATTTTTCAGTATCGTCCTTGATTACTGATTCCTGTACTTTTCTAATTTGCTCATTTAAATCTATCTGCAGATTTAATTTGAGAGAACGTACTCTTCTTGGCTTTTCATGAAACTTGCGACTTAATGCATCAGCTACTACATTAGCCTTTCCTGCATGATACTGGATAAAGATTAGCAATAAAATTATGGTTTAAAATTTCTATTCTTGCTCCCTGCAAGATTTCAGTGATCTTAATGGATTCTCCATTTGCCGTCTCTACCAGACATTCTTGTGGAAGTTTAGTTAATGGTTGATTGAGAAGTTTGCAAAATGAAGTATTAATAAAACTTTGGTTCACACCAGAATCAAATAATACTTTAGCAAAAACATCATTAACTAAAAACGTACCGGCAATCACGTCCGGAATCATCTTGGCTTCTTCCGCAGTCAGAACAAACGCTCTAGCATTCTTGATAGTCTTGTTGTTCATGGCTGAAGCTTGTTTCGGACAATTTGGTTTGATATGTCCCTTTTCTCCACAATTGAAGCATATTCCATTACTGGGTTTCTTCCTGCAGTCTTCTTCCTTGTGTCCAGGTATTTTGCAGAAGTTGCAGTATATGGAACATCTTCTCGAATGTTTCTTCTTGCAGTACTTACAGTAAGGTGCATAAGTAGAACCTATATTTTTCCCACAGTTTGGAATTACCGTAGCGAAATTCCTGGGTAAGCTTTTAGACTAGGTTCTTCCTCTGGTTTTCTTCTTGCGTACGTACTAGTTCATCAGTCAAGGTATTGGCTAGTTCTACAGCTTCTTCTATGGTTTGTGGTCTAGTTGCCTTGACTACATGTCTAATTTCACTTATTAATCCCTAGATGTAACGGGGGATTAATACTGGTTCTGGTGAAGCTAGGGTTGGCACTATTCTAGCATATTCGAAAAATATGGTAGTGTAACCCTTACAGTCAACTCATGTCATTCTAAGGTTTAAGAGTTTATAAGCAATTTGTTCTTTTTAATTAGGAGGACATAATTTTCTTTCGACCATGTTCTTAAATTTAGTCCATACCATATTATAGAATCTGTCACTTCCCCTAGACTGGAGAATAGTATTCCACCATTCTAGAGCTGCATTCTTAAAAAGATTGGAAGCAAACATGATTTTATCTTCCTCTGCACATTTGCTTATTTTTAAGACTGCTTCTGTCTTTTCTATCCAGCGTAGAACTGCAATGGCTCCTTCATTGCCATAGAATTCTATTGGTTTGCAAGACCAGAATTCTTTGTAAGAACAACCATATGATATGGTTCTTTTTTTTTTTTGGAATAGGAAATTGAAGTAACGGTCCATTGTTTACACTGTGACTGGGTTCAGTAGGTGGTCGTTTACTTACACTATTATTTTTGTTATTTTCCGCTTCTTTAACAGTCTTGATAATATATGGCATAGCAACTATAATCCCTTGTGCCACTATATGTTGGATCGCACTGTTATCTAATTGGTTTCCATTATTCTCGTTATTCTGGTTTTCCTGTTTTACTTCGTTGTCCATCTGAATTATCACATTTAGCAGGTATTAATATTACAGAATAAGATTAATGCAAACAATCACATAGACAACACATTGATCAAAATCGTCGAACATTGCGACATATACTCTATTTCATATATATATATATATAGGGGAGGGTTCATTGGGGAACACTAAAAAAGTGGGGAACAGGGGAACACTTTTAAAAATTATACTTAACATGTTAAAAAAATATTTTTCTAATTTTTTTTCAGCGCTTTTTCTTATAAATACAAGTAGAAACATTTTTGATAAAAAAATCAAAAACTAAAAATATAAAAAAAACAGTTATATCTTATAGAATTAACTTAACATTTTAAAAATAATTTTTTTAAATTTTTTTTCAGCGCTTTTCTTTATAAAAAGGAGGAGAATCTAGTCGAGTAAAAAAAAAAATTTTCTAAAAAAAATTTTTTAGCCTTTTTTTAATTTTTTTTAATATTTTTAGTTTTTGATTTTTTTATTAAAAATGCTTCTACAAGTATATATAAGGAGAAGCGCCGAAAAAGATGTTTAAAAAATTAATTTTTAACATGTTAAGTTAAATTTTTAAGAGTGTTCCCCGGTTCCCCACTTTTTTAGTGTTCCCCAATGAACCTCACACTATATATATATATATATATATATATATATATATATATATATATATATATATATATATATATTACAAGCTGCAACTGGAATTTAAAACACACCATTAGTTATGCATCACTAGATATTAGGCTAATTTTTTTAAACTACACGCATTTATATATATATATATATATATATATATATATATATATATATATATGCACATGTATATATATATATATAGAAACGGGATCGGGACCATTAGTTATGCATCACTAGATATTAGGCTAATTTTTTTAAACTACACGCATTTATATATATATATATATGTGTGTGTGTGTGTGTATGTATATACATATGTGTATATATATATAAATATAGAAACGGGATCGGGAGTAAACGATCAAAAGTGTGAGAACGGTGAGAACGCTTCCTGGCCCAACACGTGTCACGCCGCTTAGAAAAGGACGGAGGGGCTTTTTTGTCCTTTCATCTTCTGCTTTTCCTGTTCCGCTTTTTTCCAATGTTGTTTTAAATTTTGGTTTTTGAGATTTTTGGCGTTAACCAAATTCAATAATTAATGGCGTTTTAATGATTCCATTGTATCAACATTTTGGCGTATATGGCATTTATTCACAACGTATGCCATTGGAGACCAGAGCGGCATGAAATCTATTTGAATGGCGTTTTTGAAGGGGTTTTAAACAAGATGGTTCATTGTTCTATTATTTTTTATAAACATTTTGGCGTTTGGGTTATCTTGGCGTTTTACAATTGTTGGATTATATTTCAGCCACAGTAAAAAAAAAAAAAATACAAGCGAAGAAAATAAATTAAAAATGCTAATCGAATCTCTCTTCACAATATTCACTGTCATCAGTCTCTCTGTTCTTTAATAGTACAAGAACTGACACCAAAATATGGCGTTTTATGTAAAACTTAACAAACCCATCGGTTTGTTTATTTTGCCTGCTCGTCTGTTGTAGTGGCTTTTTTTGTGGATGTTTGGGGACATAGATATATGACGTGTGGGTTGGTTTTTCGCTTTTTCTTCATGTTGATCTTCATCTTTATCATCATCCCACTCTTCAGTGTCATTGATCTCTTCTCCTCATCCAAGCCTTCTTCAAGAACAAAAAATACAAAATGCCATATGACTGGCATCAGTATCTTTTTCCTGAAATTTTGTCCATCTCATGCAGCAAAATCTTTCTGAGCTACTCCCCTCTGATAACAATTCATTCAATTTATTTGTTGGCGTTTTACAGTGGGTGGTATTTAGTAGTTGCTGAGATGTATCAATTTATAGGATGTCTTTTTTGGCGCCTAAATTAGGCGGTGCATTATTATAATAAAGTATATTGTCTTTTCAGTTGCTGTTTTGTAATTAATGTTTTTTATAAGCTTTATCTCTGAAGTCTGTAACACGTCCCATCTTTCAAGTTTGGCGTTTTACATTCTTCAGTATTTAATGATTTTGTATTTACTGTTCCTAGTTACATTTTCAAGTTTGCTTTTTATTTTTTTTTATTTTTTTATTTTGGATTTTTTATAATAATTTTTCAAAGTAATTTTATTATAGTTGGAAGTTTTTTGGTGGCGTTTAACTGGATGATATCGTTTGAAACAAGCATTTTGGTTGTTTTGGCGTTTTTATTATATATGGCGTTTTTATTATATAACAATTAACTGAAAAGGAAAAAAAAGAATACATAAACAACTGATCTTCGAAATCTTCTCTGTCTCCAGTCTCTTTCTTTTCTCTTTTTTGAATCATGTTAACTGGCTGGTTCGACTTTCGTATGATTCATTTTGTTTTTTTGTTTTTCAAGTAGTTTTTTGTGTTGTTGTTTGGAAGCACACAGTCTGACATCAGCATCTTTTTCTTGAATATTTGTCCATCTCATGCAGCAAAATGTTATTGAGTTTATATCCTTCAGCCAACAATCTTGAATTTTTACAATCAACGATTTTTGATTTTTTAACTTTTTTGGCGTTTTACCGATAAAAAGAACGCCATGAAATAAGATCACCTTAAACCTCAAATTTTGATCATGCTAAAATCAATAATGTTTTGCTGTATGAGATGGACAACATTGTTAATCCTCGGTTAAGAAAGATAACTGACAATGTTGTCCACCCCATACAGCTAAACTTTATTGACAACAAACCTCAATAATGCTTTTGTATGTTTTGGCATTATAAATTTGATGGAAGTTTAGGATAAGTCAATGAGATTTTACTCAATGAAATGGACTATACTTTAGGATTTTGTCTATTTCATTGAGTGAAATCTTACGGACAGCCAAACTGAATTTCAAAAAAATGTTTTTGGGGTTGAAGATATTTGATGTTTGGGTTTTTTGGCGTCTCTAAGGCGAATGGGTTATATGAAATATGGCGTTTGGGTTTTTGTGTGTGTTTTTAAGTGAAGGCCTGAGATGTTGTATATATAGGACTTTTTTGGCGGTTTCTTAAGGCGGGATTTTACTATAATTAAGTTTGGCGTTTTATATTTAATGGCGTTTTACTTAGAATGGTCTGTGATTTTTGTGTTTGGCGTTTTATTTCATGATTTGGCGTTTTATGTGGAGTAGTCAAAAGACCCTTTTACCCTTAATGAAGCGCGTCCACGTAATAAAATTGATGTTATTTACGAAAACGCCACCGCGCCAATCTAGTCCATAGATTGTTTTGATCGGATGATCGTTAAGCGTTCTCACCGTTCTCATACTTTCTATCGTTTTCTCTAAATCCCGACCATATATATATATATATATATATATATATATATATTATTGTTATTATTATTATTATTATTGTTATCAGTAGGGGTTGTTCCAGAAATGCATTTCTCACTCGTCGTATTTCCACACGAGCTTTTCCCCTATCTGTTTTATCCTTTCTCATTCCTCAACTAACTCCTCACCAAATGTGCGGAGTTTCTGCACATTCTCCTCGCTCATGGTTGGTAGTGGGGCTGGTACTGTGACAGGGTACTAAGGTACAGGTTGTCCATATGGGTACAGGTTGTTTAATATCTCCTGGAGATACTGGTCGTTATCCCAATATGGGTCCAGAGGGTCGAGGTTGGTATATTGTGCTATGGGGTTTGGTATGGGTTCCTCCTATTGGTAGAGTTCTCGATAATCCATATGTTCATCATTCCAAGGGTCATATGCTAAAAGATTGGGTGCTGGGATTCTAGGGATTTCGTTCGGGTCGAATGCGGGTATGGGAATCTGGTCTTTTTGGTTAGGTTCTATTTCCATGGGTTGGGTTGGGAATAGTGGTAGTGGTTTGGTGCAATGATTTGGTCTAGGTTTAGGTCTGCTGCAGTGGTAACTACTATGTGAAAGTTGGCCAATCGCCTATTGACTATGTCTTGGGTCTGGGCGTTCATCTCCCTATTTGCTGCTGCTAAAGCCCTTTGTTGTTGCAATTTCCTCATTCGCTTCCTGCGCTCATGTGTTCCCCGACTGAACCATCCTCTCTTTTTCATAGGGAATGGTTCTTCGGAGTGCGCCTTAAATATGAAGATTCCCTCTTCAGTGTCAGCTGAATACCCCGAAGGAGTAGGCTGGGATTAAGTTCCTTTATCTCTAGAAGAACTAGATAGGTGACGATAGGCGTCAGACGGACCTTGATCACTCATACTGTAAATTAACAGATTGTCGAATAACATAAAACAATAATATACATATATTCACATAGTCACATAGATTATTTCCTAACATAATGGATAAAATTTTGGTGTCAGCAGAACACTTCTGTGGCTGAAATCAGTGGCTGTAGCTCTGATACCACCTTCTGTCGCAACCCCCGACCCCTGCCCCGTGAGACGGGCGGCCACGGCACGCAGATTCGGTGGTATCGGTGTTTATTAATTTGGCAGCGGAAATTTCATAAGGACCGTAGTTAGGAAATAGTTTATCAGAGTAAAACACCACATTTTTATAATAATAAATACATGGGAAAACCCCAAGTTTTCATTACAACATGTTTATAGGGATAGGTAGAGGATCCTGTAAAAAGTGCTCAAAGTGTGAGAAGTGTGAGAAATGTATTATAACACTATATATAATACTATATAACACCATATAAACACCGTATAACAATATGTAACACCATACAATACCATATAACACTATATAACACTATATATAGTGTTATAACAAATATAGCACTATAGGTTGTCTGATTGCATGTCTATGATAGATGTATAGTGTTATATTTGTTATATAATGTTACATAGTGTTATATGGTATTATATGGTGTTACATGTTGTTATACGATGTTTATATGGTGTTATATAGTGTTATAATACACTTCTCACACTTTAGGCCCTTTTTACACTATCCTTACCCTATAGGGATAAACCCTAATTTATTGAAATAAAATTTCTTCTTTATTTAGGTAACTTTTATAGCCACTTTTCGAAGCCTTCAGTGCTCTCCAGTTGGCTTCTATTTGACTTTCACTATTTTGTTACCTGAAACGCGTTTAAAAAATATTATCAGCAAGAAATACTGGCGAGTGAATCCCAGTTTAATCAAAACATGTTTTATCATTTTACAGCATTGAGGGCAACCCGCAATTACATTTGTTTCCATCTACTTTAATTACCGCGCACGGTACTGTCAATTCTGACTTGTGGTCATGCTACTACTCACAGTGTAGTAACAAGTTATGTATATAAAACCCCAACATACCGACGATAATTGTAGATTTACAAATACTCAATCATTGTGAATTGTAATTTAAATAATTGAGGTTCTGTAAAAACAGTTTACAAAAAGAGGAATTACTCACATTGCTATTTTAGATAGTTCCTGGTGACTTACTGGTTATAATCTATTAATTTAAACAATGCACACGCGTTAGTGTAATAACCCAATTTACATTAGTTATACCCTCCCCCCGAGACAGAACTCTAACGACTGAGTCAGGCAGAGACTAGACAGCGTAACTAATACGTAACTGGGGGTTATGATACTTACATCGAGGCAGAGCTACGCTAATTAGTAGGTATTATGCCCGAGTATTACTTTTATTAATTCAGAAATTGAGAGAGAAAGTTTGATTGTGAACGATTTGAAACTGAAGCTCGATTGTCCAATTTATAAGCTGGAAACAGGGGCGGCTCGCGCCCCGCGAGAGCTGCAGCACAAGGCTTCGCGACCCGCGAGACCTTCTAGGGTAGGCCCTAGCTTAGCTGAATCAACGGCTAGCTTTGACATGACTGGGACACGTGGCAGCACCGGGTTGCGCCTGGTGGCCACCTTGTCGCGGCCCGCGACGAGCTCAGGGGATGTTGTCGCGCCTCGCGAGCGACCATGAAATTTTGTTTCATTTGATTTTTGTTAAATTAAAGGTATTTCTGGCCCACTTTTCGTATACGGGATGTATTTTAGGACTTATAGGGGTGTTTTAGGGATTTCGGGAGAGTTGTTATAATTTCCTAATTCGACCGGACATATACGCGATGATCCTCATGGTTTCTCGAGCGTCCTATGCTTCTTACGCACTGGTCAGGCGCGCATCCCACATACTTGTCTCGAGTCTTCATGAGAATCATCACCTTATATCCAGAAACCAGTTTTCAGCTCGTGCCACACCCATTTGAACCCTTCTAGGATTGCACCCTCATATTTAAAGGTATACTAAATACCGGTACTTACCAAATTTTAAAATTTGTGTACCTGGGATCCATTTGCCTGCCTTATCACATGATTTAACCTTCATGCTAGCTCGCGGCTGCAAAACATCCTCATTGTCTAGCAAGCTCACCTTACATCATTCATCATTATTAGTATCATCACACATACTTACTTGTATTAGATTATTACCTTTCGGTCTTGAACGAGTCTCGTATTGTACGGGTCACTAATCACAAGAGCACACGGGTTTGAGTTCAAGTACTTACCTCTTTGTACTTGATTTCACACAAACCTAGGCTCTGATACCAACTTGTAACACCCTAACAAATTTTGATGCAAAATGACGCAGCGGAAATATGAATCATAAAATTCCTTTCTTGACAGTCATTCAACGTACTAGAAAGCCATTAAAATCGACTTTTTTAAATCTTTTACATCATTTGTTCCTAATAAAGATACTTATATTACATATGATTGCAAACATGTGACCACATCCCCGTACAATCCTTGATCTTCAACTCGATCCCCGTTGATTTACCCATCATGATAATCCGACTATCTGCGATCACCATAGATCACCAACAAGTTAGTAAATGGTAACATAATATATTTTTAAATAAATACATAAAAATCAATAACGGAATAGCCATCTATCATGTATAAAACTCCAATAGGATGTTCTTTGGATTCATTCCTTACACCGAGCCTCAAACCTTCGAGAGCCCAACACTTACACACCTGCATTTCTAATTTCATTCTCAATAATAAAACAGTTAGTAACACATACCCTCCAACGTAGTGAAGACTCTCATCTTCACATGAACACATAACATTGATCTACTTTCATTAAAATACATCATGTATGAACACTATCATATATCCACAAACTTACATTCATGTCCTATACATACATCTCACAATAACAATGACACCTAACTCTCAGACTCTACAACTATATATCTTCATACTTGCATTCAAGTCGTATCCACTTATCCACATCCAATTATTGTACTTTAATCATGCATAATAATAATTCACCTATAAGCTTACTATTGAACGAGTTTCATCTTCCTATCCGTATAATACATTCGAACACATTTGATGAACGCCAACCATTTGTATACATCTGTTTAACTACATCACGAGTATATCCTTTCACATAATCATGTACTTACATACATGTCTCTTACACATATTACAGATACTAGTTCATACGATTTATACCTACCATGATTCTAAATATGCATACCTGCAGACATTCTCGTTCGCTCAAACACATTTAACATACCGTACTAATTCATGCATATTATCATCCGACTATAGTCATGCTCATAAAAAAGTTTTGTCCCTTCTCACGTAAAACACATTAGTATGTACAAATTGTAATCACATACTTATTTGTATATATGCATATTTGTAATCATACGACATAAATAAACTTTTACAATCTTTATGTAGGTTATACTACCCTCCAGAAGTTTATCGGGACCTATACATAAGCCTAAGGGGATATGGAGGTTCAAGACGGAAATAAAATACAAAAATCGGGGAAATTTGTACTTGTTGCCAGAACCCGTCGTAAGCAACGGTCTACCTACCGTATCTTACGGTGGAAACATCCTACCACAACCAGAACTTCCCTACCATTAGCTACGGTCAAGTGTCGTAGCCTACGGCTGGCAGCAAAGTGTGAATCCAAACCCGCCGTAAGCTACGGTCTGCCTACCATAGCTTACAGTGGGGAGCTGCTGTTTATTGTTACATCTTTATTTGACTCGTTTTGAGTCCTGATCGAATAGGCTGGTCCCGAAACCTCCAAACGTACCTTTCTCTGATATCTTATCTATTATACTTCTTTCAAAACCATTCCATTAACATTACCAAAACCCCATACTTCCCATCTTATGAATTTTTCTATTGAAAGTTATGACCCGTTTACCACTATATTGAAGTTTTACAGGTTTGTTGTCATACCAACCATTTCCAACAATTTTACCTTAGCATTTCCATTTATTGTACGTTCCACTTTGATTATGATTGTTCAAGTATATAACATCTTCATGTACTTAAATGCGAAGTGAGTTCGGGAACCACTCACCTTTAGCGTCCATGTTCATGCTCGTCTTCTTGCCTCTTTTCGACTCGCTAGCCTTCCGTGCTTGAGTCCATGCTAATGTGATTCCTATTCTTTCATACCATCATTTTCATAACTTTGTTAGTATGCATGTTCATCCATATCAAGATTGAGGTCGCGGGTTCGAAACCTGGTAACCCCAGGCTCTTCGTTCCCCTCGAGTTGGCAGGATACTCACCGCCAGGCAGCGTTGTCGGGTCGCTAGCTTGGGAAGTGAGATCATTTCTGCGGTCAGGGGTACCGTGCATTTACCCTTAAGATTCATTTCAAATTCTTAGCTGCATTGCTTTCATTAGTCAATCATTCACTATCATGCATAAGACACAAAACGATAATCACTTTGTTCCACGTTCAAGGAATTTAACTCCTATTTATACATAACACATCATTTGTCCAACGCATATCACATGATTATCCCTAACCTTACATTTTTGGCGAAAGTCTAACCATATTGTTTATGCGCAGTTGACCATGAGAAAGTCAACTGCCTATGATATGAACTTTCAACTTAATCTTTTACATACATCCTTTATAGTGGGTTATACTACAAACGTTATATGCATTTCATACTTCATTTAGTGACGCACATACGAACACTTGATCACTTAATTACATGTATAGTCATTTCATTCACGTTAGCATTTTCATAACTTCCCAACTAGCACCCTATCACATACTTAGCTAACCCAACATCCTTCCAACACTACCCCTTTCTAGGATCTCATATGTTTCATTCTTGCTTATCAATCACTAATAGGCAATCGAACAATCCACAAGGTGTGCGTTACATCAATCAAGCATATGGTGCAAGCTCTTAAAGTACACTCCTACCTAATCACTCATTAACTACATTCTTACATGGACTTCATCAAGGACATATTACTCATGATATTTTACTATCAAATTTCTCATTATCATTTTTACCCATTAACATTTGCTATTTGCATACAATTCCACTTCATGAACCATTTCATTCAAATAAAATCACATTGTCATTAATTCTACATCATGATTAACTATCAAATCTATCATATAACATCTTATGTATCTGTACAATCACAATTTAACATTTACATGTTTATCATATTTATCTTCATACTCATGCATATGGGTTTCATCCTAATCATCAAGATAACTCAAAATTCGACCATAAATCAACTTAAATACAATAGCATTAACAAGTATTAATTCCAATATCAATCCAATTCACGGATTCATTCTAACCCCTTTTCTTTAACAATCACTAGATCATAAAATTTTACTTACCACATGATTGTGAGTACTAGATCATCAAGAAATCGGGTTCATGCATCAATCTCAACTTCCTTAGCCTTTCAATTTGAAGATTATGAAGAACTAGGGTAAGATGAGTTCTTCCCTCTTCTTTTCTTGTTCCTGGTCGACACACACACACAAGTGTGTGTGTTGTGTTTTATTTTTGTTTATTAAAACTATTAGTTTCAAATTGTTCCCATTTAGTCCCCCAACTATGGTTTTATTATAAAAGCCACAAATTCATGTTTTTATCCATTACTTAAAATTAATAAACTAGGTTAGTTAGTCCTAGTTATCACCTTTTATTCCATAATACATGGAAACCGTACTAGTGGGTAAAAATTGCAGTTTTGGGGCGTTACACTTATGCTTCATGTTTATTAACTGGTCGTTTGTTTTTAACTGGTTGTTTGTTTGACATCAAACGTATAAACAATAATATTAGACGTACGACAAATAAACGTATAAATAAATGTTATACCTGATCGGTTTCAAACTCACTAGGTTCCTGGTCATCGTTTGGACCCTCAGACGGTCCACCACTACCTGGAGGAAATTGAAAACTACCGGGCAGCGGTTCACTACTACCAGGAGGAGATTAAAAACTAACGGGCAGCGGTGGAATAACCAGCATAATTACCCTGAAAGGCATCCAAACCCCAAGGATCCTGACTTGCATCAGACGCAAGATTGAGATCGAACGGAACATTAGATCAAACAAACCTAGATTGTTATTTTGATTGTTTTCATAACTCCTTTGATTCGACTCGCTAGCCGAGTCATACCGAAAAAGTTACTGTTGCCCCAAAACGACATTGATAGCGTAATATAATTTGAATACAGAGAAATATATACAGTCTGTATACACCATTTGAGAATAAGATTTTAGCTTGTGTGATTATTAATACCCTTTTATAAACCTCCTTTCTCTCTCCTGTTATCAAACACTAGAATCTCTCCACTCTACCAATGATCTCTTGGCCTAGTGGTTAAAGAGGAGGTGTGAAGCTTTGCTTCTCTTGGAGGTCTTGGGTTCAACTCTAGACAAAGGGGTTTTAATACTAACTTGGTGATACTAACATACTAACTACTAACCCGGTTAGCGATACCCTAACCGGACGCCGTTGAAAACAAAAAACTCTCCACTCTCTCTCCTATTTCTCTCTCTTCGCCGTCCATGGCGGATTAGGTGAAAACGTGTCATTAACACCCAAATTCAACACCCGAGTTCGCTGGTTCAATGGTGGTTCAAGGCTATCGATGGTGGAGGGTACTGTGGAGGATGATGGGGTTGTTGCAGGGTAGCGGTGGTGATGAAGTCTGGTGGTGGCGTTCACGATGAAGGCTTTGAGGGTGTTGTGGTGCAGGGTCCCGTGTAGTGCAGTTTTGTGGTGAAAGACCCTAAGTTGCAGGTTGTTTGAAGGATTTGCAGCGGTGGTGGTGGAGTTTTGTGGTGAAAAACCCCCCTCCTTTCATGTTATTGGCTCCCGCCGATGATGATGTCCAGTGGCGGTGTTCACATTGTTTGCAGTGGTGAGGAAGTCCGGTGGTGGGTTTGTTGGAAAACCCCACTCCATCAAGTTCCCGTTGGTTATTAGAAGAGTTAAAGCTCTGGGTAAACCCCTCTCCATCAAGTTCCCGGTGCGACTCCCCTTTTTTTTTTTTATCATCTGATTCCTCTTACATTCTCCATCTAAACATTCCACCGCCTTACAAAACATGCTGTATACTCCTTTAATGAAAGCCCAGCCCATTTGTTAATTTCCATGTACAAGATGTAATGCGAAATTGTTAGTTGAGGTCCATAGTCTGCTTTTTTTTTTTTTTTTTAATATTGGATTTTAATAATCTCAACTATTCGTCGTTGACCGCCAACAGTCCCAACTTCAAAAATAATCACTGATAGTCTCAACTATTAACATATTGGCCTCCAATGGACCCTGACTAACAAAACCCTAACGCCGTTAATTAGGGGTGTGCAATAACCGAACCGTTAACGGAAACTGAACCGAAAACCGACAAAACCGAATCGAAATTAACCGAAACCGAATTAACCGAAAATCGGTTAACGGATATTTTTTTACCATCGGTTAACCGAAAATTAACCGAACCGAACCGAATCATTTATTTTTTTATATATTTCTAGCTTTTTATACATCTATTTCATGTGTTTCATGTTTTATACTTTCATTTCATGTAATAATACCTCCAATTCATTTATTTATGCCTTCATTTCATTTATTTATACATTAATTTCATTTATTTATACCTCCATTTTATGTATTTAAACATCTATTCATGTATTTATACATCTATTTCATGTATTTACACCTCCATTACATGTATTTCTAAGCAAAAAATTTAGCCCTTGTTTGAATTGGTTATTAATCGAACCGAACCGAAAACCAAAAAATTAACCGAATTAACCGAACCGATTAACCGATGACTTCGGTTACGGTTACGGATAATGCTAATAACTGAACCGAACCGTGCACACCCCTACCGTTAATCTCCGGTCGCCGGAAAAACGTTTTTGGCCGGCAAACTCAACATTTTCGTCCCAAACCACTTTGTAACCTTATTACGAACTTTTAGGAACCTTTTTCTACTAAAGCCCCAATTATTGATGTCGCCGGAAAACTCATTTTTTCACCGGAAAACTTATTTTTTGATGGAAAACTCAACTTTTTGGTCGAAAAACTTAACATCCTCGTCCCAAACCTCATTGTAACCATAGATCGGATATTTAGAAACCTTTTACTAGCCAAGAATGGTTTTTCGGCGACCGGAGACTAACGACGTTAGAGTTCTGTTAGTCAGGGTCCATTGGTGGCCAATATGTCAATAGTTGGGACTGCCAGTTGTTATTTTTGATGTTGGGACTGTTGACGGCCAATGACGAATTGTTGGGATTGTTAAAATTCAATATTCTTTTTTTTTTTTTTTTCATTCCAACAAAACCAGAACAATTCATCTTGTTTTTATTTTGTTATTGTCTTGAGTTTAGTCGGTTATTTTTGTTAATTTTAGTTGGATATTTGGCAGATAGTTTGAGGGTTTGGTTGGTTTTTAGTGGGTTTTTTAGGTTTGTATTAGTTTTTCGGTTCGTTTACATTAAGTTTTTTTAAGTTTACATTGCTTTACGCCCCGTTTGCGATATGCGCATATAATGTATATATGTGTGGAACATCAAGGGGCAAAAGTGAAAGTGCACTAATTTTAACGTTATTTTACTAATTTCGTGAAAATAATATTAAAAGTTGAAGATGGTTAATCATGTATCATGTGGTGGCGTTGATAGCTGAAAGATAAAAGGGTACATGCACTAATCGGTCTCTGTCCCGATTGCCGATTGTTATGTGCCTTATGTACAAGGCTTGATGCAAAACTAATATCGGGTTGGGGGTCTCACTAGAAACAGCCTCTCTATTTCTACGGGGTAGAGGTAAGACCGTCTACATCTTACCTTCCTCAGACCCAACCTTTGCTTTGCTAACGTATTTGACTAGTTTTATATTGTTTTTTTAGGTTGCACGTCGGCGTTGAATGTTTTTCTAGACGAAGATGATGAAAATCACGAACAAGGATCAAAGACATTTTTAGTTTCATATATGTAATATAATTTTTTGTATAAAAACACCATGTAAAAAACCTTTACCGTGGTGTGAGTACGAGAATTCTAATGGAACTTTTGTCTTTTGTCACACAGATAAGACCGGTGGGTATGGGAATGATAGTCTCTTTGGAGACTACCCGCCACGTAGGCGCCACGTAATCACGGGAGGAGGATGCTCCTCTTGGGGACTACCCAAGGGTGTGGGGAGACTACCCACTTTAATAAAAAATAATATATATTAAGGAGAGAGAGAGAGAAGTAAAGGGGGCCCACCACTTTAACCCCGTCTCCGGCGTTACAATTGTGACGGAAGTGCCGAGCCGGTCCCCTAGGGGGCGGTGTGCGACTGGCCTAAAGGGGGGGGGGGGGGGGGGGGGGGGGCATGTTCCGAAGCCCATACCCAATGGTCTAATGAAACATTTTTTTTAATTTGATGTGATGTTTTTTGGGCAGACCAAATTTACATTTTTAACCTTCTATATTTTTTTATGACATATCTTCCTATACTAATAAATAAAAATCTTTTTTGGACACATGTCACTTCCTCATGCTTTCTCAACTTATTTTTCTATTTATCTCTTATATTAAATAACAATAATAGTTTTAAACAAAATGTTAGATAATAACAAATATTTAGATATATTAAAAACTCTATATTTAAAACTCTTTATTTGAAAAAGATGATATCGAATAACAACATGATTATAATCTTTTTGATACATCATAGGGTTATATCTACATTAAATTAAATAAAGGTTTAGTTTTGTATTCATATAATTTAAATTATGTTCATTATGATAAATATAACACAACCTAAATTTTAGAAGACTATACAAAATTAGCTGTATTTTTAGTTCTATTTTTATTATGATATTTTTTTAGATGTTACACACATTTTTGTTTAAGTTAATTACATAGTTAGTCCCTTTGGTTTGCACAAAGTAACATACTTAGGTACTAATAGTTTAAAATCACATTCGAGGGTATTAACATTTCATTTTGTAACATTTGGAGGTATTAACGTTATTTGTAGGTTTAAAATCACATTCTATTAATACATAAGTATGTTATTTTGTGCAAACCACAGGGACTAACTATGTTAATACCCTAAAAGTTAATACATTCAAACGTTACAAAATGAAAAGTTGATACTTTAAAAGGTGATTTTAAACTATTAGTACCTAAGTATGTTATTTTGTGCAAACAACAACCACATGGACTAACTATGTAATTAACTCTTTTTGTTTTATCTTATTATACATGTACTTCATGTCTCAATTAGAAAGATTATTATATATAAAAAACCTTTATTGTACCCTTCTTTACCCTTACGATTTTTACTTATATTTTATTTTATATAAATTCATTCAACCAGTACAATACATGAGGTTTTTAAAGATATAACTTTTTATTATTTAATATATAAAATTACATTTATTCAAATTATGTAATAAACAAGGTTTTTAAAGATATATTGCTTTTATTATTTAGTATATATAATAACATTTATATTTTATTATTAAAAAAAGTAAATCAATTTTCAAATAAACAATCCTTGTCATTGATCTAGTTTTGATGAATGGATAATGGTTCTTGAAATTCATGGTGGTTCTATAGTGAACAATAGTGTATTTGTGAATAGAGTGAACAAATCATGGTCACTGATTTAAATCATTAAATCGAAAAATATAATAGTGTATTTTTATCATCAAATCTTTGCCATTGATTTACATTTATGTATTGATAATCAACGGCTAAAATTAGTTCACTAGTGTTCACAATCAAGGGGTTGTTTACAAACAAACCTATATAAACTACGTAAATATACTAATTACCATGTAATATTTGAAACATCCCAAATACATAACTATCATCATAACATACAAATATAATAACATCGTTAATATATATATATATATATATATATATGATTAGATTCAAGAGTTAACACTAATGTAGTTTGCAAACTGAGTGAATTAATCCTGGCCATACATGTGTGTAGATCAATGGCCAAGATTTGATGATGAAATACACTAGTGTATTTTATGATTTATGATTAAATCCTAGCCATCCACGTCGTAAATCAATGGCCAAGATTTGTTCACTCAGTTCGCAAATACATTAGTGTTCACTCTAGAACCCCACCCATATATATATATATATATATATATATATATATATGGGACCGCTAAAATTAAAACCACCTCCAGTTGAAAGAACCGCGAGAACCAGTTCCTAACCATTAGATTAAGAAGATGGATGGTTGAGATTAAAAGTAACTAAAATGAATATTAAATATATTTTGTTTTATTATTTCTTTAATATTTTAATCCAAAAGGGTAATTTAGTAAAATTACTTTTTTTGTCTTTTTGTCTTTATTACTTTTTTGTTTTATTATATTACTTTTTATTTTTTAAAAAGAATTTTTTAATTAAAAACATTTTTAAATTCAAATTTTTTGAACAAAGACAAAAAATTTTACGCGCCGGTTTTTGAACACCAGGTTTTTTAACGCGCCGTTTTTCTCAAGCGCCGTTTTTTACGCACCGTTTTTTCAAGCGTCGTTTTTTTAACGCGCCGTTTTTTACACGTTTTTTAACGCGCCGATTTTTTCACTTTTTAGGTTTTACATTTTGCGTTAAACTTTTTACGTTTTACGTTTTGCGTAAAACTTTTTACGTTTTACGTTTAACGTTTTTACGTTAAAAAGTTTACGTTTACTTTAAAAAGTTTACGGTTTAACTTTTTTTTTTACAAAAACTTTTTTACGCAAAAACGAACGCACCCAGAAATCGCAAACTCTGGAGGTGTCTCAGATATATTGTTATCATCATCGACTTGGGGGGAAAATAAAAAACCAACAACATCAAATCAAAGTGTATCTCACAAAAAAAAAAAAACGAGGTTTGGCTCAAATTATCCGATAATCAAAAGGCTGCAAAAATGGGGTTGCAGGTTCAAAAAACCTGCCCTCCGCCGTCCTTGCCGCGTCATCATCATCAAAATCTACATTTTTTTTCCATCATCGCCGCCCAATCCAACGGATCAAAACCCACTCAATCAAGAATACAAATCAAAAACAGAAAATCAAAGAACCCAATTCAAA
Organism: Helianthus tuberosus; assembly: GCA_030545235.1. Taxonomy (NCBI): domain Eukaryota; kingdom Viridiplantae; phylum Streptophyta; class Magnoliopsida; order Asterales; family Asteraceae; genus Helianthus; species Helianthus tuberosus. Next base: position 57,627,045 of record CM060444.1, on the reverse strand, counting down.
ACCCCCAAAACATATCAAAAATACCCATCAGAATCATGAACACAACTCCACCCCCAATCGGGCACCATCGGCACCACCAGGCACCATCGGCACCACCGAACACCATCTGGACCGCTTCCAATCGGTCACCAGTAAAAAAAAAACAAACCCACAGAATCAAGCAAACCACCCCAAAAGGCCCAAATCTTCCAACAAGCCCCTTCGTCCTCTGAATCAAGCAAACCACCACAAAATCACCTCAAAATGAAACCCTGCACATATTACAAAATGGGTTACCTTTCGAGTAGATCAGAGACGATCCCGGTGAACGTCCACCATGGTTTCCGACGGTGATGGTGGACGTGACCGATACAATACTTGAAACCCGACTAACCTGAACTGAACCGAGACTGAACAAGACTCGAAACGTGACCCAACCCAAGCAAACCCGCTACCGACTGATAACCACCTCCACTTCCATGAATCTGAACCAAACCACCGCATAAGCTCCACCAAACCGCTGCCGATTCATATAAGAGAACAGGGGTGAGAATATCACCGGAAGTTTGTCGGAAGGACACAAGCACCACCGCCGCTACGGCTCTGTTACCGCCGCCAACTCCGCCGGAGGCTGCGCTCTCTCTCGTCTTCTGATCTTCGTCGCTGGAGTAGCAGAGGTGTAGGGGGTGATGATTGATTGTGTGGGCGAGCGGCGTCGGTAGAAGGAGTCGTTGGAGCTCGGCTCCTGCCGCCGATGACTAGAGAGATCGGAGAAGGGAGGACCAGGAGGTTTGAGATTTGATTGGAGAAGGTGAAACAAGTTTGTGTGTGATGTCTGATTATCTAATCGAGAGAGAGGGATGGTGGGTAAAAATTTTGGGATGAAGAAGATGGAGAAAGACCTGCAATTTTGAAATTAGGAGAAAGGAGGTGGGGACTTGACAAGCATTAAATAGAGAGAGAAAGGATGATGAGAGAGACAAGCATTAAATGGAGAGAGAGAGTGGGGACTTGACATATGGGATAAATGACCAATATACCCTTTTTGTTGGCACAATGTGATTGGTTGAGAGTGGTTCTCGCGGTTTTTACAACTGGAGGTGGTTTCTATTTTAGGGCCATTTTGGTCCCTGTGGTTTGGGCACTTTTGTCATTTTAATCCAAATCTCAAACTTTTTAAATCTGGGTCCCTGTGGTTTCACTTTTATTGCCATTTTAGTCCAAAATCCAAAAACCCCATATTTTAACTGTTGAAAACTGGTTGTTTTGTCTTTTTATGCAGGGGCATTTTTGTCCATCTCAGGTTTATTATAACATATAAATAATTAATATATATATATATATATATATATATATAAATGGCACTAAGCTTCTTCATTCTGATTTTCAAGGTTCTTCAACATCACTACCAGAACCTTCTTCATCTTCCCCCAAATCCCAAACCCTAGTTCTCCTGCTCAGCCGCCAGACACCATGTTAAGCAACCTGGCATCACCACCACCATCACCTACCGACCAATTTTTACCCTATAGACTCTCTTCTCTCTCCACATGCTCCATAACCAGACACCACCATCATCCGGCATCACCACCACCATCACCTACCGACCACCGCTATCCACCACCTGCTGACACCACCCCACTAACCACCACCAGCTAACACCACCCACTACCCCACTAACCACAACTTGTAGACACCACCCACCATAACCATCACCTCTGGACCACCAGGAACCATCGTATAAACGATATAAACCCACCAGCATCAGCCAACCACCACAAAAAATTGGGCAAAATCAACCTATCAGCACTATCACCGTCCCCATATCAGAAACCCTTTAAGTAGATCTGATTCATCTTTCCACCACCACTCATACCTAAACCCTAGCCGTTCTCATTAGGCTACTCAGATCTGAGTTCAAAACATAAACCCTAGTCGCCGCTCCTTTTTCTTCGAATACTAAACCCCCATCGTCACCACGCGATTTGCCAGTGGTGGTTTGATTTGTAGGTGGTTCGATTTTAGGTGGTGGTTTAGTTTTCAGGTGTGGCGGTGATAGTGGTGGCGGTATCCCTTTGCTTCGCTAAGTTTTGTGGTGGTGGTGGTGGTGACATTCGGCGACAGGCGGTGGTAGCTGCTACAGGTGGCGGTGGCAAGTGGTGATTGTGGTGGTCCGTCAATGTTCAGATGGCTGCCAAGTGTGAACATCTGCATTCAATAGCAAAAGACGGTGCTTGTTTTTATTTGTTATTGTCGATGAAGATTGGGGGTCCGACAATGTTCAGATGGGTGGTTACGGTGGCCATTGGTGGGGTTGTGAGGGTTTTGGTTATGGAGGTGGCTGATTAGGGTTTGGAATGGTGGGGGTTTTTGAACAGATGAGTGCTTTTAAATAGATTTTTGGGTTTTATTATTTTTAATCAATATTGAGTTATAATAAATCTATAATGACTAAAATACCCCTGAGGATAAAGACAAAATATCAGGATTTTAGTTGGGGAATCTGGCTAAATTTAACTGTTGGGATAAAATGGCAATAAAAGTGAAACCACAGGGACCCACATTTAAAAAGTTTGAGATTTGGACTAAAATGGCAAATGTGCCCAAACCATAGGGACCAAAATAGCAGTTTACTCTCTCTCTCTCTCTCTCTCTATATATATATATATATATTATGGAATTACTAGAATCTGCCTATCCTAGTAGGAAAGATAAAGAAACAATAACTAAACTACAGGACCCTTTGGTTCAACTTTTGCAAAAGATGAAGATACCTAAAGGTTATAAAAGTAATTAAAATGAATTCAGATACGGAAAGTGAAAATAATATAATTCCTAAGTTAGACGATTCTGAAGTAGAAAATTTAATAACAAAAATAGGGGATATGGAATTAAATGACAATTTTATCAATATTAAAACTCAAGAAAATTTTAATATAAATGATACAGCTAGTACAAGTACTAGATTACCAATAAGAAATGAATCTCAAAGACCATCCCTAGGATACACCGCTATAAAATCAACAATGAGAACTGAAGATACCTATAGGCCTTATCCTTCAATGAAAAATGAACCAATAAATCCTTTTGGGATATATTTAGATTTAGATTGTGTAAATAACACGGAAGAAGCGATTGATAAATGGGAAACCGCTTTTAGAATAGCCGTTTCTGTTAATAAAATGGATATTGAAACAATAAAAGGATTTTTAGAAAGAACCCTCCTATATAGTGCTTTAAGATTTTGGCAAAATATAAGTCCTGATGCTAAACAATATATATTTAATTCAGATGAAGATTTGGCCAACATAATAACAAGAGCCGTAGAGGCTTTTAGAATAGAGTTTTGTGGAGAGGGTAATATAATAAGAGACCCAGCAACTATACAAAAATATTTAACAGCTTTACTAAGATTACAATTATGTGATATTTGTGAAATTGATAGGTATATTTGTGTTTTTCAAGATTATTATTACCATATCTATAACCAAGTACCTGATACGGGTAATTATTTACCCTTATTTTTTGCAAAAATACCTGATCCTTGGGGACAAAAACTAATAAGTACTTATAACCCAGGAACATCAGATACCTTAGGAAAAAGGATAACACACGTCAGAGACAAATTAAGCGAGTGGTGTGGGGATGCAATATTAGCTAAATTAAGCAAAGGATTAAAAAGAAAAATATCTTTATGTTGTAGTAACCCAAAAATGCCTTTAATGATAGGTTGTGATAGTTCTTACTATTATGGAAAGATAAAAAGAAAATATAAGAAAAGGACTCATTTTAGAAAAAGATTTTTCAAAAAGCGTAAAACAAAATTTTATAAAAGAAAAAGGATATAAAAAGGCTTTTAAACCTACATATAAAAGAAAGCAAAGTCCTAAAAAGTGTAGATGTTTTCTTTGTCATGAAGAAGGACATTATGCAAATAAATGTCCTAAAAAATTTAATAAAAATCTCAAGATATTTGAAATAGATGAAGACATTGAAAAATGATGAATGAAGGAAAATTCATACAAATTAATGATTTTCATAATGAAGATTCTGATGAAAGCATATTTATATTAACTGAAACAGAATACACATCATCCAAAGATGAATAGATTTGATATAGCCACCACCAGTAAGATAGACGATGATATAATTGATTGCCAAAATGAACAATTTGGAGAATATAAACAAGAAGTATTAATAGATAAGAAAAAACTTAAACAAATACAGCATGAAAATTTCTCATTATCAAATCACTCAGGATTCAAAATGAATACTTTACAAAAACTAGGAATAAAACCTAGAGATCACCATCTATATTATGGGCTAAATATTCAAGAAAGAGCTTTAGATATTAACATAACATCTAACAAAGTTATGATACGATATCCAAGAAAAATTACAAAAAATAAAACCAGAAATAAGAAACACTTTGGGATGGGTACATGTAGGAGCTATTCAAATAATAATAAAATCCACCTTTAAAGAAGGTATAGATACCCCTATAGACTTAGCTGTTATGGATAATAGAATACAAAATAGAGAAGAGGCATGCCTTGGAATATTAAGAGGAAATTTACAATATGGAAAACTGAAATTTAATATCTATCCTAGAATTTCTTATAATATTCAAGATAAAGATTTTGATAAAACTCTAAGTCTATTACAAGATTTTAAGAGAAAAGATTCCTTTAAACAACAAAATAGACCTTATTCTATTACATATGTTATATCTTATGCAGTGTCAAATACTCATCATTCTGAGTGCTTTAGTATAAAAGACACTATTGATTTTCCTTATTTATTCAACGATGTTTGTCAAATACAAATACCAACCTTACCCAAAATAGAAGAAATAGATTCAAGAACTTTAAGTGTGACACCCGAGTTTTCAAGGTCTTTCGTCGACACGTTATTTGTTTCACAAGTGTGTTTGCATAACTTGTTTGCCTTGTAATTGTGCACGTTTGTTTTATGTTGAGATATTGTGTTATTAACTAGTATACGATTGATGTGTTTATGTGTTTAAGCTAGTAGAAACTTGTGAACTGTTTAAAAGTTAAAAACCTTACTCGACGAAACCTAGGTGTTTCGCCACAAACCATCTTGACGAAACATCTGAGTTTCGCCACACCTCACTCGATGAAACCTAGGAGTTTCGTCATGCCCATCATGACGAAACATGGAGTTTCGTCGCCCCCTTTGACGTTTCGTAGACATGGGCTTTCGGCCCAGGTGTGGCCCATATTAGAATCAGTTATATATCACTTATACACATAACTTCACGTAATATCATAACCGGCGAAAACCCTAGACTCTTCTTCTCTCCTTTGCACTTGACGGCAATTATCATTCACCAATCCTCTCGAAGTTCTTGCTTATCTCATCTTGCAACCGGTTAGTACAGTAGAAACTCGATAAATTAATACTCGATTATTTAATAAACTCTCTAAGATAATATTTTTTGCCGGTCCCGACTCGGGGATAGGGTGCTAAATTAATAATTCGCTAAAATTATAAGATAATACATTTTTTGATAATTTCTTTAGACCCCATATAAAATATAAATTAATAATTCCTTATATATAGCATATTACATGAATGATTTATGAAGGTTTCTTGAAAAATGACTCAATTGTCTTTTGTTTTTTGTTGAAATCAATTTCCCCTTGAATCTCGTCTCTAATTTTCCTTAGCATGGTAAGAACTTCTAGTGTTGTTTTCTCATAGCTCAACAAGAAATTGTTCAATGTGATTGCCGCTTTAATAGCTTCGTTTCTCGAAGGGGGCTCCATTGTAGAACTTTCATCATCTTTTTCATCGATATCATCTTTATTAATTCCAATAACGCTTTCAATAATTTCTTCATCAGTCAACAACTGTGCAACTACATTTTCTTCTGGGTGAGTCAGAACATCTTCTACTATAAATTAATAAAATATTAATTAATTTATAAATTAATAATTATTAATTTATCGATTAATTAATAACTCTTTTAATTAATAAATTTTAGTGGTCCCAAGTGTATTATTTTATAGAGTTTCTACTGTATATGTTTAGATTACCCGACTTAATCTGCTTGATTCCTTGTTGATGATTATTATGTGATAATTGTGATCAATTGTGAACATAAGGGTTTACTAGAAACTGTGCTATCTTATGTATCAATTGGGGTTTGATATTCTATTGCTAATCTATTAGACTAGATCTGATGTTGTGATAGTATTCATTCATGATTCACTGCTCATAGTTGATGTTCCTGTTTGATGTTCATATTATATGTTATCAGTTGTTTTGGGTATACCGATGAATCGGTGATAGGGTACAAGCATGATGATGATCGGTTAACCTAGGGTTTATGTTAGGGTTACTTGTTTGATCTGCTTTGAGGAAATTAGGAAGTGTTTACGGAATTTACGGGAGTAGTTTAGGCATATGATTGAAACTGTTAATATTTTCTGACAAAACCTATGGGTTTCGCCACACATGTTGTCGACGAAACTCTTGGAGGTTTCGCCACTTCCACTGTCGACGAAACTCCAGGGAGTTTCGCCATCCTTATGACGACGAAACACCTTGGTGTTTCGTCACCCTACTGATCGACGAAAGGCCTTGAGGTTTCGTCACCTCGAGGTTTCACCATGGGTCAGAATTTCACCAACAGAATGTAGTTGGTACAAGTATAATAATGTGTGATTATGTGCTGACCTTTGTCTGTTGAAGTTATCAGTTATGCATGAGGAAACATGATTCGGTGTTGATTAACTATTTCTGTGTTACTTGGTGATTTTTGCTTAAGCACATCTTATGATTATAGATTATACGTGAATCATACGAATGTAAACTGACTATGTGTGCATGAATACCATAGGCTTTGAGTGAATAAGTTTGAACGAGTAGATTTACATACCGAGCAAACGAAGGTGAGTTCACACTTTCTATAAGGCATGGGATTCTCGGTGGTTTGGGAATGGGTTAAGGAACTAAAACGGAACCTGCATATTCTCCTTGGGTAGAATATGTACCTCCATCCTCCATGGGAAGGCTGACAACATTAAACCTGCATATTCTCCTTGGGTAGATTACGTACCTCCGTCCTCCATAGGAAGGACGACAACATATAACATGCTAGACAAAAACTCTATCATGAAGTCCCTCATTTTTATATCGACTTAATCGCCGGGCCAATGGCGAGCGGGTCATTAGTTAGATAGCACTATTTAGGTTTGATAAGCCTCACACCGTGCCGCAGAGGATGGGAGTGAACTAATGGATCTGGGCACTTAGTCAATGATGATAGACATTGACGTAGGGCACAACATGACTCAGTCAGTTGTCGATATGGTAACGGGTCTAGTGGTTAACATGGGGAAGCCCCCACTGGTTATGGTTTGGGAAACAAGGAATTGGATAACTCGTGGTTTTCGAAACAACTTATGGTTTTTGGAACAACATTAAAACTGGACAACCAACCGTGAACTCGCTCAACTTTGTTGTTGACTCGTTGTTACATTCCTTGCCGGTCGTTAGGTACTTATGGAGCTTGCACGAGAAGGAAGAGTCGTTGTGGGACATGGACCGTCGTGTGCCATGTTAAACTTTATGAACTTATGACTTATGTTTTGGTTTTACAATTTAGGCTTCCGCTGGCAACTCGAACTTGATTAACTTGTTTTGAACACTAGTTATATTGTGTGGTTGGACTTTTATTTACTTTACTATAATGTTCAATATGATTGGTGGCTTGATCCTGGTCATGTCACGCCTCCTACGGTGATACTCCGCTGGTGGATTTTGGGGGTGTGACAGATTGGTATCAGAGTCATTGGTTATAGTGAACTTGGTTTTAAAAAAAAGGAAAAAACTTTTTGACAAAACCAGACCATAACCTGTACAGTGCTCAACGATCCACAATGACGCTTCGCTCCACGTGCAAGACTCAACACTATAGGTGATACAACTTATATTTATATTGCCAGTCTGTTAGTTTACATGGTACATTGTTCATGGTATGCTTAGTTAACGTAACGACTGTTGTTTGAAACCCTGTGTGCTTACTCTCTTCTGTCATTGCACTTTCGCGACACCTTTCTCACTTATGTTTTCTTCAACGTGAAGATCATGAGTGGATGTATCAACTTGACTCAAGCCCAGCTGACGACTCTAATCAATGAACGAGTTGCTGAGGCACTCGCAGCAGCTCAAGCAGGAGGTATAACCTGCCAATTCAACATACTCTAGGATATTTAGATCCTACTCTCGTGAACCAACTCTTGTGCTTAACTTTGTCCTTTCTTGCTCACGCGACAGGTCAACCTACTCAGCCTCCTGCGTGTACGTTCAAAACTTCCATGGATTGTCGACCTAGTACCTTTAACGGCACAGAAGGAGCTGTAGGTCTTCTCCACTGGTTTGAGAAGATCCAGTCTGTCTTTGAGATGTGTGAATGCCCTTAGGCTCGTAGAGTGAAATTTGCTACTGGAACACTCGAAGGTGCTGCGTTAACTTGGTGGAACGCACAGGTTCAAATGCTAGGGTTGGCAGCTGCTAATGCCACCCCATGGAACGACTTCAAGGATCTGATCAAAGAGGAGTACTGTCATCGTGATGACATTCACAAGCTAGAGGCGGAGTTTTACAATTTAAAGATGACGGGGTCTGAAATCGAGGCGTATACGAAGAGATAAAATGAACTAGCTATCTTGTGTCCTACTATGGTGGATCCTCCTATCAAACGTATCGATTTGTACCTCAAGGGTTTAGTGCCAGAGATTCAGAGCCGTGTGACTACATCTAACCTCGCTACCATCCAGCAAGTCATACGACTGGCTCATCGTCTCACTGATCAGGCAGTTGAGCTGAACAAGCTGCCCAAGCATATTAGTGCTACCACTATTCTGATGCTCCTAGCGACAACAAGCGCAAATGGGATGGGAATTCAAGCAAAGGTACTACTTCTGTTCAGTCTCAGTCTCAGCAGCGAAGGACTGACGATTTCAAGAGCCCCAGTCAGCAGACTTCTGGGAATCAGGGTCAGGGTGGGTACAAAGGAAACAACCCTAAGTGCAATCGATGTAACATGCACCACAGTGGGCCGTGCAACAAGGGCCGTTGTCATAGATGTAACAAGCTTGGTCACGCAGCAAAGGAATGCAGGAGCCCATATCCTGAAAATCAGAATCGTCAGCAACAGCAATAAGCTCCACAGAACCAGCAGCAACAACAACAGCAGGGTAGTAAAGGATGTTTTCAGTGTGGTGCTGAAGGCCACTTCAAGAGGAACTGCCCCCAGTTGAACCAGAATCAGAACAACAACAACAACCAAGGGAATGGAAACAATAGGGGTAACAATGACGGCAATGGTGCCAGGGGACGTGCTTTTGTGATTGGTCAGGGTGATGCGAGGAACGATCCCAACGTTGTGATGGGTAAGTTTCTACTGGATGACTTCTTTGTTTCAGTTTTATTTGATTCGGGTGCCGATACTAGTTACGTGTCTTTAAAAGTTAGTCAGATGCTTAAGCGTACCCCAACACTTTTAAACACCAAGCACATTGTAGAACTAGCAAACGGTAAAAGTCTTGAGGCCACACACATAGTTAAGGGTTGTAATCTTGTTCCTGCTGGTCAGACTTTCTCTATCGACCTTATCCCGATCGTTCTTGGAAGCTTTGACGTCGTCATTGTGATGGATTGGTTATCTCAGCATCGAGCGAAAATACTCTGTAAGGAGAAAATTGTCCGCATTCCCTGTTCTGGTGAAGAACCTCTCGTTATTCATGGTGACAAGAGTGGTGTTGTGGTAGGCATCATATCCTTCCTTAAGGCCCAGAAGTGCTTACGAAAGGGTCACACAGCTATTCTAGCCCTCGTTACTGACACCTCAACGAAAGAGAAGAAGTTAGAAGACATTCTGATTGTACGCGACTTTCCTGAGGTATTTCCTGAGGAATTACCTGGTCTTCCGCCTCATCATCAAGTCAAGTTTCAAATCGAGCTAGCTCCTGGAGCAGCACCAATAGCTCGAGCACCTTATCGTTTAGCCCCATCAGAACTAGAAGAACTGTCTACACAACTGCAAGAACTCTTGGACAAGGGTTTCATTCGTCCTAGCTCTTCGCCCTGGGGAGCTCCAGTCTTGTTTGTAAAGAAGAAAGATGGTACCTTTCGAATGTTTATTGACTATCGCGAACTCAACAAGGTGACCGTGAAGAACCGTTATCCACTTCCGCGTATCGATGACCTATTCGACCAGCTACAAGGGTCAAGCTACTACTCTAAGATTGATCTGAGATCGGGTTACCATCAACTGAGAGTCCGAGACGAGGATATCTCCAAGACAGCATTTAGAACTTGTTACGGGCACTACGAGTTTCTAGTCATGCCTTTTGGGTTGACGAACGCACCTGCGGTCTTCATGGATCTCATGAACCGAGTGTGCAAACCTTACCTGGATAAGTTCGTTATTGTTTTCATCGACGACATCCTGATCTATTCTAAGAGTCAGGAGGAACACGAGCATCACCTGCGACTTATTTTGGAACTTCTTCGCGCAGAGCAGCTTTATGCTAGGTTTTCAAAATGCGACTTTTGGCTTCGTGAAGTCCATTTCCTAGGCCACGTGGTAAACGGGGATGGGATTCATGTGGATCCATCCAAGGTTGACTCGATCAAGAACTGGCCTGCACCCCGTACACCAACTGAAATCCGCCAATTCTTGGGTTTGACGGGTTACTACAGGAGATTTATCAAGGATTTCTCTAAGATTGCGCAACCTCTCACTTCACTAACTCGGAAGGGCGTCACTTATCGTTGGGGTGATGCACAGGAATCCGCATTTCAGCACTTAAAGAATAGACTTTGTGGCGCACCTATTCTCTCATTGCCTGAAGGCACAGACGATTTTGTGGTTTATTGCGACGTGTCAATTCAAGGACTAGGTTGTGTGTTGATGCAACGTGAGAAAGTCATTGCTTACACATCACGCCAACTTAAGGTCCATGAAAGGAACTACACTACACACGATCTGGAGCTGGGAGCTGTTGTTTTCGCGCTCAAGATATGGAAACATTACCTGTACGGTACCAAGTGCACCATTTACACCGATCACAGGAGTCTCCAGCATATCTTCGAACAGAAGGAGTTGAACATGCGAAAGCATCGATGGTTCGAACTCCTGAATGATTACGAATGCGTGATCAAGTACCATCCGGGCAAGGCTAATGTGGTGGCCGACGCCCTCAGCCGAAAGGAGTCAAAACCTAAGCGCGTGCGAGCGTTACAACTTACCATCCAATCTAGTCTTCCTACTCAGATACGAGATGCTCAGGTTGAAGCATTGAAAGCAGAGAACATCAGGGCTGAGTCCCTGCGAGGATCGAAGAAACGGTTAGAACAAAAGGAAGACGGCGCTTACTACGTGACAGGGCGCATCTGGGTTCCACTATATGGTAATTTACGTGAGCTTGTGATGGATGAAGCACATAAGTCTCGTTACTCAGTACATCCTGGTTTGGATAAGATGTACCATGACCTAAAGACTACATACTGGTGGCCCCACATGAAAGCTAACATAGCAACCTACGTTAGTAAATGTTTGACTTATGCGAGAGTCAAGATTGAATACCAGAAACCATCAAGCCTACTTCAACAACCAGAGATCCCGACATGGAAATGGGAGCAAATTTCCATGGACTTCGTTACTGGCTTACCTAGATCTCAACGAGGAAACGATACTATTTGGGTGATAGTGGATCGATTGAAAAAGTCTGCACACTTTCTGGCTATCAAGGAAACGGATAAGTTTTCTACTTTAGCAGACGTTTACCTGAAGGAAGTAGTTTCGAGGCACGGGGTGCCAACCTCCATCATATCTGATCGTGACGCTCGTTTTACCTCTGAGTTGTGGCAAGCGATGCACAAATCCTTTGGCTCTCGATTAGACATAAGTACAGCATATCACCCGCAGACGGATGGGCAGTCTGAGCGCACCATCCAAACCCTTGAAGACATGCTTCGGGCATGTGTAATCGACTTTGGTAACGGCTGGGAAAGACACCTTCCTTTAATGGAGTTTTCGTATAACAACAGTTACCACACCAGCATCCAGGCTGCTCCGTTTGAGGCATTGTATGAACGAAAATGCCGATCACCTCTTTGTTGGGCATAGGTTGGTGACAACCAAATCACTGGCCCAGAACTCGTCGTAGATACGACAGAGAAGATTACTCAAATACGACAACGAATGGCGGCAGCTCGTGACCGTCAGAAAAGCTACGCTGATAAGCGTAGGAAACCTCTAGAATTCCAGGTCGGGGACCGGGTTCTACTTAAAGTCTCACCCTGGAAGGGTGTGGTTCGTTTTGGGAAAAAGGGCAAGCTTAATTCGCGTTATGTTGGGCCTTTCAAAATCACTGAGAAAATTGGCAGAGTGGCCTACAGATTGAATCTACCCGAAGAACTCAGTGGAGTTCACAACGTATTTCATGTGTCAAATCTGAAGAAGTGTCTGTCAGATGAAACCCTCATAGTTCCTCTTAAGGAACTCACTATCGATGATCAGTTGCGATTCATCGGGGAACCAGTAGAGATTATAGACCGAGACGTTAAGGTTCTCAAGCGTACCAGAATACATATTGTTCGAGTTCGTTGGAACTCCCGTCTGGCCCAGAGTTTACCTGGGAACGAGAAGACCAAATGAAACTCAAGTATCCCCAGTTGTTCGAGAAAAGTGAAACCACTACTGAGGCTGAAGCTACTGCGGAATTTCGGGACGAAATTCCAAACCAACGGGGGGATGATGTAACACCCCAGGAAAACCAGGAAACCACGCAACTTAACTAGCTTCCTCAGTAACCATGTGCTAAATTTCGGGACGAAATTTCTTTCAAGTTGGGGATGATGTGACAACCCGAGTTTTCAAGGTCTTTCCTCGACAGGTTATTTGTTTCACAAGTGTGTTTTCATAACTTGTTTGCCTTGTAATTGTGCACGTTTGTTTTATGTTGAGATATTGTGTTATTAACTAGTATACGATTGATGTGTTTATGTGTTTAAGCTAGTAGAAACTTGTGAACTGTTTAAAAGTTAAAAACCCTACTCGACGAAACCTAGGTGTTTTGCCACAAACCATCTTGACGAAACATCTTAGTTTCGCCACACCTCACTCGACGAAACCTAGGAGTTTCGTCATGCCCATCACGACGAAACATGGAGTTTCGTCGCCCCCTTTGACGTTTCGTAGACATGGGCTTTTGGCCCAGGTGTGGCCCATATTAGAATCAGTTATATATCACTTATACGCATAACTTCATGTAATATCATAACCGGCGAAAACCCTAGACTCTTCTTCCCTCCTTTGCACTTGACGGCAATTATCATTCACCAATCCTCTCGAAGTTATTGCTTATCTCATCTTGCAACCGGTTAGTATATGTGTAGATTACCCGACTTAATCTGCTTGATTCCTTGTTGATGATTATTATGCGATAATTGTGATCAATTGTGAACATAAGGGTTTACTAGAAACTGTGCTATCTTATGTATCAATTGGGATTTGATATTCTATTGCTAATCTATTGGACTAGATCTGATGTTGTGATAGTATTCATTCATGATTCACTGCTCATAGTTGATGTTCCTGTTTGATGTTCATATTATATGTTATCAGTTGTTTTGGGTATACCGATGAATCGGTGATAGGGTACACGCATGATGATGATCAGTTAACCTAGGGTTTATGTTTGGGTTGCTTGTTTGATCTGCTTTGAGGAAATTGGGAAGTGTTTACGGAATTTACGGGAGTAGTTTAGGCATATGATTGAAACTGTTGATATTTTCTGACGAAACCTGAGGGTTTCGCCACACATGTTGTCGACGAAACTGTTGGAGGTTTTGCCACTTGCACTGTCGACGAAACTCCAGGGAGTTTCGCCATCCTTATGACGACGAAACACCTTGGTGTTTCGTCACCCTACTGATCGACAAAAGGCCTTGAGGTTTCGTCGCCTCGAGGTTTCGCCATGGGTCAGAATTTCACCAACAGAATGTAGTTGGTACAAGTATAATAATGTGTGATTATATGCTGACCTTTGTCTGTTGAGGTTATCAGTTATGCATGAGGAAACATGATTCGGTGTTGATTAACTATTTCTGTGTTACTTGGTGATTTTTGCTTAAGCACATCTTATGATTGTAGATTATACGTGAATCATACGAATGTAAACTGACTATGTATGCATGAATACCATAGGCTTTGAGTGAATAAGTTTGAACGAGTAGATTTACATACCGAGTAAACCAAGGTGAGTTCACACTTTCTATAAGGCATGGGATTCCCGGTGGTTTGGGAATGGGTTAAGGAACTAAAACGGAACCTGCATATTCTCCTTGGGTAGAATATGTACTTCCATCCTCCATGGGAAGGATGACAACATTTAACCTGCATATTCTCCTTGGGTAGATTACGTATCTCCGTCCACCATAGGAAGGACGACAACATATAACATGCTAGACCAAAACTCTATCATGAAGTCCCTCATTTTTATATCGACTTAATCGCCGGGCCAACGGCGAGCGGGTCATTAGTTAGATAGCGCTATTTAGGTTTGACAAGCCTCACATCGTGCCGCAGAGGACGGGAGTGAACTAATGCATCTGGGCACTTAGTCAATGATGATAGACATTGACGTAGGGCACAACATGACTCAGTCAGTTGTCGATATGGTAAAGGGTCTAGTGGTTAACATGGGGAAGCCCCCACTGGTTATGGTTTGGGAAACAAGGAATTGGATAACTCGTGGTTTTCGAAACAACTTATGGTTTTTGGAACAACATTAAAACTGGACAACCAACTGTGAACTCGCTCAACTTTGTTGTTGACTCGTTGTTACATGTCTTGCAGGTCGTTAGGTACTTATGGAGCTTGCACGTGAAGGAAGAGTCGTTGTGGGACATGGACCGTCGTGTGCCATGTTAAACTTTATGAACTTATGACTTATGTTTTGGTTTTACACTTTAGGCTTCCGCTGGCAACTCGAACTTGATTAACTTGTTTTGAACACCAATTATATTGTGTGGTTGGACTTTTATTTACTTTACTATAATGTTCAATATGATTGGTGGCTTGATCCTGGTCATGTCATGCCTCCTGCGGTGATACTCCGCTGGTGGATTTTGGGGGTGTGACGTTAAGTCTTGATCTACAAGATAAACCAATGATGTCATCTAACCAAATAACCCCTAGATTGTTTTTCTCAAACAAAGAGGTAATAAGTCACCCTCTGAGACTGACTAATTCAAGTAGATATAATAATATAATTAGTGAAAAAGAAGATAATGTAAGGAATTACAAAATTCAAGGAGAATATTTCAATGGAAAAAGATTTTCGGTAGTAAACATGCTAATAGATACAGGTGCTAATGGAAATTATATAAACCATAAAATTTGTAAATATTTACAAAAATATCCATTAGAAGAACCCCATCAATATACAAACTTTAATGGTGAACTACATGAAATTAATGAAGCTGTGGAAACCATAATAAAATTTGGAGAAGAAAAAATTCCTTTAAGACTCTTAATAGGTAATGAAGATGAGAACGATTCATTAGAAATTATGTTAGGATTAACTTTCTTAGAAAATGTAAAACCATATCAAATAACCTCCTATGGATTAAAAATTACATACAATGCCAAAATGATTTATATACCAAAATGACAAGCCCTAAAAGCATATATATTCCAACAGGTATTACTTATAAAGATTACAAAGCTGAATACTTTGCTGCTTATATAGATAGTGGCTCAGGATTATGTATATGTAAACCAGATTGTTTTCCAAAGGAATATCATGAGGATTTAACACCCTGTAATGGAGTTAGCTTTTCAAAAACTATAGTTCCCCTAAAAAGAGGAATAAAAAACCCAATAAAAATAATCGGATCATATATGGTTAAATGTCCACCATTTTACTTTTATAATTCTGGATCAGATGTATTATTAGGAAATGATTTTTTAGAAAGATTTAACAAAATTACTTTTGATATGATAGCCTACCAAATTACACTAAAAACACCACGTCATCACTTGATAGTAGTTAAAAGAATAAAAAATGGATATGGAAGAAAATTTCCAATTAACTTTACAACACGCGCAAGCCAGCGTGGTGATATTGGATACAAACAAAATCCAAAATTAGAAAAAGGGATACCAGTCTTGGAATATTACTTAAAAGAACACTTAGATTATCAAGTAAATCTAAGAAGATTGGATAACCATAGAGAAAACATAAAAGATAAGTTAAAACAATGTTATACAAGTAACCCGTGTTAGGATCTGAGTTTGGTTTTGATTGTCTTTTACGTTTGAAATAAGATGAAGATGAATGAGTAGTGCAGCGGAATTTAAGATGGAAACAAACTTTACACACAATCAAACAGGAGAATTTCTTTAATCAAACATTTTCAACAAAGAACCGAAAGATTGAATTTATTTCAATAACGATTACAATGCATGTATGAATACAAACTCCCCCTCAGCCTGAGCTCACAGTGTTTGTTCGTGCAGGAAGAAGATTTTGTGAAGAGCTGATAGAACAGTGCATGGTACTGTTCTATTTATAGGCACGGACAAACCACTGAGGCATCAATGCTGATGTCACCATGAAAGTGACATCTAACCTCCTAACAACTGATCTATACAAACACTGCTTAAGCTAACAACTGCTATACAATACATTACATAATTGAACTAAACTACTGCTGGTCCTTCCACTGTTGTGACTTCAGCAGTACCTGCTAACTACCAGCAGTGCTTGACCCAAAGCAGTAGATTGAACAGCAGGTCTTTAGTCTTTGACTTGATCATCGGTTGTAGGTCAACAGTTGTAACGATCAGTAGATAGGAGATCAGCAGATGTTGAAACCACTTTCAAGGGGAGAGACTTGTAACACAACATCTGCTTATTTTGGATCCACTGCCCTGATCCAGTTTTGGCTTTAATTATCTGTTCCTCTGATAGGGTTTAATCCCAACAATCTGCCCCTGGAACAGATAATGCCAAAACCCTTCATTATTGTGGAACTTTATTGCCTCATCAACAGTTCCCTTATCTGACCTTTAAGTTGTAACTCAAAGTCTAGGGCATCTGTGTCATCTTCATCCCTACAAAGTGGAAGATCAAGGAGATCCTGCATATCTTCAAGACTTAGGCCAAGTGCTTGTTCCCTTGTTATTTTCTTCACTTCTCCACTAGACTTGAACATCGTTAGTACATGGGTCTGTTTGTCAGTTTCCCACTTTAGTACTTTTGAGCCTGGTGGGTTTCTTGGGAGATTTTTATTGGATGAGGAGTTTGGTGATGCTGGCCTATTGATAACTGTCTGAGCAATGCTTGCAGGTTGATTTAGGCCAAGAGTTTCTTCTATCATCCTTTTAATCCCTTCTTTTACAATGTCATCTCCTGCCATTATTTCTTCCACTGTTTCAGCATTCAACTGTTCTTGTTGCTTTCTTTTATAGATGGCAGCACCAGTTGGAGCAGTGGATCTCTTGATTTGCAGTTTTGTGGTCTTTTTGAAACCTCTGCTTCAGGGTAGTCAGGTTTTTGTGGAACTTTAGGATCTTTCTTCCTTAATTCCTCCAACCTTGTGTAGGTGGACCTGACTGTGTCTTCTTTCCATCTTGCCACTTGATTTTTGGACCCATAGTCAGCAGCAACCAATTCCTCATTCATTCTTTTCAGTTCCAATGTCTTCTTTCATACTTTGACCAATTTGGAGGAGTGTGTTTGACCTTATTCTTTATCATTTCTTGAATCCTGGCTGCTTCTTGTTCAAGCTCAGGAATGGTCCACTCCTTGTACATATGCTTTTCTCCCTTGTACTTCTTGGTTGCCATGATGCTTTCAATGTAGTCTTTTCTCAAAGTTTCATCTGCTCTTTCTGAGATTTGTTGACAAACATTTTTTGTAAATTGCTCTAAGGATCTGACTTGAGTAAATAGAAACGGGTAATGCCTTTAAATTTCTTTGTCAGTTTTGCCTTGAGAGCTTCTTTTGGAGATATCCTCTGCCTGTTTAGCCTTAACTTTCAAATATTCTTCAATGTTGTTAGGCCTTGGATATCCTTCAACTGATGGCAACTTCCTTTTAGTAGGGTCATCCTCATAGTAGAAGGATTTGATCTCTTCTCTAACTGCTTCAAGTTCTAGAGGAAATTGGACACCTGCAGGAGTAATGACATTGATTGGTTGTTGAATTTGAACTGAAGAGAGAAGAACAGGGTTTGGAATAAGTGCAAGAGATTGTGAAGATGTTGGTGGTGGTGATGGAGAATCATCATCAGGTATAAGTATCCTTCTCCTTTTTATTGTAGGAGAGGATGATGATGTTTTGGGTGGATCAGTGATGGTGATTTGAGTGGTAGAAGGTGGCTGACTAACAGTTGTTGAAACAACTGGTGTTTCAACCATTGTTGTCATTACAACAAATGTTGTAACATCTGATGTCTTCTGCTTTTTAGCAGGAGGTGATGGTGGTGAGGTTGTTTTTGGTGGTTTTATTGGTGGAGTGATTTTTGGTAGTGGTGGTAAGGCAGTGGTTGTGGTGTGTGTTGAAGTGGTGTGTGTTGAAGTGGTAGTTTGAGGTTTGGAGCCTTTAGTAGGTGGTTTGGAAGCATGCTTTTTAGGTTGCCTCACTTGTCTAGATGGCTTCTTCTTTTCTTCCTTGGGATTTTTATCATCCATAGGTTCAGAAGGACCTTGTGCAGTTAGCTTCATGAAAGCTCTCTTCTTCTGTTCCCACCTGGCTTTATCCTTAGCCTCTTTATCCCTTTTTACACTTGCTTTTGCTTCAGCTAGTGCATTTTCAGTAACATCAATCTTTTTGCTACCATATGGCAAGGGAATGTTTTTAGTCATGTTTTCCTTTTCTGGTTCAATATAAATACCGTCTTCAATTCCCTTCTTTATCCACTGTTTGATTTTCTCCCCCTTTTTGGCATTATCTAGAGGAGGGTTATCAAAGAAGAGAACAGTGGGAGGAGCAGTGCCAGTGGTTTTCAGAATGTGGGCTTTTAAGGCCTTGATGTCAGCTTGAGTATCTTTAAACCTTGCTTCCGTGAGAGTTCTGATCTTTTGAATTTGGAGCTCATGTTGCTGATCAGCTAGTTCTCTTTGATGTCGGAGCAATGGTTGAAATAAACTCCACAACTCATTTGATAATGGAGCAGCTGTTGGGGGTGGTGCAGCAGTGGATGTAGACTTTTGAGAATTTAACACCTGCTGCAGCATTGTTTTGATGTCTGCAACAGATGATTCAATTTTGTCCACTCTCTTCGTCAATTCTTTATATTTTAAACCATCACCCAAATGAATGTGATCATCTGATTTCCCACCAGCAGTGGTTGTATCAATGGTAGACATAGGGAATGTATCCCAAAAGTCATCTGCTGATGCCCCTTGTTCTTGGTACTAGGGACTTCTTTCCTCATTTGTGGACACTTTGAACAGTTCACCAGTGGTTAAAGAAAACTCACCAGTGGTTACCCTAGTTGTCTCTGAAGAAATTGCCTTCAAGGGAGTCTTATTGATAGAACAACTGACCCAATGTAGACCAGTGGGTCCAACACTAGTAGTTGCTGCTCCACTTGAACTACTGACAGGAGTTACTTGTAACTCCTGCAGTGTAACCTCCTCAATTGTTGCTGGATTGCAGAGGTATAGGCATCAGACCCAGTCACTTGTGGGAGTGTACTCTCATTGATAGATGTTTGAGAGGAACTGGTTTGTGTCTGAGCTATATCAACTGCATGCAACAAAGGTAGCATGGATTGTGGTAAGATGAGGGGTGAATGTATTGGTGTAGAAAGAGACATGTCCTTGGGATCAGGACTGAGGAAGATGGATCCAATTGGACCCAGAGCTTCATAATGTGGGGTCCCTGTGCTTACAACCTGATCCTTTTGTGAGGATGCGGGAGGAGTTTTAGGCAAAGGTGGAGATCTTTCTACCAACTGCTGTGAGGAAGTAGCAACAATGGTTATTGGTGACTTTTGTGTTGTCACTGGCAGTTGCTCTGGGATCTCATCTTCCAGAGTTGCCTTTTTGATGGGTTTGGGGGTCTTTTTGGATGTTTTCTTTTTGGTCTTTTTGGTCAGGGCAGGTGTGGGTTTCAAAACAGTGGTTGTGCTGCCTTGATCACCTTGAGTAGTGGGCTCAGCAGCAGATACCTGAGGAGCAGTGGTAGCGACTAAATTCTGCTTAGGCACCTCTTCTTGTGTTTTTGTAGGTTTTAACATTCTTGTGAATGTTTCAGCAGTTAAGCTGTTTATTTGAAAAGGAGGACCCTGTACAAGTACATGGGCAGTCTCTTTTGAAAACTTTTTATCAAAATAGTAACTCAGAAATCTTGGAAATAACAGAAAAGCCTTTTTCTCAACATTTTTGACCAAATTATCAAAGATTACCTGGGAGTAATTAAAATTTTCACCTTGAAGTATAGCATAGCCCATATATTGTATCTTTAATGGGATTTCACTAAAGGCAGTGGTTTTGTTAGAAACACACATAAGGAGGGTATGAAATAAAAACCTTGTAGCAGATGGAAAACTGCCCTTTTGTAAAGTATCTATTTTTATTTCTTCTCCATACCCTCTTTTAATGAAATCTCCTTGGTACTCTGTTTTCGAAAAAAAATTATACCTTCCAGATCATTGAGCTCAAATACTTCAGGTATGGCTTGAGGTGTGATTGAGATTTTTTCACCTTTTATTGTGGAATTAATGGCAACAACCTTTTTGTCCACCTTCTCAAGAGTAGCATTTTTCCAAAATTCTCGTTGAGTAGCAAGATAGACGGTTGCATTGTAAGTGAGCAAAGTTTTGTACTTTGTGGAGGATAATGTGTCTATGATGGAATCAAAGGTCTTTGTGTCGCTGGGTTTTTCAAGAATACCCAAGTAATTATGAGACCATTTGTATGGAATTTCAACCTCGGTAGGCTCCTTTGCTTTGGATTTGCTTGCCTTTTTTTACCATGATTGAAACAGAGTATGAGAGAAATGAAGTGAGGATGATGAAGATTGTGGGAGAATTTTTGTGGAAAACTGTTTTGATAAAAGAATTTTGAATTCGATTCGACAGTGAAAACCCTGTTTGGGGGTTTAGGGCAGGGTTTTATATGATGAAAAAGTGAATGCTGACGTGGCAACGGTTACAAAGATCTGACGGATAAATACTGACCACCTGCCAACCTCTGATGATAAGATGAATAATGGAAGAGAGTTGTTTGGGAAACTACTGATGAAGCAATACCAGTGGTTCACAAGGGAAAAAGAGAACAGTGGGTGACTTTCACTATCAGTGGATAGTTAGTGTCAGTGGTTTTAAAGCACTGAAGTTTGTCAACAGTGTTTTACCAAGAGAAATGAGAGAACAGAGGTTGACTTTGAGCAGTGGATAGCAAATAACAAACAGATGTTTGCACCAATCAGTGGTTATGGCAGACTTTTAAGGATTTAATGAAAATTTCATTTTTAGCTATTTTTAAGGATGGATTTTTGATTTTCTGAAAACATTTTAATGCTTTTATTCATAGAAAAACAGGATTTTGCTTGTTATTCCATGTTTAGCATGCCAATCCTATAGACCAAGCTTTCAAAGGTAGATGTATCTAAAGCTTTTGTGAGCACATCTGCCAGCTGGTCTTTAGTTGGAACATGATGCAGAGAAATCAAACCTTTTTCATAGCAATCCCTCACAAAGTGATGTCTGATGTCGATGTGCTTGGTGGTTGAATGGGAAACTGGATTTTTGATGATATTTTCTGCTGCCTGGCTATCCAACATGAATGGTGTCTTTAAGGCAGTGATACCAAAATCCAGCAACTGATTTTAAAGCCACAGGAGTTGGGCTGTACAGCTTGCAGCAGCAATGTATTCCGCTTCAGCAGTGGATGCTGAAACAGCTGCCTGCTTTTTGCTTTGCCATGAAACCAAGCAATTGCCTAGAAACTGGCACCCTCCTGAAGTGGACTTCCTTGTGGTGTTACATCCGGCAAAGTCACTGTCTGAAAAGCCTGAAAGCTGGATATTCCCATTAGCTGGATACCAGATACCAAGTGTGGGAGCACCTTTTATGTATCTGAAGATCCTTTTTACAGCAATGAGGATAGATTTTCTGGGAGCTGATTGACTTCTTGCACAAACACATGTTGCAAACATGATGTCTGGTCTAGATGCAGTTAGGTACAGTAAAGACCCAATCATGCTTCTATAAAGTGTTTGGTCAATCAGCTCATACTTTTCATCAGACATGACTAGCTTATTGGTTGCCATGGGTGTGCTGCATGGCTTACAATCATTTATATCAAATTTATTTAAAAGTTCTTCAGCATATTTGCTTTGATGAATGAAAGTTCCATTTTGCATTTGCTGAACTTGGAGACCAAGAAAGTATTGCAGCTCACCCATTGCACTCATTTCAAACTCAGTTGTCATGAGTTGCCTAAACTCTTCACACATTTTATTACATGTGCTTCCAAAAATAATGTCATCCACATAAATTTGGACAATCATTAAATCCTTTCCTCTCCATTTTAGAAACAGTGTTTTATCAATGGTACCTCTTTTGAAACCATTTGAGAGTAGAAAGGTGGAAAGAGTTTCATACCAAGCCCTAGGTGCTTGTTTCAGGCCATACAAGGCTTTGTTTAGCCTGTAGACATGATCTGGATAAAATGGATCCTCAAAACCTGGAGGTTGACAAACATACACCTCTTCTTGAATTGTACCACAGAGGAAAGCACTTTTGATATCCATTTGGAACACCTTCATGTTGTGGTTGTCAGCAAAGGCCAGGAACAATCTTATAGCTTCCAATCTTGCTACAGGGGTGAATGTTTCATCATAATCAATCCCCTCTTCCTGTCTGTAACCTTGAACCACAAGCCTAGCTTTATTCTTGACAACAATGCCCCTTTCATCAGTTTTGTTTTTGAAGACCCACTTTGTGCCTATGGGACTTACATCCTTTGGCAGTGGCACAAACTCCCATACTTGTTGTCTTTTAAACTATTGGAGCTCCTCTTGCATGGCTTCTACCCACCTGTTGTCTTTCAGTGCCTCTTGGCACTTGACTGGCTGATGGAGTGATAGAAAACCAACAAAAAGACAAATGTTTTGGGTTTGGCTTCTTGTGAGCACCCCTTCATTGATGTTGCCAATGATTTGGTCAGGTGGATGAGATCTCAAGAAGATTAAATCTCCTTGGTATGGTATGATGGAATTTGTTGGTGAAGGCTGCAGATGTGTATCATCTGAGCTAACCACTGCTGGTCACTTTGATGATCCAGCAGTGGCTTCAAAAGGTGGTGGATTAGGAGGTAATGGTGTGGACACATGCTGACTTTTATCCACTGTTTGGGGACTTTTGTCAGCAGTGTTTGATGATGTGGAAACAGAGGTTGATGGGCTACTTTGGTCAACAACTGTTGAGGTAGCAAGGGTTGAGCTTTGACAGTTGTTTTGTACAATTGTTGCTTTTCCTATTGAAACGGACTTTTGTTAAGGAATGATGATCTCATACCCATAGTCTGGTGATGAATCCTCTGATGGACCTGCACTATTAGTCTTGACAGCAACACTTTCAAATGTGAATTTATCAAGATTAAATAAATCAGCAGGATTTGCTGGGATTTTCATTGATGAAAGTTCATTGAACTTCACATTCAAAGTCTCTTCCACTATTTTAGTCCGTGTGTTAAACACTTTGTAGGCCTTAGCAGTGGTAGAGTATCCCAAAACATAACCACTGTCTACTTTGGCTGCAAATTTTGAGATGGAATCTTTTAAATTCAAAATAAAGCATGGGCAGCCAAATACTTTAAAGTATGAGATCAGTGGTTTGATTTTATACAGAATTTCATAAGCAGTCTTTTTGTGCCTGGGGTTTATTAAAACTCTGTTTTGGACATAGCAAACAGTGTTTACTGCCTCTGCCCAGAAAGTCAAAGGCAAACCTGAGTCAGCAAGCATGGTCCTAGCAGCTTCAATCAGTGTCCTATTCTTTCTTTCAACTACCCCATTTTGCTCTGGTGTTCTAGGAATGTTGTACTGCCTTACAATCCCTTTCTTCACATAGAAGGCATCCAACTCCTTATTTTTGAATTCTATGCCATTGTCACTCTTGAAGACTTTTACTGGAAGGTCAAATTGCTTTTCAACCTGTGTCACAAAGTCTTGCAAAATGCCTGCAGTCTCATCCTTTGAGTGTAAAAAGAAAGTCCATGTAAACCTAGAGAAGTCATCAATAATAACCAAACAATATCTCTTCTTCTTGAGACTCATGACTTGAACTGGGCCAAACAAATCCATGTGCAACATTTGCAAACACTGGGTTGCTTTGGACTCTTCAATGGACTTAAAGGAGCTTTTATGCTGTTTCCCTTTTAAACAGGAAACACAATGCTCAGGACATGAAAACAATTTTTGTGGTAAGCCTCTTACTAGGCCATTTTTTGAAATTTCAGTGATTGTCTTGAGATTTGTGTGCCCCAATCTTCTGTGCCAAAGTTCTGTCTCTTTGTTAGAGGCAGCTGAGAACAGACATGCATCAGTTCTGGGACACTCTTTTAACATATCAACAACATAAACATTGCCACTTCTTTGAGCAACAAGTTTTGTTTTTCCAGTTTTTATTATTGCTTCAATCTTTTCAACCATTTCTGGTCCAACAATCCTACAACATTCCTTTGTGAAGAATGATCCATACTCCTTATCACTCATTTGTGAAACACTTAGGAGGTTGAATTTTAGATTGTCTATCAGATTGACATTTTCAAATTTTACATTTCCAGTTTGTACTGTACCAGACCCCGGAACTTTCCCTTTACTATTATTACCAAAGGATATATCACCCCCTCCATGTATTTTGAAATCTTTGAGAAGGGCTTTACATCCTGTCATGTGCCTGGAGCCTCCACTATCTACATACCAAAGACTATCTAAGCATGCAGAAGCTCCCTGCACATGAAGTAAAAGGATTAGTTCATTAAGGCTTCCAAAGCCAATAAGGCTTTGGATGGGGTCTCAACAGTGTCTGGGATGAGTTCAGATGGATGGGCAGTGGTTAACTCAGGGGTTTGGACAATTTTAGGACTGTGTTTCTCTAACCACTGTTGGGGGTCTTGCCCAATCATCTGTTGGTACCCAAAGGGATGTCTGTTCACTTTTGGTTTAGAGGGCCTTTTGTAGGGCCTAGGGTATGGTGGTTGTCCCTTACCTCTTCTGTATTGATTGGCAGGGGGTGCATCAGTAACCTGAACATCTCTTTTAACAGATGTTTGGTTCAGCTGTTTTGTGACAGCTGTTTGAACTGGCACAAATAGTGGTTGATTTTTAGTGAACTTGACAGATGATGTTGATGAACTCAAGGATGTTTTTGCAGTGTACTCATTCTTTTTTACATCAAAGTTTTTAAGATACACACATTCTTGAGTTTTGTGGTTTGGTTTACCACAGATGGTGCAGCTTTCAGCAGGTACAATGATACTTTTTTTGTTTAAATCATATGCTTTTAAATGGAAACAGTCTTTTGTTAGATGATTCTTTTTTTCACAAAATTCACAAAACAGGTTTTTGATCTTTTCTCTCTTCTTTCTCTTTTCAGACTCCTTTGCAACAGAGTTTTTAACCTCTGTTGGGATGTCCTTGAGAGGGATGACTTTTGCTTTTGGAGCTTTAACACCATCAGTGGTTGTGAAATCCATGGGTTTAAAATTTTCAAGAATGTCTCACTCGTGTCGACCATGAGGGTTTAAATTGGTATTTCTCAATTTCCTCAAAAGTAGAGGATCCCACTGGTCTTTCAAGTGTGATTTTGTTACCAAGTTTATCAGTGATTTTCACTTCTTGGCCATTCTTGTTTGTGGGAATGAATTCAGTGGTTACATCAGTGGTTTGAACATATTTTTCAAAATCAATGTTTTCATCATCATGTTTTCTATAACCAATACCAAATTTCACATTGCTTTTAATCTGTTTTTCAAGCATTACTTCATACCCTTTGCAGGATTCCACCCACTTTTCACAAGTGATTTGGGTGGATTCCAACTCCTTTTTACAAACATGATATTTTTCTATCATTGTTTGGAGTTGGGTTTTGGTAATGCTTTGCTCTTCTTTTAGACAACAAATTTCTTTGTCTTTTTCAGCCAACTTGATTTTAAGTTCTTTTAATGACTTTTCAAATTTGACTTCATCAGTTAAGACCCTATTCCAAAGGTTTTCATTCACCTCTTTGATGCTAGCAAATGCAATAATGCATTTGTCTGAACACAGATTTTTAAGAACCTGAGGTGATACCTTGGCAGCTGCCATCATAGCACAATCACATTGATGATTATTTTCTTCATCAGCTCTTTCTTCTTTCTCACCCTCTTTCTCCTCTTCTTTTTCTTCCTTGTCTTCTTTGGACCAAGGATCAACCAGTGGTTCAATCAAAGTTTATGAATTTTCTCCCAGCTGTAGTTCACCAGCAACTGCAGTAACCACTGCTTCAGCCACCTTATCCACTGTTTTAGCACATAGTTGTTCACCTTCAGTTTCTACCCCTTCTGGTATAGACTCTAATGCCATCAAACTAAATTCATCATTAGTAGGATCATTAAAAGCATTGAGTGCAAAACTTTCATCACTAAGCTCATCAGGCATACTGCTCCAGTCAACAAAGCCTTGAGTGAAAAAGCTTTGCTGATCTGGTTGTGTTACTGTTGGAGCAGCTGGTTGAGGTGCAACAGGTTGCACTTGTGCCTGAGGGACAGGGGTTTGAACATACTGAATTTGTGGAACAGTGGTTTGAACATAATGCACAGGCACATGGGTTGCAGCATAGTGAGCAATGTTAACATGGTCGGCAGGGGTATATTGGGTATAGTGCACAGTGCTTTGATGTTGTGGCCTAGGGTTTGAGCTGGGATGAGTGATTATTGGACCAGTGGTTTGACTCCTGCATTCCCTAGCAAAATGACCTAGCCTATTGCACTTATAGCACTTAATTTTTGACTTATCCAACCCCACTTTTAAATTCCCATGTAACCCTGGGAATTTTCTCCCTGTTCTTTTGTAGAATTTGCTTGTTCTTACACTAAGCAAACCCAATTGATGCAAAATGTCCATTTCTTCTAAGTCAGTGGGATCAAAGTGTTGTAAGTCATTGAGTTCAAAGCACAAGTTATCTGAGTTCTGGCTTTCTCCATTTGCTGTGAAAGCAAAGTTGGATGAGTGAGGATGAGAGTTGAAATTACCTCCAGCAGTTATGTCAATAAAATGATCATAACTCTGATCCTTACTGCTGCCAGACTCTTCTTGACCCAGAAGAGCTATGTTACCAAATGAATAGTCATCTGTAACTTTGCCAGACTCTTGCAACTTCTTTTTCTGGTTTAGCTCCCTTTCATAGGTCAGGAGTCTACCATGAAGTTGGGTCAGTGTCAGGTCTTTGAACTCAGCAGAATTTCTAGTCACAAAAGCAATTGTGTCCCATTTTTCAGGTAGTGATCTAAGAAACCTACTATTTTGTGTTGTTTTTGGAAATTCAACTTTAACAAGTCTTAGCTCACTAATGACACAACTGAAACGTTCAAACTGTTGGGTCAATGATTCACCCTTAATGTGACAGAAGGTTTCATACTGCTGATTTATAATTTCCCTATTGTTTTCAATTACTTATTCAGTTCCCCCAAATTGTTCCTTAAGTGCATCCCATAATTCTTTGGCACTGTTACAATGTAACAGCCCATCATAGATTTCATTTGGTAATGCAGATGCAATGATGCTAAATGCTTTGGCATCCAGTTTGAACTTTTGAAAATCAGTTTCTGTATAGTTTTCATAACTTTTAGGTTCGAATTTCTTTGGATCCTCAGCACTTGGCACCATTGGAACATGGGGACCAAAAACAACTGATCTCCAACATCCGGTATTTTGTTGAGCAAGGATATGACCCATCCTTCTCACCCAAATGTTGTATTCATTACGTTTAAGCATGGGTGGTTTGAAAAGAGAGCCGATGTTATTCTTATCGTCTTGTGATTGTGACGTCATCCTGGTTGTTTTACAGGCACTGATTAATCAACTTTGATGGTGATTAAACCTTACTCTGTTTTTCAACAAAACGAACAAATATCAGTATCAACGATTATAAGCTGAACTATTTACGTCAAAATGATTGTTAGATCAAATTTGACTGTCCGAGCTCTGATACCAATTGTTAGGATCTGAGTTTGGTTTTGATTGTGTTTTACGTTTGAAATAAGATGAAGATGGATGAGTAGTGCAGCGGAATTTAAGATGGAAACAAACTTTGCACACAATCAAACAGGAGAATTGCTTTAATCAAACATTTTCAACAAAGAACCGAAAGATTGAATTTATTTCAATAACGATTACAATGCATGTATGAATATAAACTCCCCCTCAGCCTGAGCTCACAGTGTTTGTTCGTGCAGGAAGAAGATTTTGTGAAGAGCTGATAGAACAGTGCATGGTACTGTTCTATTTATAGGCACGGACAAACCACTGAGGCATCAATGCTGACGTCACCATGAAAGTGACATCTAACCTCCTAACAACTTCTAACAACTGATCTATACAAACACTGCTTAAGCTAACAACTGCTATACAATACATTACATAATTGAACTAAACTACTGCTGGTCCTTCCACTATTGTGACTTCAGCAGTACTTGATAACTACCAGCAGTGCTTGACCCAAAGCAGTAGATTGAACAGCAGGTCTTTAGTCTTTGACTTGATCAGCGGTTGTAGGTCAGCAGTTGTAACGATCAGTAGATAGGAGGTCAGCAGATATTGAAACCACTTTCAAGGGGAGAGACTTGTAACACAACACTGCTTATTCTGGATCCACTGCCCTGATCCAGTTTTGGCTTTAATTATATGTTCCTCTGATAGAGTTTAATCCCAACAACCCGTTACAATTTTGGGATAAAAATCAGATAACAGCAAAATTAGAAATGAAAGATAAAGATAAGGAGATTAGAGTAAAACCAATGAGATACAATCCAGAAGACCAAAAAGAATTTAGGTCCCAGATAAAAGAACTCCTAGATTTAAAGTTGATCAGAGCTAGCCATAGCCCACATAGCTCTCCTGCCTTCTTGGTAAGAAAACACGCTGAGGTTACAAGAGGTAAACCTAGAATGGTAATAAATTATAAAAAACTAAATGATAACACTATTTTCTATGGATATTTTTTACCTCATAAAGAGTTTAATAAATTCGACTAGAAACAAAAAGATATTTTCAAAATTTGATTGCAAAAGTGGATTCTGGTAAATAAAAATGCATCCTGATAGTATTGCCTACACAACATTTTCTACTCCTCAAGGGCAATATGAATGGCTTGTAATGCCTTTTGGATTGAAAAATGCTCCTCAAATATTTCAAAGAAAAATGGATAATATATTTAGAAATTATGACTTTATTTTTGTATATATAGATGATATTCTAATCCTATCAGATGATATTAATTCACATTTAAAACATCTTGATACTTTTACAGATTTATGTATAAAACACGGATTAGCTCTTTCGGAAAGAAAAACTAGTTTGTTACAAGAAACTATAGATTTTTTGGGAATGAAGATAGATGGCCAGGGGATAGAACTTCAAAGCCATATTTTGGAAAAAATAACTGCCTTCCCAAATAAATTGATTGATAAAACACAAGTTCAAAGTTTTCTTGGCATATTAAATTATGCTTCTGATTTCATAGAAAATCTTACAGCTCTAAGAAAACCCTTTCAAGTTCTTCTTAAAAAAGATAAAGTATTTAGTTTTGATAAAGGTCTAGAAGAACAAGTAAAAAAGATAAAAGAATATTATAAAAGGTTACCAAAATTACAATTACCCAAAGAAAAGGATGATTTAATTTTAGAAACTGATGCTTCAGAATATTATTGGAGTGGGATACCTAAAAGGATAGATTATAACTCTAAAGAAGAAAAAAATGGTGAAAGTATTTGTAGATATTGTTCAGGGACTTTTAGTGACACTAAAACAAGATATCATATTAATGAAAAAGAATTACTAGCAGTTATTAGAAGCTGCCAAAAGTTTTATTATTTCTTATTACCTAACAAATTTCTGTTAAGAACTGATAATACCCAGGTAAAAGCTTTTATAAAAAATAATTTGCCTTCTAAACCTGAGTATAAAAGGCTCATAAGATCTGATAAAAATATTTTGGCAGATTTCTTGACTAGAGATGGAAGAATTAGGACAACTTGATAGCCGTCTAAAGATGATGGACAAACAGATACATGCAATTAAAGAAATTGCAACTGATATGGGAGAACTTATAGATATAATTGAAACTATTCCTGAACACATTGCAGAGATAAAAAATTTGGTGAAAAGCCACTTCAGGATGATAAGTAACAAAGTTACCATGTATGAGTTCGATAGTATGAAGATGAAGCTTATGATAAAACATCAAATGATAGAAAAAGTAGATATGTCATTTATTTTAGAAAAAACAGATATTCCATCTACTTCTTCTGGGGATCATGTTATGGAAACTGCTCCAGACCCTAAAGAATAGATAAGAGAAAAATTTTATTTTAAACCTCATTCAGATAAAACAACCACCTTTGAAAAAGTCCTCCAACAGATTCCTCTCCAACCACAAATTCCTCCCCTACAACAACCTCTTTTATTAGATCATGTTTCTAGACAAAGAAATAAAATGATGGAGCTATATAGCCTTGCTCAAACTGAGACAAGGTATGTAGATTTCACAGGGGTATACTCTAGATTAAATTATCTGCAAGGTTCACCAGCAGATGAGATAAGATATTGGTACGATTTTGGTGCAATCAACATGATTTATCTTACATCACCTGATTTTCCTGAATTATCAGATTTACCAAGATGGGTAATAACTTCAGTAAAAAAATGTTATCAGAACAACCCAACTATGACCCCTAGAGATACTTTAGCCCTAAAGTTTTTATCTGCAGAACCAGATTTTTACAATGACTACTATTACCCTGCTTATCATTTTTTACACACACACACACACATATATATATATATATATATATATGTAAAAAATAAAAAAACAATTATATTTTATGGAGATAAAATAATATTTTTGTTTAGATAAAATTATAGAATTACTAGAATCTGCCTATCCTAGATAGATAAAGAAAGATATAGATAAAGATATAATAGAAATAAATATATGTAAAAAATAAATATTAAAATTTTATCTATAGATTAGATAAAGATATAATAGATATACTAGATAGATAAAGATATAATATAAATAAATATATGAAAAATTTTTACATATGTTTTCTTTAATGGAAAACAAAAATTTTAATAAACTAATAGAAAGTGAAAATTCTTTAAAGATAGATAAAGATATAATAGATAAAATTACAGGATATAACAGATAAAGATATAATAGATAAAATTCTTTAAAGCAGTTTACATATATATATATATATATATATATATATATATATATATATATATATATATATATATATAGTAAGGTTCATTTGAGAAACACCTTTATTGTGAGAACCGCGAGAACCAGTGTGAACACAAAATAAAATCTAAAAAAAATCAAAAAAACACTCAAAAAATGTTTTTTTAATATATATATTTTTTTTAAAATCGGTATATTTCGTTATCCATGCACATGTGCATATGTATCATTACTTCGACAAATTCCGTAATACATTATCAGTAATAGACAATTGCACTTTAATTTACAATACCATCCGTAATACACTACTTTTTACATTACCAATATTCAAAATGCACATGTGCATCATTATGTGTAACCATGATATAACGTGTTTTGGTACAAAAAAATTGTGATTTTAAATGGAGAAGTAGGCCCATATACATGATTTTTGGTTAGTTATATCTAGTGGTTGATGGTTTGGTTATAGTTGTCACTTTATGATGTAATATGTTGATTGGAAGGTATAAATTGTGTTTATATACATGTAATAAAGTGAAAATATTGGTAATGGTATTGTATTATGGATGGTAGAAGGTAATGGTATTGTATTATGGATGGTATGAGGTAATGGTAGTCTATTATGGATGGTATGATAGATGAAAGGGAAAGTGTATTCAAAGTAGTGTACCAAAACACCTTATTTCATGTTAATACATATAAAAAATGGTGTAATACATATGGTAGTTGTCACACCCCAACCGATGGCGGAATCATCGGGGCATGGCACTGAGCGATACAGATTGTCCAGAAGTTCCCATAACAACTATCATTACCATTCGATTAAACAATACGTCCCATACCGTATCTCAAATAGTTAAACAATTATTACAGACAAACATCAAGACAAGTATTTTGTTCCGACAACTCAGATTTAAACATAACTAATTTATTGGTTGGTTTCTAGGACTCCAGTTCCTAGCTTCAAGTTCATCACAGCACAAAGAGCATAAAAGCAACCTAAGCACCTGTCACATACGTTAAAATAAAGTCAATACATAAAATGTAAAGGTGACCATACAAGTTTGATAATAGCATATAGAGTTCGAATTCGTTTACGCATAACCAGCACGTACACATAGTGAAATGAAGCCCGTTAGTTATCGACATAGATCCATTGATACCAATGACTGCGGGTTGACTGCCCGAGGCAGTTCGCAATACATGATTACCACCGTAATCCATGCAAGTAAAAGGTCCTTAGCAACCCCCGTGTGAACGGGTGCTGAGTCCAAACTATAGTACTATCGTTGCTAAGGCAGGTAGACAGCATTCCATGTGTAAACATAACAAACAAGCATTCATAAGCCACGTATAACATGCATTAACGGTTAGCGTTGAAATAGCTTGAGTAGTGTGATAGTTGTAGTTTGAATATTCGTAACGTATGTAACACCCAAAAGTGCCAAAAGCAAAAAGGGATTGAGTATACTCACAGCGATTATGGATTGAAGGGAGCGCTTTTCAGCGAGTACGGTTAGCCTGAATAGATTCGATAACGTAACGATAAGTGACGTGTAAAACAGTACATAGTGAGGGTGGATAGGATAACAGATCGTGCGGACTGGTCATCCGTGCGGATTGGTTATCCGTGCGGACTGGCAGTCCGTGCGGATGAGTCGTTTGTGCAAGTGGTAATCCGTCCGGATTAGTCACTCGTGCGGATTGTTATCCGTGCGGACAAGTTATCCGTGCAGACAAGTAATCCGTGCGGATTAGCTATTCGTCCGGACTAGTCACTCGTGCGGATAACATGTTCGTGCGGATAACTATTCGAGTGGATTGTTTCTTCCTAAGAATAATGTGTTTGTGTATGATGGCTTGTGCTTTGAGGTTTTCGTTGTAGCATTTAGGAAACATTTAAGTTTCTCTACCCTTCAAGGCGGTCGCGCGGACGACAATCCGTCCGGATGGTAATCCGTGCGGACACAACCTTAAAGGTGAGTCACTTTGTGAAGTCCGTGCGGATGATAATCCGTGCGGATGGTGACAGTCCGTCCGGATGGTAATCCGTGCGGACAGTGGTAATCCGTCCGGATAGTTTGTTCGTACGGTCAAAGACAATCCGTCCGGATAGTCTGTTCGTGCGGATGAACATTGTTTGAAAATCGTTTAAGGTCTTAGTATCTCATGATCCGAAGAGTAATCCATTCAGAGGGTCGTCCGTCCGGATTATTCATTCGTCGATACTCAAACCTTGGTTAATTGTGGGTTCCAAGCGTAGTTCGTCCGGATGACAACCTGTCCGGATAGCCTGTCCGTGCGAACAGCTTGTCCGTGCGGAAAACTTACTCGTGCGGACAACTTACTCGTTCTGGTTGTTCCGTTCGTCTACTCTTGGCTTCTGTTGTCGTTTTATCGAGACGTTCTGATTACGTGGCAACCACTTGGAATTGTATTCTTATTCGCACGACTAAGCCAGCTAGGAATCACCCTAACTCGGCCTGTCGGCGGTTTAGAACGATCATTCCGGTCTAACCCGAGATCAGGTGTCTTGCGGGTAGAATCCAGATCTAGGACTAGTGCATCACTAACATCGAGTGGAAGACTAGAACCGATCCGATTCGTACCGTTTTTTAGGGTAAAAGAAGGAGAAAACTTGTTTATTTCTTTCAACTCTTTTATCCTTTAGAAAAGCTTAGATTTAGGTGAAATTGTTGTGAAATCTTGTGGAAATCGTTCAGATCTGAGTTATTCTTGGTGGAATGAGGTCACACTTGAAGTTCATGAGAACTTCATGGTGATGTCACCTTAGAATACCTCAAATCTTGGTGATTTCATGGCTAAAAGTTGAGATTTGAAAGACAGAAAGGTGTAGAAGTGTGTATAGATCAAGAATGTACAAGATTTAGGGTGAGATCTTACCTGGATTGAGAGAAATCGGAGAAAAGGTGAAGAATGTG
This sequence comes from Helianthus tuberosus, assembly GCA_030545235.1. Taxonomy (NCBI): domain Eukaryota; kingdom Viridiplantae; phylum Streptophyta; class Magnoliopsida; order Asterales; family Asteraceae; genus Helianthus; species Helianthus tuberosus. The sequence continues at coordinate 57,592,615 of CM060444.1, read as the reverse complement.
TGCAGGTCGGACGTCACTTGCCAAAAGTGGAAAGTTTGGAGAGTGACCCGGGTATTTATAGGATGCTAAAAGGGGAAAGGGTGATCCGTGCGGATTGCAGGTCACCCGGATTGTTTATCCGTGCGGATTGGTCATCCGTGCGGATTGGCAATCCGTGCGGATTGGCAATCCGTGCGGATGGACAATCCGTGCGGATGGACAATCTGTGCGGATGGACCATCCGTCCAGATGTCGACTGAAAGGTGCGTTCGGTGCGATGACGCTTCGGTTTCGATTGCGAGCGATTCGATAGTGTTTCCTAGTCAAATTACTTTTAGTCCCAACTACTTCGTATATAACATGGTTCGAGTCGGATTTCGGGTTCGGGTTCGATTACATTCGAGTTAGACTTCGAGTTTGATTGAGTTCGCTTGATTTCCACAATAAACATAAATAAACATGCACAGGTAACACGTAAGGCACACACACACGTATAAACGATAAGTAAAAATACATAGTTCGAGTTACGATTTGATGTCGTTTTGATTAACATAACTTGATTATTAGTTGATTAACTTTATCGCATTGTTACTTCCTATCATTCACAGTCGTAGGTCGATTGAAATACGGTTAACATGATTCGGTTATTGCAATGTACGACACTTACTCCACATAATATAAATAAAATAAAAACATTTCTACGAGTCAAGTTGCGCGAAATCGGTCGCTGACTTTGACCTTGACTTTAACTTTCACTCGTGAAAACACGGGGTGTTACAGCCTCCCTTTGTTTAGGGAATTTCGTCCCGAAATTAAGCTGAAAGCCGTAACAAACCGTGAATCGTGTGGGAAGTATTTGTTTAGACCGATTTTGACTCGTGTAATGTGCAGAATCCGTACACGATCGTGACAATTGTAGTATCGGTTTTGACACCGTACGATTGCGTAACGATCGTTCGACGTGCGGAGTCCGTGATCGTGCGTGGATCGAATATACTAGAAGTACAATTTTAACGTGATTCTATTGATTAAGCTGTAATCGTACAAGAACTAGAATCACAAGCCACTTTCTCCCTAACGCTTCTCTAATCAAACAACTGTGGATACTTTGTCTTCATGTCGCTTTCGAGTTCCCAAGTGAACTCTGCGCCGCGTTTGCCTTCCCATCGGACTTTCACAATAGGAATGCGTGAGCGCCTGAGCTGCTTGGTTTGGCGATCCATGATTTCGACAGGCTTTTCCACGAAGTGTAATGTTTCGTTCACTTGTAGATCGTCTAGAGAGACATGTAAATCGTGGTCGGCGGTGCACTTTCGGAGGTTTGACACGTGGAAAGTCGGGTGGACGTTACTAAGTTCCTCCGGTAATTCGAGTCTGTAGGCGACTTTTCCGATCCTTTCCAGAATCTTAAAAGGTCCAACATATCGAGGCGCGAGTTTTCCCTTCTTGCCGAATCGGACTACACCCTTCCAAGGTGATACCTTTAGGAGTACGTAGTCACCAACGCCAAATTCACGGGGCTTGCGCTTTTTATCGGCGTAAACTTTTTGTCGATCCCGAGCTTTCGCTAGGTTGTCCCGAATTTGGAAAATTTTGTCTGACGTTTCTTGTAGCAGCTCCGGACTGGTTAGTTGCGAGTGACCGATCTCGTGCCACACAATAGGCGATCGACATCTTCTTCCGTATAAGGCCTCGAATGGTGCCATCTGGATGCTAGCCTGGTAGCTGTTGTTATACGAGAATTCGACCAATGGTAGGTGTTTATCCCAATTACCACCGAAGTCTAGAACACACGAACGGAGCATGTCTTCAAGAGTACGAATCGTTCTTTCAGTCTGACCGTCGGTTTGTGGGTGGAAAGCGGTACTTAGATTAAGCGTTGTACCGAGTGCCGTTTGAAATGTTTCCCATAATCGTGAAGTAAACCGAGCATCACGATCAGAGATGATGTCACGAGGCGTCCCATGTCTACAAATGATCTCGTCGGTGTAGATTCGGGCTAATCGTTCCACCTTGTAGTCTTCTCGTATTGGCAGGAAGTGAGCTGATTTAGTCAAACGGTCAACAACAACCCAAATGCTGTCGTGACCTGATGACGTGGTTGGAAGCTTGGTTACGAAATCCATAGCTATGCTCTCCCACTTCCACATGGGAATTGGTGGTTGTTCGAGTAAGCCAGAGGGTCTTTGATGTTCAGCCTTGATTCTAGCACAGGTTAGGCATTTTCCGACGTAGAGAGCGATATCCCGTTTCATACCCGGCCACCAGTACCTATAGCGAAGATCCTGGTACATTTTGTCAGCACCGGGGTGAATAGAATACCGGGATTTGTGGGCTTCGTCCATGATAATCTGTCGTAGTTCGGTTCGCTTGGGAATCCAAATTCGGTCTAAAAAGTGGAATATCCCATTCGATTTACTCACAAGCTGGGCTCCATCGTGGTAGATTCGTTCCTTCTTCAAAGTGCGTTCGTTGAAACACGCATGTTGGGCGTCGCGGATGAGAGCTTCGAGGTTGTGCTGGGCTTGAACATTACGAGTGCTAAGCAGATAGCTCCGTCTGCTAAGTGCGTCGGCAACAACATTTGCTTTTCCTGGGTGATAACGAATCTCACAGTCGTAATCGTTGAGAAGTTCTACCCATCGGCGTTGACGCATATTACGTTCCTTCTGATTAAAGATGTGTTGTAGGCTCCTATGATCGGTGAAGATCGTACACTTGGTACCATACAGGTAGTGTCGCCAAATCTTTAATGCAAAAACAACCGCGCCTAGCTCGAGGTCATGGGTTGTATAGTTCTTCTCGTGGATTTTGAGCTGTCGAGATGCGTAAGCTATAACCTTGTCTCGTTGCATAAGAACACACCCGAGACCAAGGTTGGAAGCATCACAGTAGACAATGAAATCATTGTTTCCGTCGGGTAGTGTGAGAACAGGAGCATTGCAAAGCATGTATTTGAGGGTTCGAAAGGCAGACTCTTGTTTGGTTCCCCAGACAAAAGGCTGGTCCTTATGCGTGAGAGCGGTAAGTGGTACAACAATCTTCGAGAATCCTTCAATAAATCGTCGATAATAGCCCGCTAGCCCGAGAAAGGAGCGGACTTCAGACGGGTTCTTAGGCGTAACCCAGCTCTTGACAGCTTCAATCTTCGCAGGATCAACGTGGATACCCTGACTATTTACAATGTGACCTAGAAACTGAACCTCCCCCAACCAAAATTCGCACTTGGAGAATTTGGCGTAGAGTTGGTTCCCCTGGAGTAACTCGAGAACCAAACGTAGATGTTGCGCGTGTTCGGCTCTCGACTTGGAATAGATCAAGACATCGTCGATGAACACGATGACGAAACGGTCGAGATATGGTTTACACACGCGATTCATCAGATCCATGAAAACTGCTGGTGCGTTTGTTAGGCCAAAAGGCATGACAACGAATTCGTAGTGGCCGTAACGAGCACGAAACGCGGTTTTGGGTATATCCTCCGCTTGAATACGCAGCTGATGATAACCTGAGCGTAGATCGATCTTCAAGAAACACGTAGCGCCTTGTAGCTGATCAAACAAATCGTCGATTCGAGGCAGGGGATAGCGGTTCTTGATAGTCAACTTATTCAATTCCCGATAGTCGATGCACATCCGGAACGACCCATCCTTCTTTTTGACGAAAAGGACTGGCGCGCCCCAAGGAGAGGTGCTCGGGCGAATGAAGCCTTTTTCAAGTAATTCCTGGAGTTGGGTTGAGAGTTCGCGCATTTCGGACGGCGCGAGTCGATAAGGAGCTTTGGCGATAGGATTAGCTCCTGGGATGAGGTCAATACGAAAGTCGATATCACGACTTAGAGGTAGTCCGGGAAGGTCCTCTGGAAAAACTTGAGGAAATTCTCGAACCACGGGAACGTCTTTCACTTCCGTCTTCTCTTTCTTTTCCTTCTCCGCTACTACGACGTTAGCCAAGAAAGCCCTGTATTCCTTGCGGAGATACTTGCTAGCTTGGAGGCATGACATAAGTTTGAGACCTTTCGAAGTAGTATCACCATAAACACACAATGAATCACCGCTCGCGAGCGAAAATCGAATCATCTTATCGAAGCACACAACTTCAGCATGATTTTCTCGAAGAAAGTCCATGCCTACTATGACGTCAAAGCTTCCGAGTTGCATCAGAATGAGGTCGATTGGAAAGATGTGATTGTTGAGCTTGAGAGTACAATCATGGATAACGGAATTGACAGCGATGGTTCTTCCGGTAGCGACTTCAACATCGATGCAGAGGAGAGTTGGGAACGTTTACGACTAAGGAGTTTCTCGAATTCGAGCGACACAAAGCAGTTATCGGCTCCAGTATCAAACAAACATAAAGCATAAATACCATTCACAAGGAACGTACCGTTGACCACGTTGTTGTAGGCCTGGGCTTGACGCACGTTGAGATTGAAAGTTCTGGCGCGTGCGGCCTGTTGTTACTGCTGCTGTTGTTGTTGCTGCTGTGGTTGCTGCTGTTGCGGTTCTTGTTTCACTACCCTGTTCGGGCACATGTTGGCGAAATGATTCAGGTCGCCACATGAGAAGCAGGCTCTAGCTTTGACTGCGGGTGCTAGAGGAGCTTGTTGACCCTGTGGGGCAGTGAGTAGAGCTTGATTGGCAGGAGCTTGACGAATACGGCAGTTGGCAGTAAAGTGGCCGTATACATTGCAGTGAGCACAAAAGCGGCATTGAATAGCTGTCGGGTGGTGATAGGTGCAAGTAGGGCAGAGCGGGTGTGGCCCAGTATATGCACGCTTTGCAGGCGGTGCATTGGCCACAGGCGCCGCTACTTGACGCTGTTGGGCAGGTACAGCTTGGGTCGGTGCAGCAGTAATCGCACAGTTCTTGTTGGTGGAATTGTTCTTTCTCTTGTTCTTTCTCTTGCTGCTTGATGAGGTGGGTTCAACAGTTGGTGCGGTAGCGGTAGCTTAATGCAGATGCTTGGAGGTCTTATCCCAGACACCAGCCTTAACCCTTTTGTCATTGATTCCAGCGGCTAGTAGATAGGTTTCCTCGATCGTGGTAGTCTTAGCCGCTTGCACGAAATCAACAACGCAATCGGGCAAGGCTCGGATATACTTCTTGATGGTCATCTCGGGAGTCTGGACCTGGTCGGGACAGATAATGCTGAGCTGTTTGAAACGAGCAGTGAGACCAGCATTGTCTCCATCCTTTTGATGTATGTGCCAAAATTCATCTTCAAGCTTTTGACGTTCGTGAGGAGGGAAGAATTCCTCTAGCATGACTTCCTTGAGCTCGTCCCACGACAGACCGTAGGCTGCATCATTCCCTCGCTTGTTCCTCTCGGCCGTCCACCAGTCTAAAGCACGGGACTGAAAGACGCCGGTAGCGTTCAGAGTTCGAAGGTCATCAGGGCAACCACTCTGTCGCAGAGTAACCTCGATAGAGTCAAACCAGTGGAATAGCGCTGTAAGACCTCCTTCGCCTGTGAATTCTTTCGGCCCACACGACTTGAATTATTTGAAACTGAAAGGTCTTGCGACAGCTTTAGGACCTTCAGTCCTTGATTCCTCGGATGATTTGCTGGCGTTCTCGTAAACATCACTCACGGCTTTAGCCACACTTTTCGCGATGATGGAAGCAAGGCGTTTGTCCCTCTTTTCTTGACGAGAGAGTGCATGACGGGATCCAGATGACATTGTCTGCAATAGACATCGCCATGGAACTCAACACATTGTATTCGAATCTCACCTCATACGTCTATTACTTACTAAAGCGCAGGAACACGTTCATTCACGTAACCACTTAACACGTAAAGCACGAAGTTACATAGGCATGTAGAGCACATAATCACATAATTCCTAAGCATACAGAGCATAGAAGCAAGGAAAACACATACGCCCTTAGTCACTAGAGGCATTCAGAAAACAGAAACCTAGTATTCAAAGTTCGCGATCGTTCGAATATAGTGTAGCGTGAGCGATTTGTTAACGATGTGTAGTGTGTTGTGTGGGTAGTAAAAGCAAAAGGCATTAGATCGAAACCAGTAGTATCTCAAAACACTAACAAATAAGCATAAAACACGTAATTCACATAAAATCGACGAATCGTCAGAGTCAATGGTTTTGGCTCAAAACTTGAAACTCATAAAAATCGGGAATAGATTGTCTGCGGCTAGTAGACTTCGACTAACCAAGGTGGTTCAATCATTCACAGGGGATCTGTTATGCACTTTCAACTTTCAGAATCGTGCCTTGGCCTCGATTCTTGGGCGTTTGGTGTGAATCCCGTTAGCTTTATGGTGTTTACAGATCGTCTGTTGAGACCTTGGTGAGAGTTTGTAAAATGCTCGGAACAAGTTGTCAAGGGTAGGATTTCACCCCTGGCTTAATAACTTCGTCCCTATTTTGATAAAATGGAGGAGATTATTCATCAAAATATGGATTTCACTCCTAATTTGGCATAATTCTCCTCGTTTGTAGTTAAAATTGCAAGTTGATTAAGCGACTTTAGCCGAGAGTTTGCGGTTTTCACACCTATTCTCGGCCTTAGTGCTTGCTCATAATTAAAATTTCGAGTGCAATGATAGTGTAGAATAAGCGTAAGGAGAGAGTGATAGTGGCGAGTTTATGCATACGCGCGAGTTGGTCTGTTGTTTCTTAACTATAGACTAGGTCTCTAAGACTTCGACCCGGACTAGGTCGAGTCTTGCCTAATTCCCTATAGTTATGGCTCTGATACCAATCTGTCACACCCCAACCGATGGCGGAATCATCGGGGCATGGCACTGAGCGAAACAGATTGTCCAGAAGTTCCCATAACAACTATCATTACCATTCGATTAAACAATACGTCCCATACCGTATCTCAAATAGTTAAACAATTATTACAGACAAACATCAAGACAAGTATTCTGTTCCGACAACTCAGATTTAAACATAACTAATTTATTGGTTGGTTTCTAGGACTCCAGTTCCTAGCTTCAAGTTCATCACAGCACAAAGAGCATAAAAGCAACCTAAGCACCTGTCACATACGTTAAAATAAAGTCAATACATAAAATGTAAAGGTGACCATACAAGTTTGATAATAGCATATAGAGTTCGAATTCGTTTACGCATAACCAGCACGTACACATAGTGAAATGAAGCCCGTTAGTTATCGACATAGATCCATCGATACCAATGACTGCGGGTTGACTGCCCGAGGCAGTTCGCAATACATGATTACCACCGTAATCCATGCAAGTAAAAGGTCCTTAACAACCCCCGTGTGAACGGGTGCTGAGTCCAAACTATAGTACTATCGTTGCTAATGCAGGTAGACAGCATTCCATGTGTAAACATAACAAACAAGCATTCATAAGCCACGTATAACATGCATTAACGGTTAGCGTTGAAATAGCTTGAGTAGTGTGATAGTTGTAGTTTGAATATTCGTAATGTATGTAACACCCAAAAGTGCCAAAAGCAAAAAGGGATCGAGTATAGTCACAGCGATTATGGATTGAAGGGAGCGCTTTTCAGCTAGTACGGTTAGCCTGAATAGATTCGATAACGTAACGATAAGTGACGTGTAAAACAGTACATAGTGAGGGTGGATAGGATGACAGATCGTGCGGACTGGTCATCCGTGCGGATTGGCTATCCGTGCGGACTGGCAGTCCGTGCGGATGAGTCGTTCGTGCGAGTGGTAATCCGTCCGGATTAGTCACTCGTGCGGATTGTTATCCGTGCGGACAAGTTATCCGTGCAGACAAGTAATCCGTGCGGATTAGCTATTCGTCCGGACTAGTCACTAGTGCGGATAACATGTTCGTGCGGATAACTATTCGAGTGGATTGTTTCTTCCTAAGAATAATGTGTTTGTGTATGATGGCTTGTGCTTTGAGGTTTTCGTTGTAGGATTTAGGAAACATTTAAGTTTCTCTACCCTTCAAGGCGGTCGCGCGGACGACAATCCGTCCGGATGGTAATCCGTGCGGACACAACCTTAAAGGTGAGTCACTTTGTGAAGTCCGTGCGGATGGTGACAGTCCGTCCGGATGGTAATCCGTGCGGACAGCGGTAATCCGTCCGGATAGTTTGTTCGTACGGTCAAAGACAATCCGTCCGGATAGTCTGTCCGTGCGGAAAACTTGTCCGTGCGGATGAACATTGTTTGAAAATCGTTTAAGGTCTTAGTATCTCATGATCCGAAGAGTAATCCATTCAGAGGGTCGTCCGTCCGGATTATTCATTCGTCAATACTCAAACGTTGGTTGATTGTGGGTTCCAAGCGTAGTTTGTCCGGATGACAACCTGTCCGGATAGCCTGTCCGTGCGAACAGCTTGTCCGTGCGGACAACTTACTCGTGCAGACAACTTACTCGTTCTGGTTGTTCCGTTCGTCTACTCTTGGTTTCTGTTGTCGTTTTATCGAGACGTTCTGATTACGTGGCAACCACTTGGAATTGTATTCTTATTCGCACGACCAAGCCAGCTAGGAATCACCCTAACTCGGCCTGTCGACGGTTTAGAACGATCATTCCGGTCTAACCCGAGATCAGGTGTCTTGCGGGTAGAATCCAGATCTAGGACTAGTGCATCACTAACATCGAATGGAAGACTAGAACCGATCCGATTCGTACCGTTTTTGAGGGTAAAAGAAGGAGAAACTTGTTTATTTCTTTCAACTCTTTTATCCTTTAGAAAAGCTTAGATTTAGGTGAAATTGTTGTGAAATCTTGTGGAAATCGTTCAGATCTGAGTTATTCTTGGTGGAATGAGGTCACACTTGAAGTTCATGAGAACTTCATGGTGATGTCACCCGAGAATACCTCAAATCTTGGTGATTTCATGGCTAAAAGTTGAGATTTGAAAGACAGAAAGGTGTAGAAGTGTGTATAGATCAAGAATGTACAAGATTTAGGGCGAGATCTTACCTGGATTGAGAGAAATCGGAGAAAAGGTGAAGAATGTGTGCAGGTCGGACGTCACTTGCCAAAAGTGGAAAGTTTGGAGAGTGACCCGGGTATTTATAGGATGCTAAAAGGGGAAAGGGTGATCCGTGCGGATTGCAGGTCACCCGGATTGTTTATCCGTGCGGATTGGTCATCCGTGCGGATTGGCTCCGTGCGGATTGGCAATCCGTGCGGATGGACAATCCGTGCGGATGGACAATCCGTGCGGATGGACCATCCGTCCGGATGTCGACTGAATGGTGCGTTCGGTGTGATGACGCTTCGGTTTCGATTGCGAGCGATTCGATAGGGTTTCCTAGTCAAATTACTTTTAGTCCCAACTACTTCGTATATAACATGGTTCGAGTCGGATTTCGGGTTCGGGTTCGATTACATTCGAGTTAGACTTCGAGTTCGATTGAGTTCGCTTGATTTCCACAATAAACATAAATAAACATGCACAGGTAACACGTAAGGCACACACACACACGTATAAACGATAAGTAAAAATACATAGTTCGAGTTACGATTTGATGTCGATTTGATTAACATAGTGATTATTAGTTGATTAACTTTATCGCATTGTTACTTCCTATCATTCACAGTCGTAGGTCGATTGAAATACGGTTAACATGATTCGGTTATTGCAATGTACGACACTTACTCCACATAATATAAATAAAATAAAAACATTTCTACGAGTCAAGTTGCGCGAAATCGGTCGCTGACTTTGACCTTGACTTTGACTTTCACTCGTGAAAACACGGGGTGTTACAGTAGTGTAAATGAAAGTGCAATTGTCTAATATTTGTAATGAATTACGGAATTTGTCAAAGAAATGATACATATGGACATGTGCATGGATAACTGTTACTCGAATTTTTTTTTTGAAATTTTTTTTATTATTGACGAAATATATCGATTTTTCTAAAAAAAAAAAAAATTTTGGGTGTTTTTTAGATTTTTTTAGGTATTTTTGGTTATGTTCACATTGGTTCTCGCAATAAAGGGTGGTTCCTAACGGATCCTTCTCCTATATATATATATTTATATACTCTTAAAGAGCAATGTCAGTGCACCCATCAAAAGACATACTTGCCCCTCATTTGTCTTATTACCTTTACCTTTACGTTTTTCCTTCCTGTAATCCGCCATCTCTTCTCTCTTCTATCTAAACCTAATCCAAACTTCGGATTCCTCGCTTCGCACCAACAATGGTGACGATCGCCATGGCCAGACGCTCCAAATCCAAGGACTCAATGGAGAGCAGGTCGACGTTCAGGAGGAAGAAGACGAGGAAGAATTCGAAGTCGTTGCTCGCACTGCTGATTCCGATGAAGATGACACCGGAACCCCCGTCGTTGACGCTGCCGGTGAGGAGCCGGCGGAAGAGGAAGATGATGAGGTTAGGTTTTGTTCTGGATGTTGATGTTTTGTGGTTAGGTTAGGTTACTTTGTTGCTGTAGGTTTAGGTTTTGTGAATTTATGGTCCGATTTGTTTGATTTGTGGTTTTGTGTAGTTGGATTTTGAAAGATATTGGCTATGAATGATTGGTGCTATTAATTTTTCTATGTTAAAGAGTTGGTTAGAGTTACTCGAAGTCAAAATAGCTAAGAGTGAAGGTGGTGGAGGACTATATGTGTTGAAGAACATTGATCTTTGCTCAGTTTGGAGATATAAATTTACTCTCTTTGATACATTTAGGTTGTAAATGGTAATGATTCGACCGTCGCCATGACGTTATTTGACTAATGAATTAAAGCGATCTAATTGAAAGATATTGGCTATGAATGTGTTGAAGAGTTAGTTAAAGTTACTCGAAATAGCTAAGAATGAAGTTACTCTCTTTGATACTTTTCGGATGTGAATGGTAATGATTCCAGCATCAAGATTGGTATTCTTTTTAGTTCCCTAAAGTGATAATTTGAATAATATTTAAAATCAAATTATGGACCATGAAAGATCAATGCTTTAGAGAGCTAGCACCTGCTTATAAATTTACTTTAATGGAAATTCATCCTCTGCCACAGAAAACTTTATGTTATAATTTTTTGGGATGTTGATGTAGGCCAGAGCGTTATTGGAATGGCATAACACGTATTTATGGTACCTATTTATAGTATTTTGTTTTCGCGTATCAGGAATGAAAGCATAACTGTTGAGATGGCAATTCCTCAAAGTTTGTTAGCGTCTGTATATGGAGAGAACAATAGCAACTTGGGCCATATAAAAGAGGTGAGGGTCACACGTGTTCTTTTAAGATGAATTACCATAAACATTCTTACTTGCCAGAAAGAAAGTAAAATGAATTACCATAAACGAAACCAAATTGATACTTGGGTGGTCTCAGAATGCTGTTTTATATTTGGATGGCATTACATTACTTTTACATTTTCAATACTTGGGGTGGCTTATGTATACGTCATCCAGTTTTATACATTATTGTTATAAAATATACAATGGGAAATGAATGGAGTGATGTTTTGATTATACAGATGTCGGGTGCAAAGGTAGCGGTGACAGAAGGAAAAGCGGGAATCGTGTTGTCGGGTACTTATGATGAAACTCAAACAGCTCAGTGCCTGGTTCATGGATTCATCCTTTGTGAACAGCATCTCACCCCTGTTAGTTTGTGATTACAAATATTTCATTACATACAAAATGAAGCAAGAAGACTACGGGAGGAAGTACCAAAGTTTGGAGACGATTAGATCGCACAACAACAAGGTATTTTTTGGTTTATTTCTTCCAAAGGTAAATTCACACGTCACGCGTGGCGCGCCACACATCAATGTCATCATCGTCACGCGTGTGACTTGATGTTGCCGCCGCAACGCGCGGCGCGGGTAAAAAACTAGTTATATTACTATCTATAATAGATATTAGAAAGAGAATGTTGATATGTTGAAAGTTTAAGGTGCTGTTTGTTTTTCCTGCAGGAAAACCTCTTCTGCTGCAGGCCACATCTGCAGACATCTGCAGGAGAAGAGGTGGACCAAACCTCTGCAGTCTGCAAGAAGAAGACTGTTTGTTTTTTTAACTTCTGCAGTCTGCTGAAAGAGACTAAACTTAAAAAGAAAACTGTTTTATTAATCCGAAATATATTTCATAAAACCACGTAACACTAAAATAATATTCATAAACCCACAACACTGAAATAATAGTTATTAAACAGAACAATGTTTTTTTAATCGTTTATTCCATACTTTGCATTAGTTGCTCGGCAATCTCATCACGTAAGTGAGTCATATATTCTCGATCAGCTGCAGTACCATGTGCTCCAACCTCGTCTTCATCAGCATCAACATGCACTTGCGTATTATGTAACGACACATTGGGTTGATCATATTCAGTAAACAATTCATCGTTCAAACCCGCTTTCCTTATAAAATTATGTAGCGCGAAACATGCAATGGTAATGTTTCTTTGTGTGATTAAAGGAAATGGTGCCATCCGCTTCAATATAGGGAATCGTGCTTTCAAGACACCAAATGAACGCTCGATTACGTTCCGAAGTTTTGCATGTCCATGGTTAAACTTCTCTTTATTAGTCAATGCGCGTCTCCGACGAAAATCACCAAGCCAATACCGCACATTACGATATGGAGCCATAAACCCTCGAGTGTGTGCATATGCGGCATCACAAAGATAATATTTGTCTGTAAAACAATTCAATTATTAGATTAGTAATCTAACATATGAATAATTAACCAACATAAACATACCTGGTGGTGGAATCGGGAATGGTGCATGTGGATCGACAAGTGCCTCGGATAATATTCTAGAATCATGTGCTACTCCTTCCCAGCCGGCCACAATGAACGTAAAAATCATGTTAAAGTCACAAATTGCTAATACGTTTTGATAACAATCACCTTTGCCCCTTCCTCTGTATAATTCTTGTTTACTAGCAGGGACAACAGCATGTATCAAAGTTCCATCCAATGCACCAACCGCTCCTTTAAAAACCCGTCGAAGTCTCTTGTTATGTCCCGGTATATTGGGATTCGGGTTGAAAGAAGTTGGCACTATCATGTCTCTGGCGAAGAGCATCATTTTATCCAAAACCTCATAAAAAAATTTATGGATTGTTTGCTTCGAGTGTTGAAATCTACGCTTGATAACCACGTACCGTTGATTATGACCGATTACCATCAAAAACATTGCCATTTTCTCCTCAACCGATACGTGCTTGCTATCAACTAACGAATAATTAACTCTAAAATGTGCGCATAGTCGGACAAAAGATTCACGTGACATACGAAGCATTTCAATGCATTGTTTTGGATTTCCAGTTAATAACTCTAACGTGTATTGATGCCCCGTCATGTTTGAATCACTGTCTCGCATTCTTTTCAAACCTCTCTTCCCAAAAAAACGGACATACAAGTACATAAGAATAACGAGAAGTAATTTCTGATTATTGTCCATCGTGATCCTGTGTTAAAAAGAAACCATTAAGCATCGAGAAAGTCACAAAAGTCATACAAAGTTTTCAATGTTTCAAGAAAGTCACAAAAGTCATACAAAGTTTTCAATGTTTCAAGAAAGTCATCAAAGCAAACAATAACAAACAACCATAATGTTTACTACTCCTTAATAAGTCCTAAATTTTTTGCCGTCATTGTGATCCACCCGTGTAACACCTCAGGATCTTCTGGCAATGTCATCCAAGCCTCTCTCATATCCGAGCCTCTCCCAAAGATGTTAAAAGCAGCTAAGAATAAAGGATCCATCTTGTTTAACCCAACCAGCTTCAACCTCTCAGCACAATCAGTGAATGTTGACCCTTCTTTGCCTTTGATTAAAGTCTGCAAAGCCATGTTCATGTTAGCTGCTAAATCATCACTGTTGATAGTTTTTTTGGAGGTTTTTGTCTTTTTCTTTGGATTGCCCTCTGGGTTAGGCTCATGAGTAGGCTCAGGAGTGGGTTCGGTAGTGCCCTCTGAAGTGCCCTCGGCAGTGGGCTCGGTAGTGCCCTCTGAAGTGCCAGCATCATCTTCCACTTTATTAAAAACAGAGTCCATAAGCCTCAGTGACTGACCCCGATTACTATTAGATCCAACACCCGATGTCACTTGGGTTGGGGTCCACCTGGAATTCCCAGTAGCGGTGTTACCATCAAACAGCTGTGTGCATAGTTCGGGGAAAGGTAATGGACCCGTTTTCAAACCTCCAGCTTTCGGATGCCCCTAAGCCCGAAGTAAAAAAAATTATAAGTTAATAGTATTTTTTTTTGTTACCGGTTTTTTCTCTCAAAAAATTATAAGTTAATAGTATTTTTTTGTTACCGGGTAAAGGCAATCGAACATACCTTCTTAAAATCCTCCCATTCCTCATTGGTTAAGGTAAACATATTTGTTTGCGGGTTGTATATGTTACCGGTTTTTTCTCTCAAATAACACCAACCTACATACTTGGCTTTAAGATTGTCATGAGCGTTTTTCATTTGTTTTTGAGCCAAATCAATGCCAAACCTTTCCTTGAGAACGTTTCCTAGCCTAGTCCAAGATTCTTTGTGCAAACTCAAGCCTTTTCTACCCACTTTGTTAACCTCCTCAATGCAAGTTTCAAGCAAGCATTTTAGTTGATCGTTTGACCAAACGTGTTTATCTCCCATTTCTATTAATCAACAACAAGCATTCAACAATTTCATTGAACAAAATCAAGCACATAATAAGCATTCAACAATTTCATTCAACAACAAGCATTCAACAATCATTTGACATATGTATGTATAACCAATTTCATTTAACAAAAACAACTAGATTCCTATAATGTATATAACAATCAGAATATAGATATGTATAACCTATTTTCCTACACACATGTAATGAAACAAATAACACAATCAAGATTCAAGAACATTTTATACTCATGATGCTTTCACCAGTTGAACAAGATAACGATTTGGGATGAACAAAAAATAGAGAACAGAGGATGAACAAAGGGGTTCAAAAAATAAAGAACGAAACTTACCTGGTGGTGGAGGGAGGAGGAGGGAGCCGGCGGTCTTGGTGGCGGAGGGAGGAGGAGGGAGCCGGAATCGGTGGTGGTGGCCTTGGTGGCGGAGGGAGGAGGAGGGAGCCGGTGGTCTTGGTGGCGGAGGGAGGAGGAGGAGGGAGCCGGAATCGGTGGTGGTGGCCTTGGTGGCGGAGGGAGTGGTGGCTGCTTTTGGAGATGATGAAAACCCTAGAAAGAGGCTTGGGAAGAAAGTGACGGGAAGAAGAGGTAAAAAGCGTGGTTTTATCACTTCCTCGGGAAGAGGGTGGGGAGATGTAAAAAGCACTTCTCAAAAAAAAAACAACAAACACTCTTCTGAGGCTAAACCTCTTCCCGCGTCTGCACGGTGCACACAGAAGAGGCCAGGAAGCTCTTCTTGAAAAAAACAAACACCACCTAAGAGTTTTCCTTAAGAAGAAGGGTCAAATCTTAAAAATGACCATTTATTCTCTTTTTTGTGAATGAATCAATTTGAGGAAAAATGGGCGGCTATATGGAAAACGAGATTCAAATTTTGAATCTCCATCACTTACAATACTTTTAAAATACAATTAACCATTCATAAACCTTTCATTCCCTCAATCTCTTCTTTTCCCGAGCGTAGATTTCAACACTCGAAGCAAACAATCCATAAATTTTTTTATGAGGTTTTGGATAAAATGATGCTCTTCGCCAGAGACATGATAGTGCCAACTTCTTTCAACCCGAATCCCAATATACCGGGACATAACAAGAGACTTCGACGGGTTTTTAAAGGAGCGGTTGGTGCATTGGATGGAACTTTGATACATGCTGTTGTCCCTGCTAGTAAACAAGATTTATACAGAGGAAGGGGCAAAGGTGATTGTTATCAAAACGTATTAGCAATTTGTGACTTTAACATGATTTTTACGTTCATTGTGGCCGGCTGGGAAGGAGTAGCAGATGATTCTAGAATATTATCCGAGGCACTTGTCGATCCACATGCACCATTCCCGATTCCACCACCAGGTATGTTTATGTTGGTTAATTATTCATATGTTAGATTACTAATCTAATAATTGAATTGTTTTACAGACAAATATTATCTTTGTGATGCCGCATATGCACACACTCGAGGGTTTATGGCTCCATATCGTAATGTGCGGTATTGGCTTGGTGATTTTCGTCGGAGACGCGCATTGACTAATAAAGAGAAGTTTAACCATGGACATGCAAAACTTCGGAACGTAATCGAGCGTTCATTTGGTGTCTTGAAAGCACGATTCCCTATATTGAAGCGGATGGCACCATTTCCTTTAATCACACAAAGAAACATTACCATTGCATGTTTCGCGCTACATAATTTTATAAGGAAAGCGGGTTTGAACGATGAATTGTTTACTGAATATGATCAACCCAATGTGTCGTTACATAATACGCAAGTGCATGTTGATGCTGATGAAGACGAGGTTGGAGCACATGGTACTGCAGCTGATCAAGAATATATGACTCACTTACGTGATGAGATTGCCGAGCAACTAATGCAAAGTATGGAATAAACGATTAAAAAAACATTGTTCTGTTTAATAACTATTATTTCAGTGTTGTGGTTTTATGAATATTATTTTAGTGTTACGTGGTTTTATGAAATATATTTCGGATTAATAAAACAGTTTTCTTTTTAAGTTCAGTCTCTTTCAGCAGACTGCAGAAGTTAAAAAAACAAACAGTCTTCTTCTTGCAGACTGCAGAGGTTTGGTCCACCTCTTCTCCTGCAGATGTCTGCAGATGTGGCCTGCAGCAGAAGAGGTTTTCCTGCAGAAAAAACAAACAACACCAAAGAGAACTGCTGATGGTGAACGGTGAGTCCAGCTCTAGGGTTTATTGTTAAACAAACGCCCGGTCAGGTTATGAATGACTGAACGAGGCCCGATTTGGGTCGAAACCTGCTAAATCTCGTGATGGCGGTGACAGGGGAGTTCTAGGGTTTCGGCGGCTAAATGTGATTAGGGTTCAGGTGGAGGCGGTGGAAAGAACCCAGGCTGCATACAACGAAAATGGAGATGGAATCGTTTTATGGCCGTTTCAGACCAGATCTACAATGGTGTCAGGTATATGTCCCCATTTCTAGCTAGCTCCGGTAAGATTTAACAATTTTATTGTCACTCAGACATGATTATCCATTAACAACTTCTTATCCATTTAAGTCGTCTTTGCAGCTACTGGATTCAGATTCTACACTTACTAGACGGCTCAAGGTGAGAAAATTTTCTATTTATTAAGCCATCTTGGCTGTTGATTTGCCACAAATAATAGATAGTTGACTATTCATTCTCTATTTCTCCTTATTTTGATCTTATAATCAGAGCACTTGGTCCGCTTGAGAGTATTGCTTTAGTAGGGGATCCTGAATTTTCTATTGTTGATGAAGCTACCATTTGGATTTTTTTAATACCATTATTTCTAGAAAGTAGAAATTAAGACTTGTTTCATCTGCGGATATCCTGCTCTAAACTATTGTAATTGGAAAATTCTCTCTTTAATGCAAAAGATCTGAGCAAACGACACATTGAGCTGATGCAATATAAAAGTGTAGAATGGTCATATTAGAAGGGTAGAGTGGATATACTGGAAAGGCAGAATGGTCATCTTGACACTTTCGGTTGAAGAAGAAAGCAAATAAAGACTCTTTGCAGGTTGGGTTGCAATTAGAAGTCGTTGATGTGTATTGTTTGTGCTTTCACTTTCGTCCGATCTCATTTCTAGCTTAATTTATTTAGCTTAAATATTATATATGTCTAATGAAAGAGTTTTTTGTCTCTGTAGACTGAAAGAGTTCCTAAAAGGCTGATGAAAAGTTGTCAAACAAGAGAAAAAGATTCTGCTCAACCTCTGAAGACCTAAAAGAGTTCCTAAAATGGTTAATGGGTTACATGATGTTCTTACTTTTTAGTTGACTTACATGAAAACAGTAACTTTTTTTGACCAAATGGGTCAACAGCCTATTCTCTAATGGGTTGGTCTTTAAAAGTTAAACTAAATCCAAAATAAGGCCTTTCTTGTATGAGTATAATGTAGCCCAAAAGCTATTTCGGAATGTATAAAACCGTCTAAACCATTTGATTAAAGAAATTATGATATTATTATAATTATATAAATTTTTATTCGAACGTCAACATAGTACATATATTTTATAGCACCGAGTGAGAAACGGGAAAACAAGCACGGAAAGGCGAATTATATGTCTACAATATAAAAAAAAACAACCTGTTTCACCCAAGATAAAGCGTGCATATGATATGAATTAGAAAATAGGGATTTATACATATTTCTCCTTCCTAAGCTACGCTTATCACATATTTATCTAAGAGAAAAATGCCCGGATAGTCCCTGTGGTTTCACCTTTTTTCACCTATAGTCCCTATCTTTCTAAAACTACTTGAATAGCCCCCAAGGTTTTCCGTTTTGTTCTCGGATAGTCCCTGGGTCTAACTTCAGTTTGTTTTCTCTGTTAAAATGATGTGAAATGACAAAAATACCCTTTCCTTAAAAGGCCAAACCATAGGGACTATCCGGGCATCTTCTTCATTTATAAAACCCCACCACCCATCTCCCTCACTTCTACATATGAAAACCCTAGTTCCATAAGACAACAGACCACAACACCCCTTCTTCTCCTTCTCGTTCAAGATCGGGCGACAACAAACCACCCCCCCCCCCCACGGCAACCGACAACTCTCCACCCTCTCTCTTCTCGGGTTCGATCGGCGAGCCGATGGGAGCTCCGCCGTGAGCGGCGGCGGACCTGAATTATGTTCCGGCGACAAGACACGTGAGACAAAGAGATATCGGAGCTGCAGGGAGAGAGAACAGAGTTGGAGAAAGGGCGTCGACGGCGTAGGGATGGTGTCGGGTGGCGGCTCGATCAGAGAGGAAGGAGGTGCCGGCCACCATACGCGGCGGCGATCGGCGGTGACAAGCGATGATGGTGGTGGTTGGTTAGGTTTGAGTTCGAGACCCGCCTCCCCTTTTCACCTCAACCGACTTCTGCTCTTTCGATTCTCTCGTCTCCTGGTCCGATACGCTTACAACAGGACTGGTTTCAGTCTCCTGCCCGAGCCCGAAGAACGAAGAACTTCTGCTCTTTCGATTCTCTCGTCTCCTGGTCGATAGTCGCATTTGATGACCCACCACTGCTACGGAATGAAAATCCGCAAGAGTTAACGATGTCATCATTCCGAGCCATGAATAACGAAGACGACGACGAGCTTCCTGCTAGCTCAGATTCTCCACGATTTGGCAACGATTTATGCTGATTATTAACCTAAAAAATCACTATTTTGCGGTTTGATTCGAAATGTTTTGTTGAAAAACTGAATCGGATGTGATTTGTTTGCGAACTGATTATGTTCAGTTTGTTGTTGCGGTTTGATTCGAAAGGTTTTGGCGAAAAATTGAATCAGAAGGTTAGTTACTGGAGAATTAGAAGTTAAATCGTATTGTATTTGTGGTTTGTTGACGAATTGTTGTGGATATTGAGGTTTGATTGTGATTTGAGAGATTAGGTTAATTTAGATCTAGTCAAAATGGATTGGACAGAGATGTCGCTGGATCAGAAGAAGAGGGGGAGAGGAGAAAAAGAGAAAAATGCTCGGATAGTCCCTGTGGTTTGGCCTTTTAAGAAAAGGGTATTTTTGTCATTTCACACCCTCTTAACACCCACTTAACAGAGAAAACAAACTGAAGTTAGACCCAGGGACTATCCGAGAACAAAACGGAAAACCTTGGGGACTATTCAAGTAGTTTTAGAAAGATAGGGAATATAGGTGAAAAAAGGTGAAACCACAGGGACTATCCGGGCATTTTTCTCTTTATCTAATCAGAAAATTCAATTACATATATCCCCTCCCTAATCCATATATAGGAGTATGATCAAATACAAACCATATTTCGCATACAAGCCGTAAGAACCGTTTAAAAAATGTCACGTGGCATCCAACCAATTATAGAGAAATTATAAAATAATATCCTAAATAATATCAATTATATTGAATTCAATATAAATATGTTAACAATCAATTAATTCTTTATTTTGATCTTTCTTTTGTTTTCAATATGCTGATTAAGAAAAGTGCTAATATTATTCAAATATGTGCTAAAATCAATTATCTTGATTAATTTTCATGTGCTAATATAATTCAAAAGTGCTACTTTTATGTATGTATAAGTTCATCAACGCTCCGAGTCTGCAACTGGTAATAAGTTCATCAACGGTCCGAGTTTACAACTGGTAATAAGTGTATTCCGCTTCCCAAACCGCCCACATTTGAACTGGTATGTTGTAGCCTTTGGCGGCCCACCGCGCTCACACTCAAACAAAGTCTTCTCTTTTATTTTCACATTCTGCATTTGCCTCTCGGTGCTCGCCATTTCATCTGGATTTAACTCACAATCCTGGTGGAGTTCGTCTTCTTTTGCTCGTGTCCTTCTGCCTGAAACTCGAAACAACTACCAAAAAGAACTTTGCAAAAAACGATTGTCTGAAACTCAAAACTTCTGCTCGTTTTGTGGGCTTCGTCTAATTCTTCTCGTCCTATGGGGTTCGGCGATGTAGGGTTAGGCGTGGGATGAAGAAATGATCGACATGAAGATTGGAGATTATAACCGATGGCGTATGTGATGTAGGGTTAGGCGTGGGAAGAGGAAACCATTAGATATGAAGATTGAAAATTATGGGAATAAGAAAAGGGTAATTGAGTAATTTATGAAAAATGGGGAAATATGTAATAAGCCCTCTTAGGAGGGGGAAATATGTAAAAATCCCTAGAAAATAAAAGAAGAACTATACAATATATCACGGGAGGATTCATAAACTAACAGAAACCAGTATCGCAATGCAAATTGCCGCCCCCGCAGCATCGCGTGGGTTTCCTACTAGTATATATATATATATATATAGAAAAAGTGTGTCTTACAATATGCGTTAACATATGAAGCGTACGCAATATCAAATTCGCATGTTAGAGAAAAGAATCACATATTATAGAAACAACAGTCGCATGGTTTACCAAAGCAAAATCGCATGTTTGTGTATGTACATAAATTGCATGTTGAAGCCAATAGAAATCACATGTTGTAGAAAAAAAGAAATCGCATGTATAATGAAAAATTTGCATGTTGTAAAGCAATCTCATACCCATCGTACGTTAAGGGAATTTGTACAATAACCGACTCTTATATATATATATATATATAAAGTATATCGTACGTTACGGCTTAACGTACTTCACGTATGACAACGTGCGTGATTTGTTCTATAACATGCGTGATTTTAAAATAAACGTGCTTAATTACCTGTCGTACGTGATGTACATTAAGCTGTATTGTACGTTAACCTTCCTCTATATATATATAAACGGTATCAGGAGAAAACGCCCTAAAGTGTGAGAACGGTGAGAACGCATCATGATTGATGAAGAGGGTTTAAAGAAGAAAGAAGAAGTTGATGAAGAAAAGCAGGAGAAAGCTGATAAGAAGCTGGAAAAGCCGATTGATGAAGCTGTTTCTAAAGAACAGCTGATGAAGGAAGAAGATCAGAATCAGATGGCAGAAGAAGCCGAGGTGCCAACTGTTGAGGTAATAACTAAAACTGAATCTTCTGAAATGTTAAATAAAATTGTTGAGCAGTGCAAGAAATGCATGGAAACGTGCAGTGCTTGTAATGAAAAAGATGAAAAATTCAAAACCAGAGACATGGAATTTACTAAAATTGAAAGAATTTTCAAAGATGAATGTAAAGAACTGTTTGAAAACGAAAAGGTTTTGAAAGACAATGATGAAAAGCTGACACAAAAATGTAAAATTTTAGAAAAAGAAAATGAGATTTTGAAAGAAAAGTGTTTAGTAATGACTGAAGAGTGTTTACAAAAAGAAAATGTAGTTCAAGAAATAAAAAAAAGAATATGATTCAATAAAACTTGCATATCATATTACAAAAGATTCATATGAAGCTGTGAAAAGTAAAATGAAACTTGTTCAATCTAGATTGTCATAATGTTCTAAAACTTCAGAAACACTTAAAAATCAGTATGAAATAAAACAACAAGTTGTAAATTCTTATATTGAAGAAGTTGCTGAACTTAAAATGGCAGATTTAGAACAAGATAATAACAAGTTACATTTATCACGCTTCATCATATGTTCTTGAACGTATTTTCAACATAAAACCGGACAATAAAGATTCTGAGAAAAACAAGAAAGGAATTGGCTCAGAATATCATCAGGTTCCACCACCATTTGAGGAAAAACTCACATTCTATGATGACGAGAAGGTGGAAAAAGCTTTCAACATGGTTGATCAATTGCCAGATAATATTGATGTAACCTATTCCAAATCTGATGATTCTGGTGATTCAGAGGTGGTAGCTAAGGTCATTGAAAGTGTTTTGAAAGAAGAGTCTATCAGCACAGATAAGTCTGAATCACAGGATGAAAAAGAGGGAAGTTTTCATGAGAGTGATCTGAAAAATTCAAAATCTGAGAAAGATGCGAATGATGATCCGATAGGATTGGCTTACACCATGATTGGATCAGACAAATTATTCTCAGATCTTGAACTCTCGATTCAAAATGTGATTTTAGAAAAGATTAACAAAGTTTTCAAATTACTAGAGATTGAGAAATCTGAAATTGAAAAATTTGCTGGTAAGAGCAAGAAAACTTTTTATACCAAAACTAGTTACAAAAAGAAAAACATGAAGGCTGGGTTGGGTTATAAAAAGAATCAAAACCAAAAGAAACGTTTTGAAGAGCCAAATTATCAGAAAAAATGAACTTTGTTCACGGAACAAGTTCTGAAGAAGAGAAAGAACTTAAATTTAGACGACAATTTAATTAATGAAGAGTTCTATGCTCAAAAGAAACAACAACAACAACAGGTCAAAGATGTTTCAAAGAAAACATGTTTCAAATGTGATCAAACTGGACATGTTGGTCGCAAATGTCCAAATCTGAAACCTGTTGATGTTGAAAACAAAAAGAAGTCTGGAGTTGAAAAACAGAGGTCAACCAGGTTTGATTCAAAACAAACTTGGAGATACAACTCAAACAAGTATGTTTCAAAACAAACTTGGAAATCAAACTTGCATAGGTTTGATTCGAGACAAACTTGGAATTCAAATACACCCAGATTTAGAACAACACAACGTTGGAAAACAAATGTTGATATGACAAAACCAAATTAGTTTTGGAAATCAACAACTGATTTGCAAAAAAGAAACAATCAAAATGATTCACGATTCTATAAAAGAACTGTTTCAAAAGGTAAAATTTGGGTTGAAAAGAAACAGACTTCTGAAAAAGAGAAAATTAAGGAAGATGTTTTTGAAAAAAATGATAGAATTATCCAGTGTTGTCTGGAAAAATATATGTCAAGCTACCTGAGTCGAAGCAGGCTTGGGTTGATCTATTCAAATGATTGAAGTGTTTGAATGTGTAGGTGCTCCAGAAGACAAATGAATGTCAATAGGAGATGAGGAGCAGCCTCGCACCAGAGGAGGAGGATCCCTGCAAATGAAAAACAGGGAATTTGTTTGTTTTGTACATAAATAAACCATAATTCAAAATCCTAAAAATAGAGAAATTTAAAAACCACAAATATGTTTGTTTTTTAAATTTGTCAAAAATTCAAAAATTTTCAAAAATATGTTTTGAGAGAATATGCTCAAACCCTCACGGCTAAACAAACATGATTATTTCACAAGTGATCAAAGGGTTTTAACATTGTTAATAATCAATGTGTTGTAAATCATGGGGGGTATTTTCTGTAAATCATGGGGGTATTTTCTGCAAAACAAAGTATGTGACGCAGAAAATGGATGGCGAGATAAAGCTATCTGCATTGGGTTGCAAATTTTCTTAAATGTTTTAAATTTTAGGGGGAGTAAAAATTTGAAAATATAAAAACATTTGAAAATTTGAAAAAACCAAAAACATGATAAAATTCAAAAATGAGTTTTTGTGTAAAAACTGGAAATGATAGTACATCAGTAGACAGTCACAGAACACTAAAGAAATGGAAAGTCAAATGTGATAAACGGTCTCTCTGATGATATGCAAGTAAGTTTTTACACATTTAGTAGATTGATTTCGAGATATAAACATAAATATCAATAACTTGCTTATCTAGTGGGGAAACATCTCTCGGATATATGAGTAACCCCCGAAATCTTGTTTGAGAGGTTGCCTGATTCTAAGATACTAGATCTTTATACTGTTTGATATCTGGGGTATTATACCTGTTCTTCTAATAATGCGAGAGCAATGGCCTAGACCTCGTACAATACTTTACGCGCTTAGAAAAGCTCACTCTCTGCATAAAAATTGAGAAAAAATCAAAAGAAATATCTCAAGTGTAGGTGTAAAGAAGATCCCTAAGTGGGATACACCTTAAGTCGAGCCTTCATCTCTCTGATTGAACGAAAGTTATAGCCTGAGCTCTCAAGGTCTCGCATTAACCTAGAGTACAAATATCATTATGGTATACTCACCTGTAAGACTGAATCTAGGGAATCTTCATACGGGAGTATATTCTGAGGTGGGACACGCAAATAAGTTAAGTGCTTAAAACACTAATCTCGTATCTCGGAACAATTGAACTTTGTGTGAAAATTTAAGTGGATCAGTATATAGACAATCTCAGTGAATCTATACAACTTAAAGTCTTTATAGCTCAACGGTACCAGTGATTTGTCATAAACTGATATGATCCTCTGACATGAACTCAAACAAAAATATGTCTGTAATTATTTCTTTACTGCTTTCTTTAAAGAAAATTTACAAAAAGATTTTTGGTATGTTTTAGCATAAAATTTGAAAAATAAAAAAATATTTTCTATAACCAATGTTTGATTGTTGAGTTTCAAAATCTAAGTATGCTGAACATGTTTCAGAAAAATAAACAAGTTCATTAATTTGAAACTTGAGGTTTTTAAATGAAAAAAATCTAAAAACAGTTTGTAAAAATCTCCAAGGTCATTAATTTGGACTTGGAAGATTATCTGTGAGGATTTTGGATACTTAAACTGTCAAATATATAGTTGTTTGATAGGGGGAGAGAGTCAAGTTGTTTTTGGGAAATTACGTATTGTTATATTTGATGTTTAGAGCTAGGTTTTAGATCCTGAACTTAAAATTGTCAAATATCTTACAAATGGTTGAGATGTGCAGATAGTATACCGGACTACGATCCTGATAGCTGAGTCTAAGGGGGAGTCTGAAGGCAAACTCGAAGCAAGGGGGAGCTTGTAGAGTTTATACCAGGTGTTGATCCTAGTAGCTGAAAGCACGGAAGCTTAAAGCAAGGGGGAGCCTGAAGGAGGAGTTAAACAAAAGGGGGAGCAGTTGAAGCTGGAAACAGATCCACGGGGAGTCTGTTAGAATAAAGGGAGAGTCTGTGGTGCTAATGATGTCAACACTTTCATGAAGACTCAGAGAGAGACAAAAGGCTACGAGATTGACTGCAGGAATATCCAAGGGGGAGTCTATGAGTGCATATGTCTATCGCTTGCTTCAATCACGTATCGTAGCTTAATCAAATGATACAAGACTGGTGCTGAATAAAAGTAAGCATAAAGTACATGTAATTGAAGTATCTTTGTATGAAGGATAGCTTCGTACGAAACCAGCAGCTTCATACGAAGGGACATACATGCCTTCGTACAAAGGCAGGCCATCTTGGTACGAACCTGTTGTGCCTATATATAGAGGCCTAGGGTCTTGTCATTTGGATCGTTTGGGCATTCTTGAGGCGAAGCTCTACCCGTTTGATTTCGTGGTGTTTTTACTGTCAAATATCAATAGAAATCAAGTTATAATTACATCTTGTGTTCTCATCCACACACGTGATTGGATTCCGTACATATCACGTGTTCGTACGCATTCAACGGTTGAAGATTCGATCCAGAATTCAATTTCATAGTTTAGATAAAGATGACACTTTGTTTTATTCTCTTGCACAGTGTTTTATACTTTTTTTAGATTTATTATAATATTACTTGTCCAAAGTAATTTTATTATAGTTTGGTAGTTTTGGGTGTTTTATGGCATGATGGTGTTTCACAAGCATTTGCCCGTATGGCGTTTTATTATATTTGTTATCAGAGAATTAATGTATTGTTGTTCTTAGCTGAAAATTACATAACAAACAACAGAAAAAGAAAATTAAAAAAAAAATAAATATAAGCAATTTATGATCCAAATCTTCACTGTCATCAGTCTCTTTCTTCTTTTGAAACTACAAGAACTGTCACAAATAATTGGCGTTTTGGGTTTGGCGTGTTTTTTTTCTTTTTCGTGTGTTGAAGTGGGTTTGTGGATGTTGGAGACATAGATCGACGACGTGTGGGTGGATGTTATTTGCCCGTCATCCTCATTATCATCATGGAGTCCAAAAAATAGCATTTACCCTGGTATCGGTCTCTTCTCCTCATCCAAACCTTCTTCAAGAACAAAGAGGACAAAATGACATATCGGTGCCATAAGTCTCTTTTTCTTGAAATTTTTCCATCTCATTCAGCAAAATCTTTCTCCCCTCACCTAACAAACCATTTAGTGAAACTTCATGCAGAACATTACTGCGTATCCAAGAAATGATGTTTGCCATCGCTGGTTTTCTAACTTTTTGGCGTTTTAGAGTGAGTGGATTTTAGGAACCATTTTGTTTTGTTTTGTGTGTTTTTGGTGTGATCATCGGGAAGGTGCTGAGACGTTTCTCCTCATAGGATATTTTTGGCGCGTAGTTTAGGCGGGATATTATTATAACAATAAATGCAACTAACAAAGTATCCGGTTTTGCCCAGCTTTATATGTTAAGTCTGTAACACATCCCATCTTTCAGGCTTGGCATTTATATTTTTATGGCGTTTTATTTTTTATGGCGTTTTTGTTGGACAAAACCTTAACTAAAACACAGAAAAAACGAGTCAGTAATAAAATTGGCGTTTTGCATTTACATGGCGTTTTATATTTCAATGGCGTTTTTACGTATGAAAGGATGTTATTACCCTTTTACCCTTAATGAAGCACGTTCTAGTAATAAAACTGATGTTATTTATGATAATGCCACCTTGTCAATCTAGTCCATAGATTGTTTTGATCTGACGATGCATAATCGTTCTCACTGTTCTCACACTTTTCACCATTTTCCCTAAATCCTGTCCCTATATAGATATATATGTATGTTTGTATTTATGTATATGTATGTATATGTATATGTATATATACAGGGGTAGGATTTAGGGAAAATGGTAAGAAATGTGAAAACGGTGAGAACGGTTCTGATCCGTCCGACCAAAACAATCTATGGATTAGATTGGTGTGGTGGCGTTTTCGTAAATAAAATCAATTTTATTACGTGGACGAGCTTCATTAAGAGTAAAAGGGTCCTTTTACTACTATAAAACAAAACGCCAAACTAATGATAAAAACACCATTCAAAATTCCCGTCTTAACCTACAAGCCATACACATCACTCACTTCTAGATGAAACACCATATTTATCTAAAACGCCATTAATACAAGTTGCCAAAACTTGATGATGAAATACGTTGCATATTTAACAGATACAGGTGAATAAACAGTAACTGAAATTTTATTATTAACATTTATTATAAAGAAATTCCCTCCTAAACTACGCGCCAAAAACATCATTATATAAACGACGCTACCACCACTTCCATCATCACTTCCATACTGTCGCAACCCCTGACCCCTGACCGGAAATGGGCGGTCGCGAGCCTCAGAGCGGGTGGTACCAGTGTTTTACTAATTTTTGGCAGCGGAATACATCAGGACCGTAGTTAGGAAATATTTTTATCAGAGTAAAACACCCAACTTTTATAATAATAGTTTATTGGGATAAAACCCAAGTTTATTTGACAATACATTTATAGGGATAAACCCTAATTATTGAAAACAAAAACTTCTTGTTTATTTAGGTAACTTTTATAGCCACTTTTCCAAGCCTTCAGTGCTCTCCAGCTGGCTTCTATTTGGCTTTCACATTACGTTACCTGAAATGCGTTTTAAAAATATTTGGCCAGGAAGAAATACTGGTGAGTGCATCCTAGTTTAATCAAAACAATTTTATCACTTTTACAGAATTGAGGGCATCCAGCAATTACATTTGTTTATATCTAATCAATTACTCACTCAGTAGTGTCAAACCCTGACTTGTGGGTCATATTATCCATTGGCTAACTCTTTGTCCAATGATAACGTTTTTCCACATTTTGTATACAAAACCCCAACATACCGGCAGTAATTGTAGAATCACAAATACTCAATTACTGCTTAAGTGTAAATTAAAACATTTGAGGTTTTGGTAAAACAATTTGACTCACAAAAAGATTTACAAAAAGAGAATGTACTCACAAACAGTGAGAAAAAGAGAATGAACTCACGTTGCAAATTTAAATAATACTAAGGCTTCCTGAGAATCTCCTGGTTATTATCTATAAAAATTAAATAATGCACACGTGTTAGTAAAATAACCCAGTTCAAATTAACCGTATAACTCGAGACAGAATACCAATGACTGAGTCGGGCAGAGCCGACATGCATTACGGAATCCTAAATCAATCGGGTGTACACACGAGACAGAATTCCAATGACTGAGTCGAGCAGAGCCGACATGCATTATGGAATTCTAAATTGATCGTGTTGGGTAATAGCAGGGTTATAGTACTTACAACGAGTCAAAGCTTCACTTAATAGTGGGTATTATGCCCGAGTAGAAATTCTACTTATAAGAAAGTTGAGAGAAAAATCGAGAAGTGAACGAATTCAAATTAAGCGCTGACCCCCCTTTTATAGGCTGATCCGGATCCTTGTCACACCCCGCGAAGACCAAAGACAACTCTCTCACGGCCCGCGAGAGAGCACGTGTCGACTTATAGGGTTGCCGAGTTAAGGGGTAGCTTTGCTGAGTCAGGTGCCACGTGACACTATGACTTGTCCGGCAATCCAAGCCAGTCGCGGCCTGCTACACCAAAAGCTAAGGGTGGTCGCGCCCCACGAGCGACACCCAAAATTTGTTTTTGTTGTTTTTTATAAGTATAGGGCTATTCCGGGTCCGTTTCTCGCGTACGGGGTATATTTAGAGACATTTAGGGTGTCCAAATATTTTTAGGAGGGTTGTTATATTCTCCCCACCTTGTTTTGGATCTCGTCCTCGAGATCTACTGGAACAGGTGTGGGTATTTCCTTTGCATCTCTGATTCGAGTTCCCAAGTGTATTCTGGTCCTCTCTTGGAATCCCATTTCACTTTGACCAGAACTAATCTCTTGTGTTTGAGATTCTTGATCTTCCTATCTTCAATCTAAATGGGTTTCTCTACAAACTTAAGTTTCTCGTTTACCTCTATGTCCTTAAGAGGTATTACTAATGATTCGTCTACTAAGCACTTTTTGAGATTACATACATGAAACACATCATGTATTCCTGCCATTTCCTCTGGCAGTTGTAGCTGATAGGCTACAGGTCATATTCTTCTAATAATCTCAAAAGGTCCAAGATACCTGGGGCTTTGCTTTCCTCGTTTAATGAATATGACTACTCCTTTCCATGGAGAAACTTTTAATAGTACCTTATCTCCTACTTGAAACTCTAAAGGTTTTCGTATGTTATCTGCATAACTCTTTTAACGATCTCGTGCGGCTTTTAGTCTTTCCTTGACTTGAATGATTTTATCTTTCGTTTCCTGTACTACCTCTGGTCCAGATAATTGCTTTTCTCCAATTTCTGCCCAGCAAACTGGAGTTCTGCACTTTCGTCCATAAAGTGCTTCAAATGGTGCAGCATCAATGCTAGTATGATAGCTGTTATTGTATGAAAATTCTATTAATGGTAAATGGTCGTCCCAATTTCCTCCGAAATCAATTACACAGGCTCTTAGCATATCTTCCATAGTTTGGATTGTCCTTTCTCTTTGTCCGTCCGTTTGTGGATGATAAGTTGTGCTTAGATTTAACCTGGTTCCCATTGCTTTTTGGAAACTTGTCCAAAAATGAGAAGTAAAACGGCTATCTCTATCAGATACGATAGATAAAGGAATTCCATGTAATGAAACTATTTAATTTACATACAGCTTGGCTAACTGTTCCATACTGAAAGTTTCCTTTATCGGTAAGAAATGAGCAGATTTGGTCAATCTGTCTACAATCACCCAGATTATATCATTTCCTTTTCCTGTTGGGTAGTAACCGCCAGGCAGCTATGGGACTAAGCTAGCTTGTGGAGTGGGATCACTCCAGCGGTTGGGAGGACAGTGCAATATCCCCCCTAGTTTGGTAACAAAGTCCATTGTTATCAATTCCCATTTCCATATTGGCATTTCTAACTATTGCAATAAACCTGAGGGTTTCTGATGCTCAGCTTTAACTTGAGAACAAGTTAGACATTTAGCAACATAACTGGCTATATCCTTTTTCATTCCTATCCACCAGAAATTCTTTCTTAGATCTTGATACATCTTATCACTTCCTGGATGTATCGTATACTTAGACTAATGAGCTTCTTCTAGAATTCTATGGCGTAGGTTTCCTTGTTTAGGTATCCACATCCTTTTCTTATGGAACTTCCAAATTCCATCTGTTCCTTGTTCTAATTCCTTAATCATTCCTTTTAGTTTTCAGCATCATCCTTGATTACTGATTCTTGTATTTCTCTAATTTGCTCATTTAAATCTGCATGTAGATTCAATCTAAGAGAACGTATTCTTTTCGGCTTTTCATAATACTTTCGACTTAAGGCATCAGCTACTACATTAGCTTTTCCAGCATGATACTGGATATCACAATCGTAATCTCTAAGAATTTCCATCCATCGTCTCTGTCTTATATTAAATTCTTTTTGCCCAAAAATATATCTGAAACTCTTATGATTGGTGAAGAAAACAAATTTATTTCCATATAAATAGTGTCTCCAGATCTTAAGGGCAAAAATTATGGCTCCTAATTCTAGATCATGGGTTTTGTAATTCTCTTCATGTTTCTTAAGTTGTCTAGAGGCATAAGCTATAACCTTTTGATGTTGTATTAACACACATCCATATCCTAACTTAGACGCATCACAATAGACTATAAAGTCCTCAGTTCCTTCTGGTAATGCGAGTATGGGTGCATTGGTTAACCTTTGCTTAAGAATCTTAAAAGGTTCTTCCTGTTTCGGTCCCCATTCAAACTTAACTGATTTGCGGGTCAGTTTAGTTAATGGAATGGCTATTCTAGAAAAATCTCGGATAAACCGTCTATAATATCCTGTCAGTCCAAGAAAACTTCGTACTTCCGTTGGTGATTCAGGGACTTTCCATTTAGTAATCACCTCGATCTTTGTGGGATCTATATGAATTCCTTCATGATTAACCAGATGTCCAAGGAATTGCACTTCTTGTAACCAAAATTCACATTTTGAGAATTTAGCATAAAGCTTCTCTTTTCTCAATAATGTAAGCAGTGTATGCAGATGCGCTGCATGTTCCTCTTTACTCTTAGAGTAAATTAGAATATCATATATAAAGAAAATTATGAATTTATCCAGGTATGGTTTACATATCCTGTTCATCATGTCTATAAATGCGGCTGGGGCATTGGTTAAACCAAATGGCATGACGGTAAATTCATAATGATCGTACCTAGTTCTGAAAGTAGTTTTAGGAATATACTCTTCCTGTACTTTCAGTTGATGATATCTTGAGCTTAAATCGATCTTAGAAAAGAATCGAGCTCCTTGAAGTTAATCGAATAGATCATCGATTCTCGGTAGTGGGTACCGATTCTTAATCGTGACTTTGTTCAATTCTTGCTAGTCAATGCACATACGCATCGATCCATCTTTCTTCTTAACGAACAACACCGGTGCTCCCCATGGTGACGAGCTTGGTTGTATAGAATCTTTGTCAAGAATTTCATCCAATTACTTCTTCAGTTCCTGCATCTCCATTGGTGCTAATCGATATGGCGCTTTGGCAATCGGCGCCGTCCCTTGTATTAGGTGAATTCTAAATTCAACCTCTCTATCAGGCGGTAATCCAGGTAACTCTTCTGGAAAAACGTCTGAGAATTTAGATATCGCAGGAATATCTTTTAACTCTTTTCCTTTAGTATTAATGATTACAGAAATCATATATACTATTCCTCCCTTCCTTTCATAACTTGCAGCTTTCATCACCAAGATGAATTTTGTTGATGTAGTTGGCTTATTTCCTTTGATTATGATCTTTTCACCACTTGGTGTACTTCATTGTATTGACTTTTGATCACATAAAATACTGGCACGATTGGCTACCAACTAATCCATTCCTAATACGACATCGAAACCAGCCAGATTCATTGGGAAAAGGTTAGCAAAGAAACGTTGGTTTAGGATTTCTATTCTTGCTCCCTACAAGATTTCACTTATCTTAATGGATTCTCCGTTTGCTGTCTCTACCAGACAATCTTGTGGAAGTTTGACTAAGGGTTGGTCAAGAAACTTGTAGAAAGAAGTATTGATAAAACTTTGGTTCGCACCATAGTCAAACAATACTTTGGCAAATATATCATTAACTAAGAACGTACCGGCAATCACATCTGGAATCATCTTGGCTTCCTCAGCTGTCAGAACAAAGGCTCTGGCATTCTTCTTAGGTGCTTCAGTTGTCTTAGTCTTGTTGGGCATGGCTACAGCTAGTTTCGGACAGTTTGGTCCGATGTGTCCCTTTTCTCTGCAATTAAAGCATATCCCATTACCAGGTTTCTTCCTATAGTATTCTTCCTTGGGTCCAGAGATTTTGCAAAAGTTGCAATATATAGAGCATTTTCCAGAATGCTTACTTTTGCAATTCTTACAATAGGGTGTAGAAGAACCTGTACCTTTCCCACGGTTGGAATTACCGTAGCGAAATTCTTGGGTAAGCTTTTGGGCTAGGTTCTTCCTCTGGTTTTCCTCTTGTGTACGCACCAATTCATCAGTCAAGGTATTGGCTAGTTCTACGGTTTCCTCTATGGTTTGTGGTCTAGCTGCCTTGACTACGTATCTAATCTCACTAATTAATCCCCAAATGTAACAGGAGATTAACACTGGTTCAGATGAGGCTAAGGTAGGCACTATTCTAGCATATTCGAAGAATATGGTAGTGTAACTTTTGCAGTCTATTCCAGTCATTTTGAGATTGAGGAACTTATTGGCGATTTATTCCTTCTCATTAGGTGGACATAATTTTCTTTCAACAATTTCCTTAAAGTTGATCCATTCCATTTTATAAACTCTGTCACTTCCCCTAGACTGAAGAATAGTATTCCACCATTCTAAGGCTGCATTTTTGAAAAGATTAGAAGCAAACAAAATTTTAACTTCATCTGCACATTTACTTTTTTTTATGACTGCTTCTGTATTTTCTATCCAACGTAAGGATGCAATGGCTCCTTCATTTCCTGAGAATTCTATTGGTTTGCAAGCCAAGAATTCTTTAAAAGAACAACCGTATGAAGTGGTTCTTCTCCTTTTAGGAATTGGAGCTTGGATAATAGGTCCGTTATCATTATTCACACTGTGACTTGGTTCAGTGTGTTGACGTTTACTGCCATTTGCAGATTTATTATTTCCTGCTTCTTTAACAGTCTTGATGATATAAGGCATAGCATCTATAATTCCTTGTGCTACTATGTGTTGGATGGCACTGTTATCTAATTGGTTTCCGTTATTCTCATTATTCTGGTTTTCCTGATTTACTTCGTTCGACATCTGAATTGTGAACATTCATCAGGTATTAATTATCACAGAATAAAATTGAGTACAATTATTTATACACAATCACACGAACAAGTTGGTCAAAAATGTCGATCATTGCGACATTTACTCTTTTTCATATACATATATGCATCTATTACAAACTATAACTGGAAATCAAATATATACTATATTTTAATCTACACATAAGTCTAAATATTTTTTTTTCAAAGTACAAAATTACACATAAGTCTAGGAAATTTCTAGGTGCCATTTATCTAGAACTACATTTCTCGTTCATCATATTTCCAAACTAATCTCTCCCCTATCTGTCGGATTCTATTTCCCTCATTCACTAAACCTTCTCCATACTAATGGAGTTCCTGCACCTGTTTTCGACTCATTGGTGGGTCCAATGGTTTCGGTGGAGGTACGGGTTCCTCGTAGGGGTCTGTGTTATTCATTTGGAAAAAGGTTCTATCAATATCCTTCCATGGATCAGGTTCTAAAGGCTTTAGTTCTTTGGGAGGATATAAGGCCGAGTATGACCTATTGTTGTCAAACCAATGATCATATTGTAAGGGCTTTGGAGTTGGGATCTTGGGTAATTCGTTGGGGTCAAATACAGGTATCCGGAATTGGTTTTCTTGGTTGAGTTCTAGTATTGGTTAGTCTGGGAATAAGGGTAACAGTGGCGGTTCGACTACTTGGTTTTGGTTAGCATCTACGGCTGTAGTGGCTAACATGTGAAAATTGGCCAACTGTCTATCTAATTCCTCTTCCCAAGGTGGCCTACTGACTACTTCCCGAATCTGTGCATCTGCCTCCCTATTGGCCCTGACTATTGCCCTCTGTTACTGTAATTTCTTCATTCTTTTCCTCCTCTCATGAACCCCTCTATTAAACCAACCTTTTTTCTTAGTGGTAAAAGGTTCCTCCGAATGTGCCTTAAAGATAAATATTCCCTCTTCTGTATCGGCTGAATATCCTGAGGGATCAGGCTAAGATGATGTTCCTTCATTTTTCGGTGAACTATCTAAATGACAATAAGCGTCCGACATTCCTTGATCACTCATACTGTAAACTAACAGATAGTCAAATAACACATAACACATAATCACATAAGTTATTTCCTAACACAGAATTTAAAATTTCAGTGTCAGCACAACACTTCTTTGGCTTAAACCAGTGGTTGTAGCTCTGATATCACCTTCTGTCGCAACCCCCGACCCCTGCCCAGGAGCGGGCGACCGCGAGCCTCAGAGCGGGTGGTACCGGTGTTTTTTTAATTTTTGGCAGCGGAATACATCAGGATCGTAGTTAGGAAATATTTTTATCAGAGTAAAACACCTAACTTTTATAATAATAGTTTATTGGGATAAAACCCAAGTTTATTTAACAATACATTTATAGGGATAAACCCTAATTATTGAAAGCAAAAACTTCTTCTTTATTTAGGTAACTTTTATAGCCACTTTTCCAAGCCTTCAGTGCTCTCCAGCTGGCTTCTATTTGACTTTCACATTACGTTACCTGAAACGCGTTTTAAAAATATTTTGTCAGCAAGAAATACTGGTGAGTGCATCCCAGTTTTATCACTTTTACAGAATTGATGGCATCCAGCAATTACATTTGTTTATATCTAATCAATTACTCATTCAGTACTGTCAAACCCTGACTTGTGGGTCATATTATCCATTGGCTAACTCTTTGTCCAATGATAACGTTTTTCCACATTTTGTATACAAAATCCCAAAATCCCGGCAGTAATTGTAGAATCACAAATACTCAATTACTGTTTAAGTGTAAATTAATACATTTGAGGTTTTGGTAAAACAATTTGACTCACAAAAAGATTTACAAAAAGAGAATGTACTCACAAACAGTGAGAAAAAGAGAATGAACTCACATTGCAAATTTAAATAATACTAAGGCTTCCTGAGAATCTCCTGGTTGTTATCTATAAAAATTAAATAATGCACACGTGTTAGTAAAATAACCCAATTCAAATTAACCGTACAACTCGAGACAGAATTCCAATGACTGAGTCGGGCAGAGCCGATATGCATTACGGAATCCTAAATCAATCGGCTGTACACACGAGACAGAATTCCAATGACTGAGTCGGACAGAGCCGACATGGATTACGGAATTCTAAATCGATCGTGTAAGGTAATAGCAGGGTTATCGTACTTAGAACGAGTTAAAGCTTCGCTTAATAGTGGATATTATGCCCGAGTAGAAATTCTACTTATAAGAAAGTTGAGAGAAAAATCGAGAAGTGAACGAATTCAAATGAAGCCCTAACCCCCCTTTATAGGCTGATCTGGCACCTTGCCGCGCCCCGCGAAGACCAAAGACAAATCTCTCGCAGCCCACGAGCGAGCACGTGTCAAGTTATAGGGTTGCCGAGTCAGGGGGTATCTTTGCTGAGTCAGGTGCCACGTGGCACCATGACTTGTCCGGCAATCCAGGCCAGTCGCGGCCCGCGACACCAGAAGCTAAGGGTGGTCGCGCCCCGCGAGCGACACCCAAAATTTGTTTTTTGTAGTTTTTTATAAGTATAGGGCTATTCCGGGTCGGTTTCTCACATACGGGGTATATTTAGAGACATTTAGGGTGTCCAAAATATTTTTAGGAGGGTTGTTATATAAAAGCCGAGTCAAGCCAGGGTGGGGTCGAGCTCAAGCTCGAAATTAATACAAGCGGCTAAACTCGACTTGAGCTTTACGTTGGAGTTAAACAAGCCTAAGAACGAGCCAACGAGCTGAGCCATCGGCCGAGCCGAGAATAGCTCGAGCTGGGATCGGTTACAAAATGAGCTAACTTGGTTCACGTTATCTCAAATTAAGTTTTTTTAGCTAGTTTTTCTCGAGCTTCTTTCGAGCGAGCTGCTAGCCGCGAGCTTTATGAACACGCATACTTCCATTGATCATACTAAAAACGCCATCTTTAACCAAAACGCCAAATTAAAAAAAAAACTCTAAAAAGAAGAAAAATGGCAAACATCGTTTCATGGAGATTCAACCTTAGAATCAGAAGATTCGTAATCCGTTTTGACAATAGAAGAAGAGTGTTTGTTAAAACAATCAAAGCCATAATGAACTTGGAAGAAGAAGTACTGAGGGGGATCCTAGCACTTGGCGTCCCTCTTGATAACCTCTGTGAGAAAACACAGACGGTTATAAGAAGATTAACCAAAAAATTTGGAACGAACAATGAAAATGCAAATATGGACCCTGTCATCCGATCATGGCATTTTGATGAAGACACTGACATGGTGACTGTTGTATGTGATAAAGGGGAGCAAGAAGACTACACGCTTGAAAAAATCACGACTAAGCAGAGTCTTAGGTTCCTAGAGGAGTTATACAACGCAATATGTTTGAACACATACATGACAGTAAAATTGGCTTTGTTGCATGACATGTTCAAATGGAGGGTTCAAAATCTTCAAGACCAAGAGGTCGATGAAAGTGAAAGTGATGACTTGGATGAGAAACTGGAAGAAGAATCTGAAGAAGAAGACGAGAGGAGCGATGGATACTTCTCATACGAAATCCCTTCTGATGAGGAGTTTTAATATTTTTTTTCATTTTCTTGTGTAATATTTCCTGTGCTTTGTTATGTACTTTTCCAATAATAAAATACTTTATTTCTCTAATTATTTATAAAACGTCAAAATGCAACAAAGGCCAGACACCAAAAGTTAATTAGTTGTATTTTATCATCTTTATCTAAAACGCCGTTAAATACAAAACGTCAAACTTAATGATGGGACATCTTACAGCCTTAACAGATAAAGCTGAACAAACAGTAACTACAAACAGTAACCGAAATGATGGATACTTTATTACTAACATTTATTATAATAAATTCCCGCCTAAACTATGCGCCAAAAACATCTTATATAAATAACGTCTCAGGACCTTCCATTGATCATACCAAAAACAAACGCAATGTTTTACTAAATACCATTCACTTTAAAACACCAGAAAAGTTAAAAAACCACAGATGTCAAACGTCGTTCTTGGAGATTCAGTTTTGTTCTCCATAAAGTTTTACTGAATGGATTCTTAAGTGAGGGGTTAACTCAATAAGATTTTGCTGAATGAGATTGACAAATCTTAAAGAAAAAGAGACTGATGACGTTGATATGTCATTTTGTGTGCTTTGTTCTTGAAGAAGGTTTAGATGAGAAGAAGAAACCGATAACAGTGTAAATTAAATGCTATTTTGAACTCCATTATTAATCATGAAGAGTGGGATGAATATGAAGATGATGGCTAAAGATTAACCAAGCGAAAAACCCACTCACAATCACACCTAGAAAAAAGCATTCACACATACGGCATCGATCTATGTCTCCAACCATCCACACAACCACTTCAACAATCAACAACAACAGATCACACCAAAAAACAAACACCATATAAGGAATTCAAAGGTTCATGGGGACAAAAACTTCAAGAAGAAGAGACTGATGATATTGAATATTTGGATGAGAAATTGGATTAGGATTTTTAATTTTTTTCTTTTCTATTTTTATGTGTCATTTTCTATGGTTTGTTATCTAATTTTTCGCTAATAAAATACATTATTTCTCTAATTACTTATAAAACGCCAAAATACCACAAACGCCAAACACTAAAACTATAATAATTTCCTTTAATCACGTATTATTAAAAAACTCCAAAAATTAATGAATTGTATAAAACAGGGTAAAAGAGTAGAACAAATGGTGTCTTACAAAAGATAATTAGTTGTATTTTGTCATCTTTTTCTAAAATGCCAATCATACATAACGCCAAACTTAACGATGGGACGCATTACAGCCTTAACAGATAAAGCTGAACAAAAAGTAACTGAAACGACAGAAAATTTATTACTAACATTTATTATATTAAATTACCGACTAAACCACGTGCCAAAAACATCTTATATAAACAACGTCTCAGGACCTTTCATTGATCACACCAAAAAAAAACACCATATAATAAAACACCAGAAAGTTCAAAAACCACCCATGGCAATTGTTCTTCGAGATTCAGTTTTGTTCTCAATAAAGTTTCACTCAATGTGTTGGACAAAATTCTTAAGTGAGAATATAGTTCATCTCATTGAGCAAAATTTTATTGAGTTTATACTCACCTATTTTATTTTGCTTTACAAAAGTTAATTAATTGTATTTTTTCATATTTTCAAAATGCCATAATTACTTGTTACATTATAGATTTGCATCCTACATCACACGACAAAGATAAAAAATACACATGAAAAAAAGATAATTACTATTGTTTTTAGCGCCAAAAACATATAGACCTAATCCACTTCGTGCCAAAAAAGGTCATTATATAAGTAGAACAAGTAAACAAACTTAACACGCCACAAATTTTCTAAACACGCCACAAATTGTCTAAAACGCCATACAACTTAAATCAAAACGGCTCAGGTTATTGCATAAAGGTTTGATATGTCAGAGAAACGTTTCATCCTAAAGTTCTCTAAGAGGAGAAAGGTGAAGGTCAAGACCACCAAGGTCATACTTAGTACGGATGAGGCCGTTTAGAGGGATATTCTGGCCCTTGGGGTTCCAGTGGCCAATGAGTGTGAAAGGACTCAAACAGTAATAAGAAGATCGAAGAGAAGATTTCTAGCAGATGATGATGATGACATTTTTTATCTATCAACAATTACCGGTTGGAGTTTGGATGAACAATCAAGGACGGTTAAAGTGACTTATAAAAACGGGGAGGGGGATTCATTGACGATGGACGAAGTGCTGAACACAGATAGACTACACCTTCTTGAACAACTCTATGATTTAGCACCTTCGCATGCTGCAACATCCAGGATTGTGATTATATTTAAATATAGGATGCGAGACAGGCTAAACCAGTTGATGGCGTTATACGCTAATGACCTAGATGATGACGAGTTTGAAGAAAGTGATGAGCAAAGTGATGGGTACATCTCTGATGTAATACCATCCATAGAAGAATATTAGTTTGGTTCGATTTCGTCTTATTTGTAATGTTTTGAATTATTAATGAATTATAATGAATTTGGGAATGCCATGAACGCCAGGATATTTACTTTTATAAGACAGATGGGATTAATTCAATTGGACAGATCTACAAAAACGCCAAAAAAATTGTAATGTTTGAATTATTAAAGGTATATAATGAATTTGGGAACACCATGACGCCAAGATGTTTACTTTTATAAGACAAAAAGGATTAATTTCAACTGGACAGATCTACAAAAAAACAAAAAACGCCAAAAAATTGCAATGCTTGAATTATTAATCGATTATAATGAATTTGGGAACGCCATAAACGCCAAGATAGTTACTTTATGAGACAAAAACGATTAATTCATCACGATAGATCTAAAAAAAATAAAACGGCAGGGAGTTTTTGTTTTTAACTACATGCCAAAAAATCCTACACGCCACAAACGACAACGATGTGTGAGAGATGCATTGGAAAAAAAATAAAAAGACAAAAAAAGCCCCTCCACCTTGATTATATCACGCGCCACGTGTTCGACCAGTATCCGTTCTCACTGTTTTCACACTTCCAACCGTTTTCTCCTGATCCCGTATATATATATATATTTATATAGTGGGGATCCTGCGAAAAGTGTGTTTTTCCTAGAAGTGTAGGAAGCGATCTGGGCCATCAGATGAGTGTGTTTAATGGTTGAGATCATTTTGTGGCATTTTGGTAATATATGTGTCTTTAAAATAAGCTAATTTAATTGATTGGGGGTAAATGTGTCATTTAAGTTGTTTTAAATAAGTAAATAACTACCAATCATAAAATCATCTCCAAAGATGTCGCAATTTTTTTTCTCTCTCTCTAATCCCTCATATGAAAACACCAAATCATATAAAAAATAATGGTAAATCAGATCTAGATGTGTTCATAGTAGTGTGTTTTAGCGATAAAACACAATGTGACAAACTAGTGACTGACTGCTAAAACACATTGTGATGAAACAGTAACTAGAACCAGTAACTGATAAAACACATTATGAGGAAACCAGTAACTGATAAAACACAACATCAAGAATGCCAAAATCACATCAACCAGTAACTGATAAAACACATTGTGATGAAACAGTAGATAAAATACAAAAGAACATGCCATTCATGAGTCATAACTGGTATAACACATTATGATGAAACCGGTAATTGATAAAACACAACATCAAGAATGCCAAAAATCATATAAACCAGTAACTGATAAAACACATTGTGATAAAACAGTAACTGAAATCAGTAACTGCTAAAAGACATTGTGATGAAACCAGTAACTGATAAAACACAACATCAAGAATGCCAGTAAATGATAGAACACATTGTGATGAAACAGTAACTGATAAAACACATTGTGATGAAACCAGTAACTGATAAAACATAACGTGAACCAGTAACTGATAAAACACAACATCAAGAATGCAAAAAATCATATCAACCGGTAACTGATAAGACACATTGTGATGAAACAGTAACTGGAACCAGTAACTGCTAAAACACATTGTGATGAACCAAGTAACTGATAAAAACACAACGTGGAGAAATTGTTAATGATTTGAACTTCGAAATTTAAAGTAACTGCCCTTTTGAAATCGTAATGATTTGAAATTGTCAAAGAGATATACGTTTTCATAAATATATGGATATTTAGTTTAGGATATATAACATTCCCAAATTAAATTAATAATCAAATTACCATCATGCCCTTTTGAATAAAAAACTAAAAGCCACATGTCACCTTCCTATTGCTTCCTAAACTTTCTAGGAAACTTAGGTTTTCTAGCCAACTCCCACTATATATATATATATGTATATATATATATATATATGTATATATA
Source organism: Helianthus tuberosus (assembly GCA_030545235.1). Taxonomy (NCBI): domain Eukaryota; kingdom Viridiplantae; phylum Streptophyta; class Magnoliopsida; order Asterales; family Asteraceae; genus Helianthus; species Helianthus tuberosus. Next base: position 57,551,099 of record CM060444.1, on the reverse strand, counting down.
TATATAGAGAGAGAGAGAGAGAAATGGGACCAGGAGAAAACGCCCTAAATTGTGAGAACGGTGAGAACGCATCCTGATGGGACATGTGGCGCGCGATATTATCAGGGCGGAGAGGCTTTTTTGTCTTTTTATCCTCCCTTTTTTTAATTTTTCATTTTTCATGTGTAATAATACAACTTTAGTTTTTGGCTTATAAGATTTGTTTGGCGTTTATTTATATTCAATAACTATCTGGCGTTTTACTAGTCTTTCTTAGATCGTCTCGTTCAATTAATCTTTCTTATGTCACATAGATAACAATTTGGAGTTTATGGCGTTCCCAAATTCAATAAAATTAATTAATAATTCTAACATCTTTAGCGTCCATGGTGTTACCAAAATCATTATATACATTTAATAATTCAAACTATACTTTTTTTGGCGTTTTGTAGATTTTACCGGTTGAAATAATCCCATATGTATTATAAATGTAATTTTTTTGGTGTTCATGGCGTTCTTAATAATTCATTAATAATTCAAAAGATTACAATAAGATGATATCAAAACAAACTAATAGTCTTCTATGTATGGGATTATATCAGAGATGTACCCATCGCTTTGTTCATCGCTTTCTTCACATTCCTCGTCAGCATGTTGTCCATTGGCGTATAACGCCATTGTGTCGTCTCGTCTTTGCTGCATTCTGTATTTAAATATCATAACAACCCTGGATCTTGCATCATTCGAAGGTGCTAAATCACAAAGTTGTTCAAGAAGATGTAGTCCCTCTATCTTCAGCATTTCTTCCATCGGCAATGAATATTCGAACCCGTGTTGATAAGACACTTTAACCGTTCTTGTGTTTTCATCCAAACTCCAACTGCTAACTGTTGGTAGACTAGTACCGTCAATATCATCATCATCATCAGCTGGAAATTTTCTCTTCAATCTTCTTATTACCTTTCGAGTTCTTTCACAATCGTCGACCAATGGAACCCCAAGGGCCAGAATATCCCTCTGAACGGCTTCATCCATGTTAAGTATGGCCTTGCTTGTCTTGATTTTCACTCTTCTCCTGTCAGAGAACTTTAGGATGAAACGTTTCTCCGACCCATCAAACCTTTATGCAATAACTTGAGCCAATTTTTTTTAGTTTTTTTGGCGTTTAGTCAAGGTGTGGCGTGTTAGAGAATATGTGGAACATTAAATTTTGTTTACCTATACATAATGACTTTTTTTTGCCGCCTTGTAGGATGCAGTCCTATAAAGTGAGGTAATTATGACGTTTTTGAAAAGAAAAATAAATTCAAGTACCGATGTAGTGGGTTTTAATTATAATGTTAGTAATAAATTTTCTATCGCTCCAGTTTACTGTTTGTTCAGCTTTATCTGTTTTATGGCTGTAACACGTCTCATCTAAAAAAAATGCTTTAAAACCCCAAGATGCCACAAATTTTATTATAATTGTAGAGTTTGGCGTTTGTGGCATCTTGGCGTTTTACAAGTATTTTTTAGAGAAATAATGTATTTTTTTATTGGAAAATTAGAAAACAAACCATTGAAAGAAAAAAATAGAAGCGAAAAAAATAAATAAAAATCCTATTCGAATTTCTCTTCCAAATCTTCACTGTCACCAGTCTCTTTCTTCTTTGAAACTATAAGAACTGTCACAAATACATGGTGTTTTTTTTACTTTGGTATGATTCATTTGTTTTTTTGTTGTTGAGGTAGCTTTTTTGTTGATGTTTTGAATACAAAATGAAATGGGTTTTTTGTTTGGCCTTCATCTTAATCTTCATCTTTATCTTCATCCCACTTTTCAGTGCCATCCGTCTCTTCATGCCATTCAAATATTCATCAAGAATAAAGCACAGAAAATGACATATGTCTGTCATCAGTCTCTTTTTCTTGAAGATTTGTCCATCTCATGCAGCAAAATGTTATTGAGTTACACTCCATTCGGTGAAACTTCACGTAGAACAATATTGAATATCCAAGAAACAATGTTTGCCATTTTTTATTTTTAAACTTTTTGGCGTTTTACAGTAGGTGGTTTTTGGGGGAACCATGGCGTTTGTTTTTTGGTTTAATCAATGGAAGGTGCTAAGACGTTTCTGTTTATAGGATGTCTTTGGAGCGTAGTTTAGGCGGGATGTTATTAATACATGCAATTAATAAAATATCAGTCGTTTTTCAGTTAATGTTTGTATTTCCTGTTTTGCTCAGCTTTATCTGTTAAGTTTGTAACACGTCCTATCTTTAATGGCGTTTTATTAGTTAGCGTTTTATATTTAGTTGTCGTTTTATATTTAATGGCGTTTTATGGGAGAAACAATGTTACCCTTTTTACCCTTAATGAAGCACGTTCCAAGTAATAAAATTGATGTTATTTACGAAAACGTCACCGCGCCAATCTTGTCCATAGATTGTTTTGATCTGACGATCTATAAGCGTTCTCACTGTTCTCACACTTTTTACCTTTTTCCTTAAATCCTGACCCTATATATATATATATATATATATATATAGGGAGGAGATCATGCGAGAACCACCCTTATTGCGAGAACCGCGAGAACCAATGTGAACACAACCTAAAATAGCTAAAAAAACCTAACCCCCACCCCCTAAAACCTAACCCCCCCCCCCCCCCAAAAAAACCTAAAAAAAAAACTAACCCCCCCCCCCCTCCCCAAAACGTAAACCCCCCTCCCCCACCCCCCAAAAACCTAACCCCCCCCCCCCCCCCCAAGCTAAAATGCTAAAAACTAAACCCCAAAAAAACCTAAAAAAATCAAAAAAAAATCTAAAATTTTTTTTTTATATATTTTTTATGCTCAAATCGCTACTTTTAGTGGCAAAAAAAAATATTTTTTTTTTAATTTTTTTTTTTTTGCTTTGAAAATTAGCGATTTTTATATAAGAAATATTAAAAAAAAAATTTGTGTGATTTTTAGCTATTTTTAGGCATTTTTGGTTGTTTTCACATTGGTTCTCGCAATAGGAGGTGGTTCTCGCATGATCTTCTCCCTATATATATATATATAGGGAGAGGCTCATGCGAGAACCACCTTTATTGTGAGAACCTTGAAAACCAATGTGAACACAAACTAAAATAGCTAAAAAAACATAATAGCTAAAAAAACATAAAAAAACCCTAACCCCCACCCCCCCCCCCCCCAAAAAAAAAACCTAACCTCCCACCAAAAAAACCTAAACCCCCCCCCCCCCTCCCCAAAGCAAAATGCTAAAAAAAACCTAACCCCACCCCCGCCCCCCCTAAAAAAACCTAAACCCCCCTCCCCCACCCCCCAAAAACCTAAACCCCCCCCCCCCCCCCAAGTTAAAATGCTAAAAACTAAACCCCCAAAAAACCTAAAAAAATCTAAAAAAAATCTAAAAATATTTTTTTGAATTTTTTAATATTTTTTATGTTAAAATCGCTACTTTTAGATTAAATTTTTTTTTTTTTTTGCTTCGAAAAGTAGCGATTTTTTTATAAAAAATATTAAAAAATTCAAAAAAAAAATTTTTGTGTGATTTTTAGCTATTTTTAGGCATTTTTAGTGTGTTTACATTGGTTCTCGCGGTTCTCACAATAAGAGGTGGTTCTCGCATGATCTTCTCCCTATATATATATATATATATATGGAGCCGCTAAAATGAAAACCACCTCCAGTTGTAAGAACCATGAGAACCAGTCTTCACCAATCAGGTGTTGCCAACAAAAAGGGTATATCGGTCATTTACCCCAAATGTCATATCCTTCCTCTCTCCTATGTCTTTCTTTTAATGTTTCCTCTCTCCTCTCTCTTTCTTTTATATTAGTTGCAGACTATCTCTCCATTTTTAAAATTGCATCTCTCATTCATCTCTCTCTCTTGAAATCCAACCCCCACACCCATCTTCCTTGTCTCTCTGCCGGCGACTAAACCTGTTTTAACCGAAGAAGATGATGACGACGACTGAACCCACCCCTGCCGGCGACTAAACCTGTTAACCCAAGCTCTGATTTGGGGGTAGTGAACTCCGATTTGATGTTGTGGTTGTTGGTGTCCCGATCTATGATGTTGGTGTCCTTCACCCCCTAATCTCTCTCTCTCTCAAGATCGTTCTAACACCATACATGTTACGGTGGTGGTTTGGTCGGCGGCGGTGGCTCTAACAGTGGGTTAGTGGCTGGTGGTGGCGGTTCGACGGTTGGGTGGTGGGCAAGGCGGCAGCGCCACCGTGAGCGGCGGAGGTCCCTGTCTCCTCCCGACGAGTTGATGCTCAGGTCAACTTTGGAGGTTATGGGTTTAGTTGGTTCAAGAGTGGTGGTGGTGGTTCGACGGCTGGGTGGTAGGCCGGCGGCAGCGCCGTCGTGAGCGGCAGAGGTCCCGGTCTCCTCCCGACTAGTTGATGCTCTGGTCGGCTTTGGAGGTTATGGTTTTTAGTTGGTTCAAGACTAGTTCATCAGTTCCTTGGCCAGTGTTGTTGATTTCTCTGGTATTTTTTGGCCTGTGTTCTTGGTTTTTCTGGGTTTAGTATGTTGGGGGATTTTGATCTTGATATTTGTTTTGATTTGGTATGTTAGGGATTTTCATATTTTTTGGCCCGTGTTCTTGGTGTTTGTTTTGATTTGGTATGTTGGGGATTTTGATCTGTGGGTTTTGATATGGTTGATTGGGGGTGGCGATGATGAAAAAAAAACCCGTAGATTTAGATGACGATGGCGCGGCAAAGACGGCGGAGGGTAGGTTTTTTTAACCTGCAACCCCACTTTTGCAGCCTTTTTATTATCGGATAATCTGAGCCAAACCCCGTTTTATTTTCGAGATACACTTTGTTTTGATGTTTTTTTATTTTCCCCCCTAGTCGATGATAATAACGATATATCTGAGACACCTACCGAGTATGCGATTTGTGGGTGCGTTCGTTTTTGCGTAAAAAAGTTTTTGTAAAAAGAAAAAAGTTAAACCGTAAACTTTTTAACGTAAAACGTAAACTTTTTAACGTAAAAAGTTTTACGTAAAACGTAAAACGTAAAAAGTTTTAGGTAAAACGTAAAACGTAAAAGTTTTTAAGTAAAACGTAAATAGTTTTACGTAAAACGTAAAAACGTAAAAAAGTTTTACGTAAATGTAAAACGTAAAAACGTAAAACGGCGATTGAAAAAGCCCGGCGTGCAAAAACCGACGCGTAAAACGTAAAAAAGTAAAAAACGTAAAAAGTTTAGCGCAAAACGTAAAATGTAAAAAGTATAAAAATTCTTTTAAAAAAATCTGAATTTTAAAATGCTTTCAATAAAAAAATTATGTTTCAAAAAAAAAACTAAATATAATAATACAAAAAACTAATAAAAAACAATAAAGACAAAAGGACAAAATAGAGTCTTTTTACTAAATTACCCTTTTGGATTAAAATATTAAAAACATAATAAGACAAAAAGTATTTAATATTATTTTTAGTTACTTTTAATCTCATCCATTGATCTTGAAGATCTAATGGCTAGGAACTGGTTCTCGCGGTTCTTACAACTGGAGGTGGTTTTCATTTTAGCGGTCCCATATATATATATATATATATATATATATATATATACACACACACATATATATATGTCACAAGAAAAGTTTATTTTCCAAGTAATGAAGCTACTATAATGAAGCATTCCTAAGTAAGGATTATTGTAAAATAAAAAATAAAAACGATTTCTTTTTGGAAATATGTTTTGAGTATATAGTTCGGGAAAACATTTATTTAGTTTCGTGTAATCGAGTCGGGTATCACCTAATATCATATCCTTCCCATGTCCATGAAATATGTTTTTTCCAATCCCATACCCGGCGGGTATCGGGTATACTTGTTCGAATGTTTGAGTTTCGGGGTATACCCGTCTCGCTCGAGTATTTTTGCATCCCTTGCTTTTGATCGCAGATTCCTGAGATCCAGTTGTACCTCCATCCTTAGGCACCCAACGTTAATCAGACCCGCTATATTGAAACTCAAAGATCGACTTATTGTTATTCTGTTTTCTTGGGAGATAATCTTATCTCTTGGAGTGCTAAAAAATAACCCACATTCTCTCGCTCTAGTTCTGAATTCAAGAATCCGGTTATGACTAACATTGCCACTAAAATTGTGTAGATCACACGTTTACTTCGAGAGCTCCATGCCCTCTACATCGACCAACCCTTCTATGTGTTAAAAAGGGTGCTTTATTTTTCACACATAATTCAGTTGCTCATAAGCAGGCCAAGCACATGGTCTTGGATTATCATTTCATTCCTGAGCCGACCCTATCTGGGAGAATTTGCAGTTCGTTCCTATCAAGCTTCAGGTTGTTGACATATTCACCAGTAGGCTGTCTCGTTCTCAGTTTGAATTCTTTTCGTGATTGCGTTGGCTTTGATTTTCCTCTGTTCTGCATAAGTGTGATATTAGACAAACTTACTTTATTTTCATAGTTCTTGAAATTTTGTGCTATTCTTTATATCTTAATTTGTGTAATGTGTAACTATGTATTTGTATTAAACTAGTATTTGACCCGTGCTTCACGGTAGTGTTATAAATCTCGTTTAATATTAATACAACGGAAGTTACAACATAAAAATATGACAAAAAAGAAAGTCTAAAATCTGTGGAAAAGATGACAAAATGGATATGTGTTAAAATATACAATTCCCTATTTCCTTTACATTTTATATTTGCTATCTTTCCTTATAATTTTCCCTTTCCTTTTCATGTTCCGCTGATTGGGCTGCTCTTGTTGACTGGGCTGTTTCCTGCTGTTGGGCTCAAGACTGTTGGTAGGCTGCCTCTTTACGCGTAAACCCTATTGGGTGTCTCTTTATAACTGGTCTCCTTAGGATCCTAGAAGTCATACAAGCACTCATCTTTTCTCTCGCTACTTTCCTGCTTCTCTCTAAACATTCAGCAGCAACTTTATTTTATTTGTTCGAGAGTTGTTTACCTTGTAAGCAGATTATCTAGTTGACAATCTGCCTTGTCTGAGAGTGAGTTTGTTACGGTGTCTTGTATCCCTTTCCTCTTATCATTGTTTCAATAACATATATTTACATCAGTAATTTTTGAATAAAAGTTCCGGCTGATTCCGTGTTGTTCACATGGTATCAGAGCTTAGATAAGCTCTTGGTTTGAATCGGTTATCTCCGAGTTCTGCTCCGCTGCTTCTCTTAGTGACCAGATCCGTTCGAATCTGGTAATTTTCTGGTGGTTTTTTGGTGGATCTGGCTAATACTTCTGATACTAAGTTCAGATCTTGAAGAAATCTGATGCGTTGGTTTTTGTGCCGCCTCAGAATCAGAAACCCTAAATCTAGGGTTTGGGAACAGTCGTGGTTGGGGATTGCTTTGATCGATATTGTGACTTGTGACCGGCTTTCGTGCGTCTAAAAGGGCTCTCGTTGGTCTCTGATTAAAGAGCAAACCAACAGAGTTTGAATCTGGTCTTCTTTGCTTGAAATCAAACTTGTAACCCTAAGTGAAGGTTACAAGTGTGATTAACAGGAGATAAACGCACCCGCTATGAGATTGTTCTATCTCTAACCTTTATTTTTTTCTGTTTCCTGCATCACTGAGTCGTGTGTCTAGGCATCCCTGTTTACCGGACTAGTCGGGCCGGCCTTGATCGAGTCTTATTTACTTAGTTGTTGCATTTGTCTGGTTTTGTGTGTCAAAGCTCCCTGAATATCGTCTGCGGAGGCACCTTTAAGTGATGAACCTCTGATCGGACCTCTGTTCAGGCTTCGCTGTCTTTTGTGTTTTTTATTTTTTCTTTCTTTATCTGTTCTGTGCCTTTTGGGTTATTGTTCTTTACCCAAGTATTCAGTATGTCTGGTGATGATAATACTGTTATAACCTCACCTAGTGCTACATTGGTTAGCAAAATTGATGCTGGTGATCCGTTGTTTCTTCACCCTAGTGACTCTGCTATTTTATCTATTGTCAGTGTAAAACTTAAAGGATCTGGTCCAATGCAATGTATCTTGCTTTACAAGTAAAAAACAAAATAGGGTTTGTTGATGGTTCTTGTCTTAGGTCTAAAACTGATGAGGTCTTGGGTAGGCAATGGGATAGGTGCAACTCTATTGTGCTTACTTGGATTCTTAACTCTGTATCTGAGGAATTATATCTTGGTCTTGTTTATTCTAAAATTGCTTCAGATGTGTGGAAAGACTTAAAGGATACTTATGATAAAATAGATGGGTCTGTTGTGTTTAATATGTATCAAAAGATTAATTCCTTCAGTCAAAATGGCATGCCTGTTTCTGAATATTATCAAAAGTTGAATTGTATGTGGAAGCAATTAGATCAACTACTTGCCTTGCCTGCCTGTTCTTGTGATGCATCAAAACAATTTAATGACTTTAATCATCTTATTAAGCTTATGCAATTCTTAATGGGTCTTGATAGTTCCTACCAGTCTGTGAGAACAAACTTATTAACCAGAGAAACCCTTCCTTCTGTGAAGGATGCTTTTTCAGTCATCTCTAGAGAAGAATCTCACCTTCACTCTAAAAATATTTTTGATAAAACTCCTAATAATCCTGTTGGGTTTTCTGTTAAAACTAGTCAAGTTATTGATTCAAGGAAAAGGAATAATAGAACTCCTAACCCTAATCTTAAATGTTCTCACTGTAATAAGACTGGACACACTATTGAGAAGTGTTTTGAACTTGTTGGTTACCCCTCTTGGATAAAGTCAAAACCTGGTGGGAACAAGGGTAACAAGGTTAGTAATAATGTTACTACTGATACAACTGATACAACTTCTGCTATGAGTTCTTTGTCCAATGATCAGATAGCCCAGTTGCTTAGTCTCTTGAATGACAAACCTAAGGGTGACACTCAGAATAGTGGATTTGCTGGTATGTGTGCTAATCCTGTTTGTTTGAATAGTTTTGTGAATCTGTCTTCTAAACCTATTTGTGATTTCAAACCTGCTTTCTGTTTTTCAAATTTTATCAATAATGGAAAAAAGGTAGGATGGATAGTTGATTCTGGTGCTAATCAACACATGGTAATGATGGATGAGTGTCTAATTAATCAAAAGGATGTAACTGAGTTCAATATCAAAGTTAAACATCCCAATGGCACAAGTGCCCTAGTAACTAAAATTGGTGATATTAAATTAAGTGATAAGGTCATTCTATATGATGTGTTTGTTGTGCATGATTGTTGTGTGAATTTGATCTCTGTTCATAAACTTGCTAGATATTGTAAGCTCGTTTTCTCTTTTGATGAACAAACTTGCTATATTCAGGACTCTCAAACAAAGAAAGTTCAGGTGACTGGTAGTCAATTTGATGGTCTATACTTCTGTGGTAGTTCCTCTGTCTCAAATAAGGTTGGTAACTCTAGTTGTGATATCAATCTTTGGCACGCTAGGTTAGGTCATCCTGCTGAACCTGTTTTGCATGTTCTTAAAAATAATCTTAACATTAAAACTGGTGCTAAACTAAATCCTTGTGAAACATGTCATAGAGCTAAACAGCATCGGGAACCTTTCCCTTTAAGTGATCATAAATCTGAAGCTTTAGGAGATCTTATTCACCTTGATGTGTGGGGTCCATATAGAGTCCAAAGTAGGGATGGTTTTCGATATTTTCTTACAGTAGTTGATGATTACTCTAGAGCTGTGTGGGTGTATCTCATGAAAACCAAAGATGAAGTTTTTTTACCATATTAAAGGTTTTTATAATTTCCTTAAAACACAGTTTAGCAAATCAGTCAAGATCTTTAGGAGTGACAATGGTACTGAATTTACAAATAAACAAATGAGTAATTTTTGTTATAAAAATGGGATTTTACATCAGACTTCATGTGTTCATACCCCACAGCAAAATGGAGTAGTTGAGAGAAAGCATAGACATTTGCTGAATGTAGCTAGGACTTTACTCTTCCAAGGTGGTTTTCCCATTAAATTTTGGTCGACTTTACTCTTCCAAGGTGGTTTTCCCATTAAATTTTGGTCCGAGTGTATTCTAACTGCTTCTTATTTAATTAACAGGACACCTTCATCTGTTTTGAGTGGAAAGTCTCCGTATGAACTTGTGTTTGGTTTTACTCCTGTTCTAGGTCAACTTAGGGTTATAAGGTGTCTTTGTTTCAGCACTGTGTTAAACAACTCTGATAAGTTTACCACACATGCTGAAAAATGTGTTTTAGTTGGATATTCAAATGAAAAAAAGGGTACAAACTTTGGAGTTTAGATCAAAAAATGATGTTCTTCTCTAGGGATGTTAGGTTCTATGAAACCGTGTTCCCTTTCAAAGAAAAGAAAACATTTTCAGATCCTGATACTCCCACTGAAGTTAACACCCTTAACTTTTTTGACTTATCTGATTTAAACTTCACTCAAAAACCCCAAGTTGACCCAACTCCCGATGATGAGAATACACACACAAATACTTCAACAGGTCATGGGTCTGAGCAGTCTGAAAACGATTCAGAGATTGCTTTAGGCATGGCTGAAAATCAGCAACCAAGCAATACAGAGTCGAATTCGGACAGGGCTGAGCATGACACTGAACAAGAAGACAACAATAATTCTGAGGGAGATATTGGTGAACAAACTAACACGGTTTTAAGGAGATCCTCCCGAAACAGTAACTTTCCCTCTAAATTTGATGACTTTATAGTAGATGGAAAAGTCAAATATCGTCTTGAAAAGTTCTTAAATTATGCTAATTTATCTCCTGAAAGTTTCTGCTTTGCTTCTGTGTTAAATAAAAGTTGTGAACCTAAAAATTACTTTGAAGCAAAAAATGATGCTAATTGGGTTGATGCTATGAATTCTGAACTTGAAGCTTTACTTAGAAATAAAACCTGGGAGATTGTGGACCTACCACCCAATCGGAAAGCTATTGAGTGTAAGTGGGTTTATAAGATTAAATATAAATCAAACGGTGAAATAGAGAGGTATAAAGCTAGGCTGGTTGCGAAAGGGTTCAGTCAAAAGGAAGGCATTGACATCGTTGATACGTTTTCCCCTGTTGTTAAAATGGTTACTGTTAGATGTGTGTTATCTATGGTTGTTCACTTTAACTGGGAAATATATCAGCTTGATATTAACAATGTGTTTCTATATGGTGACCTTAATGAAGAAATTTATATGTGCTTACCTGATGGTTATAACCCTTCTTCTGAATCTAAAGTTTGTAAGTTAAAAAAATCCTTGTATGGATTAAAACAAGCACCTAGGATATGGAATGAGAAACTTGTATCTGTTCTTGTCGATCTTGGTTTTAAACAAAGTAAATGTGATTACTCCATGTTTGTCATGACAAAAGACACGGTTTTTATTGTCCTTCTTGTCTATGTGGATGATATTATTATATCTGGTAATTGTTCAAAACAAGTTAATGATATTAAACAGTTACTCAAATCAAAGTTTTTTATAAAAGATTTGGGAAAATTGCAGTATTTTCTGGGCATTGAAGTTATAAGAGACTCAACTGGCTTATGCTTAACCCAAAGAAAATACTGCTTACATTTGCTTGCTGAATTCGGAATGACTGGTTGTAAACCAGTTAGTTGTCTTATCGAGGCAAATCACGTTTTATCCCATCTTTGTGAGAAGGATAATCAACCCTTAACCAATATAAAAGTTTATCAAAAACTTGTGGGTAAATTAATCTATCTCTCACACACTAGACCAGACATAGCATACTCTGTGCATTATCTTAGTCAATTTATGCATTCCCCTTTACAAGCTCATTTCAAAATTGCTTTACGGCTTTTGAGGTACTTAAAAGGTGCTCCTGGAAAAGGAATCCTGTTTAAAAAAGGAGATTCTTTGAATATAAAAGCTTTTTCTGACTCGGACTGGGCGAAATGCCTAAGTTCTCGAAAATCTATTACTGGTTTTTGTGTATTCTTAGGGGATAATCTTGTTTCATGGAAAAGTAAAAAGCAGTCCACCGTCTCAAGGTCTTCTGCAGAAGCAGAATACCGATCCATGTGTGCTGCTACATGCGAGATTATTTGGATCTCAAACCTTTTAAGGGAATTACAGATTGATTCTGTGACAACCCGTAAATTTGAGGTATAAATCGTTCGTTTCGCTCATTTAAATAAATATTTATATTTATCTATTTTCGGCGGATTAAAGTTATACTCATTTAGTTCGTAGTGTGCAAACGCGTAGTCGAAACCAAGTCCGCTTGGTGATGAACCTCCTCGAACCGTTTGAACCATGACCTAAACCGCATAACTCGAAACTTGTGAGGCCCGAACCCTTAGCGTGTATGTTTTACATTGATGTTATATAAATTTTTATTAGTTAATCTTATGTTTATAATAATAATGATAAAGTACCTAAGTAATCTAACCCAAACCAAATTCCCTAACCCCCATGTGCGTACACATTACACCAAACTATATATGCTGCCTTCCCCTGTGTAAATTTCGACCCAATCAACACCCTACAGCCCAATCCCCTTTCCTTTATGTTTTTCGGTCCACCCCCAGCCCAAAACCCTTGTATGCGGCCCACATCACAAACCGCCATATGAAGTCTCTTATTTATTTTGTTGCATAACATGCTATCACGGAAAATACGGCAGTAGACCTCTCACAAACCCCACCTTCCCCAAGCTCTCATACGTGCAACATTCCTCTCACCATCGCAAGTCTTCCTCCCTCCCTCGAAAATCTGCGACGAACCAGCCATCACCATCTTCTTCTCCGGCGAGTTCGACCTCTGACGAGCACCGGTAAGATCTCGATCTCTCTCTCGTCCGTAGTTCTAGTTTAAAGATTCGTCACGGTTTCGGTTCGATCTCAACTTAAAACCTTGCTAGAAAATAAATCACATACGCAAACACTCATAATCCTAAACAGTTAGTTATGGCATTACGATGATCAAGTATACTCGTAACGTGAACAGTTAAGCATGATATATATATACAAACACTAGCAACGTAATCCGTTACATCGATTAGGGGTATACATGTATAATCATTCACGATCCACCTAACATGTTTCACATATTCAATCGTTTCATATAGTTTCATGTAACCACTAATCATAGGCACCAAACATATACATATCATCGACCGAATAGATATATATATATATTTTCATACAGTTTCATATATAACCTCGTTGGCGGTTATGGGGTGTCTAAGGCTTCAAAAATTGAACAGATATGTACGAATGCATGTGGTTTAGTAAGGAAGCTGTAATGTATATATGTCATATTATATGTGCACCTTGAAATTGTTTACTGTTTTGTTCGATTGTATGGGCATAGATGCAAAAGAAATATGGGTGTGTGTTGTTTACGATATTATATGTGCTTTGTTCTTGAATTGGGTCGAACATGTCTGCAGGTGCACATATTTATATATATATATATATATATATATTGAATGTGGGTATTAATCTTGTATAAACAAAAATCATCTTCATGTAGAACTATCCGATTGAATAAGGTTGGGCCAACTAACCCTTTAAATTATATGCTGAAATGGGCCGATGGTCTATAGTTAGTTTTGGGTGATCAAAGGGATATGGTAACATGCAAAATTTAGCGGGCCTTAAGTTAATAATCTGGGCTGGATGTTTTAACAGATCGCATGTAGGATAGTTGGGTAGTTAGATGATAAATGGACTGCTTGATTTGTTGGGTTTAATATAATGGGCCGAATTGTTGAAAGATCGTATTAATAGTTGGATTTTTTTTATTAATGTTATGTGTTGAGTATATGACCCAAACCCCTTGTGCCATTTTATTATGTGATTATCATTAACTTATGGTGTGCCGTGCAATAACGCTAAGTGTGACTATGAAACTGTTTGTGAAACCGTATGTGTGTAAATGGGTACACATGTGGAACATGATATTGTATGCTACTTGACTTGTGACTTGTACC